>OU343220.1:50276812-50400897 GCA_910596185.1 Chrysanthemum makinoi | reverse complement strand
GATCAGAAATTTCCTTGTTTAAAGATTTTGTGGAAACGTAGAGGGGGGTGAATACGTTACCGTTTAAAAACTTTAGATCTTTAGTATCAAATCGCTTATTAAGCTTGTTATAATATGAAAGTTCCAATTATTGTTTGTGACTAATGTAAAGCATAGTAAACCATGTTGTCACACAAGCATTAACATCAAACCACATCACAAGCAATAGTATAGTGCAACTATAAAAGTAAAGAGATAAAGAAAGAAAAGTGCAAACCGAACACGATGATTTTATAGTGTTCGGTCACGGATCTCCTTTCCGCCCTACTCCATTCCCCGAGTACCCAACTCGAGAGTTACTTCACTAATCAACAAGCTCCCTTCTTGGCGGAGAAAACCTTACAATCGTCGCTTACACTTTTTTCCGGTACAAAGCTAAATACCGGGTTCTAGTTCGAGGTAGAACCACCTAACGTCGCGCTATACAATATTTTCGACACTAAGTAGATGTCGAGTTCTTTTCAAGGGTACAACCACTCCCAATATGTTTTATGGCCCAACATAATAAACTTGTGTTTTATGGCACAAACACATAAACCATCTAATCTAGTTTGGTGAAAGTGTTGTTATGATGCAATAATGTTTACACTAATGATCAATGACACAAATGTCTAATGGTTATGAATAACTACTTCTAAATGATCTTCCATTGATAGGAAGCCTTCATGATGAAGATCACAAGTTCCTTAAACTTGTTGTGATAGATCTTCAGCTTGTGGTGAGTGGGGATGGCTAGATCTCCAAGCTTCCTTGGTTGATCAAAGAGTATGCTTACAACAGAGATGAATGTTAGAAGCATTATGATCATGTGATGGTGAGGGTGATTAATGTATGTTTCTACGTTGTTATCTACATATCTAAATGATGCAAGAAGGGTAGAGAGAAAGTGTGTTGAAGGGATGATTAAACAACTTGGTTTGGCTTGCTATTTATAGCCAAATGGACAGGAGCGTCCACGGACCACGGAACCCTCAAAAGGGTTCCGCCCGTGTACCATTTTGGTACCGTGGGGGTCTGACAAGAGATTACCAAAATCTTTACCAAAGTCAACCAAATCCATCCAAGATTGTGTAAGCTATGTAGAGTCCAAATCTAAACAAAATATTCTATGAAATCTTTTAAAGATTACAAGGATGATGCATGCCATGATGTAATATGTATTTCCATTTTAGATTAAAATTTTTATCAAAGTAAACTTGTAAAATGTATTATGTAACTAGTTAATAAAATGTCTAGTTACCTTTTGAAATACTTGTGAATGAAAAATGTAAAATGAGGTTCGAAATAGAATGGTTAACCTATTAAAATACTTAGTGACTCTAAACGTATTTTAAACATTCTAAATGATTTGTTATTGGGTTTGATCATAATGCCACATAACAAACATGTACGAAACCTGGTTGTAACATACGAGGACTTGAGACATCGAGAGGAGTTGAATGTATGTTGAGACAAAGGGTGATTACAAGTAACTTGTACATTTTACGTTATGTATTACAAGTTACATGTTTGTCATCAATCAAAACAAACGAGACTGTATAGATTAAATATCGTAATATTTGCACTAACAATCGCCCCTTTTTGATGATGATGACAATATATGTAAACGTAATATAAAGTAAAATGTAAAAGGTTACTTTTATCTTACTACCTTTACATTACCTTCTCCGTTTACACTCTTCTCCCCCTTTTGTAGAAACGTGTCCTTGGAGTTTAACTTCATTTCTCCCCAAAAAAGGCGAGCTTGCATCATCCCTAGTGAAGTTAAATCGTCTACTTCAATCCGTCCCTTGTTTGGTAGCGAATCCATGGATCAAATAAAGAGCTAACCTACATCAAGGTTAGTTTTATGCTACAAAAATTATGAGAAATATATGAAAAAGAAAAATGCATAGCAATGTTAGCCTATTTTCTCCACTTTTTATCGAAGCACAAATGCTTGTTGAAAAGTGAGAATGATGATAAATGCATGCATGCTCCCCTGACCTGTGTGCTCCCCCTTGTTTGAGGCGTCGTCGGTATGATTAAGAACCTACAAAACAAATATTAGTGCAAAACTATATTAGTCATTGGACGAGTAAGTGATATACAACAAAGTGTATATAAGATGCATTCAGTAAATTCTTGACGGAAGCTCCCCTGGCTCTAGGGCGTCAAGATGAACCTTCAAAATAAATATTAGTATAATAGAAGCTTTGTATTTAGACAAATATGTCATATACAACCAAGTGTATAGACGATGCAATATGAGTGCTTAAAGGAATATTCCTCCTTGTTCTAGGGTGTCAAGAAGCACCTAAAATAAGAAAAATAATTGATGCAAACTTCATCCTTAGATGAGTAAATAATATACAATCGAGTGTATATGATGATGAACCTACAATGAAAAACATCAGTGCAATATATTTCACCCTTTTCACTAAGAAAAATAAGATGTATATATGTGATAAATGATATAATCAAAGATCTCATGAAGTGTAGTCTCTAATTACAATCATAAGAAAAGTGAGAATATAATATGATAAAAACCTATAAAATAGTTCCTAGAAAGAAGATATGAAGTCTCCCACCGGGTGTGCCACTAGTGGTGCTAGTGTTGGTGTCGGTTTACTAGTAGGATTCATGTGGTGATGGTAGATGACTCGAGATTTACAAAAGTAAGTTTTGCTAATCCATGGTGGTGATGATTAGTGAAAGTGGTGATGGAAGGTGGTGGTGATGAGGTAGGAAGCTATTAAGGAGTTAGAAACTCATATGTATAGCAAATAAAAAAAAATATGGATTCATGCACTCCTTTCGTCATGTAAAGTGACCAAAGCTAAGAAAAAAAATATGAATGGACATTGCATTTCAATGATGCATAAGAGTTATGATTTGAATGATTTATTGATGCTAACAACCTATTGTTTTGAGCAAGTTCTCATATGCTTCAACCCAAGAGTAATCAATAATGCGTTCTATCTAAGAATATATAAAAGTGATAACATGAAGATAAATTCGTTTATTGATTGACACGAATTATAAAAATAACCTATTCTAGGTGACAATGGGAAATGTAGTATTAGCATGGTTTTGACCAACATGGATGATTATCACTTTGAAAAGAAGTGAAGACAATATGGAAAATACTAATGATAATAATGGGTACCTATGTGAGGATGAGAATGACATCATATAAGAGAGAGTTGGATGGACCAACGTGTTGGAAATGGCTGTTTTGATTAATATATCATTTGCACTGACAATGACATGCATGATATATGTCAAGCGAGAAAAAGATAAGATCCTATGATGGTGTTCTAGATAGTGAAGTTGTAAGGTGCTAGGTTAGGGAAAATCCTAGATTCGTTGATTGTGGAGATGAAGAAGTTTGTAAAACACATTATGCGTTTTTCACTTGATGAGGTATTGGTGCAAACTTGTGATATAAGGTTAAAAAGGTTGAACTAGTTGTGGTTTTGTGATCCGGTTTTAGCTAAGTGGTGTTTGCCGATGTGTTGGTATTTTAGAGTCTAAGAGACATAAAATTTGACAAAAGACAATTATGTGAATGAATTTCTCTCCCCCTTAATTGGTGGACATCCAACATAATGTGTATAAAATAAGGAATGACAACAAAGTGTTTAGGAGATTATTCGAGTTAACAAAAGAGATGAGCTTAGTGATGTTTTTCTGGATGCTGGTTAGCATACAATGAACTTCATCCTTAAAGTCACGTACCTCTTCTCGATTAATACGAGATGATCGTATGATGAGGCATGTGGTTTCCTAATAGGAAGTGAAGAGGATTAGAGTATTGTTATAACTAAATAATGATGGAGGTGATTTTTGGAGAGCGGAAGCAAAAATGAGATTTGGAAAGAGGTCGGTTGAAAGACAAAGATGAAAAGCCACCTCTAGAACTTAATTCTATATGCTTTTAAACTATATGCAATTGTAGGGGTCACATAAAGCATAATACTAATCTACGTAGCAATAAAGGGGATTATGCAAAGTGAGCATATAAAAGTTAGAACCAAGTGAGATAACAAATAATTTGTTATCAACCTACAGAACAAATTTGTTAGTGACAAAAGATGTTAACATGATAGAAATCAAATGATAACATATTATATAAGCAAAAACAACACGTTGCACTTAGTAGACAAGAAATCACCACATAAGATAGCATCAAAACAATCATATTATGCAAGAATACGACTTTATTCAAGACATTTTATTATGAGATTTTTTTGTCGTTATACTTAGACACTTAAGCATACTTGGATATACAATAATCTATGTGATTAATTTGTAAGATAAAAAGGCCTCTAAAAAGTTTGTTATACCAAAAGCACTTTGACAGATTATATGTGCACACGTAGCAAACAAATGGTGTGATAAGCAGCAAAAGAAACAAGATGAAAGATTCATGCAAGCCATGTTTAAGACATAACAATTTGAAGCATCTATCATTTGGATCATACTACACATAGATGTAAAGAATGCCAACTAATAGCTTTCAAACACAAATATATCATATCAAAATTATCACGTATCAAAATGGCATATTATGAGTTTATAAGTAACATGTTAATCATGCTAAAAATAATTCAAAAAGTAAGTGTCATGAAAATAAAGTTTAGGTTTAAACGTTTAGTAGCATGAAACAAGAATACAAGCATTATAAAGATAAAACCGTACTAAGGTTTACACATTTGACTTGTTATCAAACACTAAGATAATGTCAAATCAACTTATCGTATTAAACAAGGACATGTAATCAACACATGTAAGTACAATGCAAGTGGTTTTACTAAGGTTTACATATTTGACTAGTTATCAAACACTAAGATAATGTCAAATCAACTTATCGTATCAAACAAGAACATGTAATCAACACATGTAAGTGCAATGAAGTGGTTTTAAAGAAAGTCATATATACTACTTGTTTGAGTAGTATTCCTAAGGCGAGGCAAACTATCAATGTTTTAACACTTACTTTAGGCAAGTATAGGAAAACAGATTTTCAAGTTGGAGAATGAATATGAGACTATTACTAGCGGTGCTCAATTAAGGCTAAACACGACCATTTTTACGGGTGATTCCACATACCCAACTTCTCTCCAGGAAGCAATTCAACCGTTAGGTCAAATTGAGTTTCTAGTGCAATAGGTTCTCCAGTAGTCATTCTCATGTTAGAAAGATGGGAACTCCTACTTTTGCCTATTAAAGTGTATAAATGATGATAGTTTAACTATACTTGGCTTAATGTGACTTGACTAATATGCAATATAACTAAGGTGATGAAGACGTCATGTTATACACATGAATTTTAACGATATGTTTTAATCTTGTGTTTAGAATCTAAGGTTGTAAGATCTAATGAATGACATCTTTTGCGTTGAGTTGAAATGTATACTATCTAAGACTAGGGAATGGAATATGTTAAATTAAGAATGTTCTCAAGAAAGCTCTTTGGAACTTTATTTGACAAGAATATAAATAAGGTTACTAACTTCAATAGATCATGTGTATGCTCTAAAGATGTGTAGTTTTAACCTTGGATGTGCACTCGGTTTAAGCAAGGTTAGGTTAGGATGTACGCTTGAAAGGAAATAGATACAAATAGTATCTTTCAACAAATGAGATTATCCCATGGGATAAAGTTATCATGCTTATGAAAACAAGTATGACAAGATGAATTGGATATGCTAGTTCACAGAACTTTGTAGATGTTTGTTTCATGATCATTTAGCCAATGAGGTGTAATAAAATCTCTTGTAACACAACTATTTATGTCGCAAGAGTGATGCATAGGATATACAATATCCTTTTAACAAAATGAAAGCTTAGCGCATGAATCTTAGTCATAATGTTCTTCAAAACATCATGTTTTCCTAAATGAAGATATGAAGCTAAATTGTTTGAATCGGATAGTCTCATCTAAATAAACTTGGTCTCAAGATTATATTCACTAGATGATGACAAGAAGAATTCACTCGAGTTTCTTATGTATACTCCTCAAGAGTCATTGTTGCTTGGGGTGTATGATGTTGGCTTTTGAGATTGCATTTTAACATATGTTGTTAAAATGTTGATTTGAGGTTTTAACGAAATTTATGCAGAAGTTTAATGACAAATTATTACTAATACTTTGATAATTTCTGAAGGTAGTACTACTTTATACCTAGTGGAAATTGTCAACAATTACCAAGAGCACCATGCTTATTTGATAGTTGAGGTTCTAGCCATAATGAATTATCTAAGTCCTTATATGTGGGAAAGGATGGTTGAGTTTGTTCAAACGTGCATTTGATTCAGTACAAGTGTTGGACACAAAGGCTTTTTGAGCAATACACTCAACGAATTTAAATGATGGTAAGGATGGTGGATTGTTTGATCTAGGTGGTAGGTCTTCTAGTGTGTCTAACTAAGGATGAGGTGATGTAGGGGTTTGTTGTGCTATGGGAGTACTTAGGTTGATTATTGTTAGGAATTAGAAAATTCCATGTGAAAGTGTCGGTCACCCCAATTATGGTCTAGCATATGTTAGCTCGTAGACATGTCGGTATTTACGTTATTTAGTAGTTTATTAGTTAATTAGTAGCGTAGATTAGTTTAGTGTAACACCGTGGAGGAAGGAAGGGTCTTTACCCACTGTATACCTGATCCACAGGCCGATAGGAGGTCGTATTCTTTGTAACTATAAATACCCCTTCCATCCATGGAAGGGGTGTGGCTTCTTTGAATAAACCTTTCATTTTACATAGCAACTCTCTTTCAAGAAACCTCCTCTCTACTCTCTTCATCTCTCTAATGGCTTTCTTATTTAAGATCCAACAATTGGTACCAGAGCCAAGGTTGTGTTGTTTTGATGATTTGCATGGTTTTTCATGTGGTTTGGTATGCGGTTTATTGAGTGATTCTTGCATCCGTTGGTATTTTGTTGATGTGGTTTCGATACATGGTTTAAGTGATTATTGGTGCTATTCTTGTGGTTGAAAAATGTGTCTTTTTTCGTATCTAATGTGTTTACAGCTTTTCATTTTCATGTGTATCCTTCATGGTCCAAACCTGTTGTACGTGGTCATGTACAGTTTTAAAATTGTTGTGGTTAAATGGTTTTCTTTTAATGTTTACACAGTTTTCACAATTTGCAATATGCTCAAGTTGTCAATTTATTGGCCAAACAGGTTAAATCAAAGGGTCAAATTTTGAGTCCGTTATTTCTGTTTCTGGATGCTGTTCATTGTCTGCTTGGATGCGAGTTGGTCTTATTCATACATGCGAGTTGGTCAGGTCATGTTGCCTTGCTTTTGAGCGAGTTGGTACAGCTGCGTGTTGAGTTTGCTAAGTTGCGAGTTGCCACATTTTTTGAAAGCGAGTTGACAGTATTGACTGTCATGACTCAATGTATTCCTGGATGTGAGTCGTTATAATGTCCAGATACAATGAATGTTAAGCGAGTTGGGTTTATGGCCAAGTTTCAATGCGAGTTACTTAACTCGCATATGTTATGGGTGTAGCTCGTTTTTGAGCGAGTTGGATCAAGAGAGATGGGTCATAAGCGAGTTGGTCATGCGCGTTGATAACTTAAGCTATATACGAGTTGCCAACTATGTATGATGCGTGTTGGAGATCATGCGAGTTGATACTTAAGTATGATTAAGAAGACGAAAAGCACAAGGACTATTGACCATATCAGATTACCACAAACTATCTAAACATCTCAAATAATAACATCACAAAACTGCTATAACATGCTTCATCACTACTGACTTTATATCTAAATCATCAACATCAAGACACTTTATACAAGACAAACTGGAAAGTTAAGCATATCTTTGGCTACATCAAGTTGAATCTCAGAAAGCTCGTGTTATTTGATGATACAACATAATCTCATGGGTCACTTTATACACGACATATCCATCACTGATCCAAATCAACTACTTTAATGCCTATAATATTCGAATCTTATCAAGGAATGATGTATAACAAGAATGTTATAATCATTCCCCAAGTTCGTGTAATTGAAGTAAACCATGTCTCACCAATTATATTGACCTCTGATTCCTTGTCTCGAGCCTTAATAATTTTTGACTTACCTCTTCTAATTCAGTCAAGCTCAAAAGAAATTCATCATTGATCAAAGAGTTTTTTTTAATTTTCGAATTTACAGGAATGATTGCAACAAGACTGTTGAACCCCTTCCTTGATTAGTTATGGATAAAAAATCTAAACAACCTTGGTGATAATATATGAAGTCAAGAAATGAGAAGAAGAAGGATGCTTATTCATTTTTTTGACTCGCTTAATGCTCAAAAGTCAAAAAGGATTTGAAAAACCTACCCGTTGTGTATCAAAGTCTCATCGTCTCATGCCATCCCTGTGGCGAAACAAGGACCTTCGAGCCATCCCTGTGGCTAGGTCGTAACGTGTTGTCATTTAAGAAGGTTTTCTTGGAGCATTGTTAGTACAGACGAAAGGGGGACGATGTGAACTTTGGGTTTGAGGTGTTTGTTACCTGATGGGGGCGGGTGTAATATGGTGATTGTAATTAGGGTTTTGATTTTTTGTGTTGAGGTGAGAAAGAGGCGAACAGAGTTTAGAGAGTGGTTAGGGTTTGATATGAGAACTTTTAGGGTTGAGAGACTTTAAGTAAGCGTTTTATACCCGTCTCTTTAGGGTAAGCGTTTTGCCAGATAGTTTGATGGGCTCTCTTTTTGGCGATGTACATACCAATTTTTCATGGGCCGTGGGATGTAACTATCATTGAGTATGACTAGTAAGAATTGGAATGGGCTTATATGTATCTTGGGCTGTTTGAGTGGATCGTTATTACGATATGGTGATGAGCGTAAAACATAAATGAAGTTGTATTGAGAATATGTAGTATTGAGTCAGATCAAATGAATTTTTGTGACAATGAGCCGGATCAAATAGTCTACGTTTCTAGAATTGAGAATGAATTGTATTGTGAATACGGAGAAACTTTGAATGCAAGTTTGGACCGGAAAACGGTGACTGAGTCTATTTGATTGGATCGCATTTGACAAATTGTTCACATGTCTGGTTGAGTTCACTGGTACAATTTTTTATTATAATCTATCTTTGGAGCGGATTTACGTCTTAAACCTGGCCAAGTTTACTTTGATATATGTGGGTGAATGATACTCTTGGGCCGGGTACAAAATTGATTGTTTGAGCAAATGAGTTGGATCACTCATAAATATAGTGGATATATTTATGGATCGGGGCTACATTGGATATTGGTACAGGCTCATGAATTTGGATTTTCGGCTTATTGTATTTTATGGGATGTGATTTGTTGAAGAAAGTTGACGATGAGATTTGTGTTATGAGACTTGTCAATATTTTGAGATAATGTGTTTTGATGATGTGATTTGGCGTGATTCAATGGGTTATGAGGTTTGGTACTCTGGTATATACATCTTCACAAAGAATATTATGACACGGCTTAATTTGTTTGAACAATGTCGACTACGGGGGTTGTTTGTACGATATTTCTTATTTGACTTTGGAAGTGAGTTTTCGAGAGCGTTTACTTATTCCGTCTTCTTTCTTTCTCCCTTTCCGCGAAGATGACTTGTTTGGGCATTTATTGTGTGTGATAAAGACTTGGCTATTTGGTTACGGTTGTGATTCTTCTCGTTTAACCACAACGTACTATCACTACGGTGTCTCATGCAGTTGAGGATATGTCAAGAGGTTTTGTACATTGGGTACACCGTTTCTTCTTCACAAGGATTAGTACAAGTTTAAGTAACAAATCTGGGGAATTTTACTTCATGCTCAAGTTTGGCATATCGGGTTTACTTCTCTATGTGGTCACTACAATAGCCGTCAGAATGCGTGAATGATATGTTTACCAAAGTGCTTTTTGGATGGTTGATGATGTTAATAATGTTGGATATTGAACTGTTGATGAACCGCTGCATGTTCCCCTAAAACAGATATTCACTGAAACCAAAGTCGTCATAACACATTCAAGCTGACATTGTTTACGGTTTTGTCTTTATTTTGTAAAATCCCGCGAAAGAACCTATTTCTCGGTTTAAATCATAGACTTGTAAAATCCCGTGACAATGGAAACATCCTGGTAAAAGTAAAGTGCATTTTCGGATCTTTCTTACGGTTTATTCTTGGTTTTGTAAAATCCCGCGAAAGAAACTATTTCTCGGTTTAAACCATTGAGTTGTAAAATCCCGTAATGATGGAACCATCTTGGAGAAAGGAAAGTGTATTTCGAGATCTCTTTTGATGCTGATGCTACGTTTTCTGTTTCGAAGAAGGGATAAAAGAGTGTACTTCATGAATTGGATGTGTGTTTGGATATTAGTCATGGCAGTTTGGTTATTACATGGTTTACGGGGTTATGTGCATTTAACCATGGTCGGGATGAATACCATTATCAGAGTTCACTTAAATCGTCAAAGGAGGCTGGATTTGAACTTTTAACCAGAAGATGTGACAACGGGGTTAATTCACTATTATTTATTTGAGGTTGAAGTGAAATATCACGGGCGAGTGTACTTAGTATCTGAAGATATCGGGGATGGTTGGATGAAGATTCTTCATGATCCTTGTTCGAGCTTATTATTAAAAACGAAGACTTGGAAATCTAGTTATTGTTGGGTGTCTTTTACCTTTTCTTTTACCACTTGGGGGAATTGGGCTCATACCACCACAAAATAACTATCACTTTAAGGAGTTACGTTGTAGTGCTCAGTGTCACATTTAATTGTGGATTTTCAAGAGGTAATGTACGTCTTATACTTGATGGTTGGTTGGTTGAAGAGTATAGAGTACATAGAGAGTACTTAGAGATGCTAATGGAAATCGGCACCGCTCTTTGTTACATATGTGCAAGTTTAAGTCACGAGTTCGGGGTAGTTTACTTCAGGGTCAAATTCATCATATTGGGTTTTCTCCATAAGCTGTCACTACAAAGAGCCTACTGAATGATAATGGGGTTGATTACAAGTTTTGCCAAAAGAGATGATGAAAAGAGAGAGATAATGATGTATGAACACAACGGTTCATGCCTCGTTCTCCAAAGAAAATAAAAGTGTACGTTTCAGTGCGCTTTATCTTCAAAAGAATATAAATCTTCTTATGACGTATGAACAATACAGTTCATGCCTCGTTCTCTAAAGAAAATAAAAGTGTACGTCTCAGTGCGCTTTATCTTAAAAAGAAGAGAAATCTTTTTATGACGTATGAACACTACAGTTCATGCCTCGTTCCTCAAAGAAAAGAAATGTGTACGCTTCAGTGCGCATTATCTTCGAAGAAGAGAAATCTTCTTATTATGACCATTCTCATCAACATGCTTCATGCTTTTTCCATGTGCTTTTGATTATCAAGTGAACCGGGCTACTGTTGATTGTTTTCTTAATTCCACTTGCTCAACTATAATGACGATGGCGACATCATGTGCTAATTTTGTGGGGAAGAAGTGTGAATAGAATACTTTTGGATGATTTCACTTATTTAGTCAAGAATGGCATCTCCGTATGCAATTCTTGAGGGGAGAAGAAGTGTGAATTTTTTGCATTGTTGATTGATTTTTGAGAATATAAATGGTCATACGGCTCTAAACTCATGTAAGAACCGAGCTTCTTCTTATCGGTCATCTTCAGATGGAGGAGTTTTCTCTTCTAAGAGCCGTTGGTTGACATCTTCACTCGGATTGATGAGTTTATCGACAAAGTGATTCCGGTTAATGCTTCACGTATACATCAACATGATGATTCCGAACGATCTCTCTGTTCTTGTTTGATGTGATTGGTAGTTTGGTGTTACCATCTTATGTGTTCGTTGCGGCCTGATTGCTAATTTCCTTGATTAACATCTTTCTGTTCTTGTTTGATTGGGAGGGATTTTAGTTAAGGGATTTGCAAGATGTAAGTTGATTGGGATGTTTTTTGGTGATGTTCTTGTTTTTGGTGAGTTGAAGATGTTAACTATCTATTCCCCAACTGGACAATCTTGAAGAAGGTCGAGTCTTCAGTCGGTTCTACATTCTCTACTACATGTTAGAAGACTAAAGACGAGTTGCATTTAACGATCTAAAGACTTCTTCTTAATCTGGACATTTATCAAACAGATTGTCGGTTTAGGGGAGAGCACTAATTGGGAGAGTGTTATAAGTCAGATTCAATCCCCAATTAGACTTGCTCACATTATTCAGCATGTTGATTCTCACAAAGACTTCAAGCGATCTTCTCAAAAAATTTCAAGTATTTGGGCATTCAAAGAGTTGCTGATTCTGAAGTATCAAAACCAGAAAGGGGGAAGGAGTCAAGCATCTAAACGCGAGTAAACTTGATGTACTTAATACTTCTAAGAAATTGAAGATATCCGGGGAAGACAAATGTTATTACCGCAGAGAAACTCAAGGTTTGACTCATGGCGAGTAAACTTGATGAACTTAATTCTTCTAAGTGATTGAAGATATCCCGGGAAAACAAATGTCATGACCGCAGAGAAACTCAAGGTTTTACTCATCAAGGCGTTTAGTGTTAGTATTTCAACTACGTGGGGGAAGTGATGTTAGAGAAAGTTCCTGAAGATAAAAGAGGTACACTAGTGTGTGGTGATTTCGATGGTATCGCAATGATCAGGGGAGAGAGAGTGTGTACATTGGGGGCGCTCAGCTGTTTCACTTGAGGGCTTAATCAGTGATTCAGAGATATAATCACTTATTCCGGAGTTGACATCCGCAGAGATTGTCATCCGCAGAGATAATCAGTGACTTGGCCTGCTTCTTCAATGTTATCAGTTATTCCTTCCTTGGGTATTGGTATACTTCGGATACTTGAGCTTCATACACGATCATCAGGGAAGAAAAATGTGAACATGGGGAGGTGTTTTCATTCCCCTCATGATGTGTATTCGGGAGAGCTCTTGGGTATTGGTGTACTTCGGGTTCTTGAGCTTCATACACGATCATCCGGAAAGAAAAATGTGAACATGGGAAGGTGTTTTCATTCCCCTCATGATGTGTGTTCGGGAGAGTTCTTGAGCATTATACAAAGAAACTGATTGCTTCAATTCAACTACTTGGGGGAATTGTTCTCTTGACACCTTTTTGGAATGGATTGCTTCAGACTTCAGTGGTTGTGAATTTGAGAAGATTATTTTATGTGTGGGATGATACGTTGTTGTTCTTCTACTGGATGATATAACCTTGAACGGAGAATCTCGATTATCGGTCTTAAAGGAGCAGCAGTGGGATTTATGATAATGGTGTGCTTCTCTCTGCACCTGGCTAAGGCAAGCTTGAAATAGAGCTTCGAATCTGCTCATCTAATGGATTTTCGGTTTGGGGGGAAGCTGCCAAAGTCTCACTTTCAAGTGGCTCAATTTCTCTCTTCGATTCAAGAGTCTTGGAAGCTTTGGTGGTGAATGTTTAAGAGATGATGACTTCTATCTTCTACAACGGGACTGTTCGATATCCTTATCTCGGTACTCGTATCATCATCTTCTTTTACTATATCATCTACTCTATCCTTGTATATATTTATTAAAAACCAAATACAAAAATATAAAACCAACAAAAGAAAATAGAAAAATATAAAACCTTCAAAAATCCATAAAAATCAGAAAATTTCAAAAAATACCAAAAATATGTTTTCTAAAGACATGTCTTCTGGTATCGATAGCATCTACGGTCTTAGAAATGCCATTCAATAATGGCACGGGACTTTAGATGAAGTTCGAGCAGGAGGTGTAAATATTTCTTTCTAAACATGTCTCGAAATTCAAATGGCTTACAGTTATTTTAGACTGTAACCCGGGCTTCAAAGCAATTGCTTGCTATTATTTCAGATAGCAACCCGCTCTTCAAAGAAGGAAAGTGCTGCACTAAAACAAATTTTCAAAAAAAAAATATTTTGTTCACTTATCCTAAAACAAATTGTGGAAAGTATGTCGAAGGACTGCTGTTCCTACACAAATCTTTTTCCGTCTAAAATTCTTTAGAAAAATATTTGTTCTTTTTCCCATACCTTATATGAACTGATTGATATGTTGAATTGACTTTTATTAGTCGATTGCTGTTTGGGTGTTGTCGACCACCATATATCTGTATGTGTGTTCACTAACGTATGCAGGTATCTTGGTATATAAGAATGTTCCCGATCCGGATCCCACATAATATGATGTTTGGATGCCGAAAAGAAAGGGTAACTAGATCTTGGGTTGACAAATGAAGAAACGGAGCTTAATTGGACTTCTATGGAGAGTTGGCATAAATGCAACGTAAGAGGTCTCACTGCATTAGCAGATGGTTTTCTTCTAAGTGATTGAAGAAACAGAGCTTAATTTGACCTCAGTTGGCATTCAAAATGTAATGTAAGAAGAAAGTCTCACTGCATCAGCAGACGGTTTTTCTTCCAAACCCTACAGCAACAACAACAGAAGCATCTCAACCACCTAACATATCTTTGTGCAGGATACCATTTTTTAAACAATTTTGAATAATTTGATTAAATTGTTTTGAAAATGGAAAATATTGTTTTAAAAATATACTGGACTAATTTTTGAAAATCACCGGACTTCACGTTATCAAAACCTAAGTCACTCAATTATTGACTTCTGTCATGGATTGAGGGGGAGAGTGATTTAAAATAAAATATTTTCAAACAATATTTCTTCACAAAAGTTCCGCTTTGTACAATATAAGTGGTGATCTAAAGATTTAATGTTATGTCATGGTATGATTTTTTCTTTAGAATCAAGATCTTTCAAAATGAAATTTTTTCTGTTCTTGTTTGATTGTGAAATTGTTTTATTTTACCTAAAAGATCTCTTAAAACAATCATACCTGACACTAACAATCTTTAATGTCTTAAAATGGTCCTTATCTGTCATTTTTCAAAGTTAAATCAAGCCACGTCTTTCCCAAAATTTTTTTAAATGATTTAAATCAATTGGGATCACAAATCTCAAAAGGTTTGAAATTTTGATTGGGGTAGAGATCGTGAGTTAAATCTCTTATCTGTTTAAATGGAATTGGTTTTATTCCTTTAAAGGCACTCCTGCCTCCATGTGCCAAACGATTTCATACACAATGCACATGTTGAGGAGGAGGATTTATCCAAAAACATGATGAGTATTTAAACCAGGCCACATATTCTCCCATGTTTTCTAAACCGTATTAAATCACTTGGGATCCAAAATCTCAAAGGGTTTGATATTTTTGATCGGGGGAGAATTTGTGATTTAATAATGAAATTTGATAAAAGGTGATCGTTTTGATTTAATTGTGCAGGCTGCTCTCTCATATGTGCTAAACGCTTTCGTATCTCGAAGCACATATTGAGGGGGAGCAAACAAACTATCGAGGTACGAAAGCTTTTTAATGTGATTTATAAAGTACCTTGATTGAGTTTTCTAATGGTTTCTTAATGGCTCTTGTGATTGTGGATATGCTTCATATTAACTCTTGCCTCTATGTGATAAAATCATTTCAAATATCCTATGCACATATTGAGGGGGAGAATTTACCAAGAAAATCAAATGGCTTTTTCTAAGGAAATTGTGATCAAGAAATTATTTCAAAGAACTCTTGCCTCCATGTGCTAAACAATTTCAAAATCATATGCACATGTTGAGGGGGAGCATTTCTAAATGATCAAAACTATTAAGGTACAAAATGCTTTGATCTCGTATCACAAGTACCTTGATTGATTTTCCAAATGATTTTTCATTTGGTTTCAAAGAAGGAAAGAACAATACCAAAAGACCGACCAATTTACTTTATGCATGGTGTTATAAGGATGGTTAGGTTAGGTATTTGTTCCCACGATCCGCCAGAACCGGAGGGATCTTCCAAGGGACAATCCACTAGATAGTGTAGAGTCCTTAGGAATATTGAAAAAAGGAGAAAAATGAGAAATGGGAAGAGTGCGAACTGAGACAGAGCTAGTACTGGAATAAACCCAACAAGGTTCTAGTTATGAAGTCTCGGTAAGCACTGAAGGGGTTGAAGAATGAAAAAGAATTGGAATGTGAAAAGGGTGAAAAGAAATAGCCCTCCAATAATTCAACCTTAGGGCAGACACCGGGTTCAATACATATGCTACTGGTGGTTACTAAGTTAACACTGGTATTGAAGACAAGACGTCATGGACCCAGTGACGCACTGCACTAACTTCCCAAACTACTCAAGTTCCTCTTAAAAGGGCTTGTTTCATTCTCACGGGGAACCGACATTATCTATCGACTTTCTCTTAGAGATTGTTGATATTGAAGAAGGAGACCCTCTCCCTAGTCTCCGGCATAGGAACCAAATGTGCACTATTGAGTCTAGAGCCAAGAGATCATCCACAACATCTCATTAGGACACTAAATTCTTGAAGACTTGCTGTTTCACACAATGTGGAAAGTAAGTATATATTGAGAGTCCTACGCATTATCCTTGTGGTATTTCCAGAACATCCGAGGGATATGAAAATATTTACGATGAAGATGGAAAGCCTTCTAGAGCCAACATCAAACAAGCTCTTGGTAGGTGGCATGTGAGATCTTCTCGTAAGATCAAGCTTGTGACAACTGGATTGAAACAATGGGGCGATTCACTCTTGAATCAACCTTGGTCCAGGAATGGAATTGACGAATGCTTTTGGAAAAACCATTTGATGTGCAAACCTTCTTTTCTCTAGCACGTCGAATGTGTACTTATGTTTTCAAAACCAAAAGTATCTCGATTGAAAAAATGCTTTTGGAAAAACCCTTCGATGTGCAAACCTTCTTTTCTCTAGCACGTCGAATGTGTACTCTTTTCAGATACAAAAAGTATTTTGATTGAAAATTGATCTTTCTCATAAAACCTTCGTCATATTGCAAAACTCTTTCTTTAAGCAATACGCGATTGTTTTCAAATCAATTTTTCATCAATCAGTGAATCTCAATTCGCTGGTTCACTCACTCCGGGTTGTCTTCTTTGAGACGTTCCGGTTTGAGAACGGCTAGAGCAGCTGCGAAACCCGGTCAAGGAGATTCTTCAGAATCCTACCTGATCACAGGCAGTACTTGTACTGATCAACGGGGAACCGTGGGCCGTGTACCTCAATTCGACGAAAGTGATCAAAGACACTTTCGTGTGTTTTATTGCTAACTGTTGTTTGCAGGTACACTTGGACGGTTACAGCTGATCAGAATTGAGGAGTCAATCCAAAGCCGCATGCTCACAGCATCCACACTTAATTGAAGAAATCATGACTGGTGCATATCTACATAACCTGGCTCTGATATTTCATACTATGCTTCTGCTTCGCTGCTGCAAATATCATGAACCAGTAAAGCTTCCGCTACTCTGATGGAAAGATGTCATGATCCTGAAAGTGTGAGCATGTCGGTCCAAAAGTCACAACATCACATGATGGCAACACAATAAAGGGTGATCCAGAGATTTACTGTGGCTGATGATCTCAAAGAAAGCTCGAAGATCATCAAAGATGTGGATCAGTTAAAGGCCTCTAGTAAAAGTACAAATCAGGCGGACTTTGAAGAATCGCTACTAAAGCACAAAGATTGCGAAAGTGAAGAATTCAAGTCTACGAGCTCAAGAACAATGTCAAAGATAGAATGCTAGGATGCAAAATTTATTTCATGGGGTGACCTCCCTTAGGGGGAGATTGTTAGGAATTAGAAAATTCCATGTGAAAGTGTCGGTCACCCCAATTATGGTCTAGCATATGTTAGCTCGTAGACATGTCAGTATTTACGTTATTTAGTAGTTTATTAGTTAATTAGTAGCGTAGATTAGTTTAGTGTAACACCGTGTTGGAAGGACGGGTCTTTACCCACTGTATACCTGATCCACAGGCCGATAGGAGGTCGTTGTATTTGTAACTATAAATACCCCTTCCATCCATGGAAGGGGTGTGGCTTCTTTGAAGAAACCTTTCATTTTACATAGCAACTCTCTTTCAAGAAACCTCCTCTCTACTCTCTTCATCTCTCTAATGGCTTTCTTATTTAATCATTGTCCTAGACCTCCCGAATCATCTAACAACATAAATATTAAGATCCAACAATTATTTGTCCATAGATGTTGAACACAAAAAGTACGGATACTAATTATTATGGTTCATTGGTTGCTACAACTAGTGGGTGAAGTTCTTGAAGTTTTGGTTATGTCTATGAAGCTTAGGGGCTGAGGTATAGGTTCACCTTGAAAGGGCATGTTTGGTTTAAAGGATGCTCTTGGAAGTTCATGAGCAATACGCTTAATGGTGCCAGAAGATGGAAGAGCGATAGTAGGTGTCAAAAAGGGATAAGTGGCACAGTGGATTTTTTGTTTTGGATAAGTGTTTCAACATGTGTTGTTAAGATACTTGGGTGTTGATTTTTCGGATATGACTTTTAATGACTACAATCGTAAGTTGCATATACTTGAATATTTCGGATGAAATACTTAAGTTGTCAATCCTAATTTGTTGAGATTATAAAGCTTAGATTGAACTCAAGGAAAACAAGACTTGATAGTATGTCTTTAACATACGTGTGAGTTATGACTCTACGTAAATACTTATCGTTTTGAAGGATGACACATTATTTTCATGTTAACCAAGTGAGGCAATACATGTAGATACAAAACAATATCTATAATCATATGATAGACTTGTGTATGATATCTTTGCAAATAATGAGTCCAGATTTGTTAGTCTCGGTAAGTCATCTAAGTCATCCGCAAATGGGTAAGGAGATGTTGGTTGTGTTGCACAAAGTTCGATAGGTACAAGTTTTGAAGACTTAGGTAGTGAAGCTGTTTTTGGATGGTTGAGTTGGAGCACTTAAGTTTAGAAAGTTCACATCTTGAATCGGTGATGAGATGTTGAGAGGTAATGAGTCTGATGATGTAGAGTTCAAGTTAATGAAGCAACAAGATCGAATGCTAATCCTAGTGGTTTTTCTAAGTGGCTTAATTGAGGTTAATCCATACAAATATGGTAGTTTCTAATGAGATAGAAGTGTCTAAGATCATGTCAAACATCCTAAGTTAATCCATTGAGGATTTATTGAATGACATATGAACGATATACATTAACAACTATCCTAGAAAAGAAATTTGGAAAATTAGATTGCGGGATTTAGTAAAATTAAACAACTTACCTGTAGAATCCACGGCACCAATTTTTGCACAGGCGGAACCCTTAATTTGGTGCCGCCTGGTCCGCCTGTACAGGAACGGCGGTACCAAAATGCATAACAAACGGTACCAAATTTTTGGTGCCGTCTAATCCGTGGACACCAGAAAACTTCACAGACCCATTTTTTAGGTGTCGGGGAGTTTTCCGAAACTGAATTTTGCTTAAAACATGTGACATTAATCATTTCTTGTTAGGAAAAGTAAATAACATATATACAAACATAGTGTAGCATAGACTTTGACCAAGGGCTAACGATTTTCACATATAAGTGAAACTGGGTAAAATTTGATAACACCCGTGTGTTATCCCCCTGCATGAACCGGTTAGCATACATCAATGTTTTAAGTTATTTTATCATCCTACAAAGCGAAAACAAATATATTACATCATACAGCATTGTTTTTGTCCTTGTACCAAACACTCTCTAAAAACCTTCATTTTTCAAAGTACTTAACTAATTTAGTTAGTACTCATTGCTAAGCGAGTTATAACATTTCATAAGTTATGTGAGATGTTAGTATGACTTATGCAAAGAAAGTGATCTAATTCTACAAGCGATGGTAAAACAATTTTCCAACTTAGTGCACAAAATCTAGTAAATATCCTATTGTGCATACACCAGAAATCGTCAAACAAGCGAATAGCTAACATGGCAAGATTGACACTTATATTATGCAAACAAACAAGTCTAAACAACAATTTGAAAATAAGCAAGCAACATATATGCAAACAACATAAACAAGTGGTCATTTAGCATAGCATAACAAGAAAGACACTTTACGTCATTTTGCGTTTAAATATGACGATGTATACCAAGCTTGATTAGTTTCCTTTAAACATATTACCAAATTATTTAGTTTCAAAGGAAGTTGTATCAAAGTTCTAAGAATACCAACTTAAATTGCTTGATTCAAAATTTTGAGTTTTTATGTTAAAGCGAAACTCAATATTTTAGACATACTATAGTATTTGGTCTATTTCACTTATTTAAAATTAGACTCAGGTCATAAAAGTATTTTTAAGTGAAAGTAGACTCAATTCCCTTTAAAATGATAGGTGGCTCGACTCGTACGGACTTACGGTTAATTAGTTATGATTTTTTGAAGTTGTTCAAAAAACTGCATACTGTACACACGGATTCCACGGAACCAAATAAAGGGATCCGCCCTTTATAAGATTTGGTGCCGTGGTCCTCTGAGACAGATTCACCAAAACTAATATTTGACATAGATAAAACGTGTGTGACTTACTAGATTTCATAGTAAACATATAATACACATATTTAATAACATATCTACTTATGTAACTTATCTTAAACATTTACGGAGGTGATTTTTCAACTAAATTTATAGTTATCCCAAACACTCCTTTAAAATCATATTTCTTCGTAAATTTTCTATAAGCACACAATACTTACTAGTTCTTTCAACAAAATTTTATTTTATTTTTCAAGAAAACCTTCAAGCTTGTATACAAAGTTACATTTAACAACAAAATTTCTAAGTATAAAAAGCAAAGCATTTTTCATATTATTTTTCGCTTCAATGGTAATTTGATACATGGATCGTACTCTATTTTAAAAACCATTTGTTTTGAAAATACGAGCTACGTGGCTCTGATACCAATTGTGGAAACGTAGAGGGGGGGTGAATACGTTACCGTTTAAAAACTTTAGATCTTTAGTATCAAATCGCTTATGAAGCTTGTTATAATATGAAAGTTCCAATTATTGTTTGTGACTAATGTAAAGCATAGTAAACCATGTTGTCACACAAGCATTAACATCAAACCACATCACAAGCAATAGTATAGTGCAACTATAAAAGTAAAGAGATAAAGAAAGGAAAGTGCAAACCGAACACGATGATTTATAGTGGTTCGGTCACGGATCTCCTTTCTGCCCTACTCCACTCCCCGAGTACCCAACTCGAGAGTTACTTCACTAAATCAACAAGCTCCCTTCTTGGCGGAGAAAACCTTACAATCGTCGCTTACACTTTTTCCGGTACAAAGCTAAATACCGGGTTCTAGTTCGAGGTAGAACCAACCTAACGTCGCCTATACAATATTTCCGACACTAAGCTAGATGTCGAGTTCTTTTCAAGGGTACAACCACTCCCAATATGTTTTATGGCCCAACATAATAAACCTTGTGTTTTATGGCACAAACACATAAACCATCTAATCTAGTTTGGTGAAAGTGTTGTTATGATGCAATGATGTTTACACTAATGATCCATGACACAAATGTCTAATGGATATGAATAACTACTTCTAAATGATCTTCCATTGATAGGAAGCCTTCATGATGAAGATCACAAGTTCCCTAAACTTGTTGTGATAGATCTTCAGCTTGTGGTGAGTGGGGATGGCTAGATCTCCAAGCTTTCCTTGGTTGATCAAGATGTAGAGTATGCTTACAACAAAGATGAATGTTAGAAGCATTATGATCATGTGATTGTGAGGGTGATTAATGTATGTTTCTACATTGTTATCTACAGATCTAAATGATGCAAGAAGGGTAGAGAGAAAGTGTGTTAAAGGGATGATTAAACAACTTGGTTTGGCTTGCTATTTATAGCCAAAATGGAGTGAGCGTCCACGGACCACGGAACCTCAAAGGGTTCCGCCGTATACATTTTTGGTACCAGGTCCTGACACAAGATTACCAAAATCTTTACCAAAGTCAACCAAATCCATCTAAGATTGTGTAAGCTATGTAGAGTCCAAATCTAAACAAAATATTCTATGAAATCTTCTAAAGATTACAAGGATGATGCATGCCATGATGTAATATGTATTTCCATTTTAGATTAAAAGGTTTATCAAAGTAAACTTGTAAAATGTATTATGTAACTAGTTAATAAAATGTCTAGTTACCTTTTGAAATACTTGTGAATGCAAAATGTAAAATGAGGTTCAAATAGAATGGTTAATCTATTAAAATACTTAGTGACTCTAAACGTATTTTAAACATTCTAAATGATTTGTTATTGATCATAATGCCACATAACAAACATGTACGAACCTGTGTTGTAACATACGAGGACTTGAGACATCGAGAGGAGTTGAATGTATATTGAGACAAAGTGTGATTACAAGTAACTTGTACATTTTACGTTATGTGTTACAAGTTACATGTTTGTCATCAATCAAAACAAACGAGACTGTATAGATTAAATATCGTAATATTTGCACTAACAGATTTAATTTTCAAGTTCAAATTCACATCAAGTGTGTCATACTTGATTTGCAATTCTTTTTCTCTTAAAACAGAATTTCGATAACCAATTTCTAATTCTGATTCTTTGTTTTTATGAAATTCAAAAGCTTTTATGTTCTCCTTGTAACTCTCAAGCTCACACAATTTAGCATTCCGGCCTTACTCGCATTGACCATTTTAACTTTCTCGATTACAATGCCACAGTTATTGATTAATGTTTCAAAATAAGCACGTGTTTCCTCATCAGTCTCAGATTTTGTGCCACACGCCTCCACTAGGATCCACATCCGAGTTTCGAGAGTTAGTATTGCTACAACCCGGATTGTCCGTGCATGTATCATAAGTAGGTGCCGATGTCACGAATGTTGTTCGTCATGATTAAACACATCAAATATGACATTGTTATAGCATGGATCAATGATTGGTACCTCGTGATAATGCGATTGGCGTCATGTACGTGGAGCGCGCCGAGTCGTTGTCGTACTTAGTCTCTCAAGATTTGCCATGAAGATGCAGTTTGCATTGATGTCCTCTCGGTCTTCCAAATCGTCCCTAATAGCTATAAAGTCATGTTCCTCAGACTCAACCGAAGTCCCGCTTCTTCCTTTTGTACCAACATGATAGCTTTCTGAAGGTATGCAAGATCCTTCTTTTTCAGCTTAGTAGGATAATTCCTTGCCATGTGACCCACTCCTTGACAGTTGTAACACTTAACCTGATTGCCCTGATTCACATTTCCATAATTCCCAATGAATAGAGCTGCAACATTCCCATTCTGATTACCCACTACTCTATTCCCAAACATTCTCGACCCATCTCGATTTCCAACATTCCGACCCAACTGATTACCCTGATACGAACCTCATTACCCATGTGAAATCCAAGATCATATCCCCGTGGGTTCGCAATAACTCCAACCATTTGTCCTTGATGACCTATATTCACACCGGCCGCTGTAATTTGCCTGCTGTGAGTGTTTGATGAAATCCTTTCGTTGTTAGTTGGTGTGGAATAGCGACCTCTGAATGCTTTACCTAAGAATGCAAATGCTTGAGTCAAAGCTTGTTCTTGTTCGGTTTCAAGATCAGTGATTCCTTGTTCCCGTATTGTTGATAATGTTGTTGTTGAATGACTTGTTGTTCCTCGTGGATAGAATTGTTGTTGAGGAGGAAAACAAATTTGTTGTGGTAATGTATTGCCGCAAGTTGTTGTTAGTGGAAGATGATGAAGCTTGTTGTTGTGTATTCACCGGAGTTTGAGTCTTTGCAATGAGTGCCAATGGATCATGATTCTTGCCAATCTTTCTTCCTCGACTTCATTCACTTGATTGGTTTTGTTTCAGAAAATCGCTGAGTTGATCAAAGTTCACTTGATGTAAGTCTTTTGTTTGGTTGACAATAGTGACATATCGTCCCCATTCTTCTGGAAGATTGTTCGGGAACTTGATGTTGCTCTCACTTATAGTTCCGTGTCAACTTGTTTCTATAAGCTCATTCATTAAAGTGCAAACCTTCCATAGTAGGATTCAATGGATTCTCTTGTAGAGATGTAAACTTCTCCCATGCGTTAGCAGCTTGTTCTCCGTATCTTGTTGACCAATTTCGCTCCATGACAAAGCCGCTCTAACACGCTCCCACATATCAAAAGCAGCTTCACAAATCGGCTTCACAGAAGAAGATGTCTCTGGTAAACCTAGTTGGACAATGTGAATTGCCATGTCATCGCTCTCGACTTGTTTCTCGATCCTCTTCAGTGTATTCTCGATTTTTTAGTACCGAACGATGGTGGATGGGAGGTGTTGCATCGATCTCCGGGACTTGACTTGTCGAGGCTTGTCCATTCGTAATGGATTGAATCATCAATTTTCCATTAGGTTTGGTCTTGATGTAACGAAGCATACGACTTGTCCATTGAAGATAACCACCTTTTTCCAACATAGGAGGACGGTTTTGGCACCGGATGCATGAATGTCTTGTTGAGTTGCCATTGATGAAGGTATGTTATGATAAAGTTGATGTAGGATCGATCAACGATAAAGGAGTTGTGTTTGATGCGCATTAAGCTCGGTTATTGTAGTGAAAATAGGGTCTGAAAACTTAAAAACCTCAATAACTTCTTTTCTGAGCGTTTTTAGGACTTGAAGGTTGACCCAAATGAACTTCCTCGGCGTGCCAATCCCCTTGTTCTCACGGTCGTTTTGATGGGTAGAACGCTGAAAACGGAGTTACGTTCAAAAAGTTATGGTCGTTAAAGTTTTGCTTAAGATCTTATCGTAAACTTGTTCTTAGCGAAGATGGTTGCTTACGCGTAAGTTTTGTTCCTTAGGCGTAAGAGTTGAACCTTAGGCATAACAGAGTAATCTTATGCGTAAAAATTAAATCTTATGAGTAACAATATCCTTACGCGTAAGATGTTAGTCTTATGCGTAAAAAATAGTTTACTCGTAAGAAGTAATGCTTATGCGTAAACTACAGAGTTAGGCGTAAGATTTAAATCTTAGGCGTAAAAACTAGCTTACGCGTAAAACACGAATCGTATCTCTCTAACTTATCCAAGCTAGTAAGATTTCACAAGTCGAAGTGTTCCACAAACTTATCCAAGTTAGGGAAGCACTGAGTCACCGTTGATGCACGAAGATTCTTCACCAAATGCTTATGCGTGAAACCTTATGCGTAAAAAGAGGGTTTGGACTTTTTCTTACGCGTAAGTCGAGGGTTTTGACTTTCTGTTCTTACGTGTAAAAAATTCCCAGTGTTTCAAACGATTTCTGATGCACTCACAGCTTCCAAAACACTCAAATAACACGAAAGTTTTGACCTTTATCACCCAAAGTGTTTTTTCTGCTTATGCGTAGAAACGAACAACCCAATACATACGAGTTAAAAAATGAAGAAAAACACATAAAGCTTCGAACTTTTTTCAAAGACTAGAATTCTTAATACTATAAAAACCTTAAAACATAAGAATCTTGAAGATTTTAGTGCAAAAATTAAAGTTTTTAGGGTGACAACTTTGAGAATGAAAACTACGCGTAACACTACACAAAAAAAACTTCAACCAAAACACTCCTAAACCATTGTTAGGCGATTGATACCAATTGTAGGACCTCGTTTTTACATCAACCTTACGCGTATATCCACCTTATCACAAGATGAACACACGAACCAAACGCAAACTATACGCGTAGAAAGATTAAGAAGAAAAGGAAAGATGGTGACTTGATGTTATTAAACCTTGTATGTGTAAATAAAAGATGAAAACAATAAGATGTTTATTTCAAAGAAAACACACACAAAACACACTCAAGCACACACCTCAAATGACTCATTTGAGGTGTATTTATACTACAGGTACATATGCCCTAATGGGCTTTGGGATGGGCTTGGATTGGACTTGGATTGGATGACAACTTATACAAGGCTAGCTTAACATAACTTTTTGCCATTTAGCTTAGCCCAATCCACGAGCCCGTTGACTATTCTATCATGATGTGTAACACACGTTACAAAGTTCCTAAATGTGAATGACCATCACTTCTAATAAAAATGTTACAGCTAACAGATAGCCTTCTTGGTTACATACTACATGTGGAAATATGGATGGGTCAAGTGGGTTGGGTATTGTGTCAAAATGGGTAAATTTTTTATTACATGTCAAAACGGCTCTGACTCACTTGTATTTAGTTTGACTAGCTTCTTCTTAGCAGACTATTTTAGTTGACCCATTTGACCCATTAAGCACACAAACATACATACTATTGCGATTGCAGGAAACACAATGAGTGAAACATAGTACTTACATGGTTCAACAATTTGTTAACATCCACTATTATTGCTACAATTCTGTTTATATCATGTTAGTTTTTGATAGCACGTTTTTTAAAGAGAGATAGCGTTTTCTGTAAGAAGAATACAATACTAGACCGAAATTATGTTTTGCAAAATCTATACCATCCGGAGACAATTTCACAATTATGTTCTCAGATTCATCCAAGATCTTGGTTTTATTCGGTTAAGACATTTAACAAATTGCCATATGGTGCGAGAAGACATGCATATCTTATTCGGGCCCGCTTTTATGTATGAGAATTGTAGATGATGCCTAGTTGCCTTCCTAATTAAGAACAGAGAACGGAGGCAAGTTGTTTACAATGAAAATGGATATCTTTAGGGGTTCGTTGTAATATCAATTGTGGCTTCACTTTTGTAATGCCGATTTGTATTATCTGACCGTTTGATATGGAATTGCGTTTGTTTCTAATAGACTTTTTCTGATGAATTAGGATGATTTCATGCCAAGAACAAGTGTGGCGTTGGAAGTACTATTCAAGTATCTTTGGTACGCCCAACTCTTGGTATTGAAGAAATACTATTTGAACCTCGTCCATAACCGATTTGAGTACAAATTAAGTACCTCAAGCTTCTGCAGCTTCCCAAAACCATCAGGAATCGACCCGTTTAGCTTGTTCATAGCAATATCAATCTGAGTCAAATTAAAAGACAGTACAACTGAAGAGTTTAACCTATATCGGATAGGTTTTAGTATGTTGATTGTATCTCTGATTGGGATTGTCCAATTCAGTAGTATGTTTATTTGATTGTAATATGTTTGGTATTAATATATAATCAATTTCCCAAGTTTTGTTGAAATTTATTTTTGCAATTGTCTACTTGATAATTTTGCATACTAGTTCATTCTTTCATTCTATGTTGATATTAATTTTAAAGAGAGAAGCATAAATTTGGAGAGAGAAGCAGGAAAAAGAGATAAAGAGAGGGTGGTGGTAGTGATGGTATAACTTTATTGATTAAATACACCGTTAGTCCCTAAGGTTGTACCAGTTTTACCACCAAAATAATTAACCAAAACACTAAAATGACCATTTTGCCCTCATGTGCAAGGCACATGGGGAAAATAACAGACGTTGACTAACGAAAAATTGGTTAAAGGACTGATTTAGACTACAAAAACCTTGTTTTTGACTCCCCACGATGAAAACACAAAGTTTTGGTTCAACGTGATGCAAAGGTACAAGATTAGGGACAAACGGTGTATTTTACTCTAATAATAATAAATTAAATGTAAAATTTTAGAAATTTAAAAAAATTTACTTCTCCTAGGGATCAGCACAAAAACCGAAAAAACAAATCAAAACCGAAAAAACCAAAAAAGCGCAACCGAAAAAACCCGCACCATTTGACAAACCGATGGTGGTGAATATTATAAAAACCGAAGGTTTGGGGTGGTTTTTGGTTTTATAAGAAAAACAACCGAAAACCGCCTACCACTACCTTTATATATGTTTTTATATAATTTTATCTATATAAGAATTTGCAATTTATTTTAAAGAGTTGAATATACAATTTTATCTATTAAAAAATAATAGTGTTGTTTATTATCTATACATTCAAATTTGTTATATTTATCAATATTATATCTTTATTTTCGAACAATAGTATTCTTTGAATGTTTTTACGAACGAAAAGTGCAAAGCCGCAAAGACATGCATTTTATATTTGATATTAATGTTTGGTTGTTTTGTACGTTTTTTCGAAGCTTTGGATTTCCGGATTATAGGCTATTATTAATATTTGTTTAAATGTTTTTGTTTGAAAACTTGAAATCGTAAACTTTATATAATATTAAAACTTGCTTGTTTCCAAGTAAGAAAAAACCGAACAAAAACCGAAACAGAACCGATTTAATGTCAAAAACCTAAAAACTAAAGCCGAAAAAACCGAAACCAAACGGTTTGTAGTTTTCGAAAACTGAATATACGGTTCGGATTTTGGTGTTACCATAAAACCGCCCCACCCCGCCCCATGCTCACCCATAACTCCTCCCATCTCAATTTATTTGTCCTGTTTTGACTTTTTGAAGTATTTACTTTTTAACTTTAACCTTAACTATTTTTAATTTGTATTATATAATACTTGATGCAAAATATATGAATGAATTATGTTTTAAATGAATTTTCATTTGTATAATTTTCAGTAATGATTATATAACACAAACAAATATACTCAAGGTCAAAGTGAAAATGAACGACTTCAAAATGTCAAAACAAGATAATTAATATTGGTTAGATGGAGTAATATTAATTAAAAAATACTAATAATAATAAAACTTAAAAAAATAATGATAATAAGAGTAAAGTGCAAAATACATCCCTGTTACATGCAAAAAAAAAACAAAGAATCACGTCGCTAAAAACGGAAAAAAAATTGCATCGTTCGCCCTAGGGGTGAGCACAAAACCAAAAACTCAACCGAAATGAAATAACCGCACCAAAAAAACTGAACCAATTGAAAAACCGATGAGACGGTTTTGATTTTTACAAAAACCGAATATTTGGGGCGCTTTTCGGTTGCATATGAAAATCCGGATCGAAAAAACCTTGTGGATTTCAAAGACGCAACATTATGTTTTGGGTTGTTAAATGTTAAGCTACGTTAAGTTTTATATGAATAATGCTAGTTGAAAATTGTTTTATTGGTTGAAAAAACAAGTTAAAGTTGTGATGGATTATAACTTTCGAGTTCATAAATTGGTAAAGAATAATGCAAAATAAAAAACCCGAAAATAAATTCGAAACCAAACCAATTTTTTAGAAAAAACGAACGGTTTACAATTCTTAAAAACCGAAGTTTTCGGTTCGAGGTTTTGTTTTAATCAAAAACCGCCCCAAATCACCTCATGCTCACTCCAGCCCCCAGGGATGTAATATTGTCTAATGTTTATTGACGGATGGATGTAGATGTCCCAACTTCTCTGACAATGATGTAAACAGTGAAATTTGGCAAACAAAAAAGATGTATTTTAGAGTTTACTCTTTATATATATACTGATTAGCATAGTGATAACCAGTTTTTTTGCTTACAAGTGATATGGAACTTAATAGATGTATAAATTATACCTACATGTTAGCAAACAAACGATACGTTCTAGCATCTAGGATAATTTGTCGTACCGATGCTACCGGCCCTATCAATGAGAGCCCCGTTGAGGCAACACCAATAACCGTGTTACCAAAAGATCAAGCCCTTTTGGATGGCTTGAATGTTAAGTTGTAAAAGACCATGGGCCATGAAGTCCAATGGTATGCTACCAAATGCACCAAACAAGGCCATCATATATCCAAAGAAAGGCAACATTGTGCAAAAAGTAGTTGCGATAATCAGAGATAATGATCTTGTTATTAGTCGAGGCACAAAGTTTCTTAGTGAGAGTTGACCCTTTTCGGGATTTGCAAATTTGCGCTCTAAAACCACGTTTGATGGTTGCAAGTAAACCTGTTTTGACAAAAATCGGTGACATATGTTAGCAAAGGAAATGAAGATCTCCAACAACTACAGATTAAGCCAACTTTCATAACAAAAAGAGGTCTTAAAACTATATGAACAAATTGTTGTCGAAAGCCCAATAGCTAGAAATTATTTTAACACGAGAAATATATAATTTGATAATTTTACCTTGGAAATGTGAGAAAATTACCAAACTACAAGCAGCGACTTGCGAAACGGTGAAGCCATTGGTCATAAGAAGGAACCATTTGGGCAAAAATGGATTAGAACCCACCATAAAATTTTGAAGAACGAACCGTCTACTTGGTTACCGAAGGCCCAATAACCAGAAATCCCAACACTAAAATAGCATGAGATCACAATCAGATAACACGACAATAGCCCTTGAAACATTTTACCCTTCACTGGCTCGCTATTGTTGCCTGTTTAAGAAATATATATCAGCTTTATTACGTTCATTAATAAGAAACATACACAACAAGCAACTTGTAAACATTTGGGGCCGTTTGACTTGCTACATTTTAGGCTAATTTTCTTTATTGTACTGATTTTATCCTTTAGAGTTAGACTTAAACTATAGATAACTCATTTGTGCATATGAATAGAATGAAAGGTTTTATGGATATTTAAATATATGTATGTCCGGATTCGAACTCGAGACTTCGGGATTGCACACATTATGTATGAGAGTTGATGTTAATAATTAATATATAAAATGTTATTATTAATTATTAGTCACGAAATAAAACATAACGATAGTTAAATATTTAACGAGGTTTAGCTAACGGTCGTTAAATATAAACTATAAGGACTAGAGATGAAATTACAAGTCGGAAAGTTCTAGAATCCCTTTGGGATTGCCTTTACCGATCGGTTGGGTTTCAAACCCAATACCACTCAAACTTGGTCACCAAGTTAAGTTACCTATAAATACAATTCCTTGTATTCATTCACAACTTAATCTTGGATCACCAATATACCTAATTTCTCCTCCTCTCTCCCTCTTGTGTGGGCCGGTCGATACCCTCACCACAAGGATGTTCGATTTTGCTTAACTCAAAGAAACAAGTGTTTGGTTTTATTTGTGATTCAAGAAACTAGCTTTTCACATCAAATCGCTAATAGACGCTGTGTACAAGAACGAAGAACAAGCACGCTTGAGCTTGTGTATTCCTTGGTGGTCGATCTCTTTGGGTCGAATTACATAAACCCTAAAGTTAGGGTTTTGGGTTTTGTTCTTGTTCAAAGTTCGTTTGGTTTACTTGAATTGCTAAAAAGGTACGCACTTTCTTTGTTCGGGTTAATTACTTACATATTATTCCTATTTACTCACGTGATGCTTTGATGATGTTATTTGATTTTATATAATTGTTATGAGTATTAAATCCCAACAAGGGCATCACGAAATACATTATGATGTAATTAATTAATGAACACATAAAAATTGATTCTTTATGATTATTTGCATGTTTTTTATGGTTTCTAGGGTTTTGAATTCAAACCCTAATTTTTTATTTATAGGGTCGATTACCCTTATTTTATTTAATTAGGTTTTAATTTTGTAAAACTTGTAGAAACCCTAGGATTGCATGCTAATTTTATGTGGTTAATTAATGAATAATTGTTATGTGTCATGTAATATGTGTATCTTGGGTGATAATTGTTATGCGGAATCCATGGTGGAACATGCATGTTTTGCCATGGAGTATTGTTTATAGTTTATTGATTAATTGTTAAATGATACACACATGTTCTATTTATTTAATAATTATTGAATTGGGGAAGACCTCAATTATAACTAATAAAAATTCGTTATGTGCTAATTGGTATATTATTGACTTTGGCTTACGAATTGACTTGTCGATGTATGTGGCTCATCTACCTTGTAGGTGAAAGCCCTAGTTAATGTATACATTTATTTACGTCTAGAATTGTTTATTAGAGTTTATTGAAATAATTATGCATGTGGCTAATTGTTTTTACATATGTTAAATCTGTTAGTTATATGTTTATATTATTTGAGTGTATTTAATTTTTATTAAAGTGCTTTTTGTTTATATATTGTTTGACATGTTAGTAAGCAAAAAGGGTTTTTGGAATAGAAAATTAAATGGACTAAATAATGGCAAAACTGATTTGTTAACTAAGAATTATTCTTGAACTTTTAATCGATTGATGCGACTTTACTAAATGGTTAGAACGGCTCACCCACTAGAACAAACTGTAAAGGGGTTAATAAAGAAGTGAGCACAGTCTCACCGGAAGGATGTCTAAGGTTATGCTTTTGCACCGTCCTCTCCCCGCCTCCCTGTGAGTTGATTGGAGCTACCTAGTATAACCATTCAATGTACGAAGCATCTTAGTGCAAAGTTGTAGTTTTCAACAGCATCGATAAAACTTTGTAGAATTAAATCTTGCAATTAAAATCTCATGTAAGTTTTTCTAAAATTTTATGTTATAAAGTTGTATGCATGCTCCTTTATACATAAGTTTTGATTACAAGTCAAAAATTGTACCCTTTAAATTTAAGTTTATGCCATCTAATGATATGAAACACTTGAAGTTGTAATTTAGTTATGTGAGACCTTGATCTAGATTACAATAACGAGGTGAATTATTTTGTTGTGTGAGACCTCAATTTATGATTTGCGTTTCTAAATTAGACACCTTAATTAAGTTAGTTAGTGAGACCTATGACTTAAGGCATAAGATGGGATGAAACATGCTTACGTTTTGCATTAATTGTTTTTGCAAAATTGTAAATCCCATAATTTTTGGAATTGAAAACTTGTTTGTCAATTATCGTTTCAACGTGACCTATTCTATACTTTCATCACTAGCAGATCAACTGATGTGGTGAAACTATGATAATGAGGATCCAAAATTCAAGGAAAAATCTATGGTTAATATGAATATTGACCAAAGGGTATTTTATTTTCTTGAATGGTTACTTATCGAAAGTACTAACTTTTGAACTTTTATTTCTCAGAAATGGCTGCTTTAATCTATCGTGCACTAGCCTCGCCGTTCAAATCTATGTTTGATCGAGAGAAATTGACAGGTAGCGCGAATTTCAATGATTGGTATCTAACTCCGAATTGTCTTGAGTGGTTGCCAAAAGACTCAATTATTTGACTACGCCTTGTCCTCCTAAACCTGCAGCTGATGCTACTGCCGAAGCACGAGCCGCATGGCATCCAATATGACAAGTATAATGAGGTCGCCTGCATTATGCTTGGGAGTATGAATCCAAACTTGCAAAAGCAGTTTGAAAATTACTTCCCTAATCTCATGCTTGAAGAATTGCAAAGGTTGTTTGAAAATCCTGTGACTGTAGAGCTGTATGATTTGATAGATGCTCTTCATAGTTGCAAGCAAGGAGAAGGGAAACTGTAAGCACCCACTGCCTGAAATGATGAGTTACATGGACCACCGGGCGTCTTAACTATGTCAACCCCCAATGACATAAATTGGCCTTATCAATGATCCCTTAACAAGGAGTTTGATGGTTTCGCGCAATTATAATATGCATTGCACGGGAAGACACAGTGAGGTACATGCAATGTTCATTGATTACGAAAAAGGTTTGCCCAAGAAGGCCCCTACACCTGCGTTTTGACCATCCGAAGGTTAGATTTCTAAGCCCAATAAGCCGCTAGCGAACAAGAAAGGGAAAGGTAAAGGAAAAGTTGATAAGGGAAAACAAGTTATCACTTATCAGCAAGAACCCAAGAAGTACCCTCCCAAAAGCGTGAGAATCGAAGAAGGATATGGCTTGTCATCACTGCACCGAGGTGGACAATGGAAGAGGAATTGTCCACTCTAATTTGATGAGTTGCGCAATAAGAGGTATAAAATATGGCACTGTGCAGTACTTCAGGTACTCTTTTGATGATAGAATTATTTTCTTTTCCTCATAAAATAAATTCCCGGGTATATGATATTGGATGTGGTATTCACATTTGTAATACACTGCAGGGACTTAGAGGAGCAAGGAAGCTGCCTATGGACGCAATACCTGCACGTGGGTAATGGAGCACATGCAGTCATTGAAGCTATAGGCACGTTTGATTTAGTTTTACCTTCGGGTTTAGTACTGTCATTAAACGATTGTCATTACGCACCTTCCATTGTTAGGGGTGTCGTTTACGCTTTCCTTGTTAAAAGGTATTGGTTTCGTTCATACATTTACTGATTATGGAATTTCGATTTCTTTAAATGGTGTTTTTTACTTTAATGTTATTCCAATAAATGGTGTGTTTGAAATTGATTTGCATGATAATATGATTGATAAAAATAATTATGTCTTTAGCATCAATAATAAAAGAATCAAAGGTGATTTGGATTCTTCATTTCTTTGGCATTGTAGACTTGCTCATATAGGCAAGAAATGCATGCAACAGCTGCAACACGATGGGCTTTTGCAAGACATCAATGATGAATCATTTGATAAATGCGAATCTTGCATATCTGGGAAGATGACCAAGAAACCTTTTACAAATAGTTTAGAAAGGGCTTCTGATCTTCTTGGTGTGATACATACCGACGTATGTGGACCACTAAGACATGTGTCAAGAAAGGGTGCTAGCTACTTCTTAACCTTTACCGATGATTTCGGTCGTTATGGTTATGTTTATTTACTTAAACATAAACATGAAGTCTTTGAAACATTTAAGGTTTTAAGAGTGAAGTAGAACTGCAACTAGGAAAGAAGATTAAAGCTCTTCGATCCGATAGAGGAGGTGAATATTTAAGCCAAGAGTTTAAAGATTATCTAGCTGAGTGTGGTATCGTCCAGCAACTCACATCTCCATATACTCCACGACAAAATGGTGTATCTGAGAGAAGGAATCGTACATTGCTAGACATGGTGCGATCGATGTTTAATCTTACAACTCTTCCATTCTCCTTTTGGGATTATGCTTTGAAACAACTGCCGCATATTGAATATGTTTCCAACTAAGAAGGTTGATAAGACTCCTTATGAAGTGTGGTATGGGAAAGCTCCCAACTTGTCTTACTTAAAGGTTTGGGGTTGTGAGGCGTTTGTTAAACGTGACTCTACTAATAAGCTGCAACCTAGATCTGTTAAGTGTATCTTTGTAGGATACCCAAAGGAAACTATGGGTTACTACTTTACTTTCCACACGAAAACAAAGTAATTTTTTCTAGGTATGGAGAATTCCTTGAAAGGGATCTCATATCTCATGAATTCAGTGGGAGAGTTTATGATCGGAAGATGATCTAGAAGATACAACACCTTCTGAAAACACTAGCCAACCTCAAGTAGAACCCGTAAGTCCGGCATTCCACCTGAGATTGAGGTGGTTCCCATTCGTAGATCCGCAAGGGCTACGCGTGCACCTGAGCGTCTATGTCTCAACGTAGAAGCTGAGGAAAATCTGTTAGGGATCTTGGTGAACCCGCTAACTATAAAGCCCATGATGAGTCCCGAAAAGGAAAAATGTCGAGTTGCAATGAATGGAGAAATGCAATCCATGAAAGATAACGAAGTCTGGATAGAGGTTGATTTACCTCCAAATGCTAAGGTAGTTGGAAGTAAGTGGCTCTTTAAGATAAAGACTGACATGGATGGCAATGCACACACCTATAAAGTTCGTCTTGTAGCCCAAGGGTATACTCAAACCTATTGGGTAGACTACGAGGAGACATTTTCTCCTGTAGCAGACATTAGAGCTATTAGGATTCTTATAGCCATAGCTGCTTACTATGACTATGAGATATGGCAAATGGATGTCAAAACTGCCTTCTTAAACGGTCGCCTAGATGAGGATATTTATATGGCGCAACTGAAGGGTTTGTGAATACAAAGTATCCGAAGCGTGTATGCAAACTTCAAAGATCCATTTATGGATTGAAGCAAGCATCAAGGCAATGGAACAAGAATTTTGATGAAGAAATCAAGAAATTTGGTTTCACTCAAAATCTTGATGAGCCATGTGTGTATCACAAAGCTAGTGGGAGTAATGTTATTTTCCTTGTCTTATATGTCGATGACATATTGATCATGGAAAAAGACATTCCAAGTATGAAAGATGTAAAGTCTTATCTTGGAGAGTGCTTTTCTATGAAGGACTTGGGGAAGCAAAGATTTATTCTGGGAATTAAGATCTACAGAGATAGATCAAGGCGGTTAATTGGACTAAGCCAAAGTGCTTACATTGATAAAATATTGAAGAGATTCAGTATGCAAAATTCCAAGAAGGGATATTTGCCAATGCAAGTTGAACATGGCTTGACTAATAAACTATGCGCGGTCAACACTGAAGAGGTGGCATGCATGAATAAAGTTCCTTATGCTTCGGCTGTAGGATCTATCATGTATGCTGTAAGATGTACAAGGCCCGATGTGGCGCTTTGCACAAAATATCACCAGTCGGTATCAACAGAACCTGTGTGTGAAACACTGGCATGTAGTTAAGAACATTCTTAAGTATCTAAGGGCTACTAAAGAAATGTTTCTAGTGTATGGAGGAAATCCAGATGCGGAACTTGATGTTACAGGTTTTTGCGATGCGTCATTCCAAACTGATAAAGATGATATGAAGTCTCGGACGGTTATGTCTTTGTCATTAATGGAGGAGCAGTTGACTGGAAGAGAAAGAAGCAAACAACGGTTGCGATGTCTATTACGAGCTGAGCACATAGCTGCTTCCGAGCCGCTGCATGGAAGCCGCTTGGATTAGGAAATTCATTTCAGGACTCGGAGTAATGCCTTCAATCGAATTACCTTTAAATGTGTATTGTGACAACTCACAAGCAATAACATTTGCCAATGAGCCTGGAGTCATGAAAGGCGCCAGACATTTTCCTCGTCGATATCACTATGTTCGAGAACAAGTCGACATAGGTGAAATCAATCTACTCAAAGTTCATACAGATGATAATCTAGCTGATCCATTTACGAAGCCTTTGCCAAAAGAAAAACTTACATGACCATGCCGATGGGATAGGACTTTGTTTAGCTAGTAGTTTCATGCAGATCTGTGATTAGTATTTGGATAAAGGATGTTATGAACAAATATTACTTTAATGAAATAAAATAGTTGTTTATGTTTATTTTTCATTTTCTTAATATTATATCCTATATTTGCATGTTTAATCCGTGAATAACTTATGTTATTCTAAATAGTCCGTTGTCGATCAATGATGTGGGAATGTCATTGAATTAAGACAAATCTGAGTTTTGGTAGAATATAATTTTAAAGTATATTGATGCGTGGGACATACCAGATTCACATGATATTCAATGAATTGAATATATGACTCATCCCAACTTTACATGATGATACTTTATGGATCTCTGTCATTAAGTATATCATGAAGTGTTTATCCTCGGACTTGAGATACCAGATAACTGATATGAATGTAGTGCATTTGTGTAAGATAGTCTAACGCTATCCGTGAATCGGTAGTTATAAGGGCTATTTGTGTTGCAAAGTTCATGAGTTATGTTTGTAGTCAAGAGAATTTGTTCCTTTGAATTTGTTTCAAAGCATAATACTATATTTGGGCCTCTCGTAGGGTTGACAAGATGTTTGTATGGCCATACCCAAGATCTATCTCGGAATACGTTGATGATTTGGTAATCTTGTTCAATCATATACAACGAAATGAATATTAACTTATGATATGACTTGATCCATATTCATAGTTAATGTAGTATTAGTAACAAAAGGATAAGTAAAATGATGAATCATTAAATGGTTTTTCCAGGAGACCATACTTGATTTGATCTGGGGGCATTGGCGTGTGAAAGCTAGACTAACTGATGTCATTACTATATTTAGTAATATCCAAGTGGGAGCTGAAAGGTTTTATGGATATTTAAATATATGTATGTCCGGATTCGAACTCGAGACTTCGGGATTGCACACATTACGTATGAGAGTTGATGTTAATAATTAATATATAAAATGTTATTATTAATTATTAGTCACGAAATAAAACATAACGATAGTTAAATATTTAACGAGGTTTAGCTAACGGTCGTTAAATATAAACTATAAGGACTAGAGATGAAATTACAAGTTGGGAAAGTTCTAGAATCCCCTTAGGATTGCCTTTGGCCGATCGGTTGGTTTCCAAACCCAATACCACTCAAACTTGGTCACCAAGTTAAGTTACCTATAAATACAATTCCTTGTATTCATTCACCACTTAATCTTGGATCACCAATATACCTAATTTCTCTTCTCCTCTCTCCCTCTTTGTGTGGCCGGTCGTATACCCTCACCACAAGGATGTTCGATTTTGCTTAACTCAAAGAAACAAGTGTTTGGTTTTATTTGTGATTCAAGAAACTAGCTTTTCACATCAAATCGCTAATAGTACGTGTGTACAAGAACGAAGAACAAGCACGCTTGAGCTTGTGTATTCCTTGGTGGTCGATCTCTTTTGGGTCGAATTACATAAACCCTAAAGTTAGGGTTTTTGTCACACCCTCGCCGGAGGCGGAAACACGAGGTGTAACGGAAAGGAACATAAGCACAAGATAATAGAACATACCAACGTTAAGATTTAAAAGAAATAGTACACCATTACAATACCAGTTTAACCGACATCGGCAAATATATTACAAAGTTTAGATTTCCAAAATACTGCGTTTTATTACATAACGATTTGTAGTGACAAGTGAAAACTTCATTATGCAAGACCTGATAGAAAAGCTTACTAACGATCACCTGAAATGCATGAGAGAAAACGGGTCAACTATGAAAATAGTTGGTGAGTATACACGTTTCGTAAAATAAGAAACTCGTAGGAGAGAGAGTCAAAGGTTTCGGTCATCGGGAATAGTCCACAAAGCAAAGGCATTATAAATCCACTCAGTCCCAAGTTCCGCCCATACAAAACTTGCAACCTATGTGTTCACAACCCATTGCACAAAATATAGCGTCAAGTAGTCAAGTATAAATGGTCATAATAGTTCACAATATAGTATCACGTATATAATAATGTATGCCAGGCAAAGCCCCTAGAATAAATAATATGCGTCCCGTAACATAGTGGACGAGAGGTTGGCCGACCTCTAATAGCGCTATCCATACTACCTACTAATAGGAGACTAACAATGTGAATGTATGAACAGTACATCATACAACTATTAATATACAATTAAGAACACTCCGAACATGGGAGAATTTGCACTGCCCTAACAAGGGAGACTTAGATTGAAAATGCTCCGTTCCCATAGAGACATTCTGCTCCTGACCGGGGAGGAGGCTTAAGGTTGTTCGAACAAGGGAGACTTTGTACGCTCCACCAATAAGGCGGGACTTTTAGGGTCATAGCAAGTACAGTTCAATAAGATCAAACAAGTCATAGGTTCGTAATTATGTTTAAGGATTTGATTCGAGTTCACAAGTTCTAGTCAAACAAGTTAATAAAAGTAGTAATCAATTTAGCACAAGAATGGTTCATGCAATTCGCCCCAAAATATAGTAAAACGGTAAAAAGGGGATGTGATTACTCACCTGTGGCAATAGTTATTATGACCGAGTGGATGCAGAAATGAGATGCAACACTCTAACTGCGACCTATGATGAATAATATGCTCTAATATAAGTCATGAAACAATGTAATTGCATGCAAACTCATACGACATCCATACCACTTGTACACTTTTGAAAGTAAAGTTTATCGTCGAAAAAAATAATCTTATAAAGTCTTGACAATTTATAAATTACTTTACAAGTATTTACGTTGAAACGATATCCTACGATAATCATTTAGTGATTTATTATGAAATTATAACTTTTCGTCGTAAAATAATGTCGTTGAAATTTTCATGAAAGTGACTAAATGGCCTCGAAAAGCTAGTCGTAAAATGGTGCACGTCGAGCGTTAGGAAACAAACTCAACGGTTTTGGGAAGCTTGTATCATTATCTCAAAGTTTTAACATTTAAGTTTTCATCCTAGAGGTCTCGATCATGGAGAAAAATATAGGTAAAGTATGGTACTTGTGTCCAAAATATTGTTTAAGGGTGGTTTTATTTGAAGTTTGAGTGGCTATATTTTATTTATTACAACTCCGGTTGACGAACGGTTGGACATTTTGGAAAATAGGCTAGCGACTTACTTTACTAGTAGACATCGTTTTATAAAAAGTACTACATCCATGTTAAAAACGACCCTCAACATGGTCCTTCATTGCCGTAGTATGTGTCTAATAGAAATATATTAATTTGCTTATATAATAAAGTTACGGCAACTTTGTTTAACGCGTGTAATTTAATCGTTACAAGTCCGTTTTCTACGTTTTATACATCCTTAGATTCGTATCAAAGTATACTAATATATTTTTGATAAATCGACACATTTCATAACGTCTAAGCTTCATTTTTGACTCGTAAAAAGTTGAGAATACATGCTGAATTTTCTGAAACAAATAGATTTCATCGTCTAACTTGAAAATAGCATAACTTTTTCTTTATAGCTCCGTTTTAACCCGTTCAAGCTGCCACGCGTTTCTTTTTAAAGTGTATTTTCCAAATGTCTAGCCCAAAAATTTTTATCTACTGTCGAGAATTCCAGAATTCGAAAATAAGATCAGACCTCTAAATAAATTTGTCGAAATGAGTTTTTCTCGCGCAAAACCTATTCTAACCAATTCAAAACAACTCCGAAGCTATTCTAATCCTACCATACACCTTCTTAGGGTGTCATGGGTTCCTAGACATCACCAAGAGTGATATATTACAAGGAGTAATTATAGGATGACATAAATATATATAACTCTTAAAAACAATGAAAAAGTGGTATAAACATCCATAAGACTTGCATGTTTTTCTCAAATATGATGTAATGAACATAAAATAAATATGAAGGATGAAAATGGATATGAGATGCTTACTAGTTAACTTGATGAGGTTAAATGATCAAAGGTTTAATCCTAAACACCCAAGGTTTTTATTTAACAACCTTAATCAAGAGTGTGTCTAGATTGTTTTATAAACTTGGCTTGAAAAAAAATTTGTGTTCTTCTTCTTGGTCTTCAATGGCCGGTCCAAGCAAGAGGAAGAGAGAAGAGAATTTTTCCTTTTTTTCTTTTACACTTTGAGTTATGAGATATTATGTGAAGTATAAGAGTATTAAACAATATAAGATGAAGATATTTGCAAATTAAGTGTGAATCACCCTTGTTGTCGACAAGGGTGAGTTAGTAGACTAGTGGATGAAATTTTTTTTTTTTAAACATTAATATGTAGTATAATTGTGTAGTTACTTAAGGATAAGTAATAACTTGTGTAAATATTTAAGCTTGTAGGGTAGCGTTAACTAAAAATAAATTTTAACTGATCAAAATAAAATATATTGAAGTCATAAAAATTATAAAAATACATTCCTTGCAAAATTTGAGTGAAATAATAATTATCGTGTAGTATTTAAGAAAACCGTCGTAATTATATAAATATAACAATTTATATACAAAATAAATTTAAAACACCGGGTAAACTCATAATATTATTTTATAATCTTAATATAAGTATAAAAATATATCGGGATAATTTTTGGAAGTATCGAATCAATTGTTCAAAATAATTAATTATGCGATAGCGTTTATTTAATAAGAAATTATGCGTTTAATGTGAAATGCAAAACCATGCATGAACTAATATGATGAATATTGAGTTTGAGAAATGACCGGAAATTGAGAATTGTGACAGTTTTGGGTTTTGTTCTTGTTCAAAGTTCGTTTGGTTTACTTGAATTGCTAAAAGGTACGCACTTTCTTGTTCGGTTAATTACTTACATATATTATTCCTATTTACTTTCGCTGCATGCTTTGATGATGTTATTTGATTTTATAGAATTGTTATGAGTCCCAACATAGAATATGCCACGTTTAACAAAAATGTATTTTTTTTTTTTATTGAAATTGTCACATCTAATGAAATTGTACTATCTTTGTATTGTCTCTAAAATGGTAACTGGAAATTGCAAAAACCTGTATCTCGGGTATAATGTCGTTGCCATAAGTAGTACAAATGATAGAAATAGCGTTGAAAAAACCAAAAATGCGATTTACTCCTGTCCTGGTCAAAGAATAGTTCTTAGGATGCCCCTTATTCGTATCTCCTGTAAATCATTTGACTTCATTATAAGTATTGATAAAAGATATGTAAACTACTAAACCAGTAACAAAATAAGAGGTTATTCGTACCAATGTAAATTGCACCAGCAGTTGTGCAAGCACAATAAGCAAAACACAAGATGAGTGACACAAGATTTATATGCCTTAAGGAATGGAAAGATGGAATTTGTGCCAAAATGAGTGTAAAGATTCCAAATATCACTATAAAATGGGATAATTGCATGCTCCCATCCGGTCTTGCCAATAAGTATATAAACTGTTGGTAAATTAGTTTAAAAAGCTAAATATTGTAGCAACAAATATTTTCTCACCTTGAGACTCTGCCCCTCCAAGTAGAGTGCAAGCAATAACTGCACCATAGCACGTGCCTAATTGAAGTGGGCCCACATAATACCGGCCCCATCCCGGGCCTGTTCAATGAGTTGGTCACAATAGTCGAAAGCTCAGTTATAGATATTAGATAACAGAGTGTCTAGTTGTAAATTATTACCTAAAATATCATGGGCCATATCTCGAAACCTGAGTTGGCACTTGCCAAGCGCAGCATGATGTTCCAAGACTAGAGAAAGGAGGTTGTAGGAGTAGAATGTGATTATTGCCGCAAGCTTCAATACCACTACGCCTCCCTCCCAACCCAACAATGCCAAGGCAAATGGTAGGCTTAGTAGTGCTGGTGCTACAATAGCGGTCGTCAAATGGTACCCACAATGTACCCATGATCCTACGATATGGTAAAATAATCAGAAAATGCACATGATGCACTAATAAGGATACATGGCAGAAACTTCAGTTTCTAGATGCATACTTGAAAAGAAAGAGTAGATTTTCAATTTCACATTCACATTCCAAGAAGTTGCTAATATAGTATTTGTTATCTTCTATGTTTTAAACTGTCACAAAGAAATTATAGAAGCTAGTTGCACTCGTATAATTCTAGGTAGCAAACAAGAAATCGGAAGTTTGTATCATTTTAAGATTAACTTAAAAAACTATCTAAGATTCAAAACATCACCATCCCATCCCAAATTAAACCCTCGAGTATGTAACACGCTGGTTATTTTAGTGTTATATATCAACTATATTAGGTGATTGTGTTTTACTTGAGACCAACGACCTCATACAAGTTTAGCTCAAGACGAGTTAGGAGGTTCAGAGTGCACGCTTGTTATAGTTAGATTAATACCGTCACGACAAAGAAGAGGGGTCAAGGGGTTGAGGGGTCAAGGGGAAGCGACTAAATGTTGTTAACAGATTTTCCCATCAAGACCCAACATACGCGTCTTTTATTAACCAACACAATGGTTGGTAAATAACCGAAAAAAACTCAATTTCGATTGGTGGTTATAACCACATTTAGGGTCTCATTTACAGAACATAACATCAAACAATAGTAGTCTAACTTCTCTGATTGATTTAAATACACAATCATTTGTCACTAAAATACATAATTTATCTTTAGCAAGATAAGTAAGCCATTGAACTCCATTTGTTAATTTATTGGGAAAATGTTCTAAAAAGGCATCCAACTTGCCACTTCTTCTTTTTGTAGGCATTCAACTTTTATTTTTCCTAAAGTAGTCAAATACTTTCTTAATCTGCCTATTGTAGCATCTAATCAAAAGTTAATTACATAAATTTACATAAATCGTCCCTGTGGCGCTAAACAATTACACCATTCATCCTTGAGTCAATTACATAAAAGGTCCTTGTGGCATTAATAATTTACACATTTCGTCCTTGTAGCTATAAATTTTTCACAAAAAAATGTTCTGGTTTAGCAAAGAATGCCGGTGGATTTTCTATATCAACAGTTGACTCATTTTGTTTATACCATATTATATGGATGTAAAGAATCTTAAAAATGTTGATGAGCTCATGTGCTTGTCATATTCTCGCATTATGAAACTGTTTAATCAGTTGGTTTTAGTGTAATTCTGGTTTGATATTTTGCAGACAGGGCCATTGTTTGTTTCGCTCTCTTTCACGTTATTCAAAACTGCTCAGCTTTACTTCTCGAGCTTCCGTGAAAATGTAGATATCACGTTGTGATGTTGCTCTTTTAGATATAAATGCTCAGGTAAGTAATGTAAAACTGAAATCCAGTTTATATTTACGCTCAAGTATTACTATAGCTTAGTTCTTTCTATTAATTCTAGTTGTATTCTTGGAAGCTTTGTCTTGGTCTAAAGTCTAAACTTGTAGTGGGAGGTACATAATAGTTTTTTGTACTCAATAATGATCAAGAGAGTTTTCGGCTATTGTTGTCGTCCCCTTCTCTTCTGGTTACTTGATTCTCCAACATAGAATCCTTTAGTGATCCCCATAATACATCAGCAGTGTATTGATAGAAAGATTGGGCCAGAAAAACTTGTAGCAGAAACATACACAATGAATGATAAAAGAAACTGAATATGTATTGATCGATATTTGATTACAGAACTTTGATCCTATTTATACTAGATGAAACGTTGGTTTCACAAAAGATACAACGTTTCAATGAAACTAAAAGACGCGACCTATATCTAAACATTATAACCCTAATACAATGTAACACGTTTCTTTTTGGACCCAGCCCATATACAATGTTGGGTTTACAGAATTATAAACTAAGTACATAATATATACATATACCAAACACATATTACTGATTTGTCATTAATCTTCCAACATCGGCTGCTGAGGTCAATACTCAGAATGTCAGATTGTCAAGGCAATCTTGAACTATGGTCTTAACATAAGAAAATAAAATTGCTTCATGTTATTGATATTTATTGATTGATTGCTATAGGAACTGGTATTACTGCTAATCTTTTATCATAAAAACACTAGGACAAATTAAATCATGGTGTCTGCAACATGAAAAATTGCAAGAACAGAAGTGGTATATCACGAGCTAGTCATGACTACCGAGGAGGTTGTGAGCCATTTACTGTTGGCATAATCTCGCCCCTAAGTGAAGTTCAAGGTGCTACGTGTACAAGACGAAAGTTACAAGGACCAAATAGGTTTATAACAAACCTATTAACCAACTAAACGGTTATTTTTGTGTCAAACGACACAAACCCAAACGTCATACCGTTTGGAGGGGCAGGAAGGGACATGGGTGTCGCTTCAATTAGTATAAATAGGGTAGATGATTTCAGTTTCAAATCATCAGAATTGTACAAAACATAGTGTAAAACCAATTACGTTTATAATACAAATCGTTTAGTTATTTGTTGTTTCGTTTTACTTAATTCATTCGAGTATTTAAAACCCCTCTGGGCAACAAATTGGCATCAGAGCTTGTTTGTTTTTGTCATACAAGATCAAAGAATAGGGGTTGAAGTTTCTGCAAACGTTGGAACGAAAAACACAGCAGCCTCGCTGTTTTTTTTTTTGGTTCAGGCAGAAACAAGGAAGGAACATAAGTTCCTTGGCGAAGGGATTAAGGACAAAGAAAAGGATACTGGTGGTTTGTTTTACGTGTTGATACGAAAACAGAAGAAACAAAGACATTAGGGTTGGTGTTTGTTTTGCTGGTTCGAAAAAGAAAGGAGAAAGGGAACACATTTTTTTTGTGTTTAACTGTTTCGAGAAAAAAAAACAAAGGGATTTTTTTTGTTATTTTATGGTTCGAAAAAAAAGCAAAAGGGAAGAAACATCAAAGGAACGTTTGGTTGATTGTACAAGGAAGGAAGTGAACACATTCGGGTATTCCTATCGAAAGAAAATCATATCGTGGAGGAATCGCAAAATTTGGGTTTTACATTCTAAACTAAAATCTGAATTTTATAATCTTTAGTCTTGTAAGATTAGAAATTTTTGCTTTTGATTCCTAGTAGAATTTATAAGATTTCCTAGATTCCTACTATATATTCCCTATTAGAATTAAGAATAGTTTCTAGACATAATGACTGGAGACACAAGCAAGGAAACAAACAAGGAAATTGTAATTCACAAAGAGGTTACATCGTTTTCCCAATTTCAATGTCCCGTTTTAAAACATACAAATTATACAGTATGGGCTCTTCGTATAAAAAGCATACTAAAAGAAAATGGGCTGTGGGAATTAATAGAACCTAAGGGTAATGAAGAACTGGATACAAAGAAGGATATGACTACAACTGCATATCTGTATCAGGCATTACCAGAAGATATGATTTTACAAATGGCTAGTTGTAAGAATGCAAAAGAAATTTGGGAAGCACTACAAACTAGGCACATAGGTGTAGATAGAGTGCAAAAAGCACGACTACAAACTCTCAAAACTGAATTTGAGATGTTAAAAATGAAAGAAGATGATAGTCTGACGTTTTCTCAAGAAAACTCAATAGTATTGTCACAAGGGCTAGTGGCTTAGGATCAACTTTTGATCAACAAACCTTAGTATGAAAACTATTAAGTTCAGTACCCAAAAGGTTTATACAAATCATGGTAGCCATAGAACAATTTTCTGATCTAGAAAACACAACCCTAGATGAGACAATTGGAAGGTTAAAAGCGTTTGAGGAAAGAGTAAAACTCTTTGATGGAAACCCTCGTGACAATCACGATAAACTTCTGTTAACAAATTATGACAATAGTTCAAGTCATTAGAATGGTGGACAAGAGAAGTTTAGATCATCTGAAGATAACCAAGATGGAAAGCCTAAGCAATACAACAATGATAGAAAAACTTCACATAAGTTCAAGAAAAATAATTTTCAGAAAAGGGACTTAAGTAAAGTAAAGTGTTACAACTGTAACAAGCTTGGACATTTCAAGAGAAAGCAAGAACATGAGACAAGAGCAATCAAACTTGGTTCAAGAAGACATTGAACCAACGCTCTTGATGGCGGTTGAAGGAAAAGGCGTGGGAGAGAAAATCTTCTTAAATGAAAAGGAGATTGAACCCAAGAAGTACATAAGCTGAGATAAAAGCTTATGGTACTTAGATAATGGTGCTAGCAACCATATGACCGGAGTAAGGACACACTTTAAGGAAGTTAATGAGAAAATTTCAGGAAGAGTCCATTTTGGAGATGAGTCATATGTAGAGATTAAGGGTAAAGGCTCCATATTGCTGGAATGTAAAAACAAGGAACAAAAGGTGATTCCTAGTGTTTATTACATTCCCAGTTTAAAAAGCAATATATTAAGCCTAGGACAATTATGAGTAGCATGAAGATCATTATGCAAGACAACATATTATTGTTATATGGTCAGGATCAAAAACTCCTCATGAGAGTTGAAAGATCAATAAACCGACTTTACAAGGTTAACTTGAATGTTGGTATGCCTATGTATTTATTGGCTAATTTAGAAAACCATGCATGGCTCTGGCATGCTAGGTTGGGTCATTTGAATTTCGATTCTATCAAACAAATGACTCGGAAGAAATTAGTGGAAGGAATACCCAAGATTAATCACAAGAGTCAAGTGTGCAATTCATGCTTACTAGGAAAGCACAGTAGAGCTCCGTTTCCAAATCAAACAAAGACTAAGTCTTTGGAACCTTTAAACTTAGTATTTGGAGATTTATGTGGACCTATTTCCCCAAAAATAGAATCAGGAAAGAAGTACATGTTTTTGCTAGTAGACGATTGTACTAGATAAATGTGGGTATACTTCTTAAAGTCAAAGGATGAGGCGTTTGAGACCTTTAAGGAATTCAAGTTAAAGGTGGAAAATGAGGTGAGGAAAAAGGCATTTAGAACAGATAGGGAGGTGAATTCACATCAAAGAGATTCACAAGCTACTGTAAAGAGAAAGGCATACTTAGGCAACTTACATCACCAAACTCCCCACAACAAAATGGTATTGTAGAGAGACGGAATAGGTCTGTAATGAGCACAACAAGAATTATGTTAAAGGCTATGCATATGCCACAAAATTTTGGGTGAAGCAATTAGGCATGCTATTTATATCTTAAATAGAGTGCCTACAAAAGCTCTGAAGGATTCTACTCCTTATGAAACGCTAAAGGGTAGAAAACCAAACATGAAACACCTTAGAGTGTTTGGATGCAAACCATACGCAAAGGTAACTAAACCACATATGAAGAAATTAGATGATAGAAGTAAGGAATTGGTTTACCTAGGAAGTGAACCAGGATCAAAGGCTTATTGATTATTTGATCCTGTAAGTAAGGTTATGATTGTTAGTAGAGATGTAAAGTTCAAAGAAAATGAAGGATGGGACTGGAAAGGTTATTTGGATAATCCCAATCCAACTGAACCAGAATGGACGGATTTCATTATAAATGAAAACCAAACATCAAGTATCATTGATGTAGAGAGCACACAAAATTCGGAAGAAAATGATGAAGATAGTGCTCCAAGTCCCATACAAAATACTGCTCATAGTGTATCTGATGATGAGATTGAACAAATGGACAATCCATCAACACCTACACCATACATCTATGAACCAAAATCAGAAGAATCTACTAGACAAACTTCATCTATAGCAAGACCATATGATCATACTCTAGTTCAAGGATACATAAACTTATCTAACATATATGATCGTGCACGAAGAGTTCAAGTTGATGAACTAATGCTATTAGAGGGAGATCCTAGAAATTATAAGGAAGCCACACGAGATAAGAAGTGGATTGAGGAAATGCAGATAGAAATTGACTCAATCAACAAAAACAAGACATGAAAGCTAGCCACCCTACCAGGACAATCGAGAAGCTATTGGTCTAAAATGGGTATTTAAGACTAAGCGAGATGCAGGATGGAAGAATTATAAAACACAAGGCTCGTTTAGTGACTAAAGGATCATACAAGAGCATGGAATAGACTACGACTAAGTCTTTGCTCTGTAGCAGAATGGAAACAATCGGGCTAATTCTTGCATTGGCGGCTTATCATGGATGGGAAGTTCACCATTTAGATGTAAAATCAGGCATTTTTACATGGCGAGGTTAAAGAAAGAAGTGTATGTTGCACAACCAGAAGGTTTCAAGAAACCATAAAATGAAAATAAAGTGTATAAACTTGATAAGGCACTTTATGGATGAAGCAAGCACCGCGCTTGGAACATGAAGTTAGATCAAACCTTGAAATCACTAGGTTTCAAGATTTTACATTAAACAAGCAATCTACGAGAGAGTCGAAGCGACTCTCGCTTGTTGGAGTTTATGTAGATGATTTAATAGGGAAGAATAAAGTTTAAAGTTTAAGTCAAATGGAAGAAAAATTTGAGATGAGTGACTTAGGCTTATTAGCTTACTATTTGGGAATAGAGGTTATCCAAGCGAGGAGGATGAAATCTCAATAAAGCAATCTGGATATGCAAACAAGATTCTTAAAGACGCAAGAATGGAAGATTGCAATGAAACCAAGATTCCCATGGACCTAGGAATAAAGCTAGTAAAAGCGGAAGGAGGAGAACTAGTTGATGCTACAGAATATAGAAGTCTAATTGGATGTTTGAGGTACTTACTTCATACAAGGCCGGACCTCGCTACTCGTTGGCTTATTAAGCCGGTTCATGCAAGAACCAAGGGAGCAACACATGAAGGCATTTAGACAAGTGTTACGTTATATCAAAGGCACTTCAAACTTTGGTATAACTTATTACAAGACAGGAGGATGCAAGTTACTTGGATATAGTGACAGCAATTATGGCATCAACATAGAAGAAGGCAAAGGAACAACAGGGGATCGTATTTTACTGAGAACTCACCTATAAGTTGGGTTTCTCAAAAACAACCTCTTGCATTATCATCATGCGAGTCGAGTTTATGGCGAAGCAAAGTGAGCAGCTTGTCAAGCAATATGGCTACAAAGGCTATTAAATGCATTAACAGGCTAGGAAGAAGAAGATTATGATCAAAATCGACAACAAATGGCTATAGCACTTATGAAGAACCCCGTGTTTTTCATGGTAGAAAAACACATTGATATACGCTACCAATTTATTAGATAATGTGTTGAAAAGAATCGGATCGTCGGCAGCGTAAGTGGAGACTTACAAAGGAGCGGACATACTTACCAAGGCATTGGCAAGGACCAAGTCTGTGAGAAATGAGAGAGTTGTTAGGTGTAAAAGATCTGAAAGGTTTAGGTACGAGATTAGGGGGTGATTGTTGGCATAATCTCGCCCCTAAGTGAAGTTCAAGGTGCTACGTGTACAAGACGAAAGTTACAAGGACCAAATAAGTTTGTAACAAACCTATTAACCAACTAAACGGTTATTTTTGTGTCAAACGACACAAACCCAAACATCATACCGTTTGGAGAGACAGGAAGGGATACATGTGTGTCGCTTCAATTAGTATAAATAGGTTTTAAATCATCATACCGTTTGGAGAGGCAGGAAGGGATACATAGGTGTCGCTTTAATTATTATAAATAGGGTAGATGATTTCAGTTTCAAATCATCAGAATTGTACAAAACATAGTGTAAAACCAATTACGTTTATAATACAAATCGTTTAGTTATTTGTTGTTTCGTTTTACTTAATTCATTCGAGTATTTAAAACCCCTTTGGGCAACATTTACTAGTTAATGGGTCGATTATGGCTATGTTAGAACTTAGAAGGAAACAGGTCAAGTGTGTCGATTGTGTTAAATGGGTTGAAAATGGTTCAGAATTAAATTATTAAGATTTTAGATTAATTATGTATATGTATATTCTCAGAAAACTAGACAAATGTGTCCGGGTCAACCATACCTAACCCATTCTAACCCTCACCGAAAATAGTTCATTCTAACCAGAAGCCGTTTTGACCCATCGCCGGTATTGAGATTCATTAGAGTTATGGGTAAAAATTGGGCAGAGCATCCTTTTAATGCTCTTCCTTTCATTTAGAGTGATGAGAGTAGATGTTGTGAGGCTCGATGAGGATATCACTAGTTTGGTATTTGATGATCATAGGTTTTGGACGTATAACTGTACGGTTGGTTATGGTGGTACGCTTTTGGATAATTTAGGTACCAGTTTATTGAAGATATTGGGCTGAGATCAAGTTTTGCTACCTTGATAGATCATTTTGTGCAGCTTTATTTAAGGGATGTGTCCTTTTAGAGGTCTATCTTATGGCATCCCAGAGGCTTATATTCTTCTTCTTTGGCTCATATCGTCTTTCTCCTAATTGTTTTGGATGTTCCTAGGTCCGTGTAAGCTTAGCTTAGATGGATCTTTGATCCGCCTCTTTAGTTATTTGGCAATATGATCTAAATTACTGGTGTAAGACCCTTTTAGAGCCCGGTAAAATTTTGTGATGATTTGACAATCATATGTGTTGATTCTATAAGATGTTAATGTTTTGTGTTAGTTCAATCATTTTATATGATATGATATGGTTATACGGGTTTGTTTGATGGTGTAGTACTTTGGTGAGTGCCGCGGCAGAGATTATGAAGGTGGTTGGGACTTGGGTGGTGTGATAGTGGTTGTGGTGGTGGTTTTGTAGTTATGTCGTGGTGGGAGGGGGTGTTTGTTAGTTGATGGTGATTATTTGAAGATTTACCACACCGGAACTCACCACAAAGAGACCCACGACATGGAGCACCAAGTTTTGGATGGTGGCGGTGGATTGTGGCTGCCTGGATTAGTTTAAGTTTATAGCTACAAGGACGAAATGTGTAAATTATTAGTGCCACAGGGACCTTTTATGTAACTCAAGGATGAATAGTGTAATTGTTTAGAGCCACAGGGACGATTTATAAATTTATATAATTAACTTTTGATTAGATGCTACAATAGGAAGATTAAGAAAGTATTTGACTATTTTAGGAAAAAAAAAAGTTGAATACTTACAAAAGGAAAAAGTGGCAAGTTGGATGCCCTTTTAGACCATTTTCCCTAATTTATTTGTAAACTATAATCAAAATCGTAAAACTTGGTGTACTTTTTTATCTCTAAAGTTTAGAAAATAAATTAAGTAGTGAGTTAGCAATGCATGCACAGATGTTGTTAGATAATAAAATCTTGAGCATTACTTGTTATTGGCATACTCATAGAGCCATCCTCGTGTTGAATAGACAATCAAGGCAATTTCAGCATCACAAAGAACAACAAGCTCATAAGCTTTCTTCTGAAGCCCATTTCGCCTCTTGCAAAAAGGTCACTTGTCGACTAGTATTGTTCTCGATCCTTTTGATCTCAATCTTGTTGGTGGTTATTCGCCCAGCAGCAGGGTAAGATAATCAGTAGCAATGCAATCCCACTAGCTGGTTACCGGATATCACTTGGAACGTGTGATCACTTTCCAAAGTAAACTATTCGACTCTATGCCTGAGTTACACGAATATCTACTTGGGATAAGACCAAATGTTAGTTATTGAATTAGGCACAATCAATAACCCTTGCGCACCTAAGTGTTTTAGCCTTTTGTTTGTTTTCACTGGTTTTGTTCTATATCCATGCTGATGATGACAATCTCTATTTATAGTAGAGAACACTCACTCCTAGTCAATGGTTTTTATGAGTAATTAACGGCCAATTAATCACCCATAAAAAGCCTCCATTATCATAGGAATAGTGGTTACATAACCAATTAAATGTGGTCATAAAGCAGTCATAACATCCACTTGAATGAGTCAAAGTTGTTACAAATTAATCACTGCAACACTACCAGTAGGAACCATTACACTAGCAGCAGGAACCAATACACTACCAGCAGGAACCAATACACTACCAGTAGGAACCATCACTTACTACACTAGCAGTAGTAATCAATACACTAGCAGCAAGAACCAATACACTACCAGTAGGAACCATCAGTTACTACAATAGCAGTAGTAACCAATACACTAGCAGTACTAACCACTATTGAGTCAGGGTGTTCAGGGACCTCATGGGTGTACACTTCGTACCTCCTTACCCAAAACCAGGTGTGAAATAATCCCACAAGTGCACTAAATTTTCCAACAATCCTCCTCAAATTTAGTTCACTTCCTTTGCATGAAAAACAAACATCAACCAAAACATGTGCATAAACGAAAATATCCTGAGGATTGAATTTCCATATTAGTACATTACACGTTCAAATATTCGAGAATCAGGGTGTTCTAAGAATTGAACCCTTCAACCCATTTGAATACCTGAAGATAAAATACACACAAGTTTTCAAACACTTAAACACTCCTGACACTTTACAAGCCATGTGTCCATATCCAAATTCATAAATGTTGTAAGAGCCAAAATTCCAAAGCTCCCTGATGCGGTAAAACTTCAACATTCACATAGGTGGTTCCTCTTTATTCATGCTCCTGCTTAGCACTTATTCAAAGAAATTAACCATTAAGAAGTAAAGACTTCATCCTCCTTTTAGCAGGTTCTGAGCACAATCTTGGGATGTGAATAAAACATGTGCTCCAGTCCACTGAATGTTCAGCTTTCCACATTGAACTCAACTCCTAAGTTTCCTCATGAGGGAGTTGGGTGTCTTAGCATTCAGTGACTAAGTTGGACTTAAACCCATCCCTTTAGCAGACTTTATAACCAAGTCTCTAGCCAAACCCTTCGTCAAGTGATCGGCTAAATTTTGTTGAGATCTAACAAACTCTATAGATTTCACCCAATTCATGATAAGCTCACGAATCATGCTATGTCTGACACCTAAGTGTCTAGACTTCCCATTGTGCATCTGGCTATAAGCCTTTGCCAATGTAGTTGCACTATCACAACGGATAAAAATAGGTGCTATAGGTTTAGGCCACAATGGAATCTCAAGAAGCAAGTTTTTCAACCATTCACTTCTTTACCCAGCAGTTTGCTAAGGCCACAAATTAAGATTCCATTATTGAACTGGTGATGCAAGTTTGCTTCTTGGATGCCCAAGAAATTGCACCTCCACCAAGTAGGAATACCCAGCCATTGGTAGACGAAGTGTCTTCAGTGTTACCGTTCCAACTTGCATCAGTGTATCCTTCCAATACTGAAGGATAACCAATATAAGAGAGACTATAATCCATAGTTCCCTTTAGATACTTCATACCCTCGAATTGCTTGCGGTGATGAGCACTAGGATTACTAGTATACGCCTTTCGGTTACCCACTGCAAAAGCAATATCAGTCTTGTACAAGCCATGGTATACATCAAGCGACCAATTACCCTAGAATACTCAAGTTGAGATATAGCCTTGCCATTATTAGGCATCAGCTTCTCACAAGTATCCATAGGTGTACTCACGTACAATCAAAGTAATTGAATTTCCTCAACACCTTCTCAATATAATGAGCCGAGAGATATAAATTCTATTACTTTCATGTTTAATCCTTATACCAAGGATAACATCAGCCTCCCCATGTCCTTCATGGAGAACCTTGATGACAAAAATTCCTTTGTCGGTTAACTGATTTTGGTCAGTGCCAAAGATCAACATGTCATCAACACATAGACAAATGATGACTCCTTTACCAGATTCATCAAATTTGATAAATACACATTTATCAGCTTGGTTAAGAACATAACCACTAGACAAAACCACTTCATCAAATTTTTGATGCCATTTTTTAGGTGCCTACTTTAGTCCCTAAAGAGACTTAATCAGTTTACACACCTTGTTTTCATTGCCAGCCATGATGAATCCACGAGAGGTTGGTTCATATAAACCTCTCATCCAATTCACCATTCAAGAACATTTTCACATCCATCTAATGAATAATCAGTTGTGAATTATTGCCAAAGTAATCAAACAATCTTATGGTACTTGTCGAGCCGGGAGCATAAGTATCAAAAAAGTCTATTCCTGACTTTTGTTTAAAGCCCTGAATGACTAGTCTAGCCTTGAACTTTTCAAAAGTTCCATCTACCTTCATTTTCCTTTTGAACATCCATTTGCAACCCAAAGGTTTGCAACCATGTGGTAGATCAACCAACACCCAAGTGTTGTTGCCCATGATGAAATCCATCTCATCATTGATTGCTTCTTTCCAGAAAGCAATATCTTGGGATTCATTGCTTCTTCAAATGTCTTGGGATCATCCTCAACAATGAAGCAATAGGAGTATTGGTTAGAGACCCCATCCATTGTTCCTTCAATTAAATATAATTGAAACTCAGGTCCAAATGACTTTGGATTCCTGACCCTTTCTCTTCGAGCATAGGTTCGAGTTGATGAACCACAACCTCATCGAGGACCAGCGATGGCTCTTCATCAGGGACCTCTGATAGACCAATGTCATGAGTTCCATTAGAAATCCTCTGACTTGGTCTAGGGACTGATGATAATCTATTCTCATCAAAGTTTGCATCCCTTGATTCAATTATAGAGTTAATTGAAACAGATTCATTAGGTTCAATAACATAGAACCTAAAAGCCTTGGAATGCTCAGCATATCCAACAAAGATGCAATCAATGCCTCTTTCACCCAAAGTTTTCAGCTTTGGATCAGGGAGTCTTACAACAGGCCTACAACCCTAAACCATGAGATAGTTCAGGTTGGGTTTCTTTTTAGTCCAGAGTTCATAAGGGGTAACCTTTGTTGGATCGATATACTTTAATCAAACTAACTTAACTAGCTTGTTAAGGTTTAATAACCTCGAATAAATCCTAAGTTATTAACAAAGAAACACTGAGCAATCTTTATCAAGTACGCGGAATTTACTTAACAAAGCTAAGAAGAATAACCGTTTATTATAAACTCTAAATCTGCTTATTATGCAGATACTCTAATACAACTCTAAGATAATCAGAACTTCTCTCTAAAACACTAATTAACTTGTAAATTCGTAAACTCTAAAACTCATAGACTTCGTACCTCTAATGCCAATCTAGGAGTCCTTTTATAGGCTCAAGGATATCCTAGTCGGTTTACAATTTGTAACCTTGTACGACAAGTAATCTAAACATAGAATACAATACTTTCTATAAACGAATAACAGTTCTTTTGTTCTTGCGGTTACTTTGACTTCTAGGTGCGATTACTTTGACTTTTCTTTAGCGATACTTTGACTCTTTGACTTTTTCGAGTACTTTGCGACTACAGTACTTTTCATGTCTTCAGTACTTTCATGTCTCTTTCATATCCCAACAATCCTCCCCTAACTTGAATTCTACTTGCTTGACTTCAAGTTCCTTTGTAAATGTATCTTTAACAGCTTCATCTTTAAGGAGTTGTTTTTTAGTAGTCTTTACATTATATCTCTGTAATTAATCTTTCTTGTCAAAGTATCTCTTAGAATTGTTCTTTCTCGTGACATTCAGCAAGAAGCTCCATCTTTTCAGCAACACAACAACATATGACAATTTGTACATTAATTTAGTTTAAGTTGCATACTATTCTCATCACTTCCAGGTGTGTTAACTCCTGTGAGAGGTGAATCATTGAAAATTTAATGGATTTAGATCTCTTTACCAAAGCCATTATCTTTGGAGTAGCCAAATGTTTTGGTGTGTAAGACCATGGTACATTGATAACCATATGATTTTTAGCAAATCATCAGCTATCAAGATATTTGATTTGTCTTTACCAAAAGTTGTACCCTTCTGGACTAGTTAGTTCTTCTATCTAATGGTGAACTAATTACCAATAATGGTTTTCCACTGCCTTTACCACAAGCCATTTTCTTGTGGGCTAGCCAACTCTTCACATTAAGCGACATGGTGAGTTGATTAACATACAACTTATTAGCAAGTTGTCAACTAAAAACGGATTTGATATATCTTTACGAGAGCCGTTTGCTCATGGATTAGTCAATCCTTTTGTAACCATGGTGGGTTGATTACCTATTGATGTTCTCATCTCAAAATCCATTTAATTCATTTAACCTTTGTTTTCAAAAATTCTTTCAATAATCCTTAGTTTTAAAAGCTAGCGATGCCGATGAAAATCTTGTTAGATCGTGATACTTTGAATAAAGTCTTGATTTATCAAAAATAAATTATTCAATAAAATTCATACGGTTTATTCTTCATCTTGACAATGGTAGTCGGTTGATAAATAAATTGATAACCATGCAGCGGTTTCATTATCCTCTTCGCTTCCAATCCATGCTCTAGCATTCTTCTCATGAGCTCAAGCGTGAGAGGATATCTTACGTTTACAAACATGTGTATCATTTTACCATTCTCGGCTCTAAAACATGAACTCAGACTCTTTCAAAGAATCGCCAGCAAATAATTTCCCAGTTTTCTTGATTCTTCCAAATATCATCAGTGCTTTCCTCTTCTGTTTCCCACATGGTTATGAGATCTCCAAGCAAACTAGACCAATTCCTTCTGATGGAATATCTCCAAAATAAGCTTTCACCACATTATATAGATAGAATAGATCCACTCTATCTATAATATGTAACAAATACCATAGCCTATTGAAAACTTTGAAGCTTTCATCTTCCTTATGAAAAATCATATAATCTCCTTCTTTGGATTTCACAATATCAAAAGCACTAATCTGAGATCTTTCATCTTCATATCGCATCTTCTTTTGAATAATCAAAATCTACCACTTTGAGATAATTTCTTAATGCATCTTTAGACTCAGATCTTAATTCAACTCTTTCTTTCTTTGAGAACCGTCTATCATCTTCAGTTTTTCTTTTTCTTTTAAGCTCTTCTTCCTTTCAACCCATCCGAAGCTTCTTCTCTAAAATCTTTGATATCTGCAACACTCTTCTTATAAGCTTCGTCTCAATATCATAGAGTCTTTTCATGTCAACATAGTTCAACTTCGCAATCCTTTATACCTCGACCTTTCAAATATGCCATCATAGCATTCACTCCCTTAGCTAAATTAGGTCTTCTAGGCATATATCTATGAGAGTAGGTGATTGTAATGGTTCATCGGCCTTGCACATCTAATTGCTCTTGCAACTTTTTAGCTTCTCTACTTTGAGCTTCTTGACTTCTTTTGCTCTATCTTTAGCATTTAACTCTTCTTGAAGCTTTCTAGCAGCAACTTCATTCCTAGCAACTTCAATTTCTCTAATCTCTGCCAAAGTAAGTTTCTTCTTCTTTACTTCTACTAAAACACCTTTTCCTATATCCTTAGGATCAATGCGGTTGAGAAGTTCTTTGTTGTTCATCTTCTTGCACTTCTCTAATAGGAACACCACCTCTAGGTTGTGATAAATCTTCTAAAATTGTAGCAATGAACTCATCATCACTTGCGAGAATGAATTGGTTTGAGTATAGCTTCCTCCTCTTCTTGTATACTGGTTGTAGAAGGACCATCTTCCTCTTCAAAATTCAAAACTCTTGGAGTTATCACCTCTTGTCTAAAAATACTTTCTTTGTTGTAAAGCATACTTTGTTGTTCGATACTTTGTTGTTCGGTACCTTGTTGTTGTTCACCTTGTTGTTCAAGACCTTGTTGTTGACCTTGAACTTGTTCCTCTTGTTCATCGTACCTTGAATGATCTTTTCTTGTTCATCAAGGTACTTTCGGGTTCTTTCTCCTTCTCAACATCTTCTTTCAAATTATCTTTTTCTAAATTCCTCCCCAAGTTGTGAAGATTGTTGATGAACCTTTGGCGTTCGCGTTTTGAAGCTGCTTTGCGCCTTTTCTTTGATTTAACCCAAAGTCGAAATTCTTGAACTAATGGCCACACAAAAGTCTTTAGCCTTCTAAACTTCGGTTTTAATTTCTTTATCTGTTTGGCTTGAACCTCAGTAGTCTTTTTCAACTTGACCAACTCCGCGTCAAAACATAATTATCCACTGTGATTTCATCAGGAGGTATGGTATGTGAATCCTCTCCTTGAATAGGTGAATGATCCTCGAATGAGAAACAAGAACGGACCCTTGTGGAGATGGAGGAGGTGAAAGCGCAACATCTTCTTGAAGTTCATACTTGGAGAAGCGGTACCTTGTAGAGATCACGATTACCTTCTTTTGATGCTGACTTGTTGAGAAGCTGATACTTGCGGTATCGATGCACCTTGTAGCATCATCGACATTCATGATCGGCTCTAACGCTGAACAACATCCATCATGGAAGTTGTTAAAGAATATCGGACCCCTGAATAAAACACTCCTTTTGCCATAAAAGTAAAAATCTTTGATTGTTGAACAATAACGAGCAATAAAAGTAGGTTTTGGCACATCGAGAAGTTGCTTGTTCAAGAAAACACAGTATAAACCTTGGGTACATTAGCCAAGTAGATCCATGTGAAATATGTGAGAGCATTCCATCCAATATGAGCCTTGAGAAGTTAAAAACTCTATCTGTAGCTAACCCAACCATAGCAGATGCTATATTTGACCCAAATTGCTCCCAAGAGGTACTCTTAGCACTTATGCAATGGAGCAACACATGAACCAAAACTTCCAATGGGGACAAAATAATTGTTTTCTAAACGTTTGTTCATTCAAAGATCCTTCATAACCAATATGTCGAAAAGTATCCCATGTCAACTGCTTATCAAACCTAATAGCCCCATCACGCATCATTGAAAAATAAATCTTCTCGATGGAGGCTTGATGAAATCTAACAGTTCTTCCGCAAGCGTTGATCGAATATAATATTCATCATTCTCCATGTTATCCCTAGCATTAGCCCAAAATTCTTGAATCCAGGGCTCAATTATATCCGGTTCCACTAAAAGAGCATAACTGATAAGCGAACCAGTAAGAAAATCAATTATATCATGAAAGAGTATATTCGCGTCAGTCAGTTATGCTCTTACCTCCTTTTCGACCATATTATGCTCTTACCAATAGGAACCATCAGTTACTACAATAGCAGTAGTAACCAATACACTAGCAGTACTAACCACTATTGAGTCAGGGTGTTCAGGGACCTCATGGGTGTACACTCCGTACCTCCTTACCCAAAACCAGGTGTGAACTAATCCCACAAGTGCACTAAATTTTCCAACAGATCTTGCCTCTCTCCCCATGTTCTTCCTGTTACATATACATTTCTAAATGGTTAGATTAGATTCGTGATTCAATATATACTTGTAAAACGTTATTAATTGTAATCTTCTTTGTCTATAGTACGTATCTTGCTTTAGCATATTTAATGAATTGACGTTCCAAAAAAAAGAGCACTAATTCATCGATGAAATGTATACCTTACATCAGTTAATCAAAGATGCATATGCACATATTCATACCCAAGAATTATCTTTAACCATTTTTTTCCCCGAACGGCAGTTTATATAAAAAAACACACTAGCAAGGAGCTAGGCGGAGGGGAACATAATTGTTGGAACTAATGATATAATTAGTTAGTTAATATAGTCTAAGGTCCAAATAGTATTTAATATATTTATTATGTATGTATGTAAAGTTCTGTAACATGTATATGGGCTGGGTTATGGTTATAACGGTTAGAAATTTAGGTGTCGATTACTTTTAATGAATCGGTACCCTCTCAACTGTTGGTACTGCTTCTAATAGTATATATAGGATTGAGTCCTGTAAAGAATAAAAAACAACAATCGATCAATATTAATATATGTTCAGTTCCTTATATTCAACTGTTATATCTTTCTGTTGCATAAGTTCTTTTGTGTCCCAACTTTTTGTGAACAGTAACCGAACCATATGGGGTACACAAACAGATTCTTCATTGGAGAATCAAGCAATCAGAAGATGAGAAGGCCATGCAATCAATAGTGGTATCAAAGCCAAAGGTTTAATCAAAGGGATGACGAAGGCTCATGGGTCCAACGCAAATTGAAGAACATACGTTTGAAGAAATTGCAGGCAATCAACAACAAGATTGAAATTCTGGAATCGCAACAAGAAAAGCGAAACAAGGCAGAAAGATTGATGAATATAAGATGCTACAAGTGCAAGGAACAAGGACACTTTGTCAATAATTGTCCATTATGGAAGAAAAATGGAAAAGCCAAGATCATAGAAGAAGATGATGCAGAATCTGCTGCATAAAATCACCCACAAACCATTGGAAAACTCAAGCCACTTGAACCCTATACCCAAGTTTATCGAGAAAGAATTTTGATTTCTAGAGACTACTTGGTATTAGGAACTGAAAATGGTTTTTGGAACGAAATCTGGTATGTTAATTCAACTATCTCAAAACACATGTCACTATCTAGACATCGTTTTTACAAAACAAAAGAGTGTTTCTTTGTTGAAGAACACAAGTCCAATTTACTTTACATACATGGTATTGGTGGCATTGAATTAACAACCCAAGATACTAGTTATACAATTCTTATGTACACGAAATAAATATAAATGTTTTAAGCATGAAGCAGTTGATACTTCAAGGTTTTGAAGTCGAAATAATGGGTGACAAATGCAAAATCACTCACATGTTCGATCCCATTAATGGTAAAATAGAGAAAAAGAGTCAAAGTGAACATATTGAAGATGGTCTAAGTGGCCATGATCATATTGAAGTTAATGGAGAAATGGTGTCTCTAAAGGTTGAGACGATTGAAGAATTCACACAATTCATGGAATTGATGAATATAGACAAGGTATCATACAAACACACGGAGGTGTTTACAAGAAAATTCAATGATACGCTCAAATGGTTTCATGAAACACAAGCAAGAAAGAATTTGGAAGGGAAAATCCCATCAAAATTATCAAATGCCGAAATTTGCTTATTTGATTTTTATAAACTTGTTAACAATTGTGGAGGCTATGAAAAAATATCACAAGCAGGTGAATGGATGGAAATTGCAATGTACTATGGATTTCCAATTTATGAAGATGAAGATCTCAAGAAGATCATTAAAGACTACTTGCTACTCCCACATATCTACTATGAGTTTGCGAAAGACAAGATGCTACACCGAAGGAATGGGTACTTTTGAAGATCAAGAAGATGGCACGAATTAGAACAAGTACACCGCTGGAATGGGTAATTTTGAGGATCAAGCAAATGGATTTGCTGATCGAGTTAGCACAGCTGTTGCAGGTATGGACGTAGAAAACAAGCACGCCTCAAACAACAAAGTTATTAAAATCAAGAAAGAAGACGATGGCCTTGCCATCATTTGAAGTGAAGCCTCTCGAAGATCAAGAACCACCTGATTATATCATTAGGGGACAAAATGTTAGAACTAATGATATAATTAGTTAGTTAATATAGTCTAAGGACCAAATATTATTTAATATATTTATTATGTATGTATGTAAAGTTCTGTAACATGTATATGGGCTGGGTTATGGTTATAACGGTTAGAAATTTAGGTGTTGATTACTTTTAATGAATCGGTACCCTCTCAACTGTTGGTGCAGCTTCTAACAGTATATATAGGATTGAGTCTTGTAAACAATCAAAAAAAACAATCGATCAATATTAATATATGTTCAGTTCCTTATATTCAACTGTTATATCTTTCTGCTGCATAAGTTCTTTTCTGTCCCAACTTTCTGTGAACAGTAACCGAACCATATGGGGTACACAAACAGATTATTCATTGGAGAATCAAGCAATCAGAAGATGAGAAGGCCATGCAATCAATAATAATTACATAGGAATAGATAGAGCGATCTGAGGGTTGCTAAACCACTCGATCTAATTACAAAAACCTTTCTTTGCCTACTAGAGATCCAAGTGAAAGAGTATAGCTTAATGTCATTTAGAAGAATTATCTTCAACTATATGCATAAGAATATCAAGGTAACTAGGATAACAATCTACAAAACCTTTGGATTTAGAAAGAAGTCCATCTAATCCCCAGAAGCATTTTAACACAAATCGAAGTACGATCATCTTGTTGACAAGTTTTTTCCTTCGAACTTATTAGCAAGTTCTTTTTATTAAACTTATGAACAAGTTTTAATCAATAGTTGTTAAATTAGTTTCTTAGCTATCATTGGATTAGTTCTCCAAATAAACACTGCTCCTAAGTTGGAGTGAAAACAAATCGAGATCTGAAAGTTCAGTAGCTCACTCACTTACAAGAACAAAATAACATCTGATCATTGTAACTAAATAAAACACAAAAGTGAATTAGATTCTCAATAAGAACGTTTATCGCAATTTCGTTGTAAAACACATGGTCTCATTTCTTAATCATTTTCTGTTGAACGACTGGTTTCTGATTTAAGACCATAACGGTTTTGATGAACAATAAGTTGTTCATGTATTATATTTTTGACGGGTTCAAGATGATACATGTGCATGATGTTGTTTTTTAGAAAGTAGGTAAAAATCATATTTTGCAAGATTTACGTTTAATTTATGTTGGTATATCAAATTTTTTATAATATGTATATAATTATAGATATTATTATTCTAAGAATGGGTTTACTTTAATTTTTAAAAAATCACATAAGATTGTTTAGATGAAAAAGTGCCACATTCAAATGTTTTTTTGGGAAAAAGGGACAATCCCCGGCAAAATATATTAAACACTCAAAATTACAAGAAACTTATATGGACACACCCATATAAGCATAATCTAAATGACATTCCCAAAACATGCTTTGGGAACATCACAAGCAACAATAAACTTCTTCTATAAGAGTACTTATTAGAAAATAAAATACACCAAACAAAATCAAACAACCAGATCATAGCTATAGTCTTCCACTTCCAATCCAAACTCATACACATAATCTTCAACTTCAAATCCAGGAACTTCTCCAAAAAAAATGACATTGAGCATTTCACTAAATGAGATTGCCTCCTTAAAAAACCTTCCCGAGTAAAACCCAATGGGAAAAACCACGGGTAAGGAAAAAGAGAACAACTCTCATTTAGGACTCCCTCCAATATGCATTTGAACTTCAAAAAATCAAAAGCCCAGAACATAGAACTCTGCTCAGATAATGATCTTATAAAGATCCATGATAACCCAACACCAAAAACTAACATCAGCCCAAAACTGAAGTACTCTTCATTCCCACCATAGCTATTATTCAAACCATCAATACCAATCCATTCCATATCTTCTTTCCAGACATCAAATTTCAAAATAACCACAACTTCAACATACCAAAATTTAACCAGACTAACTCCCATAACCAAAGCAGACCAAATAAGACCATACTTAAGATGCCTAAAACTCAACTTAATTATACAAACATCATCTGTACTAGGCACACACCATGTTGGACAATCAATTAAGCAAAAGGCATCTAAAAACAAGCTACTCCAAATGTAATCTGAGCTAGGCTCACACCACACAGAAATAAGTTAAAAGCTTTCTGGACAGAGACAAGGAGTTACCACAAAGCAAAGCACTTCAATATCACCACTACTACCAACAAAATACCATCCCAAAACAGCAACCCTCCAATCATCCAAACTCATATCACTATAAACAAAGATCTTGAACCATCCATATATAAAGATATCAATTAAGGAACAAAAAAACACTTGGAATTATTACCCTTCAAAATATTAAAATTCCACCTCTTTGCAGCAATAATAACCTGCATAGAGCATTTAAACTTAAGACTCATCAGTCTTAATCTAACTTGATCCTTGATGATATTGCAAAGGCAATCAACACTTCTGACTTGATCTTGAAAAAGCCTAAGATTTCTTTCTTGCTATAAAAAATACACTAAAGCCCCAATAACCAATCTTTGAATAATACTCCAAATAGACTTACCCAAAGTTCTTGCCAACAAAACCTCAATAATTTGATATAAGTCATTAGCCCCACAATCCAAATTCATAAGATCCTTGAAAAAAGCCAAAACTTTAGAAGAAAAGGGACATCCAAAAAACAAATGATTATGGTCATCCTGGACCATATTGCACAGAGCACATCTCAAATTATCCAACCTGTACCAAACAGCTAACTTATCCTGAGTCTTAAGCTTCTTCTTAATGGCTAACCATAGAATAAAAGAATTTCTAGGGATATTTTGGCTAAACCAAATTACCTTATACCAAGGAACAATGGGCTTAAAAGGGATAAGGTCACTCCAAACAGCTTTCACAGAATAACCACTAATAATATCACTATTAGACTTCCATAGCACAGTATCACTTCTGTCATTAAATAAAAGGAGAGGAGGAAGATGAAGAAGAAAAGAAAACTTATCCGATAAGCTTGAAGGCCAATTTCACTCTCCATTGAATATAAGATCAGCAACCTTGCAATTTAGAGTTAACCCAGCCTCATAAATGTCCCTTTTAGAAATAAAGTGGCAAAGAGGACCAAGAAAACACCAGTTATCAAACCATACAGATGTATCACAACCATTTCCAACCCTATGAACAATATGATTCCTTAGAACCTCCCTCATCTGTAAAATTTTCTTCCAACCCCAACAAACATCATTCATAATATGAATATCCCAGAAATTCCTCTCAAGCTTATTCCTGTCAATGATCCTATAAGCATTAACCCATTTAACCCACATAGAATCTTTTTTAGACACAATGTTCAAAACATGTTTTGACATCAAAGCAATATTCCAGCAGTGTAATGACTTAATCCCAAGGCCCCCTTGAACTTTCAACCCACACACATCATCCCACTTCACTTTTGCCTTCCCTCTTTGTAACTCTCCTTGAGACCAAATGAAACCCCTCACAAGCTTTTCAATGGCTTTAGAAACATACACAGGGAGAGTAAAAACAGAAGACCATAAAACTTGCATGGAACAAATAACAGACTGAATAAATTGAAGCCTACCAGCAAAGGATAGAGCTTTGTTCTTCCAGTTATGCAATCTCTTATTTACTTTATCAATCAAAGGATCACAATGCTTCTTATATAATCGAGAAGAGATCAAAGGGACTCCCAAATATCTAATAGGCAGAGTGCCTATAGCAAAGGGCATAATCTTAAGAATTGCAGACCTAGAATGAGCCGGGAAATTTCCAAAGAAAACCAAACTCTTCTCCATATTAGGCACAAGACCAGAAACACCACTAAATTCATACAAGGCTTCTTTCAGAACTGAAACAGAGGTCACATCACCATTAGAGAAGATCATCAAGTCATCAGCAAAACAGAGATGAGTAAGACTGACCTTACTACACCTCTAATGGTATTTAAACTCATTACTCTGCTCTATCTTCCTACTGATCATTAAGGAAAGAACTTCCATGACAAGGGTAAAAAGATATGGAGATAAGGGATCCCCTTGTCTTAGCCCTCTCATCCCTTTAAAATAGCCAATATGATCCCCATTAAGACTTATGGTAAAAGATGGGGATGTCATACAACTCATAATCCAATTCATCATTTTAATTGGGAACCCAAAGTGAAGCAAGCATTGCTTAAGGAAACCCCAATCAACAGTGTCATAGGCCTTGTTTATGTCAATCTTAAATGCCACTTTAGAAGGACCAGCTTCCCTATGATAATTTCTCATAAGCTCCTGAGTTAGCATGATATTATCACTAATCTATCTATTAGGGATGAAAGCACACTAAGACTTACTAACAATAGAATTTAGGACCCCTTTTAGCCTATTAGCAATAACTTTGCTAATACACTTATATAACACATTACAACAGGAAATAGGTCTAAAATCACAGTAGCATTAACTTCTTTTAACAGCTTACCATTATAAAAGAAGTCTTGAATAGCCTTAGTAACCTCAGGACCCACAATAGACCAAGAAGACTTAAAGAACTTTGAGAGAAGCCATCCGGACCCGGGGCTTTATCATCCTCCATACTGAATAAAGCAGTCTTAATTTCATCATCAGAAATAGGCCTCACCATAAGCTCAGCATCTAACCCAGACAACTTGTTAACAAAAAGATTACCCGGATCAGAGATATCTTTAACACCCACCTTCCTACCAAGAACATTTTCAAAAGAATTAACAAACTGTACACCAACATCAGCTCCAGAAAAAAAAATTACCCTCCAAGTCCTCCACATTTTCAATCCTATTTCTGTTTCTTCTCTCCTTCATAACATTGTGAAAATATTTAGTATTGAAATCACCTTCATTCAACCAAGTGACCTTTGCTCTTTGCTTTAGGAACAATTCTTCATCCCTAGCAGCAGATTTATAATCATTCAAAGCCACCACTTCTGCATTCCTCAAATGAATATTAGAAGAATCCTTCACCATCTCAGATTGCACTTTACACAACTTCTCCTTGCATTTTTTAGTCTTAGCAGCAAGATCACCTTGCAGATACTTCAATTTCCTAAGAGGTTTCTTCAACAATTTTAACTTAGAAACCACCAAGAACATCGAAAAACCAGGAACATGATTTGCCCAAACATCTCTCACAGTGGGCAAAAATTCAGGCTTAGCAGCAAGAAAATTAGCAAATTTGAAAGGTTTAGGCTTGGCACCAGAAATACTAGGAATATTCAGCACAGCAGGGGAATGATCAGAAACAACAAAGGGTAAAAATTGGGCATTAGCATTGGGAAATTTATCAACAAAAGCCACATTACTCATAACCCTGTCCAATTTCTTCAATAAACTATGAGGGTTCCCAGTACTTTTATTCCAAGTAAACTGAAGGCCTGACATCAAGATATCACTAACCTCAGTCTTGAATAAACAATCTCTAAAATCTACCATTCCAGACGTAATAGAGGATGATCCCATAGATATCTCACAAGGATCCAAAATAATGTTAAAATCACCCATCAACACCCAAGGAGAGTCTTTGACCACAAGACTATGCTTTATAATATCCCTCCAAAGATCCTTCCTACCACTACAAGTGACATGAGCATAAATAAAGGAACAGAAAAACTTTTTTCCATCATTAATTGATTCAATAAACAGATTCATAAGCTGAGAAGAGTAACTGTGCAACATAATTCTAATAGCTGAAGGGTCCCAGCCCACAACAATACCAGTACCACCATCACAAGCAGAATCATTAGACATCCACTCTCATCTTCCAAACACTTTTGAACAAACTTTCATCAAATTCTTCTTTTTCACTCTAGTTTCCAATAGGCCACATAAACTAAACTTACTACTACTAATCAAAACCTTAACCTGTTTCTGACTATCACTATTGTTAAGACCTCTCACATTCCAAGAAAAATCCTTAACATTCATTATTAACAGCAGAAATAGAGGTCCTATCATTACCAATATCAGGACCACTCACAACCAATTCCTCGGGCTTCATTACATCCGCCATACCTTCATTCTCTGACTCCACATCCTCTTCATCAATATAATGTTCCATTCCATAATTAGCATAATTTTTATACAAATAGTCAAGCTGAGACAAAGACCAATCGGTCCTAACTTTCATTGATGGATAAACACCAGATTTCATAACCATATCAACTTCAGACTTCAACATAGGCCAAACTTTTTTGTCATACTCTACCTTTGCAACTTCATTAAAAGCTTCCTCCTTATCAATCATATCATGATCATCAAAGACTTGAAATGAATTAGTAATTGGTATATTTTCATCACTAGAACCCTTCAATTTTTCATTGGATCCAGAACCCCTTACCAAGACTTTGGGTTTAAAGTTTTCATTGTGTTTAGTACTAAGAGCAGGTTTCTGAACTAAGCCAGAATCCTTAGAGACCATAGGTTTCAAACCCTTATCAATATGAGACTTTAAACCAGGACCACCCTTATTACCAATACCAGCATTTTCCACTTTTCCCTTATTCTTGACACCTGCAGCTTGAGACTTAAAATTATTCCCCCTGAATTGCTGATTTATACCTTGTTTATTAAAAGACTGTCTATTACCACCAACATAATTTCTATTCCTTGTACCATATTGCTTAACATTACTTTGGTTCACAACAGGCTTGTTATTCTTACCAACAGTAGTAAACCCATCATCAACAATCTTCCCTTCATTCATATTAACAGAAACATTCTCATTAGGCTTCAAAGCATCTCTTATAACCTTTGCTGCAATCTCCTCCTCAGTCCTAGGTCTAATCTTACAAGCACCAGTAGAATGACCAAAAGTTTTACAATGAGTACACAGAGGAGGTTTCCATTGATATTGAACCTCTAATTTACCAACTCTTGCAGGCCTACCCCCATATTGAGGATACTCAATCTCAATATAGTTAGGCAAATCCTCAGTAGCAGACACTTCAACTAAAACTCTAGCAAAATCAAGCTTCCCAGCCTTCTTCAAACACCTCTCCTTAGTTAACTTATCCATTAGCATTGGCTTACCCACACCACTAAAAATCTTACCAATCCCATTACCATTACATAATTCCATTGGGATACCATATACACATACCCAGATAGGAATGGTACTAGGCTCCACTTTATCAAGCCATACACCAGGCTCCTAAACATTCAAAACCAAAGGGATATTATTAACCATCCATGGACCAATCTCTAAAACAGCTTTCATACCCTCCTCATTTTTAAACTTAAAATAAAATAACCCTGCATTAGTCTTAGTAATATCAGCAATACCATAAGCCCTCCACATTCTGCTAAGATTAGCATTTACTACTCTATAATCCATAGAAGTACCAACAAAGTATCCATATAGCTGCAAAGCACAAGCATCACTGCCCTTCTTAATATCTTCCACTGAAATAGCAACCCTTCTAGAACCATCACTATTTTGAGAAACACATTAAGGAGCAAAATTCATCTGTAACTCTCTATCTTCAACACCTTTTTTCATTTTCTCAAAGAAAGGACTCTATGTTTAGAGAACCATCAGATTTCATAGCCTTAACCCCAGGATTAAAAGAAGACCAAGCATTACCAGTCTTATAAAATAAACTAGGGCCAAATTGAACACTAGACAAACCCATAGAAGGATTCTTAAGAATACCTTTGTTACTCTGCACATTACCAAACACAAAAGCAATATCACCTTTCCCCCCATTCAACTCATCCTTGTTAGTTTTCCTAATACTTTCATCCCCAGAATGCTCTACATCAGCCATCATGGACTTACTGGTATCATTACTCACTAAACCAGGATCTACAATACCTTCTCCCATACCCCCTTACACTCCATACAATCAGAATCAACATTAACAACAGCATAATTAGTATCAATGGGCTCCTTAATAAAAGAACCATCATTAAAATTGATAGAACAGCTACCATTCCTATCACCCTTACTACTATTACCCTTAACAGAATCACAAACACCTTCCTTAAAAACCATTTCTTCAGAGATACTCTTAGCATAAGTAATCCTATCTAAAACCTTAGACAAAGCTTCATCAACATACGACTTCTACCCTGACCACCAATCTTCGAACTTCTGAGTCTCTTGAGAATAGCACCAGCACCCGCTGAGGCTGAAACCGGAGATTGAACTTTAATCTTCACACTTTTATAACGATTTTTGACCCCTCTTGGCCTACCACGAGGCTTTGGAGGACAAATATCATTGGATTGGACAATGGGTTTATGGATAAGACCCTCAGAATTCATCCCTGTGAGAGTACAAAACTCCTCAAGAATAGAATCTGGGGGTTTAGGAGGACCCGGTGGCATAACGATGATAAAACAAGAATAAAAGAAAACAACGTGAATAACAGTGAAGAAACACAACAATTGATCCTAAAATTGCAAGAAGGTCAACTTGTTGTTTTAGGGTTTAGGGGATTTCGCCACAATCGCCAGAGAGGAGAGAGAAAAGGCTAGCTTTTTGCACTTCGTTTTTCATTTACTTCAATATGCTTGCCACATTAAAATTTTGAAAGGGTATATACTATACAAATTTAGAACTTATCACGTAACATAAAATAAATATAGGAAAGATATCAGTGAAGATAATTATAGTTTTTAAAACGTTCTAGAATATGCATATTATATTTGAAAATGATTCTGATTGGGAGATACTTTTTTATTATATTTTTGACGTGGGTTAATGTTATTGATAAGTTGGTTTCTTTATTTCTTAATCGTTTTCTATTGAACGGCTGGTTTCTGATTTAAGACCATAACGATTTGTTTAGAAAGTAGGTACATATTCAATTATGTAGGTTTTATCTTTTACTTATGTTTGTATACCAAATTTTTTATAATATATACGTAGTTATAGATATTATTATTTTAAGAATGAGCTAGATTAAAATTTTAAAATATCACATAAGTTTCTTTAGATGGAAAAGTGTTATATTCAAATTTTGAAAAGATCGCACAAATTTATCACGTAACATAATTTAAATATAGAAATGATATCGACGAAGATAACTATAAGTTTTATAGAACATGCATCTTATATTTGGAACGATTCTGATAGGGTGAATTTCTTTTTATCATATTTCAGACGGGTTAATGGTATCAATAAGTTGGTTTCTTTATTTCTGATGGCTTTTATTTTGCTAAACGAAATAATTTTATTAGCTAAATATACCACCAAGAAAACAATAATAGGATAAATACAAAAATTCAATATGTTTAACAATTTCTTTATCATTTTCTGTTGAACGACTGGTTTTTTATTTAAGACAATAACGGTTTCTGATAAACAATGAGTTATTCATGTATTATATATCTGGCGGGTTAAAGATGATACATGTGCATGATGTTATTTGTTTAGAAAGTAGGTACAAGTCAAATTTTTTCTGTTTCGCATTTAATTTATATTCGTAAACCAGATTTTTCATCTAAAGAAACTTATGTGATTCTTTAAAAATTAAATCTAACACATTCTTAGGATAATAATATCTATAACTACGTAGATATTATAATTTTTTTTATTATGAATGAGACTTAGTAATTATGTGTGTTTTTCTCTTTGCATTAGACTCAAAAATATACTCAAAAATACCAATTAAAGAATGTTACTATATTTACTTTAGACAATCTTTTATCTAACAAAATTTAAGCAAAAGTTTATTCTAACAAAAATTAAATCCAAAGCCCCACTACAAGAATCGACGCTTTTAGTCACGACCAAAAGTCGTGGCTAAAAGTCACTATATCGTGGCTATACACCTATTGCAACGAAAAATCGTTGCTAAATCGGTGTGGCTAAAGACCTATTGTCACGACAAGTTCATATTTTTAGTCACGAATGTTTTTAGCTACGAAAGTCAACAACTTTTAGACACGACCATGCGTCACTCTAAAGTTTGGAAAGATATAATAAAAAAAATTAAAATATTATTAAATCTTTTAGCAACGACAAAGTCGTGATTAAAGCATATTCATATTTTAATGTTGAACCTTTAACCACGACCTTTTCGTGGCAAAAAAGATTACCATTAAAATATCAAAATACTATTAGTCACGACAGGTCGTGAATAAAAGTATAACGATCTTTTAATTATAAACCTTTAGACACGAATTGGTTGTGGCTATAAAAATATCATTATACTTTTAGCCACGACATGTCATGACTAAACGTAATAAATATTTCTGCATTACAACTGTTGTTTTAGCAACAAACCTGCACTTTTCAAGCTTTTTCCGGATGTTTTTCTCGATCCATAACATACAAACAATCCCAAATATCAACACGATTTAGATTAACAAAAATAGTGTCAACAAATCCTAATTCGTTTCAACATGATTCATATTCAACAAATACCAAACCACAATAGTTATAACCTAAATTGTTTTGCGAAAACACAACACCTCTTATCATGACGTTCTCATCAATTCCTTCACCTTCACCCTCCATCCCATCTCCATCCTCCATTCCTTCATCATCGCTTTCTTCGTATTCTTCATCCCCTTCGCCAACCACAGTATCTTTATCCAAACTTATACCTTTCTCGGCCAATTGTGTCAACATGTTTTCAAGTTTCTTGTTAAAGGAGGCTGCAACTTTTTTACGAATAGCTTTTTTCATACTTTTACCTTTCTCGACGAATAGCTTATTCACTTCCTTCATGTATATGTCTTTGAAGCACTATAGTAGCTTGAAGACAATGATGTAGCCGAAGAGGAACTTGAAGCCCCTTTAGGCGAAACGGGTGTGCCCACTCCTTGTTCCTAAAACCTTTGCCAATATTTCTATTTCGGGCACATTCTCCCCGCTCTCTTGGGTGCTCTTTTTGGCGTCTTCAAGTTCTTTCTGTGTAATTAAAAAAATAAAAATTATATACAAAAGAATATACGCGTGTGGATGCTTAAAGACATGATAACAAGTAAGTATAAGTATAGGCATAAACACAAGGACTAGCAAATATAGAACAAATACAAGCAAAAACAAGGACTAGCAGATGCAAAACCGTGACAGTCCCACTATCGATCTAAGGCTAACACGGACCCACGAACATGTTTATCCAAACCGAAAAACTGAATAAGATTATTAAGCTCAACTAAATAATCTCTTAACAAGTCACAACCATCAAAACTAGTTTTGAATGTGTTTACATTTATATCGGGAGCGAGGGAGTAAAAACGATATAGTTGTGAAAGCAAGTTGATATTTGTCCTTATCAAAGAGAATCCTCTAGTTACATATGCATTTGAACGAGACTTACACATCATGACTTGTCTATATTGGTATGGCTTGCACATTGTGATCGACTAATCAATATCGTTAAAAATTTCTTGTAAAACACTTACAGTCAATTAGAGATTGATTAAAATTAAATTTCGGATAAGGAACTCGATAACTTAAAATCAAACTTCATTAACATTATATTTAAGATCAAACTTCACAGCTAATAAAGGTAATTTTATAAATACTTCTTTATAAAAGACATATGGGAATTATTTTAATACATTCCCTTGACCATGACATAAATGCATAATTAGGAAATTAACTTATGAACTATATATAAGTTCACTAAACTCGTACACTAGCTTATGAACTATATACAAGTTCAATAAACTGGTACAGACCATGCTACAATATATTACAAGCCTACAGTACTAGTTGCAACGCTTTCTTGACACGAAATTAGTTCCTACGAATCATTTGGGCGATATCATCAGCAATATTCTTGGCATCATTCGAAATTCCAAATAAACCAGCACTCGCAAATCCAACGCAATAAATACCATCTTCTCCTTTCCAGTGATTCGGGCTTCTATGTTTCGGGATTCCCTTTTCGTTAAAGAGATCTCCATCGTCCTAGTTTAAACCATCAACGTTACGTTAAGCAAAAAATGTAAGGTTAAGTAATAGTAAATGTTGTAGCTTATTCTAGTAACCTTAAGCCATTAGCGGACAGTGCTTTTAAAACCAGTAGCAAAGACAATGGCATCAAATTGTCCCTTTTGACCATCTGCAAACTTGATCATGTCACCTTCTATATTTTTGATAGCCGGCATCACCTTGTGAAATAAAAAAAGTACTTGCAAACGTTAATCATTGTTTAAACCGCTATTGATATTAAGATTAGTACGTGAACAGGGTTTACCTTGATGTCTTTTGACATGATCCTAGAAATAGTCCCGACATCAATAACAGGTGATCTGCTAGTCTCACGCTTGAGGAGAAATGGTCCTTTGCTTGGCCTCTGAATTCCAAATTGACCAAGATCGCCGTACAACAACTTGCTAAACATTAAAACAGCTTTGTCCACATAAGTGCAAGAAACATATTTTAGTAAATACATCCCGAGTTGCACCAACTCTTTGGAAAGAACATGAACCTGTCAAGACAACAAGAACAAATTATTAAATCTATACCAAAAGCATTTTATGTTTATCTAAAAAATAATAAATTACAAGTTCATATTCAGATTATAGAGCGGGAAAGTGTCTAAAGTTACAACTAAGATATGAAAACTTACAGGGCTACGAACAACAATAGATGTTTGGGCACCCCAGTTGCTCAAATCGTATGCAATCTCCATGCCAGAGTTTCCAGCACCAACAACAAGCACATTTTTGTCTCCAAATTTCTTTCCATTTTCATATTCAATAGAGTGTATGACCGAACCTATAAAGCTATCTAAACCACTAACGGTAGGAATAAAACCTTCACTATTTTCACCTGTTGCAACAACAAGAAACTCTCCTATATACTCTTCGACCAAGCCAGAAACCATATTTTTGGCGGTAACCTCCCACTTTTTTGTAGTTTTATCATACAAAGCACTCTCAACACTACGTTGGTACAAAGGGTCTACATTAAAATGATAAACATAGTTGTGCAAGTATTCAACAAACATATTTTTTGGTACAAATGTTGGTGCGGACAAAGGAAATGGCATGTGAGGGAGTTCACAAAAGTTTTTGGCTAAATGAAGCTTTAAACGATCATAAGCCTTCTTTTGCCATAAAGAAGCATAACAATCTTCCCTCTCAAGAACAACATTTGGGATATTTAGAAGATTGAGATATGCCGATGTTGCAATCCCGGCAGGTCCTGCTCCTACTATCACAACAACTGTTTCTTGCTTCATTTTCTCTCAAGTTCTTGTATATGGTTTTGCTTCATTAAGCCATGCATATACCCTTTATATAGGAATATCAAAGTGAGACAAAAGACACAAATTTCCTTATTTGTTGGACCCGTTACTAAAGGTTATTCTTTTGGGTAAAATTTACTAGGCGGTAAATTTGAAAATACAAGTTAATATTAACGAATAGTCCCTCTTTGTTGGAATGAAACATTATGAATTTTTACTTTTACAAAACATGATTTGACCGTAATCTATGTGTTCATACCATCACTAAACTATGTTCTCACTATATCAGTAATTAAGTTTGTTCCAATTCTTGCATACAACCATTTGATTTGTTTCCTTTTACTCATCAAAGATAGATAAGAACAATGCCATATAAAGTATCTACCTCAAAAGATTAACTGACTTGACCTTGAAACCATAATAAAATGTATCCGGTCAATAAAGCCTTTGAGTTTCATTTGCTTCATGAACAGATTATTGGTCTTATCACAACATCAAGTTGGTTAATGTATGTTACTACAATAAGTGATTGTGGATAAACATTAGCGAAATTAGTTTTTATGAACTTACTTTTTTTTACATACTAATTAATAATAATAGACTTACATACAAATGTTGTCTTTTATTATCTAGTTATTCTTGCTAGCTAGAAAATAAAAGCCCATTACGATCAATTTTTAAATGCGTGTGTATACGAGATTTTTGGTGTTACAATCAATTTAATTTAACATGGATTTAAGACTAGCACACATTCATTATAAAATGTTATTTTACACAGAATTACACAAGATAAAAAAATGGACTTCTAATAAGTATTTGTGTATTCTTCTTTTATGAGACGAATGGATTAATTGATCAAATTTTGGCTTAATTTTGACTTATATTAACTAGCAAAAATGCTTTATTATGTCATATATATGACAAAATTAAGAAATATAAATGGTTTTATTTTATATTTCATTTTTTTAAATGACATCTTAAGAAATCATAGTTATCATTGCATAGAGATGGTAATTAGTTTCCTTCAAATGAAAAGTTAAGTAATCTTTTAACCTCATGTGGTTATATCCAAATATAATTTTGATACTTTTTATTCTTGGAAATATTAATTTTTTTGTTGGATAAACTAGCTTGCCATCGACAAATTGATCACATTTTGAACATATCCGTTAGAATTAATTACCATTTCAGTTATAGTAAAATACTAAAATAGTTCTGTAAGTTCTTATCTAGAAAAAGTATTCTTTAGTGTAAGGTTGTAATTAAGGACAAACTAAAAACCATTTATGATTAGTTAGAAGCTAATTGAACTTTGGGCAATCTATGAAAATAGAAATCATATCGAGTATTAGAGAAGAGCATTGCAAATTTCACAGTTTACATCCTTGTCAGAAACGTTGGGATATCTTTATCCCTCTGTCAATAAGTGTTAGACAATATACATCTCTAGAGAAGACCAATGCAATTTTTTTCCTCGTTATATGCTAACGTGGTTCAAACATGAGGGGTATTTTCATTATTTTACTTGTAACATGGATGTATTTTGAACTTTAACCTTATTATTACTGTATTTGTTTTTTTAATATTTATGGTTATTATTATTAATTTTATTATTAATGCTTTTACTTTATTTTTGTTAATATTACATTTTTTAATATTTCTAAATTTTTTATATTTAATTTTTTAATTTTATTATTATTATTACTTTATTTTTTTATTTATTATAATTATTATTGTTATTATAATTATTATTAATAATTTTAAATTATTATATTTCTTTTTAAATATTATTAATTATTTTTATTTTTATTATTACTAATAAAATTAGTATTATTGTTATCAAAACTGATGTCCCATCTTTTTCAACTTAAACCTCTTTAATCATCTTATTCGAATAAAAAACAAACGCAAGCCTCTTTTTAACAAATGAAAAGTTAAGCAATCTTTTAACCTTATGTGGTTATATCCAAATATAATTTTGATACTGTTTATTCTTGAAAATATTAATTTTTTTTGTGTGGATAAACTAGCTTGCCATCGACACATCGACCACATTTTGAACATATCCGTTAGAATTAATTACCATTTTAGTTATAGTAAAATACTAAAATCGTTCTGTAAGTTCTTATCTTGAAAAATTTGTCTTTAGTGTAAAGTTGTAGTTAAGGACAAACTAAAAACCATTTATGATTAGAAGCTAATTGAACTTTGGGTAATCTATGAAAATATACATCCTTAAAGATGAACGATGCCAAATTTTTCCCGTTAAAGAGGTTCAAACATAGGAGGTATTTTCAACATTTTGCTTGTAATAGGGATTTATTTTGCATTTAATCTTATTATTATTATAATTAATTATTAATATTTATTTTTATTATTATTAATTTTATTACTAATATTTTTATTTTATTTTTTATTTCTATTAATATTATATTTTTTAAATAGTTTTAAATTTTTTATATTTAATTTTATTATTATTATTATTATTATTATTATTATTATTATTATTATAAAAACATCACTTCATTAGAAAATCATAGGAAATTACAAGAAATTAGTGGGGAGCCGAGAAACTAACTGGGCTCCCACTCCTCTAGCAATAGCAAAACAAACCCTACTAAAAATATAGTTAGCACCACGCCAATATCTTGAGTGACCGAGAACTTTCGGATTCGCTTTAGTAGGGTCACCGCCTCCTTCTCGAGTTCACCAAAGGAAGAGAAAGAGAAGGGGATGAACCCATATCCAATATCGGCCAGATTTGGTTTCAGATTTGACACGCTTATACCGTAACTTCAATCACGGGCGACGCCACAAAGTCACCATACCGTTTTGCGTCAAGGGCGATGACCCAAGAAGATCAACACATACATCAAGGCCTCTCCCAACGAGTAAAGTAACAAGTCACCGGGCGTAGGTGTTTGTCCCCTCCCGCAGAGCCCGATATCAACTTCTTTATCGTCAAACCCCTACCCGGGAGCAGATATCAACGAGAGTATCACGCACCACATTATGTCGATGTTTAATACCAATAATACCTGCGCATGATACGGCATGATCCCCATAGATATCACCCGTAAAACCCTTGGAACAAGCAGAGCATGACATCTGAGTGGAGAAAAGGGGAACACCTAGACGATAGCATAAAACACACCGGTAGGTTTTAGCATTCATAGTCTGCCGCCAACCAACTTGACTATCGGGACTACTCGAGCGGCTCAAGTATGATCTTCCATTCGCGATCTCCATAGGGCCATATGTCTAGCAGATAAGCAGAAGGTGGATTCAGCCTCTTTTGTGACACATGTGAAATATAAATCTGCCAATTTCTTCATGAGTTTGGGGCAGAATCTCACAAGAGCTACTCAAAAGGTCGGTCTCCATTTTCTCGTTAAAAACACGCAGGGCATCATCAAAGGAAGATCCGAAGCACCAACACCGGACTGCGGAGAAGTTAGGTCACCAGAGGGTCCGATTGGAGTCTAGAAGCAAGGAAGGCATAATTCAAAACATCACCGCAGCCAGATACACCAAGTCCCCCAAATTCAAAAGGAAGAGTGGCCAGTCTCCATTGCCAATTTCCAAACCCGGACCCAGAGGCAGTGACAATTCACTCCAAAGAGGAGCAAAGCGCTTCATCAAATGAAATCCGAGCACGCTCAAAGACACGGGGAGCATGTGCGATAAAGAAATACTGACTTTGAAATGCCAAAGACATGCATGAAGAAGTAGCAACTCACATTGGGGATCATTAAGCTTAGCAACATCGTCCATAAGTTCAATAGTTTTAGAAACTCGTTTCAAAACGAGCTTACTGCTAAACTCAAGGTCAACACCAACAGGCCCACCGCCAATTTTACACCATGCGGGGCGGGCAATACTAGGAGGGAAAACACCATGAGTCTGCTTCTAGGATCTTCCCTTGGCCAAAAACCTCGGTTTATCGGCGTTGAGGTGCAAACCATAACGAGGTCCATCGATCATAATGAGCTGTGGCCTTCCCAACAAACAAAGTATCTCCAATGATCGTACCATCATCTAGGTACCAAGCTTGAAAGGGGAGAGAAAAGGAGTCTTTGATCTTGTGAGCCAAAGGATGTAGTACCAACGCAAAAAGGAGAGGTCCAAGAGGGTCACCTTGCTGCACGCCTTGGTGTGACCATAAAGTGTGTTCCCCATAATATAATCAAATGGGGGTCGAGTAGCAAAATTCAACCCAACGTGATATGGCACGACAATGGAGGCGAACCTCTTGTAACATAACCTCACGGTCCACCAGATTGAAGGCGTTTTTGAAATCCACCAACAACATCGAAAGACCCACATCATCTCCACGGTCTTCAACAAACCGATTCACGGAGTGAAAAATGGCCTCCCCTCCTCCAGAAACCCCAACTCCGAACTGTAGATCATTCAAGTATCCATCTAAAGAGTGGTCAATCATAGAAGCTCCCACCTTAGAGACTAAACGCCTCCAGACAGTCCTCACCGCAATAGGACGGATACCACCACCGGTTTGATCACGTGTGAGAGGAGCACTGTCAATATACTCGCCCAAAGCCTTAGGACACTTACCATCAAGAAAAAGATTTACCACCTGGGTGATGGAGTTGATTAACTCATCAGATATAGCCACAGCAGCACCGCTAAAACAATCCAATAGGTGTTAGGCGCGTAAACCATCTCGACCACAAGATGTACCACGGGGGAAACTCTTAATCATGTCAAGAACCACAGCAGGAGATGCAATGAGGTTATGATTATCAATAGGTATATCAGGCAGTGAAGGAGCAAACTTGAAGGGATGCTTAGCCTTTAGGTCCTCAAGGGTAGTATCCTTGTAAGGAGAAACACCTGAAGAAGAAAGAACTCCGGCGTAGTATAATGACCATCACAAATCTTCCTCCTACATTGCTTGACATTGCGCCACCCAATTCCGTGTTTCCTCCTCAATATTAGACCAAGTAGGGAGGGTTCAAGCTAAAACCTCTAACAAGCCGCAAAATACCACAGGCATTCCCAAGACCGAATGGCATTAGCGATATATTCTTCTGACGCCGAAGCAGCGAGAACCTACACTCCATGTTACTCCTCGGGCAAAAGATTTTAAGGAGACAAAGAGGCAAGGCTAACAGGCTAACCCAACAAGAAATGTCTTCAGGTGTGCAGATCACCATATCAAGAGCTCCTTTCAAAACACGAGAGAATCCCAAACGGCACTTTGGAGGGATGGATTTGAGTGTGCAAACCCTTTAGCGAGCAAAGTGTCAAGTAAGTGTAAATCAAAATTAGAGTGCTCTTCCAAAACAAAATCTTCAACGCATTAGCTTGGTGAGAAGAGGGAACTTGGGGCTTAGCGAGGTCAAATAACACAAATCTAACAACACCATCACCGCGAATCGGGGTACAAAATCGATCCATGCCGGCATTTAGAGGCGAAGAGTATGCATCTTAAAGAAAACCCCACACAACCAAAGACCCATACGCTTCAACGTAACCTCGATTCTAAAAACAACCAGATTAGTGGCCAAAGAAAGTTTGGTGGTGGCTAGCGCATCTTCATTGAAATGACGATCACGAAGATGAGAAATCAACGAGGTTTTGGTAAGCTCATTCCCACTACCGTCTTGACAACCACTCAAACCCACAAAGGGACAATGAAACCGAATAATAGCCATAGAGAGATTTTTACAACTTTAAATATTTATATTTCTTTTATTATAAATATTATTTATTTATTTTTGTTTTTATTATTACTATTAACGTTAGTATTATTATTATCAAAACTCATTTTCCCATCTTTTTCAACTTAAACCCTTTTATTCATATTCTTCAAATCAAAAGCACACACAAGCCTTTTTTTAACAAAATCAAATTTGACTATTTGTCGATGAATTTGAAGAGATAAAGATGATATTGTTAAAAAAGGGGTTTGTGTGTTTTTAGTTTGGTTTGAAGAAGATGAATAAAAAGATATTCAAGTTGAAAAAAATAGGATAATAATAATAATAATATAAACAATAATAATAATATAAATTAAAATAAATAATAATAATAATAAATTCAAATTTTAAAAGTAATAATAATAATAATAATAATAATAATAATAATAATAATAATAATAATAATAATAATAATAATAATGCAAATTTGTGGGCTCCAGGGGTAGCCTTACATAACGTTGTGGAGAAGAAGAAAAAGAAATATGTGTCCAAATGTGAAGAAAACGGTTCCAAGTTCATTCCATTTGCTTTTTCTACTTTCGGGAAGCTTGACACGGAAGCATTGGATACACTTTCACATACCAAGATTCTAACATAAGTGCTAGCCACCAATAATGTCAAGAGTGGGGTTTTTATTTTTTATAGACTAAGTTTTTGTATCCAGAAAGGAGTGGGAGCCCAACTAGTGTCTCGGCTTCCCGCCAATTTTTTGTAAATCCTTTTGGTTTTCTAATGAAGTGATGTTTAATAATAATAATAATAATAATAATAATAATAATAATAATAATAATAATAATAATAATAAGACAAAAATACACCGTTGGTCCCTAAACTTGGCAAGACGCATCACGATGGGACAAAACTCGGCCTTATCATCGGGAGTCCAACCTCGGCGCTTTAAATGCCAAATCACCTTTGACCACTTTTCAGTAACTTCCTGGGCGTGCTTGCACATGAGGGTAAAATCGTCATTTTATTGTTTTGGTTTATCACCCTTCATCTTCATCTTCCTCATGTTTAAACCCAGATTCCGGCGACCTTAAACCTAGATTCCGGTGACCAAGAATATCATTTAGTCGTACTTCTCAGTAGGATCTTCAACCTTGGTTGGATGAAAGACAAGTTGGTTGGATAAATACCGCTGTCTGTTGAAAGACACTTAAACACTGCAACTCAATACCGCTGTCTGTTGCGATCCTGTGAAGAATTTTTTTGGATCAAATATTATTTACTGGAGCTAGATCTTTCGGAAAGAGTCAGTCGGCACTTAAATATATATTCTATTAGCTACTTATTCTTTGTCAATTTTAGGCTGACGTACAATTATTATGTCCTTGTTTGTTTACTTCTATTATTTCCCTGCTTCAAACAATATGATATATTTGGAATAATTGTTGCGTCCACCATACAACAAATGAATGAATTAAAGAGTTGTACACGTGTTTCAATGTTTACAAAGGCAAACATGCATTGAGATTTAAGGTGCTCATGACCTCTTTCAAGTCCGATGAATTAGTATCTTTATTGCAGCAATGTGAACATCTTTCAGTACCCTGAATTGATAAATCTATGCTTAAGTCTCATTTGAAATAAAAATTATAAAAAGGAAATCTTAACTTTTTTGTACCTTGGAGTCACCATGGAGCACTTTATTGATGACTTTCATATTCTTCCCATCCAATCTAGGGTGCAAAGCTTTCCAGATTCGAGTGTTTGTTGTCATGTTCATAAGATGAACTGCAAAAAACATAAATTTCCCACCTTTGTTCGATTCTTTCCTAGAGAACAAAATGGGATTTGAGGATATAATTTTGATTTTTTCATGAACTTCTTCCACCCATTGGACCAGAGCAATGACATATGGACTTTCGTTTGCCCTACTGAGATCATGAGCGAATCTTGGTTTGCCATACGTCAAAGCAATGAGATCTCCCACCTCTGGCTCATAATTTTCATTTCTGCTCGTCTTCTTTAAATCCATGCTACAAAAGTAGTATTTAGGAGACTCTTTGTCTTTTATTGTTTTCGATACACTGAGGAACTCACGAGTAGATGCACGAGATATTAGTTCCATTGTGGACAGTAATTCAGTATGTGTTTCCTCAAGTAATGGATCGATGAACGACTTGGTGTAATCATCAGTTGACGAAAATGTTTCGGGAATTCTTCTCACCTATTCAAAATTCATAAAAAAAAAAATTTTAAAAAAATTAATCAAGGCACGTTTTGTTGAACTGATAAGCTATATATGAATATGAAACAACTAACCTTGTCCCTGTGCAAATTTTTGTTAAGTAGATCATCAGCTGACCAAGAAAACACCACATCGATCAATTCTAGATCCTTTGTTTCAGGTTTTCTCGAGGTACAAGACGTTATTGCCATTTGGTCGACAGAACTCCCGCCTATGATTTCGAAAACAGACAAGTCTTGAAATAACAAATTATATTTGTGATTGGAAGATCTCACTTTCTTAATACTAACTACCAATAGCGATGGTGATTCAGCCTTATATTTTCAAAAGTGCTAAAGAATAATTATTAAAGGGTCGCCGGAATCTGGGTTTAAGGTCGCCGGAATCTGGGTTTAAACATGAGGAAGATAAAGATGAAGGGTGATAAACCAAAACAATGAAATGACGATTTTACCCTCATGTGCAAGGCACTTGGAGAAGTTAACAGACTTAGACTAACAGAGAATTGGTCAAAGGGACTGATTTGGCATTTAAAGGCCAAGTTTTGTCCCATCGCGATGCGTCTTGCCAAGTTTAGGGACCAACGGTGTATTTTAGTCTAATAATAATAATAATAATAATAATAATAATAATAATAATTCTCTTCTTTTGGAGAACTTGAGAAGGATGCGGTGACCTTGCTGAAGCGAATCCGAAAGTTCTCCGTGACCCAAGACAGTGGGGCACGTGTTGCTATTCATGTCTTTAGTAGGATTAGATTTGCTATAGCTAGAGGAGTTGGGGCTCAGCTTGTATCGCGGCTCCCCACTAACTTCTTGTAAATCCTACAGTATTAGTTTCTAATATAGTGATGTTTATAATAAAAATAATAAAAATAATAATAATAATGATAATGATAATAATAAATTTAAAATAATAATAATAATAATAATAATAAATTAAATATAAAATTTTAGAAATTAAAAAAAATGTTCTTCTCCTAGGGATGAGCACAAAAACCGAAAAAACGAATCAAAACCGAAAAAACCAAAAAAGCGCAACAAAAAAAAACCGCACCATTTGATAAACCGATAGTGGTGGTTTTGAATATTATAAAAACCGAAGGTTTAGGGCGGCTTTTGGTTTTATACAAAAAACCGAACCGAGAAAACCGCCCCCCTGCCTCACCTTTATATATGTTTTTATATAATTTTATATATATAAGGATTTGCAATTTTTTTTAAAGAGTTGAATATACAACTTTATCTATTAAAAAAACAATAGTGTTGTTTATTATCTATACATTCAAATTTGTTATATTTATCAATATTATATATTTGTTTTCGAATAATAGTGTTCTTTGAATGTTTTTACGAACGAAAAGTGCAAAGCCGCAAAGACATGCATTTTATATTTGATATTAATGTTTGGTTGTTTTGTACGTTTTTTCGAAGCTTTGGATTTCTGGATAATAGGCTATTATTAATATTTGTTTAAATGTTTTTGCTTGAAAACTTGAAATCGTAAAGTTTATATAATATTAAACTTGCATGTTTTCAAGTAAGAAAAAACCGAACAAAAACCGAAACCGAACCGATTTAATGTCAAAAACCAAAAAACCAAAGCCGAAAAAACCAAAACCAAACGGTTTGTAGTTTTCGAAATCTGAAATATACGGTTCGGATTTTGGTGTTACCATAACACCGCCCCACCTCGCCCCATGCTCACCCATAACTCCTCCCATCTCAATTTATTTGTGCTGTTTTGACTTTTTGAAGTATTTATTTTTTAACTTTAACCTTAACTATTTTTTATTTGTTTTATATAATACTTGATGCAAAATATATGAATGAATTATATTCTAAATGTATTTTTATTTGTATAATTTTCAGTAATAATTATATAACACAAACAAAAATACTCAAGGTCAAAGTGAAAATGAACGACTTCAAACAAGATAATTAATATGGGTTAGATGGAGGAATATTAATAAAAAAATACTAATAATAATAAAACTTAAAAAAATAATGATAATAAGAGTAAAGTGCAAAATACATTTCTGTTACACGCAAAAAAACGAAGAACCACGTAGCTTAAAACGGAAAAAAATTGCATCGTTCGTCCTAGGGTTGGGGTGAGCACAAAAACCAAAAAACTGAACCGAAACTGAAATAACCGCACCGAAAAAACTGAACCAGTTGAAAAACCAATGAGACGGTTTTGATTTTTATAAAAACCGAATATTTGGAGCGGTTTTCGGTTGCATTGAAAATCCGGATCGAAAAAACCTTGTAGATTTCGAAGACGCAACATTATGTTTTGGATTGTTAAATGTTATGCTACGTTAAGTTTTATATGAATAATGCTAGTTGAAATTGTTTTATTGGTTGACAAAACAAGTTAAAGTTGTGATGGATTATAACTTTCGAGTTAATAAATTGGTAAAGAATAATGCAAAATAAAAAACCCGAAAATAAATCCGAAACCTAACCGATTTTTTAGAAAAACCGAACGGTTTACGATTCTTAAAAACCGAAGTTTTCGGTTCGAGGTTTTGTTTTAATCAAAAACCACCCCAAATCGCCTCATGCTCACTCCAGCCCCCAGGGACGTAATATTGTCTAATGTTTATTGACGGATGGATGTAGATGTCCCAACTTCTCTGACAATGATGTAAACAGTGAAATTTGGCAAACCAAAAAGATGTATTTTAGAGTTTACTCTAGAACAACTGAACAAACTGAGTGAAATGTTATGATCAATCTACAAGGGTAAGTTCTGTTCAAAAAAAAATCTACAAGGGTAAGTAAGTATATATATATAATGATTAGCATAGTGATAACCAGTTTTTTTGCTTACAAGTGATATGGAACTTAATAGATGTATAAATTATACCTACATGTTAGCAAACAAACGATACGTTCTAGCATCTAGGATAATTTGTCGTACTGATGCTACCGCCCCTATCAATGAGAGCCCCGTTGAGGCTACACCAATAACCGTGTTCACCAAAAGATCAAGCCCTCTTTGGATGGCTTGAATGTTAAGTTGTAAAAGACCATGGGCAATATGAAGTCTAATGGTATGCTACCAAATGCACCAAACAGTGCCATTATATCTCCAAAGAATGGCAACATTGCTGCAAAAGTAGTTGCGATAATCAGAGATAATGATCTTGTTATTAGTCGAGGCACAAAGTTTCTTAGTGAGAGTTGACCCTTTTCGGGATTTGCAAATTTGCGCTCTAAAACCACGTTTGATGGTTGCAAGTAAACCTGTTTTGACAAAAATCGGTGATATTTAAATGTTAGCAAAAGAAATGAAGATCTCCAACAACTACAGATTAAGCCAACTTTCATAACAAAAAGAGGTCTTAAAACTATATGAACAAATTGTTGTCGAAAGCCCAATAGCTAGAAATTATTTTAACACGAGTTATCATAACACGAGAAATATATATAATTTTGCCTTGGAAATGTGAGAAACTTACCAAACTACAAGCAGCGACTTGCGAAACGGTGAAGCCATTGGTCATAAGAAGGAACCATTTGGGCAACAATGGATTAGAACCCACCATAAAATTTTGAAGAACAGAACTGTCTACTTGGTTACCAAAGGCCCAATAACCAGAAATCCCAACACTAAAATAGCATGAGATCACAACTGTATAACACACCAATAGCCCTTTGAACATTTTACCCTTCACTGGCTCTGCTACTGTTGCCTGTTTTAAGAAATATATATCAGCAATTACGGGTTCATTAATAAGAAACATTCCCAACAAGCAACTTGTAAACATTTGGCCCGTTTGACTTGTGTCCCTTTAGGCTAAATTTCTTTATTGTACTGATTTTACCCGTTGGATTTAGACTTAAACTATAGATAACTCATTTGTGCATATGAATTGAATATGCCACGTTTAACAAAAATGTTTTTTTTTTTTTTTTTGATTGAAATTGTCACATCTAATGAAATTGTACTATCTTTGTTACTATCTCTAAAATGGTAACTGGAAATTGCAAAAATCTGTATCTCGGGTATAATGCCGTTGCCATAAGTAGTACAAATGATAGAAATAGCGTTGAAAAAACCAAAAATGCGATTTACTCCTTTCCCGGTCAAAGAATAGTTCTTAGGATGCCCCTTATTCGTATCTCCTGTAAATCATTTGACTTCAATATAAGTATTGATAAAAGATACGTAAACTACTAAACCAGTAACAAAATAAGAGGTTATTCGTACCAATGTAAATTGCACTAGCAGTTGTGCAAGCACAATAAGCAAAACACAAGATGAGTGACACAAGATTTATATGCCTTAAGGAATGGAAAGATGGAATTTGTGCCAAAATGAGTGTAAAGATTCCAAATATCACTATAAAATGGGATAATTGCATGCTCCCATCTGGTCTTGCCAATAAGTATATAAATTGTTGGTAAATTAGTTTAAAAAGCTAAATATTGTAGCAGCAAATATTTTCTCACCTTGAGACTCTGCCCTCCAAGTAGAGTGCAAGCAATAACTGCACCATAGCACGTGCCTAATTGAAGTGGGCCCACATAATACCGGCCCCATCCGGGCCTGTTCAATGAGTTGGTAACAATAGTGGAAAGCTCAGTTATAGATATTAGATAACAGAGTGTCTAGCTGTAAAGTATTACCTAAAATATCATGGGCCATATCTTGAAACCTGAGTTGGCACTTGCCAAGCGCAGCATGGTGTTCCAAGACTAGAGAAAGGAGGTTGTAGGAGTAGAATGTGATTATTGCCGCAAGCGTCAATACCACTACGCCTCCCTTCCAACCCAACAATGCCAAGGCAAACGGTAGGCTTAGTAGTGCTGGTGCTACAATAGCGGTCGTCAAATGGTACCCACAATGTACCCATGCTCCTACGATATGGTAAAATAATCAGAAAATGCACATGATGCACTAATAAGGATATGATACATGACAGAAACTTCAGTTTCTAGATGCATAGTTGAAAAGAAAGACTAGATTTTCAATTTCACATTCACATTCCAAGAAGTTGCTAATATAGTATTTGTTATCTTCTATGTTTTAAACTGTCACAAAGAAATTATAGAAGCTAGTTTCACTCGTATAATTCTAAGGTAGCAAACAAGAAATCGGAAGTTTGTATCATTTTAAGATTAACTTAAAAAAGCATCTAAGATTCAAAACATCACCATCCCATCCCAAATTAAACCCTCGAGTATGTTACACGCTGGTTATTTTAGTGTTATATATCAACTATATTAGGTGATTGTGTTTTACTTGAGACCTAGGTTGCACGGACACGGACACGGCGATACGGCAAAATCTAAAAATATAGGACACGAACACGGCGTGGACACGTGAAATTTTATATATATATATATATATATATATATATATATATATATATATATATATATATATATATATATATATATATATATATATATAGGGGAGCTTTATATTGAGAACCCTGTTAAGTGTGAGAACTGCGAGAACCCCTTATGTACTCCTATTAATGCATATTGTGCAACATATCAATGCAACATAGCATTTTTGAATTATTAAACTTTTTTATTTAATCCAAAAGGGTATAATAGTAAAAGTCTATTTTATATTATTTTTCCGTTTTTTTTGCTTTTTTTCTGAACATGCATGTTTTAAAACTGATTTAGTGCATATATGTTTTTATGAATTAATTTTATTATTTTGGTTTTTTGAATAGTTTCTTCAAACATACATGTTTTTCAAATGAAAGGTGCATATGTGTTTTTAGATCATGTAAATTTATAACAACCAAGAACATAATGTTAAATACAAAATTCGATATAGATTGAAATTAAATTAAAATACAAATTTATAATAAGAAAAAATACATTAATATAATCTATCTTTACACTTGTGCACTAACAATAATTAACGTAAACGGACATATATGCACAAAACATATGTGTTTGAAGTTTCTCATCATATTATTTTGAACATGTGCGCATGTCTTCCAAAAACATACATGCACGCCTTCCAAGAACATATATGTACCTCCAGCATGTGTGCACGCCTTCAAAGAATGTCACGCCTAGAAAAAATAATAGCCAAGATTAAATACTTTTAAAATAAAACTCAAGATAACATAACACAAATGGACAAGCTTAAACTAACAAACACAAATAAACATGAGACAAATTTTTTTATATATGCAAAACATATATAATCCAAACAAAAAACATATATGTTTTATAAATCAAATACAAAACATATATGTTTTATACGTAAACATATATGTTTTATACGTAAAACACATATGTTTTAAACGTAAACATCTATGTTTTATACGTAAAATATACAAATTATATTTCGATTGAAGAATCAATGTGCAAAGGACACGTACACTAAAAGATGTCTGTTATAGATTCCAATTGCATACCATCAGTTACACAGAATTAGACATTTAAATGTAGCATCACAACTATATGACCTTAATAACTGGAATCGGTATCATTAATTCCCCTTAAGATTCCTGTAGACCTGTTTATAGACACGATAAAAGTACGTTTATTTTTTGTGGAAAATCCCTTTGATGGCATTTCTTATTTCAAACAGCTTATCGGCTTACAAAAGTAAGAAGGTAGGACTTGATTAATTTATGTGCTTAAAATATAAGCCTTTGAGCACTAAAATAAGAAATTCCAAACACCCTATAAAAATATTATAGTATTTGTCAAACCTTCTATCTCCTCCATCTTCTGATTTGACCCGCATTTTAAACCTCATTCCAGGTGAGAACGAACAAGATAGGCTATTTGGAAACCGATTGTACGGCACTATGAACTCAGATGAGCCGCCCCTAGAATTTGTTGTTCAAGTTAGAGTGCAATAAAGTCAAATTGCTGACGGCACACAAAATAAAAGAATCTTAGTTACCTGGGATTGTAACAGACACTGAATGGGCTTCTTTGAGATATTGAATTGACAACATATGAAAAGTCAAAGTTGTTTAACTGTTGACTACAGAATGACGGTAAATTAGAAGCAACCTTCACTTGTGAAGCTCTTCGAATCCCTAGCCTTAGTACTCCATCATCACCTCTGAAACATGCTAGAGCATAACAAGTTAAAAATACTCGGCACATATGCAAAATGAACTAACTTTTTTTTACGGTTTAGCTCTAGTGTACCTTAGACAAAGAACAGCATCTCCGCATACAAGCTTTTTCTTGTTTACAAATGCACTCCAACCATTTGTAAGAAAATGCCTCCGAGGCTGTCCTGCTCAGATACAGTGATGTTTAACCAAATGTCTTTATTACTCTTGACAAAAAAACTGTCCCATTTTGACCGAAACCAACAGAAAATGATTTATTCGACCGGCTTCTGATGGCAAATAATCTACGATAAAAAGGCACTATAGTTTGCAAGAATAAGTGGTTTAAGATTATCTGTGTAAGTGTAAATCTAAAAAAAGACCATCATTCTGCCCAGTTCTTGCATAAAATTGGTCATTTAGGGAAAGTGGTCAGCTTGTGCATATGTAATGTTTTTCTTTTTAACATTTTTGCAAGAGCAATGGATGGTCTAATTTAGGTAAAAGTCTTCAAATTCAGTCATAAACTATAATTGACAATGACAAAGGGCAAATTAGTAAACCATAACTATACCTTGGTAGATTTGTCGAAATTTTCATTCGGTTCCATGAAGATCTTTAGCTACAAGCTCTTGCGAAGGCCTCGGCTGCTTATAATCCTGCCATATATATGATGCGAACAAATTTTAAGTTTGTATTTAAAAAATAAAAGATTTAGACTATTTGGCCAGGGAACATGGTTTTTTTGGTGGTACCAGTGGCGGAAAGCAGTCCTCAGCTTCCCTACGCGGGACCGAGAATCCTCCATGGGTGCTAGTATCAGAGGCGATGAGAGTGTTGCAAAACATATGTGGCGTTGTTGACTTTTCAGCCACTCCGTTATCATCATCGGCATATTATGCTCCTCGTACACCTTCATGCCATTTCTGCTCCAGCTGTTTCATGCCACCAAGCAAAATAAACAACATTTACAAATCATTAGTAAAAAAGAAAAGCCACTTGTTGGTTTTTTCATTTGAAATTTCATTGACTGATTCCCCATCATCTGCTATAGGTTCCAATTGCCCATCTGCCTCATCACAGATGATATCTAATCGACTATGTAGGCTCGAAATAATATCTCCCTAAACACAAACAAAAAATGAACTGAAAAAGCCCTTAGGAAAACGACACAAGTAATAATGCATTGTTAGGTAGAAGCGTGATGCTATGTCATATACCTTTATATCAGCCAAAGCTTGTGAAATTGGTTCTTTTGAATTGGAGTATGAAAACGAGCAGATAGAACTACTAAATACCAGAATGCCAACAACCTCATTCATTTTCTTGTTGTTAGAGTTTCAATTCCAACAAAAGGATATTCAATCGGATTGATTTTGTTATTAGGGTTTGGTGGTTGAGTTATGAAAGAGAATTAAAGTGGGCTAGTAGTTTTTGAGATTAGGGTTTGATGGAGCTCGATCCGATTATTTGGGAGAAAGAGGGATTCAAATGAATTGGAGGAGCGTGTGTTATTTGTTTACCTAATTACTAGGGACGGTTTTCATAATTGTAAATGTTAAATTCCTATAATGACCCTACGAATTTAGATAAATAAAATAAACTAAAATCAATTTACTAAATTTTGATTGGACAATATGGGTTTTCGCACTTAACAGAGTTCTCAAAATAAAGATACACTATATATATATATATATACATATATATATATATATATGTATATATATATATGTATATATATATATATATAGGGAAGAGATCTAGTAAGAAGATTAATTAAAATAAGAAGGGTAAGAAGTAATTCTAGCCACACATTTTAAATAAGGAGGGAAAATTTGAAGGGACATGCATCCACTTTTTTAGGTGCATCTAAAATATGTGGTTGTGGTTTCTTCTTATCCTTCTTATTTTAATTATTCTTCTTATTTGATCCTAACTCTATATATATATATATATATATATATATATATATATATATATATATATATATATATATATATATATATATAGTCGAGATCAAATGAGAAGAAAAATTAAAATAAGAAGGATGAAAAGAAACTATAACCACACATGTCACATGCACCTACAAAATTAGATGCATCTCTCCTTAAAATTCTCCCTCCTATTTGAAATGTGTGGCTAGAAATCCTTCTTATTCTTCTCATTTTAGTTTTTCTTCTTACCGGATCCCTTCCCTATATATAGTTATACTAGACGAGTACCCGCGCCTAGCGTTAGCTGTTTCTAGCGTCAGATAATTAATGATTTGTGATATTGTGGTGAGTGTTTTGTGTAGCGTTTAAAATAGAACGTGAACCGATGAAAATGCAATTGCAAACGGTTGTACTATACGATAACTAAAGTCTAGACAAAATTCTTAACATCTATCAAACAACATATAAAATCATTTAATGAAAATGAAAATAAACATTACATCGCTTATAGGATAAAACTAACAACACACATTACTTGTTGCGTAAAAACTAACAATGATGTGATTAATGGTGACTAAAATTAGCGTGAATATGATTAGCCCAAAATAAAATAAAAATTGGCTAATTTTGGCTATTTTGTAAAAGATTTGGGCACATTTAGCCCCATTTTTTTTTTGAAATGAGCGTATTTAGCATATTGAAAAGTTAAATGTGCACTAACGGGCACATATTTTCTCATAATTGTAAAACATTATAATTGTTTTTGAAGAAAAACTTATAGATAATATATTTATATAGCGACAGATCGTTTTGTGTTAAAAAACGTTTATGGGTTCTAAACGAAAAATAAAAAAAGTTTGAAGATTTGGGGATTAAACATAACGTTTTGAAGCCCGGTTCGACCGGAGGTTCAACCGTTGAACCGTTCTGTCGAAAAAGCGGGTCGATTTAAACCGAGTCAATATGACATGTTGGGTCAAAACGGGTCAAATTAAACAGGTCAACCCACGGATTTGAAGCGTACTGTGTCATCCCGGTTTTCAATATGTGTTAATAGTTTCAAATTTTTACTTTTACTTTTCGTGTTTCCTTTATATATAATATAGCGAGGTACCCGCTAGCGTTGCGGCGAAGTACTGTGACTATTAACCGGAGAAATAGATCTCGATGAGACCGATTCACCGTTTGTATCGGTTTTAAAGGGTCCTCTCTAATTCGTTTCCGATGGTCAGTTATTGGTTAGCGAACCGGTGGCGACACCGGTTTCCGGTTGAACCCGTTGGTCCAGTTCGATTTTCAAAACTATATGTACCATCAACTTGTTAGCTTGTATGATGTGTATAATAACATGTACTTTTCATTTTAGGGTGTTTTAAAAATAACATTAATTAGTTTGTTTAATTATTTTATATTTAGAATTATGTTGTAGCTTGTTTAAATTGTACATTGTGAAAATTTCATTGTACTTTTTAATAAGGGGTGTTTTAATTGGTTGTTTTTAATTTGGTAGATATGCTTTTAATTGGTTGTACAATGTGAATAAATTATTGTACTTTTAAGTAATGGGGTGTTTTAATAAGAGTATTAATTACACAAATATATTTCTCTCATTTGACCATTAAACTTTTTCACTTTTCCACTTTGACTGTTTTTCCATTTTATGTAGTATATATATATATATATATATATATATATATATATATATATATATATATATATATATATATATATATATATATATAGGTTTGGGTTATTATGAAAAGTTTCTTAGAATGAAAAGAATGAGAAGGCATGTGGAGGTGACATGTGTCACCTTTGCCACATCATCATGCCACATCACCATACCCCACCCCTCCAAAAAAAAATTTTTGGGCAAAATTTTTTTCCCGCCAAAAAATTTCCCGCCAAATTTTTTTGCATCACGGTTATAAAGTTCTTTGCATCACAAATCATAAATTTAGTGCATTAAGGTTATAAATTACTGCATCACAGTTATAAAGTTACTGCATCACAATCATGATTTTAGTGCATTAATGTTATAACATTGATTTTAGTGCATCATAGTTGATGCACTTAACTATTAACTATGATGCAGGATGTACTTATAATAAAGATGCACCAAGACTTATTAGTGCATTAAGGTTATAAGTTATTGCGTCACAATTATGATTTTAGTGCATTAAGGTTATAAATGACTGCATCACAGTTATAAAGTTATTGCATCACAATCATGATAGTGCATTTAAGGTTATAACCTTGATTTTAGTGCATCATAGTTGATGCAACGAACTATTAACTTATAATAAAGATGCACCAAAACTTATTAGTGGATTAAGGTTATAAGTTACTGCATCACGGTTATAAATTTACTGCATCATAATCATGATTTTAGTGCATTAAGGTTATAAATTACTGCATCACAATTATAATTGTGATGCGATTTTATAAGCGTGATGCAGTAATAAATTTTGGCGGGAATTTTTTTTGCCAAAAAAAAATTTTTTTGGCGGGAAAAAATTTTTTTTTTGCGGGGTGGGTGGGTGGGGTGGGGTGACACATGTCACATGACATGGCATGGTGATGTGGCAAAGGTGACACATGTCACCTCCACATGCCTTCTCATTCTTTTCATTATAAGAAACTTTTCATTTTAACCCTACCCTATATATATATATATATATATATATATATATATATATATATATATATATATATATATAGAATGGGGTTCTTATGGGATAGTCTTTAAAATAGGATAGTGAAGGCAGCCAATAATATAGTGCCAAGTGTATTTTCAATTTATTTAATTAGAAAAACTTAAATAAATGCATAAAAGGGTAATATAGTAATATTAACCTATTTTATCCCTTTGAAAAAACACAGACTTAAGGGGTTTGAGTTGTGTTTGACTTTTGACCGGCCATCCCACCATTCTAGTCTTGGTAGTTCAGTGATGAAATATTCATCCTCCTTCTTCGCTTCCCTCTTCCCCTCTTCCCCTCTTTCCCGCCTCTTCCCCACTTATTCTCCTTATATATATGACAACCATCCTCACAAGCTAAACATCTTTTACCAACTACACATACAATCATCTTGCAAGGAGTAATGGCTGACGGATTGGAATCTGTGATTGAACAAGGTATGTTTATCAATTTTTTTGTGAATCATACAATTAAGGGTTTTGTTAATGTGGTTTCAAACTTTTCATATTCATACATCTTATAAGTTACCAATAATTATAAACAGGTGGATCCACTCAATCTGATACCACTGTTAAGAGGAATACTTTTGGTAAAATATACTTTAAGTTGCCTTTCTTATTTTCCCTAAATCATGTTTGGATGTTTGTATTTTGTTTAGCATTAAAGGATTTTGTATCTGGATATATTTTACAGGTTATGCTCCAAATAGTATTGGAGATGTCACGGTCCAAGAAACCCGAGAGGGAACCCTTCACTCTGGTAGAAGGGTTCGTCCAACGACTTTTGGTAAAAGATTAGCACTTTAATTCAATAAATTTGTTTCCAATGTTTTTATTTCTTTGTGATATCATTATAAGTTTGTGTATATGAATTTATTTTTATAGGTTATGCGCCTAATGGTTCTATTGAAGATGACTCCCACAGTCAATCCCAAAAGGAAACCACTGAATCTGGTAGCAAGGCTTGTCGATATACTTTGGGTAAAATGTTATGTTACTTTGTTACCATTTTTCCGTGTAGACATTGTATTCTTTGTATTACCATTATAAGTTTGTGTTTCTGAAATTATTTTTGTCAGCTTATGCGCGAAATAATCCCACTGAAGATGAGGATCAACCCCTCCACGAAATACTGAAAATGAGCATGGCTCGTCAAACTACTTTGGGTAAAGTGTTCGGTTCTTTTCTTATTAAATATATTTCCATTGTTTTAATTTTTTTTTGTTCAGCATTAAAGGTTTGTGTAGATGTTTATGTACAATATAAGATAAAGTACCTTTATAATGATTTTATTTATTTGTTCAGTATTATATATCGTGTAGTTCATTTCATTTGATAGGTTATGCGCCTAATGGTTCTGATGATGAAGAATTTACCTTCCAAGAAACCGAAAAGGGTAAACACTTTGTATATTAGAATTCATTGTTTATTTAGATGTTTGATGTTTTATACTTCACATTTTGAATTTGTGTATATGCATTTGTTGTACAGGTATGCATCAAAGCAGCTCTCAAGATGACATGGTCGAAACAACCCCGAAGGGTAGTAAATTCTGGATTCCGGAGGCAACGAATAAACCTGTGATTGGAACTACTTTTGATTCCGTGGAAGAGGCTTTTAAATTTTACAAAGCTTACGCAATTGAAGCTGGATTTGAAGTTAAAAGGGGTGGAGCTTGGAACCCGAAAAAACAGCTTAACCTTAAGTTGAAGTTCTTCTATTGTGTCAGAGAAGGGTTCAAACCAGCGGCAAAGAAAGATCAGACAACTGATGATCATTCAAGTAATGACCAGGAAAATGATGATCATGGGAAACGAGAAGGGAAAATGGTTGAAAGGAGGAAACGAGCATCGTGCCGTTGCGGGTGCAAAGCTCAGCTGTGACTCAAGCGGATTGCGGGTAATAAATATATGGTTTATAAGTTTGTAGAAAAACACAACCACTGTTTAGTACATGAAGATGATGTCAAATATCTTAGGACATGTCGCAAGCTAACCTATCCTAAGCAACAATTGTTGCACCAACTTTCAAATGTGAACCTGGCTCCTGTTAGAAGTTTTAAGGTGATGAAAGAGATGTATGGAGGATTTGAAAATATAGGAGCAACTTCAGTTGAGTGTAAAAAATTTAGGCGCGGCTCAAATTAGTTTATTGGTAATCGAGATGCTCATATGGTTGTAGAAAAACTGTTGGGTCGTGCAGAGTTTTTTCCTGGTTTCTCTGTAGAATACAAGCAAGACAAAGATGACAAATCTTTGGTAGGACTATTTTGGGCAGACGAGACTGCCAAGCGCAATTATGAAGCGTTTGGTGATGAGGTATCTTTCGATGCTACTTTTCGCTCCAACAGGTTATATAATTATTCATTTTTCATGAAGTTAGTTACTTATAACTACATTACAAGTGTATCTTGTTAAGATATTTACTCATGTTAACTGATTTAGTGTGACTGATTGATTTATGTGTAGGTACAACATGGTGTTGGTTCCTTTTACCGGGATTGATAACCATAATAGGTGTGTAACATTCGGGGCTGGTTTGTTAGCGAGTGAGTCAACAAAAAGATACACTTGGCTCCTCAAAAAATTCAAGAAAGTCTTCGGTAGTGCACCTAAGGTAGTAGTGACCGACCAGGATCCCGCGATGAGATTAGCTATTTCCAAGATTTTCCTGATACTAGGCATCGACTGTGCATGTGGCACATAATGCAGAAACTGACAACTAAGGTATGTAGTACAATTACAAATAAAATTTTATACATACTATCAATGTATATTTGTAAGTTGATTAACAATTTAATAAGATGTGCACGTGTTTATGTTGATTTTTGTTATTTTTTTAAAAGGTTGGACCGGCAATCTGTAGCAATACTGATTTCAAAAGACGTTTGTGCGATATTGTATGGACTGACAAAATCGAACCTGAAACGTTTGATGAAGAATGGGCTGCTATAATGGATGAATTTAATTTAAACGAGAACAAGTGGCTAAGTGACATGTTTGAAATGCGCGATAGGTGGATTCCTGCCTATTTCCGCAATGAACCTATGTCAGGGCTTATGCGTACAACGTCACGGTCAGAAAGTGAAAATCACTTCTTCGGTCAGCTTACCAGCACACGTTTAAGTCTTGTTGAATTTTTGAGCCATTACGACACAACAATGGACTCTCAAAGGTTCATCCATGGTAAAAATGCTCTTGATTCCAATTACTCTACGCCTGATTTGAAGACTGATCTATTGATTGAGAAGGAGGCAGCAGAGCTTTATACCAGGACTTTATTTTATGATGTGCAAGAGGAGATTTATTCTTCTGTAATGAATTGCTACTCCTTGAATGTACATGAGGGTGAATCACATCGTGACTTTGTTATTCGTGACACAGGAGCTGACTTTAAGCGCAAAGGCGTGGTTGTTGAAGTAAAATATGAGGTAACAAAGTTTATATAATATTATGCACATGTTACTATTGTTTGGCTAATAAATTGTAAGTAATTCAACTATATGTGGATTTATAGGTTAACTATGTTCCATCTGATGGGAAGATCAATTGCAGCTGCTTAAGGTACGAGTGCTACAGACTTTTATGTAGGTATATTTTCTATGTTCTTAGGTTATCGAAGGTTCACAATTTCCCCAAAAGTTATTTACAAAAAAGATGGTCTAAAAGTGCTATGCCGCATAAGAGTGCTGGTCGTACTGTGGAATTTGGTAGCTCTTCAAATGCAAGCAATGATTCTGATTCACTTATCCGGGACATTTACGGTAAAGTTGAAGAGTCGGTGAACCATTTGGTTGGTGACTTTGCCAGACTTCAGTTGTATAGAGATGATCAAGTTGCGTTGCTCAAAAAAGCAAAGTCTGACATACCTAATCCGCCTGTCATGAACAAGAACCATATGTATGCGTCCCTACTTGGTGTCAAAGAGCCTGAAGAGGTTACTATACATCTAACTAATGGTATTCGAAACAAAGGGACTGGACGTGATAAGAGGTATGTCTTAAAGAGCGAGATTGCATCAGCTCAATCCAACAAGACTAAGAGGGTATGCAGGAACTGTGGCAAACCCGGTTATCATGATTCGCGTAATTGCCCAGAGAAAAAAAATGCACAAGATAACCAGGATGTGGTGATGGAAGATATGGGGGAAGATGCTTAACTTTACGTTTGTTTTATGTTTCTGCTAGAACTATTTCGGTTTCTTTTGTTTTAAATAAGTTCTGAAATTCGTTTGAATGCTTAGAATGTTTGAATTCTGTTGGTTTTAGGCAATGACATTCATTTTGAATGTTTTTTAGGTCTGTTCTTTTGTTTGAGTCTTTGGAATTTTGTTGGTTGAATGACATTTATGGTTTTTCTATTTCATCATATTTCATTTAGTTTTGATTATTTGTTTTATTTACATCTCATATTGTTAATATGTATCTTATGTGCAAGTAGATTTGTCTTGTGGTACTTGTATACAAACGAACCTGCATAATCATAGAACCAAGTGCTTGCTGATGTCTTATATGGTGTTTGGCATAAGTGGTTGACGAGTAGTTTGTAATTGTTAGGATCGTGAACTTGGTTGTGAAGCATGTTATATTTATGGTTGTGGTTAGGATTGTTGGTTTTGGAGCAGGTCGTGTGTATATATACACGGGTCATTCTTTGATTGTAAACATGCTAATAGTTCATTAGTTTAATTGCATTTGCCTACTACTACTATTGTTTCTTTTTGTTTTCACTATACAGAGGCTACTGATACTAATGTGTTATGTACATTAGGCTACTTCTCCATTTCTTAATCTGTACTGCACTACTGCTCTTATTTCTCTTACTTACTTTACTTGATTCTCATGTCAAGTAATGTGTTATGTACATATGTTCATGTTTATTTTCCCAAGTAAAACGAACATTGTTCGAGCTATTTTTGACTCGTTTACCCGATTTGGTAGTCTCATGCAGTCATTTGGGAAAAAAAATCAATATTTGACCCGTTTACCTGATTTGACAGCAACAATTTTCCAAGCAAAACGATCATTTTCGAGCTATTTTTTTTAAGAAAGTCAACATTATTAAGGAACCACAAACATAATACAAGCAAATAGAAGAAAAACGATCATTTTTCGCACAAGTACTAATTTAAATCTTAACATAATACAAGCAAATAGAAGCAAAACGATCATTTTTCGCACAAGTACTAATTTAAATCTTAACCAGGTAGTCATATGATTATCACTCCAATCCTAGAAACTAAAATATGTAAACCAATTGTACAAAAATAACTGTGGGAACAATTGACACAAGCTTCTGATCTGACACAATAGAAATAAGGTATACAAGTTTTATTGACCACTTAAAGGGGTGTTTGGCAAACTGTAACAAAAAAAACCTCACCATAACTTAAAAGGATGTTTGGCAAAATTACATCAAAATCATATGAAATCGTTAAAAATAAACAAAAGACAATTTTATTAAACACCCACTAAACTTAGCAGATTTAACAGTCATACGGAAACAAATAAAACAAACATTCCAAAACAAACTTGCCCGATTACACGAACATTTAAAGAGTCACCATACGAAAGCATATGTTATAGCGAAACACATATGCTAATTATTAATTGGTCAATAAACAGTTCGCATACTAAAACATCCTCTTTATACGGTCCATAAGTGTTGCTGATGCATCTGCCCTTAACCTTCTTTTTTCCCCAATAGACAGACTTTTGTATGCTTCTGTTTCACTTTCAACTTATTCTTTTTTATTGTTGATGTCGCAGAGTAATATCTTCGCCACGTACTTAGATCGAAGGTCATTCAGTAGAAATTTCTGGGCTTTACCCTCTGTTCTTAAACCACATCTATGACCGTAATGTCCTTCACCTCTATAGGTTTCCATATGTCTCATTGCGAATATGCCACAATCAACAAAGTTACTCAATGTTCTGCACCCCATTCTCAGAATTATACGTTCAGCAAGTTCCATTCGACCTTTACGATGATGCTTCTCGAAAGATAAGTAATCCTCAAACAGTTTTGTCTGTCAACGTTATCAATAAAAAGGTTAATCAAATACCTACTAATTCATTAAACACTTTTAATGCTCACTCGAATTAAACGTGTATATACGTACCATGACACGAGGCATTTCTCCATATCTTTTGACCAAGTCTTGCTCATCAGAATTGATGTTGTCCAGGATATGGATTTCCGTAACTTTTAGGTTCATGCATATCACGTAAAAGTGTTCTCCTTGTATTATTGGGAAAAAAACCTGCTCAATGGAAAAAACTTAATTATGGTTCAAGGAAACATGTACACATATCAAAATCATGTAAACACAAAACATTCATCCATTATCTATATATTTACTTACAAGATCAACCATCTTAAGTTTCTGATACGATGTAGCCCTCAACACATTCATCATGTTCTGAATGAATACTTGTGAAGCAACATTAGCATCCCAGTCATCACATAACATATTTTCACTCTGATTATGCATATATTGGCACACATCATATTCACTTAAAATAGCTTATATGAAAAACAATATTCAAGTCAAGCATTTAATTTACTTTAAAAAACATACCACCATTGATGTGTTGCAGAAAACCCTTCTCAAAGAAATATAGTCACGAAACTGTTCAGCATAGTTGAGAACATGAGTAAACACATCAATAGCTCCACTCGCAACACGAATTCCTGGATACAAAGTTTCAAACACGCTTCGTGGCACTTCTATAAAATCTGTCTTGAAGACTATGTCACTGTCAACATATTAAAAATATGTTTCATATAAACATGTAAATATATAATTTCATAATTTCATAATAGGGAAAAAAAATATACATGCTTACGTCGGTGTGAATCGTCCAGTGAAAATGCAGTCGGCCACCCATTTCTCTGCGTAACTTATACCATCATCAACTGAACATGCTTTTCTAATGTATGGTGATTCTAAGACTTCATCTGGTATCGTCTTACGTATAGCAATAGCTCCATCAATATTTGGTATTATAACGTTAAGTGGTTTTGGTTCGCGTTTTTTAACGCTTAAGATTGAACTTGACTTTGACTACATACCAGATACGTTTGCCAAATTTGACACAGGTGTCTTGAATTCAGATGACTCGCCAGATGGTGTTGTAGGTTGTGAATCATAGTTTTCAAGGTCATTTAGCATATTCTGGACTTCTTCCATATCCTCATCATATTTTGGGCCAGCTAATACTTTGCCTTTAGTTGATGGCGACTGTGGTAAGTTCAGATCAAAACTTGGACCATCAAATAGCATGCCATAACCTAATTTTTTTACCTGTGTAGCACTTTGACGAGATCTCATAACCTGATCACTTAACTTAATGAGCTCTGCCGTCGTCGGCGTACCATAAATTTTTGTAAAGGATAACTTATCTCCTTCTAGGTTGCCATTAGTATTTCCTGCCATTTTTTTCCCGTCCACGTTATCCTTTGAAGTTGTGCATTCGTTGATCTCTAGTGCATGAAACATCTCATTTCTCAATTTTAGCAATTCCTTCAAATCAAGGTCATCCGGGTTCTCTTTGATGGCGTCCTTCAAGCATATTTCCGCCTCATGGATATCCATATTTGCCATTTTCCACTTGAAAGAAACATATTTTTTTACTTCCTGTTTTGCAGAAACATGACAGAGCATTACACAAGTAATCATTTACTTTTACGTAATTATACTAACCTTTTGTTAATATATTTTTAATAATTACATTCAAGTTTTGTGGTGGCCTTTCAGTCCCGTACTTGGAAAACATCCCATCTTCCAAAATCGGATACAACCCTTCATCTCCGTCTTGTAAATGTGGAGTTGATAGCTCATCTATCAAAGTTTGGGTTGCATAAGGATTGTATCCATCATCTTCAACACCTTTAAAACAAACAAAATCTATAATGTAAGGGTCATACTTTACATATAAATTTTATGTACTCATTAACAACTATTTGTTTGATACCTTCTTCATCAATATCTTGTTTAACAACTATTTGAGTCGATGGTATGTCACCTTCTACATTTTCTTGCTTTCCATGTATCCCCAATCTACCACTAGATATCTCTTCCATTTCTCTTGTGTTTAATACACTTGATGTCCAGAACTTTAATGCAGGTGTAATCCTCTTAAAATTTTGTGTAAGTGACTTTGTTGAATTGGCATACAATACCTGTAAAAATAAACAATGTGTTAATACAACCTAGATTATTCATGTTTCATGGATCCATAAAAAAATATCTTTTTCATGTATCATCTTACCAGCAACATCACCAGAGGCCCATTATAGTGTGTAGATCTGTTCCATGACCTTTTTGTGTTCACCAAACATTCTATCATGTAGGTACACCAATCTAAGTGTATGATATCCTCCTCACCTGATATACATGGTAGGAATTTCAAGTTAACAGTTGCACACATGTTACTTTGTCCCATTGCTGTGAAGAGTAGCACCAAAAAAGTTACTTTAAACATCCAACCACCTTCTCTTTGTGATTGAATGATATTTTCCACGTTAGCAACATATATCCTACCAATGTTCCCACCAAATAGCCTTTTCCAGCTGTTTGTTAGCTTATTACTGCGTGAGGTTCCTTTAAGTGCATCGACATGAATGATCCCCATTGGAATTCCTAGAACTTCGTGCACGGATTCTCGTGTAACGGGTATCGTATTACCACCGAACTTCAAGCTGCAACTATCTTCATCAAACTTATCTAATACCCAATACCCTAAGCGTGTCGGTATTTCACTGACTCGGTATTCAAGAATACCACCGAATCCCATATCCCTAACATATTGCCTTTGTTCATCCGTTAAGTTAGTTATTACACGAAACAAACATATTGGAGGTATTCGTAGAAGAACTCGGTCCATCTCTTCACAGTTGTCACCGCCTTTGTTAAGCATTTTTTCTTTACCTTTTTTCTTGTTTTCCTTGACTTTAACTTCTTTTTTTTCAACATTTTTTGAGCCTAGATACATAAAACAACATCCGGATGTCAAAAAATTACAAACTACTCTTCGACCAAATGAGGATGAAGTTATATGGTAAAAATAGAGATGTTTCTGAATGAATACTTGTGATGCAATATTTATGTACTAGATCATTGATCCACTTTGACTATTGTAGTTATGTAGTCAAACTGGTCGATTGTACAATTCATGATCAGGATATGATAGTTTAGCCCTAACAAAACCAGATTCACAACACCCTCAAATAAGCACTTTAAATTGAGCAATCCTTAACACCCTCAAATAAGCACTTTAAATTGAGCAATCCTTAACACCCTCAAATAAGCTTTTTAACAATTGAAATTAATTCACAAGTCTTTTTGATAACCAGAGATAACATACCAAAGTTCTTTACCTTTGAAGACTCATCAACAAAATCATCATCATCCTGATCTTCTTCATAATCCTTTTGATACACAAGTCGACCACTTCTACGACCTTTTTTTCCAAATAAAAATCAAACGTATGATTAATACCCTTTTACAACTAATTAGAAGATACATGAAACATATAAATGAGGTTTGAAGATTACCTGGTTTATCATCACATCCCTTGCGTTTCAATGTCGACATTTCTCTAAAGTAACAAAGAAAATCATACGATGTTGAAAACCATAATGTTTCTTATGAATTAATAAATAATCCGTGATTTTCTTCATTGTTTGTTGTTAATTTGAAAAGCAGATTTTTAGGAACTTTGAAAATTGATGATAAAAGAACCGGATATATGAGTATCATTGTGAAATAAAAATGATTCATAATGCCCTCATGGTTCACTTTTTATTACAGATTTGCCATTGATCTTATCTTAATCTGATGACATCAGCATGATACATTGGATGGCCAGGATTGCTTCCTATATTAACTTACATTAACCCACTTACTTACATTAACCCCCCTATATATATATATATATATATATATATATATATATATATATATATATATATATATATATATATATATATATATATATATATATATATATATATATATATATATATATATATATATATATATATATATATATATATATATATATATATATATATATATATATATATATATACTATAAGCAAAACCCCTCTTATTACTGTGTAACCTCAAATAAAAGACACGTGTCCAGGAATAGTTGGCTACTGTTACACCCTTTTCTCCCTTTTAATCTGATTCGAATTTCTTTCTTTATCATCCATTTTCCCACCTCTAGCTTTTAATGGAGATTCTCGGTTGATAAATTTTACACCTTATGTTGCCCTCCGGTCTTTCAATTGTAAGTCAACTTAACTTTTCTACAATGTTTGATGGTCCCTGATTATTGTGCGTGGATGAGGCATCCTTAGTGTCACGACCCGCCTACTCGACTCGATCATTTTCAAGTATGATCGGGATTCCGGATTATTCTACACTTCTCTTGGGAAGTCTTGATAAGGATGGAAGAGTTTGGAAGCCCATGGAAGATGATGGATAATCTTGGAAGCTTATAGAATAAGATGGAATAAGTAGGAAGCTCTAGAAGCTTACTAGAAGCTTATGGAAATCCTATAAGCTAGAAGCTTCCAGAATGATGTACATAGTAGTATAAATAGGTGTTGCCTCATTTGTAGAAATGATCCATAGAACTTCATTTGTAAAGCTCTCTTGTAAAACTCTAAGTAATACAAAGTATTCCTTTACATTCCACTTGTTCCACTCTTTGAAGTTTACTTTCGTTGCATACATCGTTGAGTATTCGAGAAATTTGAGCTTAGTCGAGACTAAGTGCCGCGACGGAAACCTTGTAGAGACAAGTCCGTGACAAGTGGTATCGAGACAGTTGATTCAAGGTGATGGCAAACGAGACCGATAAGATTGGTGCTAGTGGAAGTGTGATCGTTGACGAGAGGCAAGGTCGAGATGACAAGCGTCAAGACCCGAAGAAAAGAGGTGCGTCTAAGGACGTTATGTCGAGCTTGGATAAGAGATTGGCGGGTGTTGAGACATCCGTGTCGGTGTTGAAGACCCAAGTTGAGGGCTTGGAATGTTTAGACTCGGACTTTTCGACCATGAAGGATGACTTTAGGGTCGTCCTCAATACTCTTAGTGGCGACTTTAAACGCGAGATCCATGATTTAAAAGAGATGCTCATGGGTGAGATCTCCAACATTCATAAGACCATCGAAGACTTGCAAGCCGATGTAGTGCTATGCAAGCGATCCATGGCTAACGGAGGTGGCAACGCTAATCATAATGCTCCGAAGATTGATGTTCCAAAACCATCACCGTTCGTGGGAAAGCGGGAAGCTAGGGCGGTTGATGATTTCATATGGGAGATGGAGCAATACTTGGAGGGCGTCAACATTACGGATGATGACACCAAGATCAAGATGGCGACCCAATACTTGAAAGATACCGCGACGTTATGGTGGAGACGTCGATATGGAGATATCGAACGAGGTACGTGTACTATCGATACTTGGGCTGATTTTGTTGTTGAACTTAAGAAGCAATTTTATCCGGAGAATGCTAAGAACGAAGCAAAGAGTCGGCTTCGTAAACTTAAGCATTCCGGAACGATCCGGGATTATGTTAAGGAATTTACTACACTAACCTTGGAGATTCCTGATCTTTCCGACCAAGACTCTCTCTTTTATTTCCTCGATGGTTTGCAAGGATGGGCTAAGACGGAGTTAGAGAGACGTGGAGTTCAAGACCTTGCTACGGCTATCGCCCATGCCGAGACCTTGATCGACTTTAGTACGAGGAGGGAAACGTCTATGCCGAGGGATCGAAAGGTGAACCATGAGAAAGGTGGGGGAGAGAAAGTCGCTCAAGCAAAGCACGATAATGCACATAAACCACCAATTGGAAAGAATAAAGACGTAAAGACGGCCTTTAAGAGTGGTGGATGCTTCATATGTGACGGACCTCATAGAGCTCGAGATTGCCCTAAGAAAGCAAGTCTTAATGGAATGATGGTTCATGAAGACGAAGGCCCAAGTGACGGCGGATGCATGAGCTCGATGAGGATCTTAAATGCAATCAAGGCCAAGACGGAGGTACCGAAAGTTGTAGGGAAAGGATTCAAATTTGTGGAAGCAACCATCAATGGGACCAAGGTACGTGCTTTAGTAGATTCCGGTGCCACTCATAATTTCGTGTCGGTTGAGGAAGCCAAACGGCTAAGGATTAACGCTACGAAAGGGAGTGGAACGTTTAAGCCGGTAAACTCGAAGGCCAAGCCAATGGAAGGAGTGGCCAAAGATGTTCGGGCAAAGATTGGAGAATGGGAAGGGACGATTGACTTGTCGGTGGTCCCGATGGATGATTTCGATGTGGTTCTTGGGTTGGAATTCCTCGATAAGGTACGAGCTTTCCCTATGCCATTTGCTAATTCTTTATGTATCCTAGATAGTGGAAAGACTTGCATGGTTAGCACGGAGCGGGATTCTAAGTGTGGAGCGAAGACCCTTTTGGCCATGCAATTCAAAAAAGGGTACAACAAGAGCGAGCCTTGCTATTTAGCGGTAAAAAGGCTAGAAACGGATGGCGAGTCGGGCAAGGTAGAGGTACCGAAGGAGATCGAGCCGGTACTTGATGAGTTCAAGGATGTGATGCCCAAGGAGTTGCCCAAGAGACTACCACCTAGGAGGGAGGTGGATCATACCATCGAGTTGGAACCGGGTTCCAAGCCACCCGCTAAAGCCCCTTACCGAATGCCACCACCCGAGTTGGACGAGTTGCGTAAACAACTCAAGGATCTTTTGGATGCGGGCTATATTCAACCTTCGAAAGCCCCATATGGTGCGCCGGTGCTATTTCAAAGGAAGAAGGACGGATCCTTACGGATGTGCATAGACTACCGGGCACTTAATAAGGTAACGATCAAGAACAAGTACCCGATTCCTCTCATTGCGGATTTGTTCGATCAACTTGGAAAGGCTAGATACTTCTCCAAGTTAGACTTGAGATCGGGGTACTACCAAGTACGGATAGCGGAGGGAGACGAAGCCAAGACGACGTGTGTTACGAGGTATGGTTCTTACGAGTTCTTAGTAATGCCTTTTGGCTTGACTAATGCTCCCGCTACTTTTTGCACCCTTATGAATAAGCTATTTCACCCGTTCCTTGATAAATTTGTGGTGGTATACTTGGACGATATCGTTGTTTATAGTCATACCTTGGAGGAGCATGTCTTACATTTGAAACAGGTGCTCCAAGTGCTAAGAGACAACGAACTTTATGTGAAGTTGGAGAAATGCTTTTTCGCCCAAGACGAAGTCGAGTTCTTGGGACACAAGATCAAAGACGGTGGATTGATGATGGACGGTGCAAAGGTAAAAGCTATCCAAGAATGGGAACCGCCAACCAAGGTGACGGAGTTACGATCTTTTCTTGGCTTGGTGAACTATTATCGAAGGTTTATCAAGGGATACTCGGCAGTAGCATCTCCCTTGACGGACCTATTGAAGAAGAACAAAGCTTGGACATGGGACGAAAAGTGCCAAGCGGCGTTCGAGAGTTTGAAGAAGGCGGTTATGGAGGAACCGGTGTTGAGACTACCGGATGTAACCGTGCCTTTCGAGTTACATACGGATGCATCGGACTTTGCTATTGGAGGAGTTCTAATGCAAGAAGGACACCCAATCGCATTCGAGAGTCGGAAGTTGAATGAAACAGAGAGGAAGTACACCGTGCAAGAGAAAGAAATGACGGCGATCATCCATTGCTTACGGACTTGGAGGCATTATTTGTTGGGTTCAAAATTCGTGATTAAGACGGATAACATTGCCACGAGTTATTTTCAAACCCAAAAGAAGTTAAGTCCCAAGCAAGCTCGTTGGAAAGACTTCCTAGCCGAGTTCGACTACCATTTGGAGTACAAGCCGGGGAAGGCTAATGTGGTAGCCGACGCATTGAGTCGCAAGGCTGAGTTTTGCGGCGATCACCCAAGCACAATTCTTCCTCCAAGATCGAATCAAGGAAGGATTGGAACATGATCCTTTTGCCAAGAAGCTCATGGCCCTAGCAAGAGATGGAAAGACTCGAAGATTTTGGCTTAAAGGAGACATGTTGTTCACGAAAGGGGATCGGCTTTACGTACCTAAGTGGGGTGATCTTAGGCGTGCAATCTTAAAGAAGTGTCATGATTCGAGGTGGGCGGTCATCCAGTGGATCAAGAGGACGTTGGCATTAGTTGAAGGCACTTATTATTGGCCAAGGATGGAGGACGATGTCGAGACATTCGATGCGGCGTGCCTTATTTGCCAACAAGACAAGATAGAGCAAAAGAAATCCCGAGGACTGTTGGAGCCTCTACCGACGCCCAAAGGACCATGGGAGAGCGTTTCCATGGACTTTATGACATGCTTGCCGAAGTCGGAAGGATGTGGGAGTATTATAGTGGTGGTCGACCGATTCTCGAAGTATGGAACTTTCATTGCCGCACCACCCGATGTCACAGCGGACGATACGGCTAAGCTTTTCTTTAAGAATGTGGTGAAGTATTGGGGAGTGCCACATGTGATCGTTAGCGATAGAGATCCTAGATTCACGGGGCGATTTTGGACGGAGTTGTTCAAGATCATGGGGACGGATTTGAACTTCTCTACGAGTTTCCATCCCCAAACAGACGGGCAAACGGAAAGGGTGAATGCATTATTGGAGCTCTATCTTCGGCACTATGTGAGTGCCAATCAACATGATTGGGCTAAACTCCTTGACGTTGCTCAATTCTCGTACAACATGCAAAGGAGTGAAGCCACGGGGAAGAGTCCTTTTGAGTTGGTCACGGGGCGCCAACCATTGACTCCAAATGCATTAGCCGCATCATATGAGGGGAGTAGCCCGGCCGCTTACAAGACGATGAAGGAATGGCACGAGCAAGCGGACTTGGCCCGGGCTTCGTTGGACAAAGAGGCTAAAAAGATGAAGAAGTGGGCGGACGGAAAAAGGAGACACGTCGAGTTAGAGTCGGAGATCAAGTGATGGTGAAGCTCTTGCCTCAACAATTCAAATCACTAAGGAAGGTGCACAAAGGCTTGATACGGAGGTATGAAGGCCCTTTCCCGGTGATAGGACGTGTTGGAAAGGTTTCTTATCGACTTCAACTACCGCCCAAGTTGAAGATTCATCCGGTCTTCTACGTTAGTCTTCTCAAGCCTTATCATAAGGCGAGGAAGACTCGGAGCGAGGGTGTCCAAGCACCACCAGCGGTTGTTACTGCGATCGAGAGGTTGATGAGATCTTGTCGGATCGTACGATACGGAGACGAGGAGTGACAAGCTATAAGGAGTACTTGATCAAGTGGCGTAGTTTGCCCGATAGTGAAGCAAGTTGGGAAGCCGAAGACTTGTTGTGGCAATTTGCGGACAAGATCAAGAAGTATCACGAGGATGGCACGACGAGGACGTCATGAGCTTAGTGGGGAGGATGTAACGACCCGCCTACTCGACTAGATCATTTTCAAGTATGATCGGGATTCCGGATTATTCTACACTTCTCTTGGGAAGTCTTGATAAGGATGGAAGAGTTTGGAAGCCCATGGAAGATGATGGATAATCTTGGAAGCTTATAGAATAAGATGGAATAAGTAGGAAGCTCTAGAAGCTTACTAGAAGCTTATGGAAATCCTATAAGCTAGAAGCTTCCAGAATGATGTACATAGTAGTATAAATAGGTGTTGCCTCATTTGTAGAAATGATCCATAGAACTTCATTTGTAAAGCTCTCTTGTAAAACTCTAAGTAATACAAAGTATTCCTTTACATTCCACTTGTTCCACTCTTTGAAGTTTACTTTCGTTGCATACATCGTTGAGTATTCGAGCAAGGCTGAGCTTAGTCGAGACTAAGTGCCGCACGGGAAACCTTGTAGAGACAAGTCCGTGACATTAGGCTGGCTTACGTGTTACTTTTTCCGAGTAATTTTACACTTGGGTCAGTGTTAAAAGCTTGCATGTGACACTGATTTAAAAACTTTAATAAGATTATTTGAATGGTTATGCTAATTTTTTGATGATGCCTGGCTTGTTATGAGAATTATATTTGGATTATTTAAATGGTTATACCGCATAGATTACATGAATGATCAATGATGATGTGTAGGATTCGAATTTTTGCTAAGTTTGGATATGTGGTTTTAAAATTTCGTTTCAGTTGCGGCTTTATATGTTGGTATTTGACAGCAGACGCCGATGTTAACAAGTACCTTGCAACTGTACTCTCATTCAAGAGCAAAAGATTGCATATTTGCATATCATAGCGTGAGGTATGTGCAATGACTTTTGCTTGGTCTATTATATCTGAAAATCATAAGATTTCAGTTGCTGGATTTCTGGTGTGTCTTGACTCTTAATAGCTCCACTATTTTGGTTATGGCCAAGGTTATATAAAGGTTCGATTTTATTGGAGTATATAAGTAAAATGCCACTTAGAGTTTTTAATATGTTGTTCTAGAGTCTCGTTTGAAAGCTTTTAAACGTGGTTGCTGTTTCTAAACTAGGTTCGTTGATAATAATCTTCAAGGAACGTAGCCTCCCGGGGAGAGCCTTGCAGCTGCAGGTGCTGCTGAAATGACCGAGAAAATTGCAGTTGCATTATTGGATGTGAGTCTTTATCATGCTTTTATATGTCAAACATTCTACCAATTAGATACGCTATAGTTTGCTAATCACTAAATTTTCAATAACATCTATGTAACTGCACTATCTGTAACTTAGATTTATTTTATGTAAGGATTGTTCGTTTATAAAATATTGAAGCTACTACAATTTCTTTTGAAAGAATTATGATCAAAGGCACCGGAGGTGGGAGATGAATTGTTAAAAATAGTATAATGATTATCAAAGGCACCTGTGGGGTGCAGATGGATTGAGGTGTTCTTGATGGTTTGTATGTCGGTTGAGGTTATTTATACGGTGCCTATAATTTTATATGAACCCTCCCTAGTGCCATAGACCATGGGCCCCCCTTTTTTTTCGTCCTATGCGGCGGCTGTAAGCTTTTTGACTGTGGGTCCCCTCACATGCGACTGTAAGGGTGTTCTTTTTTTTTTTTTTTTTTTTTTTTTTCTTTTTTTTTAATTTAATTTAATTGTGTTGTGTTTAAGTATATGTATAATGTATTTATTTGTGTAGTGTTTTTATATGTATTGTGTTTTTAATTGTGTAGTGTTTTTATATGGTACTTATTTTACGTTACTTTTTATAAACTTTTTTTTATAAAGTTTTTATAAACTTTTTTTATAAAAAGTTTATAAAAAAGTTTATAAAAAGTTTAAAAAAAAAAGTTTATAAAAAGTTTATAAAAAATTTATAAAAAAAGTTTATAAAAAAAAGTTTAAAAAAAGTTTATAAAAAAAGTTTATAAAAAGTTTATAAAAAATTTATAAAAAAAGTTTATAAAAAAAAGTTTAAAAAAAAGTTTATAAAAAAACTTTATAAAAAGTTTAGAAAAAAATTTATAAAAAATATATAAAAAAAGTTTATAAAAAGTAACGTAAAAAAAGTTTATAAAATGTTTTATTGTTATTGTTTAATTAAATGGAAACAATACACAAATAAATACTCTACATATAAAAACACTACATAAATAAATATACTATATACATATAAAAACACTACACAAATTAAATATCTACACAAAAATAAACTATCACAAATAAATAAATAAATAAATAAATAAAGAGGACAATGGTGTTTCTTTGGTGACCCACGAAATGCAGTACATACTATGTTTCTGTCACACTAGGGAGGGTCCAAGGGATGAGTTATTCATACGGTGGCTATGTTTTTATTTATACGGGGGCTATTTTTTTTTTTTTTTTTTTTTTTTTTTTTTATCAAAAAGCTATAAACCTGAAAATGCGGAACTGTAAATATAAAGTTTAATAAGCCAAACGCTTAAAGCTGCGAATACGAACAAAACTGACAAAAACGTGTTTATCTTGAAAAAGCGGAGGACAAAGGGGACAAAAGTGGCAGGGGCTATGGGTAGCCCCCGTAGCAATAGTGTATCCCGAGTCCAAGGGTAGACCCCGTACCAATAGTAGTTCCCTTTTTAATGCTCAAATAATAATTACATTAGTTAGGTTTTAAGATGATGAAACATACTATGACAGAGTATGACCTACTCAAATGATAGGTCAATAAGAAAATATATACAGACTATATATGTATGGCTTGCAAATATGAATGGATTTGGGAGTGGATTTTGAAAGTGACAGGGAATGGGGTGGACTGCTTGAAACTGTTGCATTTGAAAGGACATAACTTTGTTTCTTTTAATTTTTATGGTCTTCTATACTTGTTCTTTATCGAACATTTGAGTCACCTTAAGAGAAGGAGGTACGGTGGTGCCAAACTTGGTGCCAACGAGTTTGGCGCGACGCCAAGTTTGGCGCATAGATTCTGCTACTTCAGCGTCAAGAGCCTGCGGCCAAACCTAACAGCCCACGTTTTTTTTTTTTCTTTTTTTAAAAAAAAATGTGGCAGATGCATTCAAAAATATAGCCTTGCAAACGGCTAGTTTTGGGTTTTTTTGATTTTTGACCTCTTTTTTACCACTTTTACCCACTTTCAAATCCTATATAAACCTTATCACTTATACCACTTCACACACACTTCAAATACATCTCAACTTCAATATTTTTCCAAGAAAATGAATCCCAACAACACCCCTTGGATCAATCGAATGCTTAACGATCCATCGAACCAAATGATCGGTTCGTCTTGAATCGAATCGAACACCCAACAACAATACTTTCCTTCGTTTTCTCAACAAAACTCATGCGTCAATCACGACGAATACGCTGTTTTCTCAATGGAAAATGAAACAACAACAACAACAAAACGAATCACAACCAAGATCGTCCCACCAATCGTTCCACCTTGTTGACGAATCCGAATCCGAAGAGGAAGCGGTCATCCCGACCCCACGTCCAAAAACAAAATGAAGGAAGCGAAGGCAAAGCGAAAAAAGCAACCAACAATCAAGAGGAGCCGAGACCAAAGAACGAACGCGTAACGCATGGACCGACCAAGAAGAACTACTTTTGGCGCAAACTTACATTGAAGTATCCGAGGATCCAAAAGTCGGTGCGGATCAAGGTAATGAAACGTTTTGGTATAAAGTTTTGGAAGCTTACAACAAGGAAGCAAAAAAACAAAAGTTTGTAACTTCATTACCGAACATGCTTACCGGGAAAGTGGACTCAGATGAATCGTTGTGTCGGAAGTTTAATTCGATTGTGAATGAAACGGCATGAGTGGGAGAACGATATGGATTTAATGGAACGTTGCCACACTTTGTACAAACGATATCATGGCGATTTTAAACATTCGTCGGCTTGGAAGTTTTTGAAGGACAAGCATAAGTGGAAAAATCCGGACTCAACAAATGCAAGACGTAATCGTCTTCGGGTTACGGAAGAGGATCCCGAGCATTTTGGACCCGACGCATTGCCAAGGCCGACGGGGGTGTATCGGATCGCAAAGAGCCAACGTTCGTCTAACTCGGCCTTAAGTTCCGGTTCAAACCCGGAAATGTTTTCACAAATGATGGAAAAACAATACGAGTTGGAGTGAAAAATGAAGCAAGATGTTCTTGGCGGAGTCTCGGCGAGGGTCGATTTAATCGAAACTCAAAAGGATAGCCGAAGATATGCGGGTGCTATCTATGGACACAAGCACGCTCGATCCGATGAACGCGGCAATCGTGAGGGCCCAACACACGATCCGGCAAAATATGCACAAGAATAATTATGTTATGTTTTTTTAAGTTTATTGTTTTTTTTATTTCTTGTAATGTTTTTTTTTATGAATAAAGTAATTTTAGGATATATTGTTTTAAATTTTATAAAAATAAAAATAAAAAGATTGAGTTTGGCACCAAAAATTCGGGCCAACGGATACCCCAGAAATGTGGTGCCAAACAGTTTCTGGTGCCAAACTCAAAAACTGCTGACGTGGCAGTTTGGCACAAGCTTGGCACCACTGTACCCAGTGCTCTAAGGCTTGAATCCATGCAAGTTGTTTTATTAATGATTTAAATGACAAAACCCATATTCCGGCCACTCATTTGTATATGAAATAAGGGTTTGTCTAACATGTGCCCTAAGGCACATGTTAAGCACACTAAAACGACACCGGGTCTCACAGAAAAGGACACAGGGATCCGCAGAAAAGTACAATTTTTGTAGATCCTGTGTCCTTTTCTGTGAAACCGGATGTCCTTTTAGTGTGCTTAACTTGTGCCCTTAGGGCACAAGTTAGAAAAATCCATGAAATAAATAGGATTAGTACCCCTCCGAATTTTTCCATTTAGAGTTTTTGCAAACAAAAAGACTACGTTTACAATGAGACTTCAATCCACACCACTTAGGTGAGTCACTTTGAATACACGCTGAAACTGTCAAATCAAAGACCCATTTTTCCTTGTAAACCACTTGCCGAACCTTAGGGTGGTGGCAACCCTTATTCACCATCCCTCACCATCCCTCACTATCCACAAATAACATTCTTCCAACTCATCTCATCCCCACACCATCCCTCATCATAGATTTTTAGTGGCAACCATGTATCCCTACCCCTCACCACATTTAATTTTTTTTTTTTACCTTTTTATATTTAAAATTATATCAAACAATATAATAAAACACATAATATTATTATTATTACTTAAAAGAAAATTACAAAATACTTAAAAGAAAATTACATAAAAAAAAAGAAATAATACTTAAAAGAAAAAAGAAAACACTAGTCGTCAATGTGTGGTAAGTTTTGAGCCGCTACATGCTCCGTAAGATCAAATCGGAGACGGTTATGGATGTCTTCGTCGAGTAACTCCGTGAGTACATTGGTCATAAAGCTGGCACGCGGCCGTGATCCATTATATGAACCGGTGATAATGCCACCCCGCCGTCTTTTAAAATCATATTGTGTAATATGACACAAGTTTGAACTACTTTGCGAATTTTTTGGACCGACATAGCCCGAAGAGGACGGTGAGAAGCATCCATTTTGACTTAAGACGACAAAAAGCTGACGTCGACATCTTCTTGCGGACTCTTGTAACTTCTTGAATCTCCTTTCCTTCGGTCCGTTGGATACTTATATGCCTTAACAAACGTTGAATACGTAGGATAGATTCCATCGGTAAGATAATATCCACGATTGTAAAGTCGTCCATTTACATAAAATGAACTGTTTGGCGCCGTTCCATTTCGCTCCGTAAGATACAATGGAGACTGATTCAAAACATTGATATCGTTGTTTGAACCGGGTGGACCGAAAAACGAATGCCAAATCCACAAATCATTTGAAGCGACGGCTTCCATAATAGTCGGTATGGGTGATCACCTCTCTTATATTGACCTTTCAAATGTCGAGGACAATTTCGCCAGATGAAATGTGTACAATCAATGCTACCAAGCATTCCGGGAATGTGATGTCGTTGTTCATGTGCCTCGAATAGGCGTGCAACGTCGTGGGATGTAGGCCTACGTAAGAACTCTCGCCTATATAATTGGATTACCGCATCGCCAAAATTTATCAGGCTTTTCAGCTACAAATATAAAAAAACGAAAACATTTTAAAAATATATCGAATTATAAAAAATACCAAGTTATTAGAAACACAAACAGTTTAAAAAATAACCTGAAGTTCTTCGTCGCATGTTTAGGTAGTCATCATATCTATCCGGAGATCCACCCGTTGCTAGTTGTCGAATGGCCGATGTGCATTTTTGTAACGCCGTGAAACTTCTTCTCCCCTCGCTCTATGCCTTCTTGAAACCATTCGACATTCGCTTCAATATCACCAACAATTTTACTGAACAAGCTTCTATTCATAACTGAAATCTTTCACGAAAAACATTGGCGGGAAACCTTGGGTTTTCAATGAAATAGTCATTCATTAGATTTTCTTGGGCTTGTTCACGGCGTCTCGATATACCCCCGGGTATTGCTTGAGCTTGCCGTGTCTTCGAGGGCATCCATTGCGACTAAAAAGGTTGACATGGTAGAACCCGTTGAAGACACGAGTTCGGATGAAGACTCGGAGGAAAACTCTGATGATGAAGATGAAGATGAAGATGAAGATGAATTCATTATTTTTGGTGATATGCTTGAGTAAAAGTTTTGATTTTTTTTTGTTGTAAAAAGTATGTGAAATGGTTGTGTTTAAATAGAGATGAAATTGAAAAAGGAATTTTTTTTTTTTTTTTTTTTTTTTAAAGTGCCCAACGGCATGATTTTTAGCCGTTCAACGGCTCGATTTCCTTTAACCCGTCTCGGGTATGTTTCCCGCTGAATGCTAAACCCGCTCGAGCCCGCATAAGTTCTTGGAGGTGTAGCCGCTCGGGCTGGCCAAGCCCGCTCCTCAGCCCGTGCCCGTTGCCGTTGCCACCACCCTTAGAAGCCGAACATGAACCATTATGGGCTTTGCACGGCCAAAGAGAATTACCTAGTATATATATACTCCACACATTTATATTTAAAATGTCCCAGTAGAAAACATGTCAGAGACTTGTCACAGGCTTTGAAAGTTTGTCATCTTGTGTAGATATTTTACACCACATAATATTATCGATCATTATCTTTTTACAGATATTACTTTCTCTTTTTACTTCTCTCTAGTTTCAATTCAAAGATTTTTATATATATCTTTCCTGTATTTTTACACCCATCTACACAAGATATCCTCTCTAAAATACTTAAGAACATACACAACAAAACTCAAAGATAACTCATGTGATGGTTGGATTCTTACATCAAAGGAGGGCTAGCGATCCTACGATCTTGTTCCTTCCGAAGATTATCATCAGGTTTTTCTTCTTCATCTATAAATTTTAAAAACCTTCTTTTTTCATTTTTTTTTCAAAATCCGTGTCCAAATCCGTGTTCAAACAGTGTCCAAATCCGTGTCCGACCCAAACAGCACGTGAGACACGGCACGTGCGTGTCGGACACGTGTCCGAGGCGTGTCCGTGTCCGACACTGACACTCCGAGGTTTCAGGCGTGTCCGACACTGATACAAGTTTAGCTCAAGACGAGTTAGGAGGTTCAGAGTGCACGCTTGTTATAGTTAGATTAATACCGTCACGACAAAAACGAGGGGTCAAGGGGGTGCGCCCCCTTGCAGGGTCAAGGGGTTGAGGGGTCAAGGGAAGCGACTAAATGTTGTTAACAGATTTTCCCGTCCAGACACAACATACGCGTCTTTTATTAACCAGCACAATGGTTGGTAAATAACCGAAAAAAACTCAATTTCGATTGGTGGTTATAACCACATTTAGGGTCTCATTTACAGAACATAACATCAAACAATAGTAGTCTAACTTCTCTGATTGATTTAAATACACAATCATTTGTCACTAAAATACATAATTTATCTTTAGCAAGATAAGTAAGCCATTGAACTCCATTTGTTAATTTATTTGTAAACTATAATCAAAATCGTAAAACTTGGTGTACTTTTTTATCTGTAAAGTTTAGAAAATAAATTAAGTAGTGAGTTAGCAATGCATAGTGGTTAGATAATAAAATCTTCAGCATTACTCGTTATTGGCATACTAGCTCATAGAGCCGTCCTCGTGTTGAAAAGACAATCAAGGCAATTTCAGCATCACAAAGAACAGCAGCTCATAAGCTTTCTTCTGAAGCCCATTTCGCCTCTTGCAAAAGGTCACTTGTCGACTAGTATTGTTCTCGATCCTTTTGATCTCGATCTTGCCTCTCCCCATGTTCTTCCTGTTACATATACATACATATATAGCACCATTTCTAATTGGTTAGATTAGATTCGTGATTTAATATATACTTGTAAAACGTTATTAATTGTAATCTTCTTTGTCTATAGTACGTATCTTGCTTTAGCATATTTAATGAATTGACGTTCCAAAAAAAAGAGCACCAATTCATCGATGAAATGTATACCTAGTATCAGTTAATCAAAGATGCATATGCACATATTCAGTGGCGGACCCTGGATTTTCGAAGGCGGGGGGCAAAAAATTTTTTTTTGATAAAATTTATGATGAACTTTAATAAAAAGGTCATAAAAAAAATTACACTAAAAACTGATATTTTTTTTAGATTAAGATAGAGATCTAAGGTTTTTACATTGTTTGATGTTAAGGTGGGGGCAATTTGATTTTATAATCGGGTGCACTTTAATCAAATGATCCAAAAAAAAAAAAAAAATTTACACTAAAAATTGACATTTTTTGGCGAACCATGGAGGGCACCCCCCCCCCTATCCTCTATGTAGTTCCGCCCCTGCACATATTCATACTCAAGAATTATCTTCAACTTTTTTTTTCGAACGACAATTTATATAAAAAACACACTAGCAAGGAGCTAGGCGGAGGGGAACATAATTACATAGGAAAAGAAAGAGCAATCTGAGGGTTGCTAAACCACTCGATCCAATTACAAAAACCTTTTCTTTGCCTACTAGAGATCCAAGTGAAAGAGTATAGCTTAATGTCATTTAGAAGAATTATCTTCAACTATATGCATAGGAATATCAAGGTAACTAGAATAACAATCTACAAAACCTTTGGATTTAGAAAGAATCCATCTAATCCCTAGAAGCATTTTAACACAAATCGAAGTACGATCATCTTGTTAACAAGTTTTTTCTATCGAACTTATTAGCAAGTTCTTTTATTAAACTTACAAACAAGTTTTGATCAATGGTTGTTAAATTAGTTTCTTAGCTATCATTGGATCAGTTCTCCAAATAAACACTGCTCCTAAGTTGGAGTGAAAACAAATTGAGATCTGAAACTTCTCACTCACTTACAAGAACAAAATAACATCTGATCATTGTAACTAAATAAAACACAAAAGTGAATTAGATTCTCAAAAAGAACGTTTATCGCAATTTCGTTGTAAAACACATGGTCTCATTTCTTAATCATTTTCTATTGAACGATTGGTTTCTGATTTAAGACCATAACGGTTCTGATGAACAATAAGTTCATGTATTATATTTTTGATGGGTTCAAGATGATACATGTGCATGATGTTGTTTATTAGAAAGTAGGTAAAAATCATATTTTGTAGGATTTACGTTTAATTTATGTTTGTATACCAAATTTTTTATAATATCTATATAATTATAGATATTATTATTCTAAGAATGGGTTAAATTTAATTTTTATAAAATCACGTAAGTTTGTTCAGATGAAAAAGTGCCACATTCAAATTTTGAAAGGATTACCATACAAATTTAGAACATATCACGTAACATAAATTAAATATAGAAAAGATATCGACGCAAATAATTATAGTTTTTAAAATATTATAGAACATGCATATTATATTTGAAAACGATTCTGATTGGGAGATATTTTTTTGATATTATTATATTTCTGACGTGGGTTAATGTTATCGATAAGTTGGTTTCTTTATTTCTTAATCGATTTCTGTTGAACGGTTGGTTTCTGATTTAAGACCATAACGATTTCTGATGAACAATGAGTAGCTTATGTATATTTCTGACGGGTTCAATATGATAAATATGCATAATGATGTTTGTTTAGAAAGTAGGTACATATTCAATTATATAGGTTTTATCTTTTATTTATGTTCGTATACCAAATTTTTTATAATATCTACGTAGTTATAGATATTAATATTTTAAGAATGGGCTAGATTTAATTTTTAAAATATCACATAACTTTCTTTAGATGGAAAAGTGTCATATTCAAATTTTGAAAAGATCATAAAAATTTATAACTTTATCACGTAACATAATTTAAATATAGAAAAGATATCAATGAAGATAACTATGAGTTTTATAGAACATGCATCTTATATTTGGAACGATTCTGATAGGGCAAATTTCTTTTCATCATATTTCTGACGGGTTAATGGTATCAATAAGTTGGTTTCTTTGTTTCCGATGGCTTTATGTTGCTAACGAAATAAATTTATTAGCTAAATACACCATCAAGAAAACAATAATAGGATAAATACAAAAATTCAATATGTTTAACAATTTTTTTTTCGTTTTCTGTTGCACGACCGGTTTCTGATTTAAGACAATAACGGTTTCTAATGAACAATGAGTTATTCATGTATTATATATCTGACGGGTTAAAGCTGATACATGTGCATGATGTTATTTGTTTAGAAAGTAGGTACAAATCATATTTTTTCGGTTTCACATTTAATTTATATTCGTATACCAGATTTATCAACTAAAGAAACTTATGTGATTTTTAGAAAATTAAATCTAACACATTCTTAGGATAATAATATCTATAACTACGTAGATATTATAAAAAACATTTATTTTTTTTTATGTAAATTAGACTTAGTAATTATGTGTGTGTTTCTCTTTGCATTAGAGTGGATGATTTGATTCAAGATTAAATATTAGGGTTATTTAAATAAGAAGAAAAGTCAAAGCCCCATTACAAATATTAGGGTTATTTAAATAAGGTTAAAGATTAGTATTTAAATATTAGGGTTATTTAAAAATTAAACCCAAAGCCCCATTACAAGAATCGACGCTTTTAGTCACGACCAAAAGTCGTGGCTAAAAGTCACTATATCATGGCTATACACCTATTGCCACGAAAAATCGTTTCTAAATCGGCGTGGGTAAAGACCTATTGTCACGACAAGTTCATACTTTTAGTCACGAACATTTTTAGCTACGAAAGTCAACAGCTTTTAGACACGACCATGCGTCACTCTAAAGTTTGAAAAGATATAATAAAGAAAAACAATTAAAATATTATTAAATCTTTTAGCAACGACAAACTCGTGATTAAAAGTATATTGATATTTTAATGGTGAACCTTTAGCCACGACCTTTTCGTGGCAAAAAAAGATTACAATTAAAATATCAAAATAATGTTAGTCACGATAGGTCTTGAATAAAAGTATAATGATCTTTTAATGATAAACCTTTAGACACGACTTGGTCGTGGCTAAAAGTTTTTTAAAAAATATCGTTATACTTTTAGCCACGACATGTCGTGGCTAAACGCAATACATATTTCTGCATTACAGCTGTTGTTTTAGCAACAAACCTTCACTTTTTCAGCTTTTTTCGGATGTTTTTCTCGATCCGTAACATACAAACAATCCCAAATATCAACATAATTTAGATTAACAAAAATAGTGTCAACAAATCCTAATTCGTTTCAACATGATTCATATTCAACAAATATCAAACCACAATAGTTATAACCTAAATTATTTTGCGAAAACACAACACCTACTGATCATGATCGTTCTCATCAATTCCTTCACCTTCACCCTCCATCCCATCTCCATCCTCCATTCCTTCATCATCGCTTTCTTCGTATTCTTCATCCTCTTTGCCAACCACGGTATATCCAAACTTATACCTTTTTCGGCCAATTGTGTCAACATTGTTAATACAAATAAATCATATAAACGTTTATTTATATTTTACGATCTTCTAATGTTTTCTCGATAAAAAGCGTAAAATCATTTTAACGAAATAAACAAAATACGTAAAAGCTTTGAGCCAATAGTTTACTAAAATACTTTTACTAAACATATAAAAACCATCAAAACATGTTTAGTTAAATAAGTTATAAACCATTTTTATAAAAACACTTACAAGTAACGTGTTTACTTATATTTTATAAAAAGATGTATGTACTTTGTATAACTTGTAATGGGTAAAAACCAAAGTCCATAACCCATGACCCAAGACCCATGATCCATTGACTAGGTACAATGAATCTTGTTGGAGAAGAACCAAAGTCCATAACATATACTCATGGAGCATGATCCATAACCCATGAGCCATTGCATGATATCATGCATGAAGTCATGTTAGATATTATACATGATTCATGACTCAAAGTCCATGACCCATGACCCAAGATTCATAACCCATTGACTAGATACATTGTATCTTGTTGGGTATCCATGACCCATGGTCCATAACCCGTAACCTAGTTTGCAACACAAAATCCAGACTAAGCTGACCCAGCAGCCGGATCCCTGGAATTGCACTGGTCGGATCCCTTGGGTAAGGGATCCGCCGAAAGCGTGGAACAGTAGGCAAGTTTTTCCTATAAATAGTGAGTCATTTCTCTCTTGCTAACTAACCCTTTTAGACATACTTTCTCTTTATGTTCTAACCTCTCTAACCACAGATCCAAAGGACCTTCTATGTAGTTTTATCTTTGTGTGATTCTCTAGGTTCCTCTTAAAGGCGAGGTCACAACCTCTTGAATACGTGTAAGCTCAAGGTCATGAGTTGCTAAGCTTCGTCATCATCAATACCACTGAATTACATCTTGTTGATAGTTCTTCTCTTCCTCCAATAGTGTGTCGTGTTGAAGGCATTGGTGTAAAGTGCCGAAGGTGTACATTTGATATGGTGCGTCAATGTACAAGTTGTGTAATTTGGGTTAAAGGATATTGATATTGATAAGGATTTAAAACGTACACTTTTAAGGGGTCATTTAAGCCCTTAATCGCCCACTTTTATATCCGTTACCGCTTAATTTCGTTCCTTTTCACTTTTTAGGTCTCTTGAAAGTAAAATGCTGGAATGATGCATTTTTAGACGAAAAGGAGTGAATATATGAAGAAAATGGCTAAGTCAAGATCAAGACACTCAAGCTGCTGGAATAACACCTGACGGTGTCCCAAACAGAGGGCGACGCCGTCCCTATTTTGTGATAACTCTCGAGCGAATTTGCTATTTTACACCTGACGGCGTCAGGCTTGATGAGTAGGGCGTCCGCGAAGACTTTTTCATCTCAACGGCCTAGATCCAGTTCAGACGACGACCTCAGTGCTGAAGACGTGCGTCACAACCACAACGTGACGCCGTCCCAATGATGACTTGACCAAGACGAAACCCTAATGGCGGCGATCTGACGGCGTCCTAACTATAAGGTGACACCGTCGCAGTTGTAAAATTATATATATAAATCGAATTTTCAGACTTTTGTAGGGTAGACTTGTGGAGTAAAAACCTAAAACAATTTTGGTCCGGTTTGGACAGTATCTTAGGGTTCTCATACCCTATTTTACATCAATATAAGCTATTTACTTCATTGATTTCATTATGTCTTCGATTGTATGTGTGTATGCTTGCATGTTTAACATGTCCGACTAAATTTCTTGTGTGTTTGCTTAGATCTATGAAACCTAGTTATTAATTATTGATTGGTTGCCTCTTATCTTAATTGTAATTGGCTTAGGATTGCACTAGGTCATCGTTGTGTTTTTAATGCTTGGGTAATCTTTGTGATCCTTAGTTTATAACCACCTAGCGTAATTGTAGGCTAAATATCCAAAGATAACATTAGTGTTAGTTTATGAATCCTAGAGATCTCGTAGGCAATAACCTTAAGGTATTCTCAAATAGTTAGGGATAAAAGCATACCCTACGACCTTAGAAGACACAACGCGTTAAGAATAAGGACGTGAAAATTCAACCACCAATAAAAGATAACTAGGGAGTAATAGTATCTAGGTAGACACATTTTTAATCATCATACTAGTAACATCAAATAGACATAGACTACCCCCTTTAGTTTAGATAATTAGATAAGTAGAGTAATCGGTAGAAA
>OU343220.1:50169217-50276712 GCA_910596185.1 Chrysanthemum makinoi | reverse complement strand
ACTTCATCAGATTTCTTATCTTCCCTCAGTCAATCAACGCAACTAGGTTTCTGCCTAGGTTTAAGGATTTCATTACCATCATAAAGCACCTTATGAGCATTTCTAGCCTTTTTAATTACCTCTGGATTTGGTTCCTCAACAAGGGGAATGCTATGCTTATCGCTTAAGACTCTATTCTTAGTGATCATGTGAGCAGTCTGAATGGTATTCCCTTGTACGTACAACTTATTTTCAAGCTTGTTTTTCAAAGTTTTTAGATTGGAAAAATCATTCAAAAGTTTTGATTCCTTAGCCTTGAATTCTTGCTTAAGCATTTTAACATTTTCTTGAAGTTCGTGTTTTTGCTTAGCAGTTTTGAAAAGCTTTTCTTGTAAGGAGTTTAACTCTTGTTTTAATACTTCTTCTCTAAAATTACTTTTTCTAATAATTGTACGCATTTGGATATCCATCTCCTGCTCACGAGTGGTAAGTTCAAACTTAACACGCTGTTCGTATATGGCAACTTGATCCTTATAGGTAATGAGTTCAGTGGTCAAGGAGTCATCAGGCACAAATGCAGTGTACTCATGCAATTCATAATCATCATTTTGAGTAGAAGATGCATACCTAGGTACAGCAGAAACTTCCATGCAACTTTCCTCTGCATTAACGTGCACAGGTTGTGGCCGGTGCATCTCTATCTTGGGTACATCCGAAGCTTCCATGAAGCGTTCCTTTGCATTAGCTTGCACAGGTTGTGATTGGTGCACCTCTCTCTCTCTTGTGAACATGAGCATGAAGATTCTATTTTAGCATTTTTCGACTCATCATTATTTGTTTTCTCTAACATTCGCATTCAAGAATACCCGATTCTTCAACAGATACATTACCCAACTTATCACAACAATCTCTCAACTGCACCTGACACTCATTCACTTTTTCATCCTTTTGTGCAGTATCCTCAATGTACTTTTTCACACATATCCATGAGTAGGATAAATGTCTAATGAATTCCTGAATTTCCATTCCAATATGTTTTTTGAAGGAAATTCCAGTCAAGTGTTGATCGTAATCTGTTGAATATTCCCCACTGATGAATGGCTGAAATTGTTTGTAGATTACTTGAAGAGCTGTACTGGAACCATCCTTTGAACCTCTTCATTGGTAAGTTGCAGCTTTAAATGTTCTAAGTTCAACAGCAAGCTTCTTGTCAATGTAGGTAAGTCCTGGCGGAAAAGAGCACTACATGTTCGATCCCCAGCTATGGATAACAGGTGTATGAGGTGCAGATGAAGTAGCTGATAGGGCTCAATGCTGCATTCCATTTGCATGGCATTCTGTAGCTTGGACTGGTGCAATTCTCTCTCATTAGTTTTACGAACACGGAGATCTCACATCCTCATTGCTTAATTCAATCATCTTTAATCGTTCTGTGTAGCATACATTATCATTGTTGTCCACAACATCATACAGTTTAAGCACTTCTAAAATCACTGGGTCAGTAAGAGTAAGACATGATGTGGTAGAATGCACGGGATTTTACAAGTCTATGATTTAACCGAGAAATAGAATCTTTCGCGGGATTTTACTAAAATCAAGACGAAACCGTTAAGCAATGACCAGTAGAAGGTGTTAAGATGACCGATGGATTGATACAATGAAAGACGATTGTGTGATAGGACTTTAGAATGTTTGTAGGAAAAGCTGAAATGTTGATTGGTTGAGATTTGGATTGGTTGATGCACGTTTTTACAGAGAATTTTTAGGTCTAAAAACTTAAAACCTCAATAACTTCCTTTCGGAGGGTATTTGGGCCTCGAAAAATTCGTTTCACAACTTTGTAGTGAAACTTCACAATATTCAGCCTGTTCCGGTCGTTTTGACAGGTATTTCGCTGAAACGGAGTACGGATCAAAAGTATGGCCGTTTGAAGTTTTGACGTAAGGAATCAACTCGCTAAATAGCCAAGTCGCATTAGTATCAACTCGCAACACAATCAACTCGCTTAATAAATAGCCAAGTCGCATTAGTATCAACTTCGCAACACAATCAATCGCTTAATAGCCAAATCGCATAGAACACAAGTCGCATAAAGAGACAACTCGCTTAATAGCCAAGTCGCATAAAAACCCAACACGCTTCTATAACAACTCGCTTAGGGCAACTCACTTCCAAGAACAAATCGCCTTCAATAAGTAACTCGCATAGACAACTCGCTTCCAAGAACAAGTCGCTTCAATAAGCAACTCGCATAGACAACTCGCTTCCAAGAACAAGTCAACTCGCAACCAAGAAAAGTACAACGTGACTCAACTCGCTTCCAAGTATTATTCAAAAACCACCACTTTTCAATCCAAAAACAACCAAACCACAATGATTTAAGCCTTCCAATTCAAAACATAAACACATATGATGATCCTAAACACAAAAGTACAAGCAAAATTCAAACTTTAACACTAGAATTTGTCCAAATGAATCGAACTCTCCTAAACCCTTAATACCCCAAAAACCTTATGAAATCCACCAAAACAAGGAGCATGAAAGATGAGTGATCAAACCATGGCTCTTGATACCAATTGTCGGATATTGGATTTCACAAACACTCTAAACCATGATCAAAGTAGGCGTATAAGAATGTTAGAGAGAGAGAGTTCTAGTGAGAGAAAGGAAGAGAGTTGGGAACTATAGTGAGAGAAAGAAAATATTATTATTAGCTCCAACTCTCTACCTTGGAAGGTAGAGAGTATTTATAGTCTTACAATAAAACGCCACACAACGGGCTGTGGATCAGGAATACAGTGGGTAAAGACCCGTCCGTCCTCCACTGTATTACATAACAAAATACTACTTAACATAAAATAACTATGACTACGAGCTTTCTAACGATTACATATACTTGAGGTGACCGACTCTTTAATACCTGGAATTTCTAATTCCTAACATTATATCTATAAAATAAACACATGATAATGTGCGAGCCATGAAGCTAATGATATATCTTCTTTTGTGTAACATAACATAAATCAGAAAATGTGTAGTTTTCGCGCTTTATTTAACTTTGTGTATTCCAGTCATATTAAGAAAACTAATGGTTTTTCTTCCTTAAATTTGTGTGTTCCATTCATATTAAGACAACTAATGGTCTATATTCGCGCTTTATTTAAATTTATGTAGTCGTAATAAGACAATGTTCGTTAACTTTCACTGTGTTTTTAAGTATTTCTTTAGTGCATACAACATACATGTGCTGCACAGCTTAGTTGAGAAGAACTCAGATCTCCTTGCAGCCTCAAAACTCATTTTTTTACAATAATCAGCTCTTAGTGTTTGCATTAATATATTGCGTTACTGATTTGTTTCATATAGGAAGCTACGTGAACAAAATGGTATCGGAAATAATGGTCCGTATGCTCAATAACATGAAAATATAGTTGAGTATGTGTTATTATGTTTGGTGTCAATATTCTTGTCTTTTTCTCGGTCTTTTATTTTACTTATTAGATTCATGTAGGGGTGTTTGTCTAAGCTTATTCAATTTTTAATAAGCTCATTGGCTGGTTTTTTTGGGGCTTATAAGCTTTTATCTACTTGAGCTTATTAACTCATAAGCCCCCCAAAATTAGTTTTTGAATAAGCCCATTGAATAAGCTTAGACAATCACCCCCTAAATCTAGCTAAATCTTTGATTAATAAGAAACCTTATAACTGTTCACCAACTATTCACGATAAAGCTATAACTAGGAAATCGAGCTGTTATACTGTTTATGGTTTACTTTCATTGTATGCCTTTGTAATGTTTATTGGAGATTTTTATTTAATGTTACTACTGGGGTGAGGATCACTAGCTTATTCGAATTGCGTGACATTTCATAGGTAGACTATTTGAAGAAGAATGCAGGGTGGTAGAGGAAGAGATGACCCTTTCTTTGGTATGGGCGGCGATCCTTTTGCTGGTTTTGGTGGTATGCCGAGTCTATTTGGAGGCAGGGACCCGTTTGACGACCCTTTTTTCACCAACCCGATGGCTGGAATGTTGCTGCCAAACCTATTTGGCCATATGGGGAGTTCGTTATTGGGTGGAACCCCGTTCATGGGTGGAGGCCCTTTTGGCAATGTAAGGAGTCCGTTCATGGGTGGAAGTCCGTTTGGCTCAAGCTTATGTGGTCCAAGTGGTAGTCCTTTTATGAATGCACCTGAACCTAAGGTTATGAGCACATGCAATCCACGCCGAATACTTCTAGGGGTCCGGTTATTGAAGAATTGAACTCTGATGATGAAAATGATGAACAAGAAGTTGGGCACGACCATCATATGCATGGTAGGTCTGCCAGACAACCTTATGTTGAGCAGTCATATGATGGAAGTGGAGGTAATGTTTTTCATTATGTACATGGCTAAAGTTTGTAATGGATCATTCGTTTTGATTGACTATTTGGTTTTAATAAAGGAACTAAGCCTAACTATATATATATAACCAGAATCGGCTTAATAGAAACATTGGATATTGATTGTACAATAATTCGTACTACCAGGCCTTCGATGGTGATCGAAGGGTATGAGGGGTGATATGCTTGCGCCAAACTTTTAGCCAATCTGCAATAAGAAATAATAGACACTTCGTTAAGTGATTGCGCAGGGGTTGGACCCTGCGAACCACCTCCGGCGTGAGAGTAAGTATGTGATATGTGTTGTAAATAATATGGAGTATGTGAAATACTGTGTTGAGTGAACATACCATTGAAATGACTCATCCAACCTATTTATAGATGAGAAAATAAGCTTGGAGAGTGTTAGCACACGTTTCGGAGATCATGGGGCGTCCCATGATTTGTGGTAACCGCTAGGGCTTCATCCCCACTCTCTCTGTCTTGGCAGGGAAGCTAAGGAGATAGTTGGAACGTGGGGGAAGACCAAGTCAAGGTTCTCATTTGTCTTGGTGCCTTCAAGAGAAGACTCCTAAGGGCATAGGCCTTCGGCTGGCCAATTCCTAACTGGTAACCATATCAATGATGAATGATTTTAGGCCACCAATGACTTATGAAGAAAGACTTGGGTCTTCATAATGCATGTATTTAAAGTCAAAAACAGTAAAACCCTAAGACAATTTTATCTCACGCCCAATTTTTCACCTACTAAAACTCCTTCCGATCAAGCTTTCGAACAAACAGGTAAAGTATTCCTTCGTATCTGCTACGTTTCCAATACTTTTTTATCGATTTAGAAGGATCATGTCTACCAATAAAAAAATTGTAATAAAAAAACAAGGTTGCACCTTGACTAGGGAGGAGCTTAAAGCATTCCTCACTGATTATCCGATTCCCAAAGAGTATAAAATCATGTTACCTGGCAAAAATCAAGGTATTTTTGATGCCACAGAGAACTATGTAGGCTTATACACCCATGCATTCACCACCTCCAACCTTAGGATACCCTTGCACCCTTTGATATTAGAACTCCTCCAGTATTACGAAGTACACATATCTAGGTTTAACCCTTTTGGCCTAGCCAAGCTGACGACATACATTGTAATGTGTAAAGCTTATGGGTTTGAACCATCATTAATTGTTCTTAGAGGGTTTCTGAACTTGTACCCTGGAGGAGATTGGTTGACATTGGCAAACAGGGGTGAAAGGGATGTGCCCATTCTCATAGATAGGTTGTTTACAAACATCAGGAATTGGAAAGGAAAGTTCTTTTATATCCAAAATACCATTATTCCTCCAACTTTCCCTGCATTGTTAAACCCAGAGTTTCAATATGATCAAAAAAGGTTCAATGATCCCTTGCCCTATACTATGAGGAGGAATCCTTTGTATCAGCGTTTAGCTCGTCATCCAGCTGATTTTCAAACATTCCCCGAGCCAATCCTATTTATGGCTGGTCTTGCTGAAAGCTGGGAAGGATCTCCATTGGTTCCTGAGATTATTTGTGATGGAGAAAGTATGTAAATTTTAATTAAAATAAGAGACAGAAACTTATCTTTCTGATATTCATCTTTTTTCTCCCTTTTTTGCAGAGATGTCGTTCAGGAATTTTGTTGTTACTGGTGGTGCAAAGGAGGTCAGCTTCATTCCGAAGGATCCCCAGGATGTGAGCTATGGTGTGGGCTCTCCCTCAGTGTCGGTGAACAACAATGATGTGGATGCTCAGCCCATCGAACATGTGTCCTCTGCTCCTACTTCAAAGGAACCCATAGATGTTGAAGACCAGCTTGTGGAGAATGTTGCAGACTCTGATGAACCCGTCTCTGAAGGACAGTTGGCTATCGTAGGACCCTCCGTCATTGGTGAGAGAGTCCGAAGCAGGAAAGGTACCAGTGCGAAGGCTGCTAAATATGCATCGAATAAGAAGCTTATCCTACCTACTCCTCCCTCTCGAACTACCCGGCAAAAGAGTGCCCAGGGTAAGGTTGTGGTGTTTTCAGCCATCGAAGGGCCTAGCACAGATGATATCCATGGTTAGGTTTCTTTCCTGTTACAAAGGATTAGATGCAAGTAATAATATATTAACATGTTTACATATGCTGCAGGACTTCCTGATACGAAAGAGCTTTCCTCTCCCCTAGCTTGTCATCTACTTATGGAGCGTGTGACCCCACCCAGCTGGAAGGGGGTGATGGACAACATGTCCATGGAAAGGCTCTGCGATCTTCATGACAAGAGTTATGTCAGACAATGCATGTTGGATAACCAGCTCAACACCAGGACAAGGGAGCTGCTCCGCGCTGTCACCAAAGCTCGAGAAGAAATGGATGTCATGCTTGCCAGGGAGAAGGCTAGGGATCAGAAGTATGCAGACCTGCAGAGAAAGTGTGAAGAAGCAATGGAGGACTTCGACAAGAACCCCTTGGTGCAAGATCTCAGAGCTGATGTGGAAAAGCTCAAGGGTCAACTAGCAGCAAGCCAAGCTGAATGCAGCAAGCTAACTCTCGAAGGCTCGAAGGTCATAGGCTACAAAGAGCAAATATCCGTTCTTACATCCAAGTGTGGAGGCCTTGAAGAAGAGAGGGCTAAGCTGGTGGACCAGGAGATCAAGCTCAGGGAGAAGGTAGATGGGTTAAACCTTCGGTTGAAGATGCTCAAGAAGGATAGGGTGGATTTGGTAACCAAAGTCATCCCCTACATCGCCATGGAACTTTACCATAGTGATGATGTGGGGATTGTGATTGGGAATCTGGTGAATGCAGCCATATTTCATGGCAAGTGTACCACTTTGGAGGAGATAGCTGCGACAGAGGAACCAGTGAAGCTGGAAAATGTTCCATACTACAGGGCAACTCATGAGAAGGAATATGATGATGCGGGCAATGCCTTAACCGCTTCAGAGTTCCCTTTCTTGGCCGAAGTGTCGAAGGACCCAGCGGCCTCTATTGAGGACCTGCTGGCCAAGAAGCCAAGGAAGGTCCAGCCTCCATCTCCTTCGAAGAAGACACCATCTCCCAAGGTTCCATCCCCAGGTTCTGCTGATCCGACCCATTCCAAAGTTTGATGAAGGCTACCATGTGGTAGTAATTTGATCCCCAGGGTGGTATGTACCCTTTTTTCAAACAATTTATCTGTGTCTCTTTCCAGGCTATATGCCTGATGAAACAATTAACATTTGATGTATGTGGTATAGGCTTCAGCCTAAGACAATGTTTTGTTTGTTTTGATCGTTAAGGCTACGACCTGTTGGGACTAGTTAAACTAGTCATTAATATCTACATCAAGGCCACTAGGGCCTGTATTTTTCTATGTGTGATTCTTCTCTTTACGTTTTATTTGCACGTAAAATTTTTACAACCTAAGGCATATGGTAGATGCATAGCCTCATTGTGTGTAATTACTTCACCAAGAATATAGCAATCGTATAATTTGACTGCTGACAGAGGGTTGCGACCCACTCCATCTTAATCCTTTGGGCAGCGAAAGGCTTAAAATACCTTAAGGCCATATAGGAAAGTTAATGTGAAGTTGAGATGGATGTTATGCATATGAGCAAGACTTGTTGTTAGTCTTTGTACATCCCTTCGACATTGAAACTTATAAAAGCGACTTGGTGGACAAATATTTGTTGTATTGAACGAAACAAGAGATTTGAGAGAAATACGTTATATCATTAAGTGGGTAGGGAGGATTACATCATTTTAAGAAATGAATACTAGATGCCTACCATTAATGCCTCTTTCCCTAAGTGAGAAGAATGCAAATACATTGATTGAAAGCAAATTAAAAAATGTCCTTGGACATTGTAAGTTTCATACGTAGAACTTACGAAGGGTAGTGCCATTCCAAGTTCTATCAATAGCGTCTCCGTCGAGGGTTTCCAGCTTGTAGGCTCCGTTGCCATATGCTTCCTTAACAATGTAGGGTCCTTCCCATGTAGGCCCTAGTTTACCCTGGTACTCATCTTTACTTGCACTATTGAGTCGGAGGACGTATTCTCCTGGCTTGAAGGTCGAAGGCCGAACCCTGTTGTTGTAGTACCTTTCAATCTTTTGTTTATGAATAGCCTCCCTGATTGAGGATATTTCCCTTCGTTCTTCGAGTAGGTCTAGGTTGCTACGGAGTCTTTCTTCATTGTCTGCTGCCTCGAAGTTCATGACCCTTTCTGTTTTGACACTTACTTCCGAAGATATGACAGCTTCCGTGCCATATGTCAAGCAAAAAGGTGTCTCCCCATGACTTGACTTTGTGTGTGTTCTGTGAGCCCAGAGTACTTGAGGTAGCTCATCTACCCAGCCTTCGTTCTATGCCTTGGATGATGTCCCTGTTAGTAACTTCCACTTATCCGTTACCTTGAGGATGGTAAACGGATGTGAAAGATTGTTTTATGTTCAAGCCTCTACAAAACACTAGAAATACTCCTTCGGCAAATTGCTTCCCATTATCTAAGATGATGATGTGGGGTACTCCGAACCGGCAGATAATGTGTTCCCAGACAAATTTTTCCATGTGCCGAATTGTGATGGATGCCAAAGGCTTAGCTTCCACCTATTTCGTGAAGTAATCGATGGCTATGACCAAGAACTTTACTCCTCCTTGAGCAATTGGTAGAGGGCCTACGATGTCTATCCCCCATTGGATGAAAGGCCATGCGGACGTCACAGAGGTCATATCTTGTTTTTGTAGCCTTGGCACTCTTGAATGAAATTGACAGGCTTCACACTTATGGATGATTTCTACTGCGTCTCTGTGTATCAAAGGCCAATAATATCCAATCCTCATGATCTTAGAAACTACGGAGCGAGGTCCTGCGTGAAGCTCGCATGATCCTTTGTGTACTTCTTGAATGATGTTGGCGGCTGGCCTAGGTCCCACACAACGAAGCCATGGAGACAAAAAGGACCTTCGGTATAGGTAGTTCCCCATGATTCTGTACTGTGGTGCTTTGATGCGGACCTTTCGAGCTAATTTCTGATCCTCCGGCAGTATACCACTTATTAGATACTCTCTAATTGGAGTCATCCAATTTGAGTCTTCCTCCAGTATTACGTCAGACACCTCCTTTCGGACGATGGACCTATCTGCCAACACTTCGACCAGAACCTCCTTAGTTAAGTGAGCAAATGCCATTGATGCCAATTTGCTAAGTGCATCCGCTTTCTTTTTTTGGTTTCTTCGAACATGCTCTATGTTGTAGGATGTAAACCCTTCGAGCATTTCCTTGGCTTTATCCAAGTATTGCTTGATCACTGGTTGTCTTGCTTCGTAGGAACCCCTTATCTGATTAGCCACCAGTTGTGAGTAAAAAAAAATAGCCAAGTCTTCTACCTCCATGTCCTTAGCCAGTCGGAGGCCTGCTAGTAAAGCTTCGTACTCCACTTCATTGTTAGTAGCATCGAATTCGAAACGAAGTGCATAAGTATACTCCTCCCCTTCCGGATCAACAAGCATTAGACCTGCGCCAGAACCGTCAGAGCTGGAGGCTCCATCGGTGTAAAGTTTCCACCCTTTGATCGTTTTAACAGGCTTCTTCTCAGCAACTTTTGTGTCCTGCTTCGGTTCGGAGGGTGTTTCGGGTAAGAAGTCTGCCAATATTTGCCCTTTGACCGAGTTTCTACCCTTGTATTCAATTTCGTGCTCTCCTAACTCGATAGCCCACTTAGCTATCCTTCCAAATTTCTCCGGCTTCGAAAGTATCTGCTTAATAGGCTTGTCAGTGAGTACGGTTATGGGATGAGCTTGGAAGTACCTTCGAAGGTGCCTCACAGCATGGACCAAAGCCAAGATTAACGTCTCCAACTCTGGATAATTTAGCTCAGATCCTGTAGAACCCTGCTAACAAAGTAGATAGGGATTTGCTTCTTCTCCCTTTCTGCCAATAACACAGCACTGATGCTTTCGAAGGAGGCTGCAATGTACATAAACAACACTTCGCCTTTGATTGGGGCGGTAAGTGTAGGTATAATATCCATGAACTCCTTGAGTTTTTGAAAGTCAGCTCTTGCATCTGCACTCCACTGAAACGTCTTTTTATCCATGCATCCTTTGAGTGTCTTGAAAAATGGCAAAGATCTATCTGCACCCTTCGATAAGAATCTGCTGAGGGCTGCTAGCTTTCTGTTTAGACTTTGCACATCCTTTAGGGATTTAGGAGGCTGCAAGTCCGTGATGGCCTTAACCTTCGAAGGATTGGCCTTAATACCCTGCGTGGTGATCAGATGTCCCAAAAATTGTCCTTCTTCTACACTGAAGGAACATTTCTTGAGATTTAACTTCATGTTGATGGCGCGAAGCTGGTCGAAGGTTTCCTTTATGTCGGAGAGCATATCCTCCTCCGTTCTACTCTTGATGACCATATCGTCTACGTATGCTTCGAGATTCCTACCTATCTGTTTGTGGAAAGCTTTGTCCACTAAACGTTGGTAGGTAGCACCTGCATTTTTCAAACCAAAAGGCATCTTCTTGTAACAATAAGCGCCCTTTCCTGTAAAAGAGGCTGTTTTTTCTTCGTCCTCTTCCGCCATCTGTATCTGATGGTAACCCTTATAAGCGTCCAGAAAACATTTCAGTCGAAACCATGATAAGGATTCCACTTTCCAATCGAGTTCTGGTAGAGGATAGCAGTCCTTCGGTTAGGCTTTGTTAATGTCTGTGAAGTCTACACACATCCGCCACCCTCCGTCATGTTTCTTAACCATTACCGGATTGGCTACCCAGGTTTGATACTTCATTTCCCTGAGTATGCCTGCTGCTACGAGCTCATCCACTTCCTTGCATGCTACGACATTCCTTTCGGGTGCAAGGCTTTGGCGCTTTTGCTTGATAGGTTCAATGTGCTTGAACTCATTAAGCTTGTGTTCAGTGCCGAAGGGCTTTTCATCTATGGTGAGAGTTCTAGGGACCCCCTTCATGTCAGAGTAAGTCCATGAGAAGACATCTGCATTAGCCCGTAGTACCTTTTCCAATTCAGCTGTAAAGGAGGTAGGGAGCTGCTTTCCAATTACCACCGTCTGATCAGGGTAGAGATCGTTTACTACGATTTCATTCTTCGGCATCAGTGCAGCTGAGAACATCTTTCGGAGGCTCCTCCAAGACCTGTTTGACCCTTTTGCCTACTTCCATAGGCTTCTTCATGTTGTAGCTGGAAAAAACTGTTCCAATACCGAATTTTGCTTGGAATTTGACTGCGGCATGTATAGTGGAGACAACGATGCCCATCTTCTACATTGCAGTTCTCCCTATTAACAGGTTATAGGGAGATTCAGACCTTACGATCGCGAAAACCAGTGTTTCTGTTCTTTTTAGCCTTCCTTCTCCAATCGTAACCTCTAGAGGGACTTCTCCCAAGGGCCATGAGTGTTCCCCTGAGAACCCTACCAATGGTACCTTCGAATCTACTCTCTTCGACCTTATCGAAGGCTTGAGCTTTAGAAAACAATGTTCGTAGATCACTTCGCAAGAGCTACCACAGTCTAAATAGGCTCTGTTTACTTCTCTGTTGGAGATCAAGACTTTGATGACCACGGGGTCATTTGAGAGAACTTTACCTGTGATCGAAGGAAAGGTGACATCTCCTACTCCGCATAATGCTTCCTCTGCTGCTTTCCTTATTAAACCAGAATCATCCCTGTATACCATGAGGATGGGTGCTTCGACAAGTGTGGTGTCTTTCCCCAACTGGGTGTCTGATAACATCAAATTAGCCTGATCTTTTATATATCAAATTCTCGTGTTTATGGCCTCATTTATATTAATATGGTACTTAATTCGTTCATAATTGCATTTCAGGATAAATGAGGCGTTGGAACGGAAAAGATGTGATATAAGGCCAAAGATATGTTCTGAAGATTGATTTACGTAAGCCTTTGGATTCTATGTGAAGATTACGCCGTAACTAGATAATAAGGTTACGTCGTAAATATGAGCTTTGAAGGATGCGGCGTAGCCATATCTTATGGTTACGCCGTAATTATTTTTGTGAAGGTTACGGCGTAACGTAGCAATTTAGTTACGCCGTAATTATTAACTTGGGCGCTAAGGAGTTGAAGTCCAGTGGCTAAATGAAGATGATATTTACTCCGAGGATTAAAAGTAAAAGTAACAAGTACGATCAAGGACTAAAAGTGACAATTCATATGAAGTTTATTTGCTTCAAGGACTTGTTATATAAATATGAAGAACGATGAGGGGCCAAAGTCGTACACAAGGCTTATAAACTTTCAAGAAAATATGATGAGTAGAATAGTTACGGCGTAACTTTAGTTACGGCGTAATTAATTATTTTAGTTACGACGTAACTATTCGAGATCCAGATTTCTTTGCGTCGTTATTAGTTACGGCGTAATTAGCCCTTAAGGTTACGCCGTAACTATGTCGCGGCCTATAAATACAGCCCTAAATATGCATTTTTAAGTATCTCTCTTCACCCCTCTCCTAGGGGTCGATTAGGGCACCACTCCAGGGCATTTTCCAGCAGTCCGAAGCCAGTTTTGAAGGAAGAATTCACTCGCAATCATCATCATTATTAGCTCTACATCAAGTAATTTGTATCAAACATTATGTTCAATTCCATTTATGATTTATTCATTTTTGTTGGTATGATTTATTATATGTATGGCTAAGCACCCTGGTGCTGGCCTAGTTATGATTCTTTGATTGTTTTGTTTTCATTTACTTTACTTCCGTACAATTATTTCTAAGTGTATGCATGCATAGTTTATTGGTAGCCACCCTTGGTTCGGTAGTTTTGAATGGCGGTAGAGGCCAATTGCCTAGGAGATATGACCAACTGACCCTAGGTGAGCGGACTGAGACAGGAAGGGTAAGATATGACCAACTGACGACCCTTTCTACTTGTGCGATTTGACCAACTGATCACCTACCATTTGGATAAACTTAAGAATTAGGGGGTGAGTGTCTAAGTTCCTAACGGCCGGGCACTCACTATTATAAATCTAGCATGTAGCGGTACTTAATGACTTGGCTTAGGGGACCAGGAACAACATGACTTATGACGGTGCGCCTGACTTCTCCTGTGGTGGCATCTTTGCTGATAGGTTAGGGCGAATTGACCAAATGTTGTGCTCTCGACTTTGACTCCACCTGAAGTAATTGGAAGTAAGTAGACGTAGACATAACTAGCTAGGAGGATTAACTAGGTTAGCACCACTCTCCTTCTCTTTATCTGCTTTCCTTTATTTCCTTGTCTTATTAGTTATTTTTATTATTTCAATCTTAAAGCAATTAAAATCGTGACATAGATTTAAGTTAATTTCCGATCCTCGTATCTCTTAGGACGACCTCGGTTTTACCGAATACTACACAACACACGACCGGGTACACTGCCCGTTAGTGCACTAGGGTGGACCATAGGTATAACGAGACACTATAAATTTAAGACCTGGTCAGTTCAACCTGCATCAAGTTTTTGGCGCCGCTGCCGGGGAGCTATTTAGGATTTTAATTTAAGTTTTTCTTTTATATTTGTTTTTAGTTTTCTTTTTCTCTTCTTTTCTGTTTTTGTTTGTTTTTGATATTTCAGGATATGGAAGATTCAGATTTTGACATGCTCACTATGGAAGAATATATTGCTTTGACTCAAAGTAACCAAAGATCGGGCATCGTATATCCCGAGTTTAATGATGACATCGACTTAGAGATCAGCTGCCAGTTCATGAGGGAACTTAGAAAAAAGCTTTTCGAGGGAACTAATGATGAAGATACCCACCTGCATGTGCGAAGAGTATTGGAGATTGCAGATCTTTTCCACACTCCAGGAGTCACTCAAGATGCATTAATGCTTAGAGTGTTCCCAATTACACTTACTGGTGCAGCCAGAAGATGGATGAAGATGCTTCCTGCGGGGTCAATCAATACGTGGAATCTTTTGAAGAAAGCATTCATTCGGAGATATTTTCCTCCTTCAAAGATTGCCAAGAAGATGGAAGAGATAAGGAGTTTCAGACAGAAGATGGATGAAACGCTTGATGAAGCTTGGGAAAGATATAATGACCTTCTCTACAGATGCCCAACGCATGATATCAGCAACCATCAGATGGTCCTTATTTTCTACAAAGGTTTAAACATCTCGTCCCGCCAAACGCTCGACTCTCAAGGACCTATTCCTACAATGCCGCCTGTACAAGCCCTTAGATCAATTGAAATGATGGCTGACCATTCGCGAAATTGGTATGATGGAGCAACCACTTGGGCCATAAATAGCAACAGCTTGGATGACATTGGCGACATCACCAAGCAGCTTGATAGACTTGGATGTGATATGAAGATGGCCAAAGAGAGCATTCATGCTATACAAGAGCACTCTCTACAAGAAGAATATGAGCAGGTCGTATATTGAGTCATTGGAAGAAGCCGTCAATAAATTCTCGGATAATCTAGAAAGGATGGACGACTTGAATGATGAATGAATTAGGAAATTCAAGGAGGGCGCGAACCTGAATTTAAAGAACCTTGACACCATGAGGAAAAGTTTGGAGGCTAAGGTTGAAGAATTAAACCAAAAGGTCCTGGAAAGTAAAAAGAATGCGGTTGGAACTATCAAAGCAACGGTGGGAAAGATGAAAGTAGTCAACAATGAACCGGTTCCTAGTGATTTACCTAATATCAGACCTTATGTCCCACCTATCCCATTTCCAGGACGTTTGAAGGTTGCGAGAAATGAAGAAACAAGCAATGATCAATTGAAGAAGATGGAAGCATGGAGCTTACAGGATGATGAAGCATTGCCACAAGCTAATGTGGAATCAACTACAACGCAAAAAGGTAACACTTCTAACTCTTCTTTATTTACTAACAATCTTGCTAGTTTTCCTATACATGTTGCTGAAATTATGGATGAAATCGTGCAACCCGTCACATCACCCGATGATGGTTATGTAGCTCCGGCTACTGAACCAATTTTAGTTGATCTTGCAATGGAATTATAGGACAAGATCTTGGACACTTCAGTGATTAACGAGAAGACATACGAGCCAATTAATCAGCCACGTCACGAGGTGAACCAATCATCAATGCCATCAACTAAAACGGGTAAGGTATATAGGGAAATGACATCTCCTTTCAGGTATGATCATAATTTATCATTTCCCCATCCCGCAACAAATTCACACCCTCATGGTGTCTATTGCTATTTTCACCCACACTTGATTTCAAGTGAGGGGATGAACACCCTTTTACGTAGTAAATAAGGGTGGAGTCAAGCTCGTGACTCCAACAAAAACAAGCGCTTCGTGGGAGGCACCCCATGCCTATCTTTTCTTTTTCATTTTATTAGTATAGTTGGGTTTTGTGTTTTCTAACCATTTTTGCAAGCAACGAGGAAGTAATTGCTGCTGCAGTTTGCTGATCTGACCAGAGTTACAGCGTAACTCATCTTAGTGATTACGCCGTAACCAACTTTTTAGCAGCAGAATTCTTGACGCATTAAAAATTACGGCGTAACACCATCTCCGTGGTTACGCCGTAACCACTCGCTTTGCAGCTTATGTCAGGTTTTGCTAGTTACGGCGTAACTCCCTCATAAGAGTTACGACGTAACCTTCCTCTACTTTAATTCTTTCATTTTAAAACACAATAACATTGTATTAGTATTTTAAATGAACTTTGTGGGTGTGTTCCCTGTAAACCCTCACGAGACTTCACTCGTCCACTTGGGACACCAAGTGGTTTAAAAGGCTTGTTGCATACGCTAAATGCAACCGTGATTCCTACGAAAGTGAGTTAGGCTTTTCATTTTCTTTTTATACTTGTTGTTTTTCTAGTATGATGCATTTGGTTGTCTTAAGTGAATTCAGGTTATTAAAGTTTGCTCATGAATCTCAAAGCGGGACACGTTTGTTCGTGTGTCTTCGATCATGCCGAGCAAATCCAGGGGAGTTTTCTGTTCCAATTCTAACCCTTCTTATCTTTCGTTTATATGCTTAAGTATGACCCAAGTGGGGGGAAGGGATTAGACATAGACACCCGCTTGATTTTACTTGCCCTTATTTTTCTAGTTTTTGATGAAAAGTGTTTCATTAAATTTTGGCATGTTTTTCATTACTTAACTGGATTAATCTAGACTGAGCACACCTACCCTATATTCCATTGTGTGAGGATAAGCCTTTCCGTTTTCCCCTTATACATAAATCCATAAAAATGAGTGTGTCGGTGGCTGTAGTAGACTTTAGAACTTGGCCTTGTATATCTTTTCGAGACCATTATCATGAGCTGAGGTAACTTGGTGTGATCGGTGCAGCTAGGATTTAAGGCAATTTTAGGATTAAACCCAAATAGCCCACATATGTATTGTGTATATTGACTTTTCACATCGATTAGTCAATCCCCCTGTTAAACCATGTTTGTTACACTCACCATTAGTGGAAGTCTGGAAGATATCCCTAGATACACCCTTCAGAGCCTTTCCTTTCATTTTGTTCACCCAATATATGTTTCGTTACACCCATCGCCTACCATACCCTGTAGTTTCCTTATGTCCATGGTCCGGGCGCTGTTGGTTAATTTTGGTTCCACTAGTGAAAGTCGCGGGTTTTGAATAAAGGGTTGTGGAAGAAAATTGGGTTTAGATGATAGTTGATCTCAAGTGGGGGGATGCTTTTTATGTTCGTATCGTTTATATACATGTATACCTTGTCTTGCATAAAAAAAAAAGTGAAAAAAAAGTGAAAAAAAAGCATGCAAGCAAGTGTTTATTTATGATTAGTGTTCTCGCCTTGTTCTACTAGGCGCAAATTTTTACAAATCCGTTTTGTATTATGGATAAAAATAGAAACCCGAACATTTCTATCTCGCCTTTCAAATTTTAATCAATATTCGTACAATGGGGACATTGTACATTTCAAGCGGGGGGATGGGAGATAGAAATGGTTGATTTTATAAATTTTTAGTAGAAAATGTGCTAAAATTACCCAAATTTTAAATTTTTTTATATAGCACATTCTTTTTTCATTGATGATGAAGGCCGAGTTAATGCATTTATTTGCCTAGTTTATGGAGATTATGAGGCACTACGCTACATTTTATATGTATTGACTCGTGTATTGAAGACCCCTTGACTCTTGACCCTTGATTTTTGCTATGGGATTGAATGCGACTAGTGGTGGGGCGACTATGGACTTAGGAATCTATTTGTTTCGTGTCTTTTTATTTACACCCATTAAATGATTCCCATGCCTTATCTTACCCCTGGTCGTGAATCGAGCTTAGGTGAGGAAGCGAGCAATCATTGGTGTCTTGGCCATGGATTTGGTCATGTATCATCGGTTTTGTCCCCCTCGCCGTAGCTCGTTAGTAGTGACAAAATAACCCCATAAGCCTATGTTGTGTCAACCCATTTCCTATTAGAATAGCTGCATCTATAGACTCTAGTGGTGGAGATTCGTATCTTTGCCAAGCCTATGATAGAATACTCGCCATGACTGAGCAGTTGAGTGATCACCCCAAAAATATTAAACACGTGAATTATGAGAGAGAGTGTGATTTCAATTCCCTTTTCGTGAGGTGCTCGGTTTGGAATTTTCTAGCTTAGGTGATTTTTAGACTCATAACTTCCAATTAATCCTGGGAGATATCTTTTTAAGAATTATTTAAAAGGTCTACTTGAGGACAAGAATGATTCAAGTGGGGGGATATTTGATAACATCAAATTAGCCTGATCTTTTATATATCAAATTCTCGTGTTTATGGCCTCATTTATATTAATATGGTACTTAATTCGTTCATATTTGTTCATAATTGCATTTCAGGATAAATGAGGCTTTGAAACGGAAAAGATGTGATATAAGGCCAAAGATATGTTCTGAAGATTGATTTACGTGAGCCTTTGGATTCTATGTGAAGATTACGTCGTAACTAGATAATAAGGTTACGGCATAAATATGAGCTTTGAAGGATGCGGCGTAGCCATATCTTATGGTTACGTCGTAATTATTTTTGTGAATGTTACGGCGTAACGTAGCAATTTAGTTACGCCGTAATTATTAACTTGGGCGCTAAGGAGTTGAAGTCCAGTGGCTAAATGAAGATGATATTTACTCCGAGGATTAAAAGTAAAAGTAACAAGTACGATCATGGACTAAAAGTGACAATTCATATGAAGTTTATTTGCTTCAAGGACTTGTTATATAAATATGAAGAACGATGAGGGGCCAAAGTCGTACACAAGGCTTATAAACTTTCAAGAAAATATGATGAGTAGAATAGTTATGGCGTAACTTTAGTTACGACGTAATTAATTATTTTAGTTACGACGTAACTATTCGAGATCCAGATTTCTTTGCGTCGTTATTAGTTATGGTATAATTAGCCCTTAAGGTTACGCCGTAACTATGTCGCGGCCTATAAATACAGCCCTAAATCTGCATTTTTAAGTATCTCTCTTCACCCCTCTCCCAGGGGTCGATAAGGGCACCACTCCAGGGCATTTTCCAGCAGTCCGAAGCCAGTTTTAAAGGAAGAATTCACTCGCAATCATCATCATTATTAGATCTACATCAAGTAATTTGTATCAAACATTATGTTCAATTCCATTTATGATTTATTCATTTTTGTTGGTATGATTTATTATATGTTTGGCTAAGCACCCTGGTGCTGGCCTAGTTATGATTCATTAATTGTTTTGTTTGTATTTACTTTACTTCCGTACAATTATTTCTAAGTGTATGCATAGTTTATTGGTAGCCACCCTTGGTTCGGTAGTTTTGAATGGCGGTAGAGGCCAATTGCCTAGGGGGATATGACCAACAGACCCTAGGTGAGCGGACTGAGACGGGAAGGGTAAGATATGACCAACTGACGACCCTTTCTACTTGTGCGATTTGACCAACTGATCATCTACCGTTTGGATGAACTTAAGAATTAAGGGGTGAGTGTCTAAGTTCCTAACGGCCAGGCACTCACTATTATAAATATAGCATGTAGCGGTACTTAATGACTCGGCTTAGGGGACCAGGAACAACATGACTTATGACGGTGCGCCTGACTTCTCCTGTGGTGGCATCTTTGCTGATAGGTTAGGGCGAATTGACCAAATGCTGTCCTCTCGACTTTGACCCCACCTGAAGTAATTGGAAGTAAGTAGACGTAGACATAACAAGCTAGGAGGATTAACTAGGTTTGCACCACTCTCCTTCTCTTTATCTGCTTTCCTTTATTTCCTTGTCTTATTAGTTATTTTTATTATTTCAAACTTAAAGCAATTAAAATCGTGACATAGACTTAAGTTAATTTCTGATCCTCGTAGCTCTTGGGACGACATCAGTTTTACCGAATACTACACTACACACGACCGGGTACACTGCCCATTTGTGCACTAGGGTAGACCATAGGTATAACGAGACACTATAAATTTAAGACCTGGTCAGTAAAACCTGCATCAGTGTCGGAGGCCTTGTCTTTACCTTTCTTTATGCCCTTCACCAAATGTCCCAATTGGCCAGATTTAATAGCCTCTTCTTTTTTTTTTCTTGAGCTCTCTGCAATTGTTGGTGTCGTGTCCGTAATCTTCATGGAAATAGCAGTATTTGGAAGTATCTCTGCTTCTTCCCCTACTTGCCAAACGAGGAGGAGGATCAAAGGCTTTCACAGCCTTTTCCGTAGCAAGTATCTACCTTGGAGATTTGGACAGATTAGCCAAAAGCCCGTGGTTGATGTTTTTGTGGTAGGGCGCAAACCTGTCCCTGCCTTTGTGTCTGTTCTTTGACCCTTCCCACGAATGATGCTTTGGGACTTTGCTGTGACTTTCTTTATTTTCGACCGAAGCCCCGTTGGTAGATACTTCTTTGGTTTCGATCCAGGTGTAAGCCTTCTCCACTAAGCCCTTGTAGGTTGCAGGAAGGTCAGTGGAGAGGAATTCTACCAGACTTCTGTTTCGTAGGCCATGCATGAAACCTGAGATGCGTTGGTGTTCGTGCAGACCAGTATCTGTAAAGTGTTATCAGTATATCTGGTAATGAAAGCCCTGGTGCTCTCGTTTTCATTCTGCTTGATGTTGTGCACTGTTAGGTGCGTTCTTGTGAACTTTTTCTGCTGACTGAAGTGTGATATGAACTTGGCCTTGAGATCATCCAAATTCACAATGCTACCTGGTTTTTGCCCGTTCCACCATATACGAGCAGAGTCTCGCAGGGTATATGTAAACATGTAGCAGGCAACGGGCATGACCCACTTCTGCATTCTGATAGCCCCTTCGAACAGGTGTAAGAAATTATTTGGATCCCCCTTCCCATCATAAGTACCAATGTGTGCGGGCATTTTCAACCCATCGGGCAAAGGGTAGTCTTCTATCCACCTAACGAAGGGTGTTGTGGAACCCATGGGCTCCGAATAAAGGAATTTGTAAGGTGGCATGTAACTGGGGATAACATTATATGGGTTATGGTTTGGAGGTATTCCGACAGGGTTTTGGTTAACATATTGAGGGTAAGCAGTAGGTATATAAGGTGGGTGACTTCCGACAGGATACGAAGGGTATACCATAGGTTACCCGTAGGGCATGCTTCCGTATGGTTGAGTAAAGCTAGGGTTGCTAGCCTGCCCATTAGGTGGGGGATAGACCCCTTGGGGGTAAGATTGAGCCTGAAAAGGAGGGTACATACCATAAGGAGGAAGATTTCCTCCCCCATTCATTTGAGATGGATTGCCTTCTACGCCGGATGTGTGAGAAGGCTGCAACGGAACCCCTTCCTCAGTTCTCCCCAGATGGGCCGCCAAGAGTGGTGGCAAGTTAACCTCCGTAGTCTCCCTTCGGTGACTCCTTCCACTGGAGCCTTCCATTGTTCCTTCCCTTCTCGTCGGAGCCCTCTCCAGAACATCTTCAAAACCAACCGACCTTCCGCTCGGCCTTCGACCGCTCGGAGACCCTATCCTCAGCACTAAGCGTGTAGCCCCAGGAGCCAAGGGCCTAGCCTCCATTTCTAACTCTTCGTCATACTCATCGCTAGACTATTCCAACTCCCTCCGCATCTCCACGTTCCGAGCTTGCCTCCTTCGAGCCCTTAGTAAAGATTCTAGTGCTTCGATGTTAGCTTTGACAAACGGTGGACTGATTATCGGTTCAGGGTTAGCCGAAGTTGAAGCATGGTTGTTGGGAGTTATTTCAGGGTGAGATCGTGTGGTAAAGGTGGATGCGGTTATGTTGGGAAGGTTGTTAGGATCGTTGACTGGGATTGGTGTCAAGGTCAAGAAACCCGGAGGGGGTGTATCATCTCTTCCTTGATTCATGCCGTAAAACTAGTGACTGTGATTGACTGTTTATAAGTTTGGAATAACGAGACCAATTGTAGCGGGTCCCACGGATGGCGCCACTGATTGTACAATAATTTGTACTACCAGGCCTTCGATGGTGATTGAAGGGTATGAGGGGTGATATGCTTGTGCCAAACTTGTAGCCAATCTGCAATAAGAAATAATAGACACTTCGTTAAGTGATTGCGCAGGGGTTGGACCCTGCGAACCACCTCCGACATGAGAGTAAGTATGTGATATGTGTTGTAAATAATATGGAGTATGTGAAATACTTTGTTGAGTGAACATACCATTGAAATGACTCATCCAACCTATTTATAGATGATAAAATAAGCTTGGAGAGTGTTAGCACACGTTTCGGAGATCATGGGGGCGTCTCATGATTTGTGGTAACCGCTAGGGCTTCATCCCCACTCTCTCTGTCTTGGCGGGGAAGCTAAGGAGATAGTGGGAACGTGGGGGAAGACCAAGTCAAGGTTCTCTTTTGTCTTGGTGCCTTCAAGAGAAGACTCCGAAGGGCATAGGCCTTCGGCTGGCGAATTCCCAAATGGTAACCATATCAATGATGAATGATTTTACGACACCAATGACTTATGAAGAAAGACTTGGGTCTTCGTAATGCAAATTCGACTGAGGTCGAAGGGGTGTCCTTCGACCTGATCGGAGGGTACGTCATCAGATATAAGGTGAAATGTAGCGTTAAGAAATGTGAATGCATAGTGAAACTAAATATCGGTGATGTACAGTGGTTAGAATCATTTAGAGGAGGAGTTGAATAGGAATGTGGGAAATATTTAATAATCTAAAGAGGTCCGAGTGTTTGAGCAAAATGGAAATAAATCAAAATGAGCAGGATAGTTGCAGTTGAGTGGTAGTTGTAAATTTGGTATGCGTCCCGTTTGATATATTATATTTTCCTTTATTTTGGCAGGAAGGGAGCTGATGCAACATCAGTACGGGAATCAGTTTAACGTCATGCATGATACACATTCACGTCCTCAAACTCAGAGCTTCACCTTTCAGAGTTCAACTGTTACGTACGGTGGTTCTAATGGAGCTTATTATACTGCATCTACTACAAGGCGGGCTGGCAGTGATGGTGTAAGCAACCTAAACCCTTATTTTGCAAGAAATTCTTTTTCTTATGTTTTTTTTTAATATATTAATGATGTATTATATTGGAATTCAGATGAAATTTGAAGAACATAAAGAAGCTGATTCAGTGACGGGCCAGGCTTCTCATAGGGTCTCAAGGGGAATCCATGATAAGGTACTTGATTTTTACCTGCCTTTGATGTAATATTAACTCGAAGTTTCTATTTTTTTTATATGGCCTAATGGAATAAAACGTCTTGTATTCTAGGGCCACACTCTTTCAAGGCGTCTCAAATCAGATGGTCAAGTGGATTCAATGCAAACATTGCACAACATAAATGAAGGCATGTCTGTTAGCAGGGGCGTAGCTGTGTGGGGGCTAAGGTGGGCCATGGCCCACCCACAAAGCCCTAATAATTAGCATATGTGTTGTAGTCCAAAGCCGAATTCACTATCATATATTAACATTTATCCACCAACAAGCTAGATATCTCTCTATTAGTTCACATACTTAGTCCCTCATTCATCCATCAATCCATATTCAGTCCTATAGCCAAGAATTTTGGTTGAGATTTATTTTTAGATGATTTTGGTTATGCAAATGAACGTCGTGTGCAACCAAAACGTTGAATGAACAAATATGTTGCAGACTTTTTACATAGTTATATATTATACTCCGTAATCTTTTGTTTCCTTTCTAACATGCCGGTGTCTTTTAAAAAATTTTGGCCCCCCCCCTGAAAAGAATTCCTGGCTACGCCCCTGTCTGTTAGTCTATTTGTATCTTGTGGTGCATTTCAGAAGATGATGCAAAGGTGATTAGTAATACATCATTAATGTGGTTATCAGATGAGCTTAATGGCTTTGAAGAGGCTTGGAAAGGACAAGCGAGAAGGCTTATGCCTGGCTTGGCTGGTGGAAACAATTTTCAAAATGGTAATAGTTTTATGTCATCTGACGTGACTTTTATCTGGATCTTGTGTTTGAATTTTGACGTTATGTTTTCCTACCAAGTTTAATGCATCACTGGGAGGGATTATACTTGCTGCAAGAACTGCAAATATTGCAGTTCTTTTTTTGTAGTAATGGTGTACTATTATATTACGTTTCAATCGTATTTTCGGCACTTCCCAATTGTATAATTGCATAATATATACTATATTACTATCTACTTGATTATGCAGGCACTATTAATTCTCAAAAGCATCTCTTACCTCAACGTTTAATTGTGTCATTTACGTTATGGTTAATTTATGTGTTCATACTTCACTTAATCAGCATTGAAAGATTATGGATCTTTACTACTTTTCGTGGAGTCTTTGTGCAAAGATGTCTCATAAGGCCTACATCATAGCTTCGACATGAAACCGGAACGTTTTGAAATACATAACATTTGTTTAATATAATATATTGATGTGCATTGATATTTGGTTATGGCTTATATGAGTTTCTTACTAGCACTGTTAATTAACCAATTGATTGTTTGATCAAAAGCTTAAATATTAAGATGAAATGCTTTTCATCGTCTCCCATCGTCTCTTATTGTAAAACATTAACGCTCACTACATACATTTGCTTGTGATGATCATCAACTTTGGAGATAACGATGCATGTACGTATATTATATTAATAGTTACAAACACAATTGTTTATAGGATCGTTGAATTATTATTTATTATTCCTTTAAAAAATAATGGAACATGTTTACATTCGTTGTTGTTAGTTATTTTATTCACACACTCAACTTAATATATAATTTTTTTAAAAATCCCGTGAATCAACAAACAACAATAAACATAAATAGGTTCCACTATTTTAGAGAAATGATTCATTAAGAAGTTGAGGCTAAAAGCTATAGGTTACCCAAACTAAGTAACATAACTTTTGCTTTCGTCTGTTGAATATGTTACTTAGTTTGGGTAACCTACAGCTTTTAGCCTCAACTGCAACAAGTGACAATATAACCAAATGTTGGTTTATAGTTTTATACGTTTGGTGGGACTAAATCTATCACGATCTTTAGTTACTGTGTGTTTTGGACCATTTACTTACTGATGTTTATAGCGGTAAAACAATCTTATGTTATTATGAGATTAATCCGTCGTTTCACGTGAGTTCATAGGGTAGCATCTTATGTTTTTATGTTTAGCGGCTAGCATATAGTTTACTAGCGGATGTTCTGTTAAGATCGTTTAAATCCGTCACTTTGTTATCCAACTCACACTTCCATATATAGAGATTTAGTCTTAAAACACGTCAATATATCTTCTTTTTTTAACTCACAAAGTTGTGTATAATTTAGATATTCATTAATTTAATTGATCACTTTTATCGAATCGTGCTTAAGTTTGATCGGTTGCATTTTATTTGAAGTTCGCCAATAAAGGTGTATACTGTGTTTTTTTATTACTATCAAGTTTGATCGGATCCATATTGTTGCAAGTTAGCTATCAAGTTCAAATTGATGCATGGTTTTTATACTTCATGTATCTATTAGATGTATCCATTAAAGAGCATATTTGATGACAAGTCTATGTAAAGGGAAAATAACTACATATGTGCATATGTTATGCAAGAGGATCCGGTAAGGTCTATGGTCTAAGGATGGATGCAAAATATTAGAACCATAGTGATCTTATAACAATTATTTAATCTTAGTTAGGTCTTATATCAATACTTTTAACATACAACATAAAACCTTACGTATATTTGAATTATGATTTATAAAGTTCACAGTTTTCTTAGTGTTTAGCACTTGCCGTTCGAGCATTTTATAAAAATGGACCTTATTGGATAATCACATGGAAAACTATGTTACGTATTTTATCTTTAATAATTTTTTAAGCTAGCCGCCCAACGGGCGGGCCTGGAGCATATTATATTTCTAGGTTTACGTCGCTCTTGACCGGTTTTTTTGGTTTATAGCGGGTCAACTACACGTGGTTCACCCGAGTTTTGAAAACTGATCGACGTGATCCGGTTTCAAAATCATGATTTTAAAAATACACGTCCATCACTAATTCTTTCTTTACATACATTAGCTTTAAAAACTGTAAATGTTCGCCTATTGTTTTATACGAGGTAGAGAGCCCGCGCGTTGCCGCGGTTTGTTTTCTTAAAGACCGGTGCAAAGATAATAGGTCTAAAGTAAATGCATAATCTGTGTTTTGCTATTGTATATTAACTTAACATTGATACCCATGATCATGATATAAAAGTTTCAGACAATCACATTTCAGCAGCATCAGCACATCAACAAAAGACTTGTGTGTAACAGAAATATTCATTGGAAGTGGCACTAAAGAAAACTGCAGTAGTAATGCCATGTTAAAAAGAAAAGTCACACTAATGGAAGAGTTAATCTGGACAAAGGTTCATGCTAGCACAATGGAAGTGGCATCTGAAAAAAAAAACAGACTCACAACAGCTTTATTCAACGGCATTTAAGCCATACAGAAATGACCAACATACATCATTCATGACTAACTGTTAGTTCTTTTTGTCCTCCCCTTTTGACCCATTTTTGGAAAACGGTTTCATACCTATCTCTTTATAAAAATGAGCATTGGGAAGGCCAAGAACCTTGACCCTTGCCTTAAAAGCCTCTTTGGCAATCTGTTTTGGAGTTTTATACATGATACCATAAGTTTTCTGGCCAAGCTGTTTCGGAGCTTTAATTCTCCTAGCATCTTCTTTTGTAGAGCCTGAGCCACAATAATCAATTGGAAGGTAGCCTTCCCATGTCACAGGAAGTTCAGCACTTCCTGAACTTGATTCAGTGCTTGAAATGTAGATGATCTCTGCACAAAAGAAAGAAAAAAACTAAGTGAGTGTATGTGGTCATGGTGTGACCTTCTGATATAAAGATGGAAATGAAAAAGAGAAACCTTTTTTCTTGTTGGAATTCATGTTGTGGTTTGTTTTAGATTATTGTTTGGTGAATCAATGTTTTGTGGAGAGCCTTTTTATAGGTGCAATCTCAGATCAGTGGTTGGTTTATGAATGGAATATGTGCAGAGAATGCACAGGGTTGAAGAAAAAAAAACAGTGAATTAAAGTGGTCAATGTATACAGTCCTGATGTGAATAAAGCAGAAATTACACAGGGTTCAGTTAAGTGCCTTTGCATGATCAAATTTCAATAATGGAATATGCACAGATGTGCAGTGCATGATTGAAGAAAAAAAATAGTGAATGAAAGATTCTGATTTCATCAAAAGAATCAGTTAATGTGCTATGCAGTTAAAAAAAGAGTGAACCCAACTTGTGCAGTGCAGGCTTGAGAGCAGTCAATATGGCATGACAAATTATGAAATGCATATTGCATACACACATTCTCAATCACACAGTCATGACATGTGAATGATGGTGACACAAAACATTTTGGAGCAGCAAATAATGGACTAAATTTTACCTGCTAGCACTTTTTATAAAAACAATAGAGGCGGTAGGCTGCTGCATCAACCGTTCCAGTCTTACATTGGGTGCATGTCTAAAAGTGACTTTCGGACTCAAGTGCGAGTGATATTCTTGAACATGTGAAGAATATATTCAGTCATTAGATTGACGCACAATTAGATTGAACATACAGTTTTCTCCTTACAGGTATCATTATTACCTCAAACGCAACCTCATCGATGGTGGGCTCTTTTAGATCATCAGCGATTCGAGTACACATCTTAGAAGGCACATGAAGTTGAGCCAAAAGCAAACCAAAATATGAACACAAATTTATAACTACAAATTAGATCTTACAATCATAATGCTATTATTTATGGGCCTAAAATATAATCGCAGGATCAATATTAAAATGGGTCGACAATGCTGTAATTACCAGTTGTATTTGTTGCAGGCGCAAACTGCACTATCAGCTCGTTTCCTATCTTTTTATGCCTCCTCCTTTGGCTCATTTGAACTTTCATATTGATGCTAATCAGTTATCAAGCCATGTTGACAAAGCAGGAAAGAATTATGCTGATCCTGCAACAGGAAATCCAGTTTTCTCAGACCCTCAATTTAATTAAATGCCGTCTAAAAATGAAATATTAAGAATCATATAAAACAGAACACATCGTTTCCTTGATGGATCAGAACATAAGTGTTTTAAGATTTAAGTTTATTGTCTCAGTAGTAATAGTAAGCTTTAAGTATCTATTACCTCGGATGGAAGTAAAGGGTGAGCAATGCCGGCCATCACCATAATGACAGCCATATTTGTTACGAAAATCACAGTTAGTGTCTCTCCTTGATCTTGATGGAAGTTTAAGCTCTAAATAACACGCGCCGCCAGCTGTTTTGGCCTCATGTAGAGTTACTTGGGCAGCATCCTATATGAAAATGTCATAAAATAAGAGAACTACGTTAAGTAATCCACCATACCATGCTGACCTCTCACAATCTCACCCTCGTGTAATTTAGTTTGTATGCTGTGAGTAAATACAAATTTTTACCTCGTAACCTGGATAAAGCAGCGAATCAAAAAAGGTGTATTTGACTGCAGCTCCACAGTGTTGTTTCACAAATGCATCCATCGGAACTGCCTTGAAAACATGAAGTTTCAACTTAACATGGGTTTAGTTGTACACCAAACCTGTGTGCCCAAGATTTTTATTCTACAAGTGACCCCAATTGTGACATTGTTGTTTAGAATAATATTATTGCATTAAAGAACCAAAGAATTAACTGAAGGCGATATAATACAAAACAAAGAGAAACCAAAACATGTATCAATCCAACATGGTTCCTGTTGTGAAAAATCTATGTGTGTGAAAAAAACATGTAATATCTAAATATGGTGCTAATATGGAGTCTCTATCGAGTGAACAAACCTGTAAGGAAAAAATAAGGTAATCCAACCCTGCAAGCCTGAACTTTTTATCGCGCAAGTAATCCATCAGCTTAAGTGAAAACCGCTAAAATCTTAAATAAGCAATCCTGCTTCTTAGATGACACTTATCATAAACAATTACTAAACTAACGGATAAGGAACCAACAATTTAGCAAAAAAAAGAATGGCCATTAAGTGAATATGTATCAAAAGTAGAACAAATTGAGATTAACAGTCTTGTTATTGTAAAACAGGCTTTTAAATAAGAGCATTTGATGACCTGACAAAATAGAATGACGCATACCTAGCAAACCACTCTAGACTGTTCCTTCAGCTGAATTCCTGGTTTGTTGATTCAATGGCATGCAGGATCTAGGATGATCTATAAATTGCACAAATGATCGTAGGTTTGACGTGCCATTCAACCAACAAAGCTTGATTGTAAGTAAAGAAATGCTTTGCAGTGGTTTGACTCCCGTGCATTTAAGATATATCACGAAATAAATGAGAACACATTTAGCTATGTAGGAAGCATATTGCTGACCAACAATGACCACACCACTGGCTGAATTAGATCGATAATCGGGTACTGCATAACGCTGTTGTACACCGTTGCTGCCAAGGTTACCTAAGCTATTGTTTGTCCTTACAGCCTTACTCAAGCAGTCCATATGATGTGTCATATTTGATTGAGTATGCTGATAATCAGATGCTCCTACAGTGCTGTCAAAAACATTGGGAAATTTTAAATTCAACTTTGCATGTAAACAACTTAAATTAAAAAAAAAAAAAAAAAAGAAAAAAAAAACCAACAGGCAGTTTCTTTAAAATATATTTCATGAATTTAAGTTTGGCTACATTATCAGGCATTTCATCAACTGGCCTATCAACATGGTTTGTTAAAGTAGTCTATCGTAAATGTGCTGCCAAGTTGTTTGTAATGGTATAATCATGTTTCTAGTTTTTATCCTTTTTTTTTATTTAAATATACACATATAATTTTTTTTATGTGTTTTTCTCTATACTTTTTTATTTTTTTTAATAAGAGCAGCTGAGTTTTTTAGGGGGATGCATTTGGAAAAAAAATGGCAAGTATGTGAAAGGTTGCCTAATTAATAGTTGTTTATGGGGAAGCAAAAGGCATCATTACTTTGTTTTAGCTTTGGTGGATCTAAAGTGAGAGTCAAATCAAAGGTCTCATAATTGTTGTACTATTACACCATAGCAATTATAACTTAAGCAAAACCTCCTCTTCAAAATACGCACATAGCAAAGAAAATATATTTTAGAACTAAAAAAAAACCAGACATAAAAAAAGAAGCAAAAAAAAGATAAAAAATAGATGAAGACACCAATGCCTTTCTGTGAAGACCTTGCTGCTTGCTGGTTCGAGTCTTGTTAGGAATATGATAATTGTTCAATTTCAGAGGGAGGTTACTGTGACTATGGTAGATGAAGGAGAGTTGATGAAAAAAGCCTAAGACATTAAGTCCCGTGTGGCTGAGAGGGACTATGTCATTGGAGAGTTGGAGCTTTTGTATCCTTTCGATTCTTGTGTGCAGAGTATTTTAGAGCTTACCAAGTTGCAGACTGAAGATTTGAGCGAGGCGGCAACGATTTTGGTGAATGTCATGAAGAAACAGAAGCGAGCACAGGAAGAAGAATTAACTCAAAATTACTAGAATTAATTCATAGAGAAACCAAAGAAAAATGTTCAAGCACACCAATATTAGTGTAGCAAATACAGAAATTAAAAGATGTTCAGAAAACCACCAAATCAGACCAACACAAAGATGTTCATAAAATTTCCATAAAATTCTAACTATGCATAGGTTAGCCTATGCTGCCTCCAAAGGTAACATAAACTCCTTGGACTTCCTCAAACTCCTCCAAGTGATCCTTATTACCAGTCATATGCCCAGTGCATCCACTATCAACAATTCCTCTGCTTCCTAACTTTTGGTGTGGATGTTCCTGCATAACAAAAAGAGAAATTAGTTTCTCTTAGGGACCCAGGCCTGTAGAGGCCTGGGTCTGCCTTTTGGACCTTGAGAATTCAAAGTGTAAGCTGAAAATGGCCCACTATTATTCTTGGAGTGTGGTTTGGTCTGTCTCCAGGCATAACCTGCTGAGGGCTTAACAACAGTCCCCCAATTACCCCTTGCAGCATAAGATTGAAACAGTTTAGCTACATTATGATCTATGGGTCTTCTTACAGGTGAGTGAGAACCATAATGAAGTCTTTGATTAAACTGGTTCACCTGTGGTTTTCTAAACTTGGGACTGGGTGAAGGACTGGTAGGTTTCGATTTAACATTCATATACCCATAATTAAATTTAGCTTGGCCAGACTTAACATGACTAGTATTAACTCTAAACATATTACCAGTATTAATGTTTTGCCTACCAGAATTAATTTGTACACCAGTACCCACCCTTGGCCTAACAAAATTAACAGAATTACTACCAGTATTAACAGGTCTTATGACAAACTGATTTGCATGGTTAATTCTATTTGTATTATTTCATACTGATCTAACTACCATATTCCCAGTGTTTACAGCCATTTTCTTTCTTAACTCAGCCTCCTTAGCCATTCTTTTCTCATGATAGTCACAGTCTCTTATCAAATGACTTAGGCTTCCACACACAAAACAACTCTTCTTTTTGAAAGAGTATCCATCCCCAAATTCTCTTTGCATTAACCCATTCCAGTTCTTTCTGTCAACTTTAGGTGTCTCAGTTTTGACTTATTGCCTAGGGGTTTGGACACAACTAGGTTTAACACTTTCTGGTTTAGACACAAAAGTTTTGACAGACTCAGCTTGCTTTGGCACATAAGTCTCATTGTTTAAAACAGGTTTAGAAATCCTTATGGGTTCAGACTTAAGTTCTAAAGAACATTCAGAGATAGTTTCAGTGGGTCCTTCACTGTCATTAGATTGACAGGAAGAATACTCACTAGTCTTATCTTCTGAGACACTGGTTCCAGAACTCTTCTCACAAAATCCCTTACTGTCATGGACTTGACAGGCAGAGAATTCAATGGAATAGTCTTTGGAGGCAATTTTTTCAGGACTTCTCATTTTGTTGTAATCAAATAAAGACTCATCAAATTGTTGTTCAGGTTTAGGTGTGTAGTCTTCATTAAGTGGTGGTGGAACTCCTTTGTAATTATCAGTTTTAATAAATCTATTATAAAGTGGTTTACCAACATTATCTTCATCTGAACTACCAAACACACCAGGTTTCATCTCTTCTTCATAACTTAAAACCCCACTATCTGATTGAATCTGATAACCTAAGCCCAATTTACAACTAGAGCTTATTCCAGAATTAATTAACCTGTGTATATTTTTAGAAGATTCTCCTCAGGATTTAACTATCTTCTTTAACCCATCTATTTCTTATTGAGCTTTCACACCTATTCTTCTATATTTTCTTAGCTTTTCATTTTTAGCAAAATTTTCATTGGCTTGAAACATTAATTTTTCATTTAGAGATGAATTTTACTTTTGAAGGTTTGATATTTGTGTTTCTAAGGTTTTTACACCATTGGTATAAGCTAGAATTTGAACTTCTTGTTCTCTCAACTGAGTTAATTGTTCATCACTTTATGTTTTAATAAGATTATATGAATCAACACATAGTTTTGAACATAGGGACACCTCACTATTTGAGCCAATGGCCATGAAAACAGAGTGACTGGTAGATTCCTCAGCATGTTCTCCCCAGTTGATAGCACCTCCATCCAAAGTCAGCAACCCAACCTTTTGATCTTCCTTTTTCTTAGCTTCCTTCTTCAAATAAGGAGACTCCTTTTTCCTATTAGTTGCAACAGGAGCCTTACATTCCCTTGCAAAGTGCCCAGTTTGATGACAGTTATAGCACTCAAGCTTCTTTTTATCAAATCTTACTGGAGTCTTTGGATCATAGCGAACTCTCCTGCCATGTCTCTTAAAGAAAATTTTCATCCTGATCGCTATCATGGCAATTTGCCAATTAATATCCATCTCTTCAATATCAGCATCATTGATCTGCTCCAGATCTTCATTGAGCAAGTCTATTTCTTCTGATGATCTAGCAAAAAGTGAGTATATAACTTGATCAGCAACTCCTGCAGGTGCCCCTCTTTCCATAGTACTTGTTGAGGAAGTACTATAACTGCTACCAGACTTAACCTGGTTAGTACTGTTCTTGACATGAGATACAAAGGCAAGATTCTGAGAGCTAAAATAGGATGATTTTGACACATTATTGATATCCTGTTCAAAAACCTTTAGGTTGTTGTATAGATCATCAATTGATATGGTGTCGATATGAGGTCTGGTCCTCATGGTCATTGCCAGACTTGACCATTCTTTTGGCAAGGACCTGAGGAATTTGTGATTTGCATCCTCATCAGACACACCTGCACCATGGGCCTCCAATTGTGACAGAAGTTGTTGAAACCTGTCATAGCCCTTCTCTAATCCTTCTGAACTGGAAATAGTAAAATCCTCAAATTGTTGTTTGTATACACTTTTGCATCTTATTAGAGTTGGCATTTCCTCCAAATCTAACCTTGATTTCTTCCCATATCTCTTTTGCATCATCCATCCCATGAAAACGTCTGATATGCTCCTTGGAAAGTGCCATTCGCAGGATGCTTTTGGCCTTCATCTCCTTTTCTACAACAAGGATTTCAGCAGCAGTGACAGGTGGCAACACAGTATAAGTGCCATCTTTTCCTTTAGTAACTCTCTTTTTAGAGTTACCCTTCTGTATCACCTTCTAAACTTCATTATCTGTGTACTCTAAGTAATGCTCCATCTCCATTGCCCAGATGTCATATTCATCTTTCTTAAGTGGTGGAAGCTTCATGTTGGAGATGTTTGTGGTGTTAGTGATTTGGGTTGGGTTGGCTTGATTGTCATCTGCTCCTTCTTCATGGTTGGATTCTTCGTCACTGTGATGCTTAGAGTAGGTTTCAGTTGCCTTTTCACTTAGTCTCTCAGACACGGTTGATGTTTTTCTTGTTGGAATGAGTATTTGTTTTTGTGTATCTTCAACAGCAGAGTCCTTCTACAGGATCTGATACCACTTGTAGGTCCAAAAGTTTATGGATCTAAGTAGCCTTGAATGACTTATAATAAACTTGAATAAATCCAAATTCATTATGTGAAGAACTTTTAACAATATCTTGATGTGTTAATGCTGAATCTTAACACACAAAGTATGAAGAACACAAGAATAACTAACTTCGTATTTTCTATTACTTTGCTCAAAGATTAAAGCTTACAACTTGTACTTTAACCTAATACCTTAGGGATCCTTTTATACACTAAGGAAACCCTAATTGACTACAAAACTTGTAGAAGGGTAAAGATATATCTTCCTAAGATATCTTTACGCGTACATATATATTCCTAATATATCTCTAACAAACTATTCAGTTTTTATCACAAACAGACTTAGCGACCTACTATTAGTTTTGCGAGACTTAACTCCATTAGTACTGGCAGACTTAACTATTAACAGACTTAATTCTGGCTTACCAGACTTAACTACTAATACTACCAGAATTAATACTAAACAAATTTAAACATACTTAAATCTGCTTTACAAAACATAATTCCCTACATGGGTCGAGTTTTGGGTCAAAAAGACAAGTTAAAGAGTGTTTGCAGTTTCTGAGGGCCGGAGCCGCAACTAAGTTCATTAGCTGTGCAGCTATGGGGTTTCTAAGGCCTCTAGCCACGGCTGGGGTGCGGCTAAATGCATATCATATTTTGGACCAACTTCGAAAAATCATATATTTTAAACCGTAAGTCGTTAGGAGTCGTGCTACCTATTGATTTGAAGATAATTGAGTCTAGTTTTATTTAAAAATAGTATCAAGTGCTGATTTGTAATATAGTTTTGTCAGTTTGTTTAATGGTAACAGGAGGTTCGTTATAGTCAAGTCGTTTCTGCGAAAAGTTTTAATTTTTTTTTCAAATCGGTAAAGGGGCATTTCAATTGGGAGCCGACTAATTCCAGGGCGACTATCCTTTTGGATAGCCCGAATTCGGCTCAGGTGAACTTCCGTGGGCACAAGGGGATTAATTTTCTCCCTGTTAGATTCGAACCTTTGACATCCTTTTTGAAATGTTGGTATTTTTACAACTGGGTCACCCCTTATAGTTAATTAATAGGTTATTCACATACGGATTTCATATAATTTATGAATAGTGTTGATGCGTTACGTACTATCTAAATTTTTATAGTGTTAACGGGTTACGTACTATCTAAATTTGGATGACTTTAGTAAATTTATTACTTCAAAAAACAGTTAAGTACAACGAATGTGGGTGAATCTCGCATCTTAGCCCAAAAGTAGGTGAAAATAAATGCACCAACTGTACTTCAAACATAAATTATCATAAGAATGACATGTCACACTTATGAGACCTACTACAATTTCTATTTAAGTTGACCACGAAAAATAATATCAAAAGCATTAACAAACTGCATTTGAGCATCAGTCAAACCAACATCAGCACAATTATCAACACAGTCAAACTAAACTATAATTTTTTGCTAAATGCTAATGTAATAAAATCTATTTTCATTTTTTGGTCCTAGCTATAGCCCAAATGGTAAAATTGGACCTCTTAAATTAATGTGCTTTTAGAATCAAATGGTATACTCTAAAAAAAAAAAAAAAAAGCGTTATTTTCCTACAAACGGGGTTTATTACTTTCTTTCATCAGATTAAATCATTTCACCATCATTATCGTGAAAATTATCGAGCGTTATACGTCTTGGAAAATAGATGTTACTTGCAGGGTCACAAAGGAGAAATTAAAAAATCCACACGTTGAGGTGTCAGGCAGCGATTGGTTTAATCATAGAGAAGAGAAAGAAAGTAAAGCAAAATAGACCAATTACTCTCTGACACATCAGCGTGTGAAATTTTTCGTAAAACTTTTATGTGGATCTAGCATTCCTCGTCACAAAGAATGTGTACTCTGTGTCCATTTGTAAAACCGTTTGCTAGAGGTGTTTTAACCTTCATATTGTCGGTAAAAGCTTTTGTAATATTTGGACTTGGAGAGTGCTTTTAATTTCTTCATGAGTAAATTCTTAAGTTACTACTTTATTCCTTCACAGGTTTACCTAAGTTTCATGTCATATTGGCTTTACGCTTTATCACACACGGTAAATAAATACCGTTGTAAAACGCTTTTCGGTACAACGCTTATACATTATCCCATTGGGTGACTATACTTTTCAATTTTAATTGATATTTATAATTTGTTTCAGAGTAAGCTAATTCAATAAATAGTCAAATACAACTAGCTGTGGTCGGGCTTGAGATTCTCTGGTAGAACCGTATAACTCTCAAGTTTAAACTCCACATACAACAATACTGAGGCTAGCGGGTACTCTCGATCATGAGTTTGATAACAACTCTCGATCTAGCAGATACTCCGTACGTAGTATAACTTTTAGATACATGTAACAAAAGAAAACTACATAGTAAATCATCTGGAAAGTAGAAAATTGGCTTATAGTGATTATATACACAACAAGAGAAACATACTTTTTAGAATGAAATGATCGAGTACTATCATAATGGTATTTAGAAAGTTGTATTCTTTTTTATATATTTTGGTTACTTCTTATTACCTACGAATTTCATTTTAAAAGAATGATTAATCACTTTTAGTTTATAAACTTTAGACGAGTGAAAAGTGAGTAAGACAAAAGAGAGTTAAATTTACTTTTGAAACTTCATATATGGGGGGTAAGAGCAAAAATATACTCGAGTATAAAGTAAAAACAAACTTGCGGTTCCAAGAAATATCCGATTTCATAGCTGGTTTTATCCTTTAGCGTAATAGGGTGGACACGTGTCAAGTTGTAACAGGGATGAAAACCCTAAACCCTAGCTCTTTCTACTTTAGTGATTACAGACCTTGAAAATTCAAAATTTTACTTATCTGGTTGTATGGCCATATCAAACATCATGAATCAAACTATGGCCATATGTATGTATGGTTTGCGAGTCTTAAAATCAAAACCCAATGTGCAAAGAGTGTCCTTTTAATTTTACAGGTGATTTATATATTAGAAAGTATACTTAAAAGTGTTAAGTGTATCCTGAAGAACAAAACCAAGTGTGCAAGTTTAAGATTGTCCTTTAAGTTTTGCTAAAATGTAATGAAGATTGGTGGTTATTTAACATATGGCACCAAGTCAATTAATCGATGCCCAACAAAAAAATGCATTTCTTTTCTGATAGCTTGCACATGCTCTTGATTATGTTAACAAACTCTAATCTTGCATGCCTTTTACTAAAAGAAAACCCAATAGTTGGAATACTTAATAACTCTTGACTTAAAGCCTTAATTATTGTATCAACATCTTGAACTTGACTAAAGTGAACTCTAATCTTTCATTCCTAGCTTTTATCAATCTTTTGAGGACTTTAAAGAATCACAATCATACTATGTTTTTTGTTCTACACACTCATTCACTGCTTACATTTCTAAAAGTACAACTGTATAATCTCCAAAGTACAACTTTTTCGCTGCTTACATGTCATGAAAGTGTTCCCTTAATTGTCCTACAATTTTTTATTCCATAGAAAAGACAAGACTTGAGTAGACTTCTCTATGTTCAATCTTCAAAGTGAAATTGTGTTTCACTATTCAAGTAGTTTGGTTTAGCTTTGTAGTCTGAGAAGCCTTCAAGTATATCTTTCTAGGATCTATTTGATCTCCCATCAATTTATTGTTCTTTTGCCAAAAAAAAAAGAAAGAAAAGACAAGACCTAGCTACCTCATTATAACACAACAACCAACTTCATTCTTACATTAAAAAAAAACACACCCAAATTCACACAACTTTTTCGCTCTTACATTCAAAATTGTAATGCAATGGCCAATACGGATTTCATAACTCCAAATTTCTTAGCTCCAAATACAGATTATTTGGGACAGAACCCGTATTTGTCTATAGATTATAGACATAAAGGGTTTTTTTCATATCGACTTGGGTTATAATGAGATTGAGGTACTTCGTTACAACTTAGAAAAGGAAGACTATGGAAAATTTATGGAAAAACTTATTGATAAAATTAATAGTGAAGGTAAACCTGTGCGTCGATATATAGGTTGGTTGAGAATATTTCTCGACAGAGATGGTGAAAAAAACCCCATTTCCTTTCTCATGAGGAAATTCAATTTATATATAAATCTTGTGCACAATGGGAGCGAGTTGTATGAAATAGGCTATAAGAGTGAGGGAGCAAAATTTTTCACTGACGTAAATTTCACGGAATACGGTGTTGAGTACAAGAATCTATTTGGTACGAGTAGTTTAGATGAGGGGATGCCTGTGACTAGCATATCTTGTTTAAATGGTCTTGTACTTGGATATGACGAACTTAATGCTCAAACAATTCATATTTATGATAATTTATCTCACCCATAAGAATGGCATGACTTTTATTGCTGCGTTCACTTCGGATATCCCTACTTCCACTTGCACCTATATTGTCTCCAGGTTTACTTCCACCTTCTTGACCTCCACGGTGTCCAGTTGCATCTTTAGGGCCTCCATTGCCACCGCCACCGGCACCGCCTCTCCCGCCTTTGCAGCCACCGCCTTTGCCGCCTCCGCCTTTGCCGTTTTCAGGGAAGGGATAGCCAGGAGGATGTTTATCCTACAAATAAAAGGTCAATTATTTGTGACTAGTGACTACGGTTCTACTTTATGTATTTTATATAAAAAACAAGTATGAAATCCCTACCCGATTCTGGGAAGGTCATGGCAAAAATCCCTATACCATGTTTCCATTCTTGTGGGTCAGATAAATTGTCATAAATATGATTTTTCTGAGTATTAAGTTCGTCATATCCAAGTACAAGACCATTTAAACAAGATATGCTAGTCACAGGCATCCCCTCATCTAAACTACTCGTACCAAATAGATCCTTGTACTCAACACCGTATTCCGTGAAATTTACGTCAGTGAAAAATTTTGCTCCCTCACTCTTATAGCCTATTTCATACACTCGCGCCCATTGTGCACAAGATTTATATATAAATTGAATTTCCTCATGAGAAAGGAAATGGGTTTTTTTTCACCATCTCTGTCGAGAAATATTCTCAACCAACCTATATATCACGCACACGGTTACCTTCACTATTAACTTTATCAATAAGTTTTTCCATAAATTTTCCATAGTCTTCTTTTCCTAAGTTGTAACGAAGTACCTCAATCTCATTATAACCCAAGTCGATATGAAAAAACCCTTTATGTCTATAATCTATAGACAAATCCGGGTTCTGTCCTAAATAATCTGTATTTGGAGCTAAGAAATTTGGAGTTATGAAATCCGTATTGGCCATTGCATTACACTTTTGAATTTAAGAGCGAAAAAGTTGTGTGAATTTGGGTGTGTTTTTTTTAATCTAACCAGTGAAGTTGGTGTTGTGTTATAATGAGGTAGCTAGGTCTTGTCTTTTCTTTCTTTTTTTTTTGGCAAAAGAACAATAAATTGATGGGAGATCAAATAGATCCTAGAAAGATACACTTGAAGGCTTCTCAGACTACAAAGCTAAACCAAACTACTTGAATAGTGAAACACAATTTCACTTTGAAGATTGAACATAGAGAAGTCTACTCAAGTCTTATCTTTTCTATGGAATAAAAAATTGTAGGACAATTAAGGGAACACTTTCATGACATGTAAGCAGCGAAAAAGTTGTAATTTGGAGATTATACAGTTGTACTTTTAGAAATGTAAGCAGTGAATGAGTGTGTAGAACAAAAAACATAGTATGATTATGATTCTTTAAAGTCTTCAAAAGATTGATAGAAGCTAGGAATGAAAGATTAGAGTTAACTTTAGTCAAGTTCAAGATGTTGATACAATAACTAAAGCTTTAAGTCAAGAGTTATTAAGTATTCCAACTATTGGGTTTTCTTTTAGTGAAAGGCATGCAAGATTAGAGTTTGTTAACATAATCAAGAGCATGTACAAGCTACGCATGGTTTTATACACTTTCCTCATAATAAGCAGCCAAACAAAATTTACAGCAAAAGTTTGATTTATTCTACAACTAAATACATAACTAACCTTATAGTAAACAAATTGAAATACAAAAATACTACACAATCATCATAGAAAGTATACTGATCCATCAATAGGCAACAAAAACAACACATCAAAACTACAGACACAAATACAAAAAAATAAACTACCAATTGCAAAACATTCTATGGCATTTAAAAAAAAAGGAGATTATAGAAGTTATACCTCACTATATTTTAAACATGGGAACCATGGTCGAAAAACATCTAACCTCGTCATTTCTAAGAAAACATCGACTAAATGGACCACAAAACCACTTATTCCAACTTCGATCAACATGGTAGCACGAGCAGATCTATATCATGAAATGTTTTTAACCGCCTTTTCATGAGTTTTGAGTTATTACAACTAACCATCCCTTAGATCTAAAGCAAAAATGGTCGGGAAAATATGGTTATCTTAAACGCAAGATCAAGTTCCTGATGATGATTGGGTTTTTACTTGAACTCAATCAGATGTGTGGGTTGAAATGAAAGGGTTTCTTGAATTTGAATGAGAGAGAGAGAGAGAGAGAGAGAGAGAGAGAGAGAGAGAGAGAGTAAAGAAAGGTGTACAGTATTTGATAGTAGTATGGTGTGTGTGTTTTGCTCGAAGAAGAAGAGTGTGGTATGGTTTAGCTAGGGTGTTGGACTGTTGGCATTTAAGGTGATAGAAATAGTATGCAGGTAGATGACACATAAAATGAGATAGGTGAAATAATGAGATATGCAGGAAGTTGGTGAAATAAAGCTTCTCAACGAGTAAATTTTATATTCTTCTGTTAGTAGCCATATGTGTAAAATCAAGTAGTCAGACACTCATAATGGCCATTTTAGTGCGGAAGATAGTTTGGTGAATTTCATTAGTGTCGGAAAGTCGGTGTTGGATTATCCGGGAGTGGTGAATGGGAAGGGTTTGGTGTGGTATAGTCGGTGTTGGATTATCCGGGAGTGGTGAATGGGAAGGGTTTGTTGTGGTATAGTCGGTGTTGGTTAAGTGTTGGGATTTGAGGAAGAGTGGTAAAGTGAGGAATGGCCAATATGGAGGAGAAGATTTAGGTCCCTTAAAACAAATATGTGTTGTAGTCTGGTAAATTGTTTGTTTAATTTCATTATTTAACCGTCTTTATTGTGGAGGAAAAAAGCGGCACTTTTCAATTGTTGCTTTGCACATCTAAAATCCGAACATCTAAGTTTTCTAATTTATTTATATGTTCTTGGTCTAAGGCCATATGATCCATGCGAAAAGCAGGTGACGAAAAAAAAAAAAAAAAAAAAAAAAAACCTTTAACACGAAGTAAGAAAACGATATAATACTCCTACTACTTATTTTATACTGAGATGCCCCCCATTTAGACCCTTCTCAATATAAGAAAAACAAGACAAAATAATAGCATTTAATCCTAAACTATAAACTATATCATCCAAACACCCCATTACCTCCACAAACCGCATCACCACATATTTTTTGGGGGCATTTACATACATCCCCACTCAAACTTCAATAATTACATATTTCCCCAAATAATGCTTTAATAGCATTGTACATCATGCATTAAAAACTTGTGTTTTGGAGAAATATGTAATTTTTGAAGTTTCCTTGGGTATATATGAAATTCCCCCTATTTTTTGTGGTAACTGCTACATTTACAACCACATCATTGAGAAAATAATCTAATATTCAGTCCCATGAAATGTAAATACAAGTAATGCAGTAAAACTGATTTACCCTAAAAAAAATTTTCCATTCAAACGTTTAATTTTTGTAAAGCTGATTTACCCCAAACAAAATTTTCCATTCAAACATTTAGGGTCCGTTTGGTATAGGGGTGTGGGAATAATGGTATGAGTTTGAAACCAAATTTGTTTATTTGGTTGAGTGGTTTTGCTAAACCATTCCCGGGGGCCCTACACATAATACCCATAGATCCATACCACTTGAATATGGTGGATTTTACCAAACCATTCCCATGGGCCCACTCACCTCACTCCTTTAATTCATATTTATCAAAAAATATTCAAACCCAATTATATAAACCAAACAACATTTTTTCAACTATCAAACTCATTTCCATACCACCATATTATCATACCAATATCCATTGTGATTCCTTTAAGCAAACCAAACGGACCCTTAGTTTTTGTAAAACTGATTTCCCCCCAACAAATTTACATAAGCTACACAACACAAGTTTTTGTAAAGCGGGTTAAAATCTTTCAACTAATAGTTTATGCTATATAGATAGATACACAAAGGCAAAACACTTAAATGTTCAAAAAACTTGCTATGTTTGATGATAACTTGTGAAAGTGTAAAGTAGCAGATTTTCAAACCTTGCTTTGTTTAATCATATATAAACAAAACGAAAGTCTAACCTGTTATGAAAGCAGTCTATACCACAGACAAGACAAAAAGAGTCGATTGCTGGAAGAAATCAAAAGCCATGAGCTCGATCGGTAATAGTGTTGAGCCTCAAAGAAAATGTTTGCTTGCACGGGAGATGCGTGGCCAAATAAGTAAGTGTGTTTAGTGGAGGAAGATAGCTAATGTGTTGTGTGTGTTTAGTGGAGGAAGATAGCTAAGGTGTCGTGTATATACGGGTGAGTGAAAGAGATGGAGTCTTTTATACAACGGATACTTGTGTTTGTTTGAAAGAGATAGTCTTTTACACAGTGGATACTTGTGTTTTTTTTTGGATGTGATCGTGGCCGTCCATTTTTGGATCCGTGTGAAACTGATATCTATACTATATAATAAACAGCTACATATTACAACTCTTTGAAGTAGCCCATGCAATCAATGTGATGATGTGTCTCGCTTGTGATTCGCCAGTGATTTAATGCGTACAACACATCATTGCACTTCTCCTTTAGCTTCATTTTCCGTGTGTCACATTCAATTTAGTTCTCTTATTTTTGTTAAGTCATTAAACAGCTAATTCATCGTGTAACCGAAACCTAATAATTTTCAAAACCATATCCTTTGAAATCAAATCATCCTCTCCAATTCAAAAAAACACACGTTAACTCCTAAAATAAAGCTTCTCGAGTCGAGTTTTGATTTATCTATAAAATCACTGCTATCAAAATTAGTTGTTGATATATGAGAGTTGGTTTGATTCAACAAGATTCATTAACCCTAAGAAGTCAATATTTGATTCAACCATATCCATCAACCATTAAATTGGTAAGTATCGCATCTATTCAATTTTTTAAGGTTTCGATTTAAATTTCATAGGACAACCATTTTTGATGTGTTATTTTGCTTTGATTAACTTTAATTGAGTTGTGTTCTGCGAAACCCTAGAAAAAAAATTAGGGGAAATCACATTCCTGTGTTTATTGCATGATTTGAAAATGATTGAGAATTAAAAAATTTGTTAATGGTAGACATAAGCGAAGGACAGCCAAAACAAACACCAAATAGAACATAAACACATGTTTTTGTATTTAATAAGTAACTAATATAGTTGGGGCTCATTGCCTGCTAATAAGTAAATGGCCAGGGTTAAAAGCCCACCAGTCACTGAGACAGGTGCTCATTGCCTGGGGCCGGGTCCTTGGGGGAGGGTCCGGTTGACATCCTTATGATACATGGGACCAGGGTGATCCCACCGTTCTTCACCTTTTGGAGAATAAGTAACTAATATAGCTCTTCTTCAATTGGAATTTTGGGATAGTTCAAATTAGTCATTCTTTCAATTAATCATGTTGTTCATACGGCTACTTTTTTTTTTCTTTGCAGATTGTGGTTTAGGATTCCTGATTTTGGCTCTGAAAATATCTTTGGTTGATCTATCTTATAAGGATATCATAGCGGGGGTAAGTTAAATTGTTGTTTCACTATACATGATTTGTTATTTTTTTTTTGTTAATTTATATTATAAGGATACCAAATTCTATGTTATTTTTGTTAATTGGTTAGTTAGTTAGAGTCTTACTAAAGTATGTTTATATGCTATGTTGTGTAAGATTTTACTTTTTCCTTATTACGTTTCTTTTCATAAAAAAACATGTCGCTGAAAATGTGCAAGCATGTCAAGGTATGTATTTTGCAAAAGAGCTGAAACATGGAAAAAAGAAACCATTACGTAAGAGGTAATAACATGTTATACATTACAATTAAATTGCTGATGTGTCTCTTCTTCTATTGGTTAATAATTTTGGTATGTATAACCACACTGCTCTTAAGTTTTCTTCCATACTTTTTCATTGAATCAGTCATCTGTTTTTGGTATGCAACCACATAGTACAACAATGTGGATGTGTTTTTTTTATGTAGTCAGTTGTCAAATTGTTATCGTTTCAGTTTTTTATTGGATTTGTTTTTTCTTTGTGATCTCCTGTTGGTATTTGCATATGTTGTTTAATTTATGGGATCTTAAAGATTGCAGGGTTTTATAGTTTTTTAATTTTTTTTTTCCATTCTATGTTTCTTACTGGGTTAATAAAAAAAATCCCTTTTATAGCCTTTGATATCGAGATAGTTGATGGTTGCTTTATGAAGATACGGAGAATGACGATAATGTTTTAGATGAATTTCTTATAGTGAGTTGGATAGTTATGTGTTTTGTTTTGTTTAATTAGTGTTTTTTAAGCTTTCAAATTCATGAATTCAACAGTAGGTTGTTATTAAGAATGTCAATTTCTCCTGAGATAATTGCAATTCATAATAACAATTATGTTAAGTTTTTAATCGCTTACGAGACTTTAAAATATGAGTTGTGGTGTTTTGGCATCTTGGGGTATACATGGACATGAAAAGATTAATGTTTGGAGGTCCTAACAATAGGAATTACTAATCTCATCTTAATTTGTCAAAAAAGTTATTCGAATTATGCCAAGTAGTTTCCGGTCTCTATGACTTTAAGGTTTTGAGTTATAAATGGAATGCTCACTTATTTATTTGTTGTTCTTTATTTATTTTAGCAGATGTGGAAAAACAAGACCCATTATATTAGCTCTTGCTTTTTGTGTTGCGTTTCATATTCGGTGACACGAGTAATCTTGGGCTCTTATGACCAATAATCAGTCCACTTGAGCTAAAGGGCAGAGACGCATGTATTGGACGTAGGAACACTACAAAAGATCTAAATTATAGGTATTAAGCTACATTTAGTTATCTAATTATTTGGAAAGTTTCGTGAATAGCGATGTGAATAGCGATCCACCTAAAACATTTGTGGTGTAAGATAGTGATTGAATCTCATAAGTAATTTGTCTCACGAAAGAATGTTAGTAGCTAAAGCAATGAATAATTAGAATGATGCATCTTCTGTTCATTTGATTAATTCCTTGGTCTATAGCATGCTAGACATGGAATTTGTTAATTATGACAAGGAAAATAATTAACGTCAAACATTCAAAGAGTGTATACACAAATCTGAAACTTGTGTAGTGACAAATTGCTAAGGTTACTCATGTCATATACTCAAAAGAGTATCTCTTAAATGATATTTACGTTGAAAGGAAGAACCCTTTCTAAAAAATTCTTGAGATAGGTTTAATGTGGGGATTCGGCCCAGCTAGAGTCCAAATGACACCAATCAACATCTATTTAAAATAGAGATGGCGGTGTTACCTACTTGAAATACTCATGAATTGTTGGGAGAACCACAATTTCGGTTTTGTTTAGAGCAAAACATAACAACTATTTGATGGGTAATCAATGTCATTAATGAACATTTGATTTCAAATCTTGAGTGGCTATGTATACACATTTTGGATGTCTTCTAGACATAAAATGTAGCTAGGTCATCGCAATAGATAAATTTGGATGAGACAAAATGTCTAAGGTCAATAGAAGATGACACACCAACGCTCCTCTAATGGTAGTTGTATACAATGTGGTAGCCATTAAAGAATTGGGAGAGTTTATACCACAATGTAAAATGGTGAGTCAAGACATATTATGTCAATATGACAACTACTCTCATCACGAGTTAGTACTTTTGACAATGTGAAGTCAAATGATAACAATGGGGATCCGCTTATAAAAGGCTTAATTAGAGAGTGTTACCAAGTCGTGTAGAGGAATGGGACTAAAGCCCCAGAAAAGTTTATATGAAGGAAAACCTAACCCAGCTGACTAGAGATCCCAAGATCTGGGTTCAATAGGAAAACCTAATTGTATAAACCGAGGGAGGTCACTGTAGGAGAGTAATCAATTCTCCATCCATATAAGGGAGTTTGTAAACTTCCTAGTCCATTCCTATAATAGTGACAATATGAGGATAAGCTTATTGCTTTTAATGATTCGATTGGAATCACATATGTGAGAGAGAAGTGGGATCGCTTCGAAGGGAAATGTGTGGGGCGCAATTCCTAAAAGCTTTCGCAGAACCAGGCTAGTGTTCATGACCATAACGAACACAACTATGAGGATTTGACTATGTCAGGGAGAGTCCTGTGTGAACTTATATTGTCGTCTATATAAATAGCAGATCAGTTCAAAGACATCGCGTTCTACTGGCAGCTAGTAGGCTAAGTATATTTCATAAGGGAAGGTTCAAAGGGTTACACCTACCTATCCTATGCAGGATTCAACTGTTGAGAATTTCATTGGAAATTTGTGTGCTTTCGAGTCGATCTTTATTCATGTGGGGGATTGTTGGAAAACTTGTGAATAAGATATCGAGTCTCGAAATACATGGACTTGAATGGAACATATTGGAAGAATACAAAAGCCTGTTGTTACATCTTTAGTTGTAACAGATTTTTGGTTTTTATAAGTATGTTAATGACAATTAATAAGTTTAATGGTGGTCATTGCATCGGTTACAAATTATACAATATAAATGGTAACCCTCTCTAATGTTCAAGATGAGAGATATAGCACATAGTCTCGATTCCGTGTTCAAACACATCACACACAAATGCAGATGGAAATTTCGGGAATGGATGTCATATCCGGCAGTACAACATACTGTTTCCGATCGTTGTACCCTGGGAAATAGACGCCTAATGGACGGCGAATATGTTTTAAGGGAAGCGTGTTAAACACGTGCCTCGATCACGTTATTGCATACAGTTTCATCTAAATTTCTGTCTCATTATTTTATTTTGTGTATGTTCATACTTTCGTTTGCAGATTTATGGTGTTGTTTCTTTGTACCAGAGTTGCGATTTCTGATTCTAGGTATCCTTTTACTACAGCAACTACCCCACTGCAAAACATTTATAATTGAAGTAGATTGGTGGAAGTCTTTATTAAACTTTGCATATCTAAAGCAAAAGCTTCTCACCTATTTTAAAGTATTATTGATGTTACTACACAAGCAAGGGTGGGTTGGGTAGTTAAAAGAGTTATGATGCTGGTTGGTCATCTAGTTTGGTACCTTTGGAATCATTGTTTCAAATTTTTTAGTCTCCACGTTAAACCGGAATATTTTCAAAGACGAAGTTGTTCACATAACCATAAGGCACATTAATAACAAATATAAACACACAAGGCAACATAAAAAAAATTCATGTTACGACAAATGAGTTATAGAAGTCGTAGCACGAAGATATATTTTCATCACTGCATAAGTTATCTCTTCTTTGACTTAGGGATAGAAGTATTTGTGTATCAATAAATTGGAATAGTTGAATCTCAACCCATATATCTTGAAAGAAATTTAGTGAGCAAGTTCGTGCTTCATGTATGTTTTGGGAGGTCCTATGTTCTTTTTGTTGTTCCTGGCTCATACTCGTAGTCTTTTCGAGTTTGTAACCTTTTTAGTGTTTTGGTTTTTTTCATTAACTTTGCGTTGAGAAAAAGAAGGCGAAGGATATTAGGAGATACCGTCAATGACCATTGTCTTTGTTTCTAAAACTTAAAAGTAAACAAATTTTGCGCTTTGGTAACAATTTTCATAGCCATTTGGTGTATGTAAAATGTAAATTTTGCATCTATGTTTGAGGAGAATTTTAGCAGACCCAAAATATTGTTCCCATTAATTTAGCCATCAAGACAACAACCCAACTCTACGTGAATACATTGAGCAACTATGTGAATTATTTGCATGTGTCATGATTTTCTTGTATTTGCATGTTTCCCTAACCCTCCAAAACAGTTTATTTCACTGTATAACACATAAAATAACCAATAAATTCCATAAAAATACCTTTGTACATTATCAAATTCATTCCTTAACCCCAAAAAGTACTTGGCGCTAATTATTAAACCAAAACGAAAACTGAAAATAAACAACGACGTGCAATTTAACGAATATTAATCTATGGCATTTTAAAAAAGAGATAACGAGAGTTATACCTACCATTTAAACAGAGGAATCTTGGTCGGAAAAGATGTAACATCATCATATCTAAGAAAACATCGACTAAATGAACCACAAAACCAATGAGAAGGCAGTTAGAAACAAAGATAGCTTAAAGGCCAATTGTAAAAATAAAAATAAAAAAATAACTCACCTTAAAAGTATACTAAGAATCGGTTTGGAAAAGGAGAAGATGAAGAAAATTAAGTCGTCCAAATAAAGAATGAGATGAAAATGGTGATGAACTCATAAGGTGAAGTGGAAGTAAATATATACACAGTTACAGACCAAGGAAGTTTGCATTCATATCTTTGGTAGTTGGGGCTATCTAACCCAAAGACAAGGAAGTTAATGTCTTCAAATAAATTCGTTTTACACACACACAATTGTGAATGTGAACATCAAAATTCAAAAATAAAAATGCAAGGGTCATAGACTCAGAGCATATCACTTTTAACTTCAAGCAATATGTGCAGTGTAATATATACACACCAAGCAATATGTAGTCATGTCAACAATAAGTGTAAGTGTTAACATGCCCGGCCCATTTTTCTTCTAATCCAATAACTATACGTTTTGTAAAATTCAGATCATAACTAAAAGTTCATACCCTTGGAACTTATAGATGTAAACTATGTAAATTATGATTTAACAAAACCTATAATACTTGAATTGCATGATATTAACTTAAAAATAGAGGTATTAAATATATTGTATATTAAGGCCATGTATTTGTTTGGTATTGGGTCTATCCCATTGGTATCATGTATTGTGTATTTATACTCTTATGTTTTATGTGTAATTTTACATAAAACACATCATGTTCCGGGCTGACGTTATAATAGATGAACCCTTTTAAAGAATAATATCCCGACTTAAATGATAGTTTTACATTGACAATTTAATAATGTATGGATTCTCACTTTGCTGGAGTAGTAAAAACCTGGTTTCAAACATATTACAACTCTAACAAATGTTTTGCAATACAGTAAATTTTATGAAAACAACCAAGGTACAATATATTTTACATAGAATAATAATGTCGTGTCCTCACTAGCTTGTCTATTCAACCTATCTCTTCTTACCTTTGTTATCTTTTTTAAATCTTTTGGTCTTTTTTTCCCTTTCGATATCATCAAACTTACTAGAGCGTTTTCGTACCACTAAATCTTCCATTATATGGTTGTTACGATTTATCATGTCATGTCGATTTCAATTTTATACACATTTAATATCAAGTGCTGATTTGTAATATAGTTTTGTCAGTTTGTTTAATGGTAACAGGAGGTTCGTTATAGTCAAGTCGTTTCTGCGAAAAGTTTTAATTTTTTTTTCAAATCGGTAAAGGGGCATTTCAATTGGGAGCCGACTAATTCCTGGGCGACTATCCTTTTGGATAGCCCGAATTCGGCTCAGGTGAACTTCCGTGGGCACAAGGGGATTAATTTTCTCCCCATTAGATTCGAACCTTTGACATCCTTTTTGAAATGTTGGTATTTTTACAACCGGGTCACCCCTTATAGTTAATTAATAGGTTATTCACATACGGATTTCATATAATTTATGAATAGTGTTGATGCGTTACGTACTATCTAAATTTTTATAGTGTTAACGGGTTACGTACTATCTAAATTTGGATGACTTTAGTAATTTTATTACTTCAAAAAACAGTTAAGTACAACGAATGTGGGTGAATCTCGCATCTTAGCCCAAAAGTAGGTGAAAATAAATGCACCAACTGTACTTCAAACATAAATTATCATAAGAATGACATGTCACACTTATGAGACCTACTACAATTTCTATTTAAGTTGACCACGAAAAATAATATTAAAAGCATTAACAAACTGCATTTGAGCATCAGTCAAACCAACATCAGCACAATTATCAACACAGTCAAACTAAACTATAATTTTTTGCTAAATGCTAATGTAATAAAATCTATTTTCATTTTTGGTCCTAGCTATAGCCCAAATGGTAAAATTGGGCCTCTTAAATTAATGTGCTTTTAGAATCAAATAATATACTCTAATTAAAAAAAAAATAATAATAAAAAAAAGCGTTATTTTCCTACAAACGGGGTTTATTACTTTCTTTCATCAGATTAAATCATTTCACCATCATTATCGTGAAAATTATCGAGCGTTATACGTCTTGGAAAATAGATGTTACTTGCGGGGGTCACAAAGGAGAAATTAAAAAATCCACACGTTGAGGTGTCAGGCAGCGATTGGTTTAATCATAGAGAAGAGAAAGAAAGTAAAGCAAAATAGACCAATTACTCTCTGACACATCAGCGTGTGAAATTTTTCGTAAAACTTTTATGTGGATCTAGCATTCCTCGTCACAAAGAATGTGTACTCTGTGTCCATTTGTAAAACCGTTTGCTAGAGGTGTTTTAACCTTCATGCTTTGTAAAAGCTTTTGTAATATTTGGACTTGGAGAGTGCTTTTAATTTCTTCATGAGTAAATTCTTAAGTTACTACTTTATTCCTTCACAGGTTTACCTAAGTTTCATGTCATATTGGCTTTACGCTTTATCACACACGGTAAATAAATACCGTTGTAAAACGCTTTTCAGTACAACGCTTATACATTATCCCATTGGGTGACTATACTTTTCAATTTTAATTGATATTTATAATTTGTTTCAGAGTAAGCTAATTCAATAAATAGTCAAATACAACTAGCTGTGGTCGGGCTTGAGATTCTCTGGTAGAACCGTATAACTCTCAAGTTTAAACTCCACATACAACAATACTGAGGCTAGCGGGTACTCTCGATCATGAGTTTGATAACAACTCTCGATCTAGCAGATACTCCGTACGTAGTATAACTTTTAGATACATGTAACAAAAGAAAACTACATAGTAAATCATCTGGAAAGTAGAAAATTGGCTTATAGTGATTATATACACAACAAGAGAAACATACTTTTTAGAATGAAATGATCGAGTACTATCATAAAGGTATTTAGAAAGTTGTATTCTTTTTATATATTTTGGTTACTTCTTATTACCTACGAATTTCATTTCAAAAGAATGATTAATCACTTTTAGTTTATAAACTTTAGACGAGTGAAAAGTGAGTAAGACAAAAGAGAGTTAAATTTACTTTTGAAACTTCATATATGGGGGGTAAGAGCAAAAATATACTCGAGTATAAAGTAAAAACAAACTTGCGGTTCCAAGAAATATCCGATTTCATAGCTGGTTTTATCCTTTAGCGTAATAGGGTGGACACGTGTCAAGTTGTAACAGGGATGAAAACCCTAAACCCTAGCTCTTTCTACTTTAGTGATTACAGACCTTGAAAATTCAAAATTTTACTTATCTGGTGGTATGGCCATATCAAACATCATGAATCAAACTATGGCCATATGTATGTATGGTTTGCGAGTCTTAAAATCAAAACCCAATGTGCAAAGAGTGTCCTTTTAATTTTACAGGTGATTTATATATTAGAAAGTATACTTAAAAGTGTTAAGTGTATCCTGAAGAACAAAACCAAGTGTGCAAGTTTAAGATTGTCCTTTAAGTTTTGCTAAAATGTAATGAAGATTGGTGGTTATTTAACATATGGCACCAAGTCAATTAATCGATGCCCAACAAAAAAATGCATTTCTTTTCTGATAGCTTGCACATGCTCTTGATTATGTTAACAAACTCTAATCTTGCATGCCTTTTACTAAAAGAAAACCCAATAGTTGGAATACTTAATAACTCTTGACTTAAAGCCTTAATTATTGTATCAACATCTTGAACTTGACTAAAGTGAACTCTAATCTTTCATTCCTAGCTTTTATCAATCTTTTGAGGACTTTAAAGAATCACAATCATACTATGTTTTTTGTTCTACACACTCATTCACTGCTTACATTTCTAAAAGTACAACTGTATAATCTCCAAAGTACAACTTTTTCGCTGCTTACATGTCATGAAAGTGTTCCCTTAATTGTCCTACAATTTTTTATTCCATAGAAAAGACAAGACTTGAGTAGACTTCTCTATGTTCAATCTTCAAAGTGAAATTGTGTTTCACTATTCAAGTAGTTTGGTTTAGCTTTGTAGTCTGAGAAGCCTTCAAGTATATCTTTCTAGGATCTATTTGATCTCCCATCAATTTATTGTTCTTTTGCCAAAAAAAAAAGAAAGAAAAGACAAGACCTATCTACCTCATTATAACACAACAACCAACTTCATTCTTACATTAAAAAAAAACACACCCAAATTCACACAACTTTTTCGCTCTTACATTCAAAATTGTAATGCAATGGCCAATACGGATTTCATAACTCCAAATTTCTTAGCTCCAAATACAGATTATTTGGGACAGAACCCGTATTTGTCTATAGATTATAGACATAAAGGGTTTTTTTCATATCGACTTGGGTTATAATGAGATTGAGGTACTTCGTTACAACTTAGAAAAGGAAGACTATGGAAAATTTATGGAAAAACTTATTGATAAAATTAATAGTGAAGGTAAACCTGTGCGTCGATATATAGGTTGGTTGAGAATATTTCTCGACAGAGATGGTGAAAAAAACCCCATTTCTTTTCTCATGAGGAAATTCAATTTATATATAAATCTTGTGCACAATGGGAGCGAGTTGTATGAAATAGGCTATAAGAGTGAGGGAGCAAAATTTTTCACTGACGTAAATTTCACGGAATACGATGTTGAGTACAAGAATCTATTTGGTACGAGTAGTTTAGATGAGGGGATGCCTGTGACTAGCATATCTTGTTTAAATGGTCTTGTACTTGGATATGACGAACTTAATGCTCAAACAATTCATATTTATGATAATTTATCTCACCCATAAGAATGGCATGACTTTTATTGCTGCGTTCACTTCGGATATCCCTACTTCCACTTGCACCTATATTGTCTCCAGGTTTACTTCCACCTTCTTGACCTCCACGGTGTCCAGTTGCATCTTTAGGGCCTCCATTGCCACCGCCACCGGCACCGCCTCTCCCGCCTTTGCAGCCACCGCCTTTGCCGCCTCCGCCTTTGCCGTCTTCAGGGAAGGGATAGCCAGGAGGATGTTTATCCTACAAATAAAAGGTCAATTATTTGTGACTAGTGACTACGGTTCTACTTTATGTATTTTATATAAAAAACAAGTATGAAATCCCTACCCGATTCTGGGAAGGTCATGGCAAAAATCCCTATACCATGTTTCCATTCTTGTGGGTCAGATAAATTGTCATAAATATGATTTTTCTGAGTATTAAGTTCGTCATATCCAAGTACAAGACCATTTAAACAAGATATGCTAGTCACAGGCATCCCCTCATCTAAACTACTCGTACCAAATAGATCCTTGTACTCAACACCGTATTCCGTGAAATTTACGTCAGTGAAAAATTTTGCTCCCTCACTCTTATAGCCTATTTCATACACTCGCGCCCATTGTGCACAAGATTTATATATAAATTGAATTTCCTCATGAGAAAGGAAATAGAGTTTTCTTCACCATCTCTGTCGAGAAATATTCTCAACCAACCTATATATCGACGCATAAGGCTACCTTCACTATTAACTTTATCAATAAGTTTTTCCATAAATTTTCCATAGTCTTCTTTTCCTAAGTTGTAACGAAGTACCTCAATCTCATTATAACCCAAGTCGATATGAAAAAACCCTTTATGTCTATAATCTATAGACAAATCCGGGTTCTGTCCTAAATAATCTGTATTTGGAGCTAAGAAATTTGGAGTTATGAAATCCGTATTGGCCATTGCATTACACTTTTGAATTTAAGAGCGAAAAAGTTGTGTGAATTTGGGTGTGTTTTTTTTAATCTAACCAGTGAAGTTGGTGTTGTGTTATAATGAGGTAGCTAGGTCTTGTCTTTTCTTTCTTTTTTTTTTGGCAAAAGAACAATAAATTGATGGGAGATCAAATAGATCCTAGAAAGATACACTTGAAGGCTTCTCAGACTACAAAGCTAAACCAAACTACTTGAATAGTGAAACACAATTTCACTTTGAAGATTGAACATAGAGAAGTCTACTCAAGTCTTATCTTTTCTATGGAATAAAAAATTGTAGGACAATTAAGGGAACACTTTCATGACATGTAAGCAGCGAAAAAGTTGTAATTTGGAGATTATACAGTTGTACTTTTAGAAATGTAAGCAGTGAATGAGTGTGTAGAACAAAAAACATAGTATGATTATGATTCTTTAAAGTCTTCAAAAGATTGATAGAAGCTAGGAATGAAAGATTAGAGTTAACTTTAGTCAAGTTCAAGATGTTGATACAATAACTAAAGCTTTAAGTCAAGAGTTATTAAGTATTCCAACTATTGGGTTTTCTTTTAGTGAAAGGCATGCAAGATTAGAGTTTGTTAACATAATCAAGAGCATGTACAAGCTACGCATGGTTTTATACACTTTCCACATAATAAGCAGCCAAACAAAATTTACAGCAAAAGTTTGATTTATTCTACAACTAAATACATAACTAACCTTATAGTAAACAAATTGAAATACAAAAATACTACACAATCATCATAGAAAGTATACTGATCCATCAATAGGCAACAAAAACAACACATCAAAACTACAGACACAAATACAAAAAAATAAACTACCAATTGCAAAACATTCTATGGCATTTAAAAAAAAAAGGAGATTATAGAAGTTATACCTCACTATATTTTAAACATGGGAACCATGGTCGAAAAACATCTAACCTCGTCATTTCTAAGAAAACATCGACTAAATGGACCACAAAACCACTTATTCCAACTTCGATCAACATGGTAGCACGAGCAGATCTATATCATGAAATGTTTTTAACCGCCTTTTCATGAGTTTTGAGTTATTACAACTAACCATCCCTTAGATCTAAAGCAAAAATGGTCGGGAAAATATGGTTATCTTAAACGCAAGATCAAGTTCCTGATGATGATTGGGTTTTTACTTGAACTCAATCAGATGTGTGGGTTGAAATGAAAGGGTTTCTTGAATTTGAATGAGAGAGAGAGAGAGAGAGAGAGAGAGAGAGAGAGAGAGAGAGAGAGAGAGAGAGAGAGAGAGAGAGAGTAAAGAAAGGTGTACAGTATTTGATAGTAGTATGGTGTGTGTGTTTTGCTCGAAGAAGAAGAGTGTGGTATGGTTTAGCTAGGGTGTTGGACTGTTGGCATTTAAGGTGATAGAAATAGTATGCAGGTAGATGACACATAAAATGAGATAGGTGAAATAATGAGATATGCAGGAAGTTGGTGAAATAAAGCTTCTCAACGAGTAAATTTTATATTCTTCTGTTAGTAGCCATATGTGTAAAATCAAGTAGTCAGACACTCATAATGGCCATTTTAGTGCGGAAGATAGTTTGGTGAATTTCATTAGTGTCGGAAAGTCGGTGTTGGATTATCCGGGAGTGGTGAATGGGAAGGGTTTGGTGTGGTATAGTCGGTGTTGGATTATCCGGGAGTGGTGAATGGGAAGGGTTTGTTGTGGTATAGTCGGTGTTGGTTAAGTGTTGGGATTTGAGGAAGAGTGGTAAAGTGAGGAATGGCCAATATGGAGGAGAAGATTTAGGTCCCTTAAAACAAATATGTGTTGTAGTCTGGTAAATTGTTTGTTTAATTTCATTATTTAACCGTCTTTATTGTGGAGGAAAAAAGCGGCACTTTTCAATTGTTGCTTTGCACATCTAAAATCCGAACATCTAAGTTTTCTAATTTATTTATATGTTCTTGGTCTAAGGCCATATGATCCATGCGAAAAGCAGGGTGAAAAAAAAAAAAAAAAAAAAAAAACCTTTAACACGAAGTAAGAAAACGATATAATACTCCTACTACTTATTTTATACTGAGATGCCCCCCATTTAGACCCTTCTCAATATAAGAAAAACAAGACAAAATAATAGCATTTAATCCTAAACTATAAACTATATCATCCAAACACCCCATTACCTCCACAGACCGCATAACCACATATTTTTGGGGGCATTTACATACATCCCCACTCAAACTTCAATAATTACATATTTCCCAAAATAATGCTTTAATAGCATTGTACATCATGCATTAAAAACTTGTGTTTTGAAGAAAATGTAATTTTGAAGTTTCCTTGGGTATATATGAAATTCCCCCTATTTTTTGTGGTAACTACTACATTTACGACCACATCATTGAGAAAATAATCTAATATTCAGTCCCATGAAATGTAAATACAAGTAATGCAGTAAAACTGATTTACCCTAAAAAAAATTTTCCATTCAAACGTTTAATTTTTGTAAAGCTGATTTACCCCACAAAAGATTTTCCATTCAAACGTTTAGGGTCCGTTTGGTATAGGGGTGTGGGAATAATGGTAAGAGTTTGAAACCAAATTTGTTTATTTGGTTGAGTGGTTTTGCTAAACCATTCCCGGGGGCCCTACACATAATACCCATAGATCAATACCACTTGAATATGGTGGATTTTACCAAAACCATTCCCATGGGCCCATTCACCTCACTCTTTTAATTCATATTTATCAAAAAATATTCAAACCCAATTATATAAACCAAACAACATTTTTTCAACTATCAAACTCATTTCCATACCACCATATTATCATACCAATATCCATTGTGATTCCTTTAAGCAAACCAAACGGACCCTTAGTTTTTGTAAAACTGATTTCCCCCCAACAAATTTACATAAGCTACACAACACAAGTTTTTGTAAAGCGGGTTAAAATCTTTCAACTAATAGTTTATGCTATATAGATAGACACACAAAGGCAAAACACTTAAATGTTCAAAAAACTTGCTATGTTTGATGATAACTTGTAAAAGTGTAAAGTAGCAGATTTTCAAACCTTGCTTTGTTTAATCATATATAAACAAAACGAAAGTCTAACCTGTTATGAAAGCAGTCTATACCACAGACAAGACAAAAAGAGTCGATTGCTGGAAGAAATCAAAAGCCATGAGCTCGATCGGTAATAGTGTTGAGCCTCAAAGAAAATGTTTGCTTGCACGGGAGATGCGTGGCCAAATAAGTAAGTGTGTTTAGTGGAGGAAGATAGCTAATGTGTTGTGTGTGTTTAGTGGAGGAAGATAGCTAAGGTGTCGTGTATATACGGGTGAGTGAAAGAGATGGAGTCTTTTATACAACGGATACTTGTGTTTGTTTGAAAGAGATAGTCTTTTACACAGTGGATACTTGTGTTTTTTTTTGGATGTGATCGTGGCCGTCCATTTTTGGATCCGTGTGAAACTGAAATCTATACTATATAATAAACAGCTACATATTACAACTCTTTGAAGTAGCCCATGCAATCAATGTGATGATGTGTCTCGCTTGTGATTCGCCAGTGATTTAATGCGTACAACACATCATTGCACTTCTCCTTTAGCTTCATTTTCCGTGTGTCACATTCAATTTAGTTCTCTTATTTTTGTTAAGTCATTAAACAGCTAATTCATCGTGTAACCGAAACCTAATAATTTTCAAAACCATATCCTTTGAAATCAAATCATCCTCTCCAATTCAAAAAAAACACACAGTTAACTCCTAAAATAAAGCTTCTCGAGTACTGAGTTTTGATTTATCTATAAAATCACTGCTATCAAAATTAGTTGTTGATATATGAGAGTTGGTTTGATTCAACAAGATTCATTAACCCTAAGAAGTCAATATTTGATTCAACCATATCCATCAACCATTAAATTGGTAAGTATCGCATCTATTCAATTTTTTAAGGTTTCGATTTAAATTTCATAGGACAACCATTTTTGATGTGTTATTTTGCTTTGATTAACTTTAATTGAGTTGTGTTCTGCGAAACCCTAGAAAAAAAATTAGGGGAAATCACATTCCTGTGTTTATTGCATGATTTGAAAATGATTGAGAATTAAAAAATTTGTTAATGGTAGACATAAGCGAAGGACAGCCAAAACAAACACCAAATAGAACATAAACACATGTTTTTGTATTTAATAAGTAACTAATATAGTTGGGGCTCATTGCCTGCTAATAAGTAAATGGCCAGGGTTAAAAGCCCACCAGTCACTGAGACAGGTGCTCATTGCCTGGGGCCGGGTCCTTGGGGGAGGGTCCGGTTGGCATCCTTATGATGCATGGGACCAGGGTGATCCCACCGTTCTTCACCTTTTGGAGAATAAGTAACTAATATAGCTCTTCTTCAATTGGAATTTTGGGATAGTTCAAATTAGTCATTCTTTCAATTAATCATGTTGTTCATACGGCTACTTTTTTTTTCTTTGCAGATTGTGGTTTAGGATTCCTGATTTTGGCTCTGAAAATATCTTTGGTTGATCTATCTTATAAGGATATCATAGCGGGGGTAAGTTAAATTGTTGTTTCACTATACATGATTTGTTATTTTTTTTTTGTTAATTTATATTATAAGGATACCAAATTCTATGTTATTTTTGTTAATTGGTTAGTTAGTTAGAGTCTTACTAAAGTATGTTTATATGCTATGTTGTGTAAGATTTTACTTTTTCCTTATTACGTTTCTTTTCATAAAAAAACATGTCGCTGAAAATGTGCAAGCATGTCAAGGTATGTATTTTGCAAAAGAGCTGAAACATGGAAAAAAGAAACCATTACGTAAGAGGTAATAACATGTTATACATTACAATTAAATTGCTGATGTGTCTCTTCTTCTATTGGTTAATAATTTTGGTATGTATAACCACACTGCTCTTAAGTTTTCTTCCATACTTTTTCATTGAATCAGTCATCTGTTTTTGGTATGCAACCACATAGTACAACAATGTGGATGTGTTTTTTTTATGTAGTCAGTTGTCAAATTGTTATCGTTTCAGTTTTTTATTGGATTTGTTTTTCTTTGTGATCTCCTGTTGGTATTTGCATATGTTGTTTAATTTATGGGATCTTAAAGATTGCAGGGTTTTATAGTTTTTTAATTTTTTTTTTCCATTCTATGTTTCTTACTGGGTTAATAAAAAAAATCCCTTTTATAGCCTTTGATATCGAGATAGCTGATGGTTGCTTTATGAAGATACGGAGAATGACGATAATGTTTTAGATGAATTTCTTATAGTGAGTTGGATAGTTATGTGTTTTGTTTTGTTTAATTAGTGTTTTTTAAGCTTTCAAATTCATGAATTCAACAGTAGGTTGTTATTAAGAATGTCAATTTATCCTGAGATAATTGCAATTCATAATAACAATTATGTTAAGTTTTTAATCGCTTACGAGACTTTAAAATATGAGTTGTGGTGTTTTGGCATCTTGGGGTATACATGGACATGAAAAGATTAATGTTTGGAGGTCCTAACAATAGGAATTACTAATCTCATCTTAATTTGTCAAAAAAGTTATTCGAATTATGCCAAGTAGTTTCCGGTCTCTATGACTTTAAGGTTTTGAGTTATAAATGGAATGCTCACTTATTTATTTGTTGTTCTTTATTTATTTTAGCAGATGTGGAAAAACAAGACCCATTATATTAGCTCTTGCTTTTTTTGTTTGCGTTTCATATTCGGTGACACGAGTAATCTTGGGCTCTTATGACCAATAATCAGTCCACTTGAGCTAAAGGGCAGAGACGCATGTATTGGACGTAGGAACACTACAAAAGATCTAAATTATAGGTATTAAGCTACATTTAGTTATCTAATTATTTGGAAAGTTTCGTGAATAGCGATGTGAATAGCGATCCACCTAAAACATTTGTGGTGTAAGATAGTGATTGAATCTCATAAGTAATTTGTCTCACGAAAGAATGTTAGTAGCTAAAGCAATGAATAATTAGAATGATGCATCTTCTGTTCATTTGATTAATTCCTTGGTCTATAGCATGCTAGACATGGAATTTGTTAATTATGACAAGGAAAATAATTAACGTCAAACATTCAAAGAGTGTATACACAAATCTGAAACTTGTGTAGTGACAAATTGCTAAGGTTACTCATGTCATATACTCAAAAGAGTATCTCTTAAATGATATTTACGTTGAAAGGAAGAACCCTTTCTAAAAAATTCTTGAGATAGGTTTAATGTGGGGGATTCCGGCCCAGCTAGAGTCCAAATGACACCAATCAACATCTATTTAAAATAGAGATGGCGGTGTTACCTACTTGAAATACTCATGAATTGTTGGGAGAACCACAATTTCGGTTTTGTTTAGAGCAAAACATAACAACTATTTGATGGGTAATCAATGTCATTAATGAACATTTGATTTCAAATCTTGAGTGGCTATGTATACACATTTTGGATGTCTTCTAGACATAAAATGTAGCTAGGTCATCGCAATAGATAAATTTGGATGAGACAAAATGTCTAAGGTCAATAGAAGATGACACACCAACGCTCCTCTAATGGTAGTTGTATACAATGTGGTAGCCATTAAAGAATTGGGAGAGTTTATACCACAATGTAAAATGGTGAGTCAAGACATATTATGTCAATATGACAACTACTCTCATCACGAGTTAGTACTTTTGACAATGTGAAGTCAAATGATAACAATGGGGATCCGCTTATAAAAGGCTTAATTAGAGAGTGTTACCAAGTCGTGTAGAGGAATGGGACTAAAGCCCCAGAAAAGTTTATATGAAGGAAAACCTAACCCAACTGACTAGAGATCCCAAGATCTGGGTTCAATAGGAAAACCTAATTGTATAAACCGAGGGAGGTCACTGAGGAGGTAATCAATTCTCCATCCATATAAGGGAGTTTGTAAACTTCCTAGTCCATTCCTATAATAGTGACAATATGAGGATAAGCTTATTGCTTTTAATGATTCGATTGGAATCACATATGTGAGAGAGAAGTGGGATCGCTTCGAAGGGAAATGTGTGGGGGGCAATTCCTAAAAGCTTTCGCAGAACCAGGCTAGTGTTCATGACCATAACGAACACAACTATAAGGATTTGACTATGTCGGGAGAGTCCTGTGTGAACTTATATTGTCGTCTATATAAATAGCAGATCGGTTCAAAGACATCGCGTTCTACTGGCAGCTAGTAGGCTAAGTATATTTCATAAGGGAAGGTTCAAAGGGTTACACCTACCTATCCTATGCAGGATTCAACTGTTGAGAATTTCATTGGAAATTTGTGTGCTTTCGAGTCGATCTTTATTCATGTGGGGGATTGTTGGAAAACTTGTGAATAAGATATCGAGTCTCGAAATACATGGACTTGAATGGAACATATTGGAAGAATACAAAAGCCTGTTGTTACATCTTTAGTTGTAACATTTTTGGTTTTATAAGTATGTTAATGACAATTAATAAGTTTAATGGTGGTCATTGCATCGGTTACATATTATACAATATAAATGGTAACCTTCTCTAATGTTCAAGATGAGAGATATAGCACCTAGTCTCGATTCCCTGTTCAAACACATCACACACAAATGCAGATGGAAATTTCAGGCATGAATGTCATATCCGGCAGCAACATCTGTTCCGATCGTTGTACCCTGGGAAATAGACGCCTAATGGACGGCGAATATGTTTTAAGGGAAGCGTGTTAAACACGTGCCTCGATCACGTTATTGCATACAGTTTCATCTAAATTTCTGTCTCATTATTTTATTTTGTGTATGTTCATACTTTCGTTTGCAGATTTATGGTGTTGTTTCTTTGTACCAGAGTTGCGATTTCTGATTCTAGGTATCCTTTTACTACAGCAACTACCCCACTGCAAAACATTTATAATTGAAGTAGATTGGTGGAAGTCTTTATTAAACTTTGCATATCTAAAGCAAAAGCTTCTCACCTATTTTAAAGTATTATTGATGTTACTACACAAGCAAGGGTGGGTTGGGTAGTTAAAAGAGTTATGATGCTGGTTGGTCATCTAGTTTGGTACCTTTGGAATCATTGTTTCAAATTTTTTAGTCTCCACGTTAAACCGGAATATTTTCAAAGACGAAGTTGTTCACATAACCATAAGGCACATTAATAACAAATATAAACACACAAGGCAACATAAAAAAAATTCATGTTACGACAAATGAGTTATAGAAGTCGTAGCACGAAGATATATTTTCATCACTGCATAAGTTATCTCTTCTTTGACTTAGGGATAGAAGTATTTGTGTATCAATAAATTGGAATAGTTGAATCTCAACCCATATATCTTGAAAGAAATTTAGTGAGCAAGTTCGTGCTTCATGTATGTTTTGGGTGGTCTTATGTTCTTTTTGTTGTTCCTGGCTCATACTCGTAGTCTTTTCGAGTTTGTAACCTTTTTAGTGTTTTGGTTTTTTTCATTAACTTTGCGTTGAGAAAAAGAAGGCGAAGGATATTAGGAGATACCGTCAATGACCATTGTCTTTGTTTCTAAAACTTAAAAGTAAACAAATTTTGCGCTTTGGTAACAATTTTCATAGCCATTTGGTGTATGTAAAATGTAAATTTTGCATCTATGTTTGAGGAGAATTTTAGCAGACCCAAAATATTGTTCCCATTAATTTAGCCATCAAGACAACAACCCAACTCTACGTGAATACATTGAGCAACTATGTGAATTATTTGCATGTGTCATGATTTTCTTGTATTTGCATGTTTCCCTAACCCTCCAAAACAGTTTATTTCACTGTATAACACATAAAATAACCAATAAATTCCATAAAAATACCTTTGTACATTATCAAATTCATTCCTTAACCCCAAAAAGTACTTGGCGCTAATTATTAAACCAAAACGAAAACTGAAAATAAACAACGACGTGCAATTTAACGAATATTAATCTATGGCATTTTAAAAAAGAGATAACGAGAGTTATACCTACCATTTAAACAGAGGAATCTTGGTCGGAAAAGATGTAACATCATCATATCTAAGAAAACATCGACTAAATGAACCACAAAACCAATGAGAAGGCAGTTAGAAACAAAGATAGCTTAAAGGCCAATTGTAAAAATAAAAATAAAAAAATAACTCACCTTAAAAGTATACTAAGAATCGGTTTGGAAAAGGAGAAGATGAAGAAAATTAAGTCGTCCAAATAAAGAATGAGATGAAAATGGTGATGAACTCATAAGGTGAAGTGGAAGTAAATATATACACAGTTACAGACCAAGGAAGTTTGCATTCATATCTTTGGTAGTTGGGGCTATCTAACCCAAAGACAAGGAAGTTAATGTCTTCAAATAAATTCGTTTTACACACACACAATTGTGAATGTGAACATCAAAATTCAAAAATAAAAATGCAAGGGTCATAGACTCAGAGCATATCACTTTTAACTTCAAGCAATATGTGCAGTGTAATATATACACACCAAGCAATATGTAGTCATGTCAACAATAAGTGTAAGTGTTAACATGCCCGGCCCATTTTTCTTCTAATCCAATAACTATACGTTTTGTAAAATTCAGATCATAACTAAAAGTTCATACCCTTGGAACTTATAGATGTAAACTATGTAAATTATGATTTAACAAAACCTATAATACTTGAATTGCATGATATTAACTTAAAAATAGAGGTATTAAATATATTGTATATTAAGGCCATGTATTTGTTTGGTATTGGGTCTATCCCATTGGTATCATGTATTGTGTATTTATACTCTTATGTTTTATGTGTAATTTTACATAAAACACATCATGTTCGGTGACGTTATTATAGATGAACACTATTAAAGAATAATATCCCGACTTAAATGATAGTTTTACATTGACAATTTAATAATGTATGGATTCTCACTTTGAAGGAGTAGTAAAAACCTGGTTTCAAACATATTACAACTCTAACAAATGTTTTGCAATACAGTAAATTTTATGAAAACAACCAAGGTACAATATATTTTACATAGAATAATAATGTCGTGTCCTCACTAGCTTGTCTATTCAACCTATCTCTTCTTACCTTTGTTATCTTTTTTAAATCTTTTGGTCTTTTTTCCCCGATATCATCAAACTTACTAGAGCGTTTTCGTACCACTAAATCTTCCATTATATGGTTGTTACGATTTATCATGTCATGTCGATTTCAATTTTATACACATTTAATATCAATGGACACACGAATTTTAGTCAATCTTCATAGAAATTGTTACGGTATTAAACGAAACTTAACCTGCAAAAAGATTGAAATGTAAGCTCGAACATGGGGTACGTATCGGCAATGCACGGAGGAGTAACTGTATAAAAATATGTGAATTTAGATTAGAAAGCCGATAAAAACTAGGGATAATCACCTAAAAATGTAGTAAACTTACCCATTTTTCTAATTTAGTGTAGTCTTCTTTTTTTTTTTTTGCTTTTTAATCAACAAACTTTCAAATTTCGATTTTTTTGTGTAGGATGTGTGACCTGCCCATCCTTGCTATCCCACGTGGATCCGGTTTTTTGCTTAGTCATTTTTTTTTTAAATTATTTTCCTTTATTTACCCATTATTAAAGGTTTGTTGCTTGTACTTGTTCTCACCCCACACTTCACCACTCGTTTTTTGTTCCTTCTACCAACCAACAAACCCATAATATATTGTTTTAGTGCATTTCATGTATTTCCTTGACTTGTTATCAATTACTGCAGTTTCAATAATATGTTGTGTTACTTAAACAAAAAAATAAAAACATAAGCCATTACTTCAATACCATTAAGTGTTCTCACAAAGTTACATGTTAATGCCCAATATGGAACAAAATAGGGCAATGGAAGTGGCTTCAAATAGCTGCACTTCAATGGTAATTGGTTGCAGATTTACCAATTACCATTACATCTAACTTAACTTATTTAACATCCTACCATACCTTAAAGAGTCTGGATAATTTACGCACAACATATAGATACACAAAATGTGCGCAAGATAGTGTTTAAGAGTTACATACAGATAATATAAAGATAAGACAACTACTCCAATTCATGGGCATTGGTCTTTGATGAGCCAATACCATAAATGGACTTAAATTTCTTCTTCAAAGTTCTTTTACTTCTTTGCGATGGTCTCACAAAGTTGCCTCTTTGATTGTACACCTACATTCCTGTTTAGTTGATCTTCTGGATTCACAGGTTCTGGTGCTCTTCCATCGTCTGAAATTTGTGTTGCTTGAACTAGTGCATTAGCTTCAGATTGCTGAGATCGTTGGGTAACATTTGTAGGAAGTTGATATTGTTGTGTAACTGGTGCATTAGCTTCGGATTGCTCAATTAGACTAAAACATTTCTTGCATATCTATATCACTATCTGACTCATCTTGATTATTAAACGATGGGTTAACATTTTCTTCAATCACAATACAAGTATTCCTCCTAACAGCCTTTCTAGTTGGTACAACAAAATCATCTTCTATCATAATTCTTTTACCTTTGTCTAGTTTTTGTTTAACCTTGTCAAGTTTTCCTCTTCCCTTGTCAAATAAACTCTTAATAAAAATATCATCTTCTATGTCCTCTTGTATGTCCACTGGTATGTCCTCTTTTATGGCTAGACCCTTGCCATTGTCACCCTCACTTCTTGTGCCCTTAGCATATTGTCACCTCACTTCTTGTACCCTTAGCATTGTCACCCATGATTATATATTATAGGGATAATCAACTAAATTTATAGCAGAAGGCACAGACCATGAACCATCTGCCCTTTGAGCCATGACCAAGCCGATTCCGAGCTTCCATGTAAGTAGCATCCCGGCTTTTGCAACGGTTAAAATAGCAAGACCTTTAGCTCCTTTAAAAACTGGTGCAGGAATAGACTTTTCGGGATTTATCCTTTTTACCTGCCCAAATCATAATAGTAGCTTGTTGTAAATTAAAGATAAACATTTATAAACTTATATTTCAATGAATCTACATCAAACCCACCATCTACCGGTGTCTATCTCTTGACACCATTTCATTTGCCGACCAAAGGGATAATTATGAGTAATCTGAGCCTGCTACATATAACAATGCACCACTTCTTGGAGTCTTGGCTAGGCTCATTGGTGGTCATGCTACCAATTGAAAAAGTTTTGTGTATGCATATTTCCTATATAAATAACAGAATCATGAGAAGACAAAGATGACTTGGCTAATTAACGAACTTATAAGCAGCCCACAATTAAAATGCACCCAAAAGCAGACAATCAACAGTAGTATACCTACAAAAGTTCTAATTTAATAGTAAGAATCAAGAATGTGTGAAAGCATTATCCAAACTCAGATCTTGTGTCATTCCGCGTTGCTGAATACCTTCTCAACTCTGTTTGCAGTTCTTATAAGTGAACAAATAATTCCCGAGTGCGTCGATAGTTGGCCAGCATCGCCTCTGTTAAACGTTGAACCCTGAAAACCAAAAAATATGGTGAGCAAACAGGGTGAATTTGCTTAAGTCCATGTTCACTACATTAGGCTGGTATAGTAGTAATATACAGACACACTTACATATAGTCCAAACGATGTATCTATAATCGTAAATTTTAGTCTAAAAATGTTCTGGTTCATCTTGACTCGAGTCGTTCGCACCAAGGTAGTTTTGAACCATAACCCAACCACCTTGAACTGTGTGTTAGCTTAAAAAAGCGAGCTTATCCATTCTTCCTTGTAACTCATACTCCTACACAACCCATTTTAATCTCTTTCTTTACACAACTAAATAAATAATCACATCTATAAAATCGTAAAGGCAAGAATGAATTTGTCATTCATACATACACCCTTAACCCTTAAATACTATACTCTACTGAAACTCCTTTGCCTACGAATAACAGATATAAAATAAAATTGGCGAGTCTTTCTGCGTGCCAGTTGTAGCGAGAGTATGCAGTCTTGTTATAACATGTGATATAGCATACTTTTGGTTTGAATAGATATCCAAACATTATACTTGATTCAGAAATTAAATCAGAGCATGAAATGATGCTTAACGATGAGCAAGTACAGTGTAAGAACCAAGTACTGTATATTGTACCTCGATGAGTGAACATACATTTAAAAACAATAGCAAACCCAAAACTTTCCATTGGCGTCTGCTTAAGCTTATATATAAGCATATGAGCTTTATGAATATAAAGATTTCCATTAACATAACCATAGGGCGATAGTATAAAAATTCAACAAATTCTATTTACCTTGGTTTTCAGCGCTACATGATCCCACATGTCCAGTCTCAGCAACATTGCTAAATAAAGGACCATTCAGGTTTTCTTGTTACAGCTGACCAAGATCAACCTGTGATCTTGCTAAAGTATTCCCAATGAACGATCAGCGGTCATCATCTAAAGCACGCCTTCCTAAATAATAGTGGCAACCCACAAATTACACGAATTAAAACCGACCCATTCACAATGCCCATCTCAGTTTCATAAAAAAGTGAAGGATAATATTACACGAATTAAAAGCTACTTATGTCTAACCTTAATTATTTCTTTCTTTGCAACCGACTCCCATTCTTTTGTTGCAATTCCCATTCTCTGGTCGATTTGGATCACAATGTGCCCTTTTTCATGCCAAACAACTCCAGAACCATTTCTTATTTTTGAGTTATGGACGTCCTGCTAAGACGAACATATTATGTGCATGCTTACTTTAGGTTTTCACTTTGACCGAAAACTTTTTAATTGAAGTATAAACAAAGCTGCTAAAATTGATCATCTTACCTGGTGGGCAACCATATTCCTATAGTATAATAATTTACTCTCACCCATATTACTACTTCCATCAAAGATAATCATATTTAACACATACTCACTGAATGGATGCTGCAAATAATTAACAGTGATTTCAATTTTTTAATATCACGATCCAGCTATTGCTTCTATTCTGTAAGCAGCACCTCATCCTATCATGATTCTAAAATGATCATTTGAGGTCCATAAACATGTGTGTACATAAAAGAAAAAAAAAATTACTTACCTGAAAGATGTGTATAGTCACTTTAATTTGTATGGATTAAGATGAGTGAGATGCTTCATCGTTTTGGGGGTCTCTTTGCTCTTATCATGCAATTTGCCGAACTTGCTATCCTGTATAATATTTTAGCATTACTTTGTTACTGTATAATCAGATGGAGTTATTCCGCATGAAACATTCATTCAATTTATTTATGTAGCATAAAAACATATATAACCAAATGAAAAACATTTATTGCATACCGAGAAAGCCAAGTCAATTAGTCTCATATGACTGCTCCTAGACTTCGTGAACAATAATCCTCCCGGTGAACAATAATATTATCTATTCATCAAGAATTTAAAATGGGCATTTCTCACTTTTTCCTTGCGACTGTCCATCTGAGTGTGTGAAGCAATGACAACAACATTTTTGTGTAGGTTCTCGAGCTTAGGAAGGTTGCACTTTAATTATTCACCTGTCAATTGTAAAAAAAGAATAGCATTAGTGCATGGGCATTATATTTCTTAATACATGTTGAGTTGATTATATCAGCTATTCATATTCCTAAAATAAGCAGCAAATCAGCTCTTTTTCCAAATGAATATTGAAGTATACCCCTTACCACAACCAATGGAACATATGATAAAAGTAAAATGCAGTTTCCAAATCGGATTAAAAAAACTTAATATGCTATTGTCCTGTATCAAATCCTGGTAACAGTAATTGAACGAAAACGATGAATCAAGTCAAGTAACCACAGTATGTGTAGATAAACAAAAGCAATCCGTATATCTTGAATTAAACCAGTTATAGCGTACAATCTCTTAAATTTACTTGTCCATGTCCCTCATCTAAAATGTGGATCACCGATCACCTTAACATATCTATCTGATAAAATAAAAGTGTTTATATGCACTTATCCTTTGACAGCATAATTAGTCAAGACTTGATGGGTCCTACCATTGAATATCTGCATTGGTCTTATTATATGACCAGAATAAAAACCATAGGATCAAATAATCATAATGAGTTGAATGGATTAGCAAACACATATGGGAGAAATCTTTGTCTTGATTTAATGAATTGGTCACTTATTGGATAGCTAAGCAGAAAAACTACCTTATAAACCACATCATAACATTTAAAGATGATATATTAAAGTAGATGATGAGGCTAATATTTTTATACCTTGTCTAACATGCCCAGAAAAGCATCAATGATCAATCTCTGTAATGGTAAGTATTTACCTGCTTCGAATCAAATTCATTGTAAATAACTGAGAGTTTCCAATAGTCGTAAAATTTGTTTTTATCTGGATAAGCTTATTTTGTTCCAACACGTGATGTGCCACCCTGATATGACGACTGCACAATCGGCCCACAGTAGGAATACCGATTGGAGCCAATGGTTGAGAAGCCATTGTTGGTTCCTTGTTCACGCCTCGTCCCTCAGAACTGATGTCGCTTGATGATTCGCCAGCGAATGATGAAGAGATTTTATTTGAACCGGTAGAAACTACAGAACCTTGAAAAGAAGGGCGTGGCTTCCGTGGTTGCTGATAAATTAGAATACAAATGTAAGCATCATCAAACATGAATAGAAAATAAAACTTTCAATGTGATTAATGTATAAACAGAAACCTTTGTAACACGTGATTTTGCCTTGATTTCTTTTTCTCTCTGTTCGCGTCGATCATTCAACATTTGTCATTTTGACCTCACCTATATGAAGTCATCTTCATCAATTGGGCATTCAATGCCTGGTTGCTTGAAAACACGTACAACACCACTTTGTAAGGGTGCATCAACATCCTCTTCGGGAATATTCCTCTTTAAGTTTCCTTCAATAGAAGATGAGGTCTCCTGAGTTATCGTTCTTCCAGTTTCTTTTCCTTGCCTGTTATCAGAGATTATCTCCTGAGAAGCTGAAGCTTCAGGTACAGCCCGCTTCATTGACATAGTGGACACCATATGACGCTTATACCCACTTCTCATACCGACACCCTTGTTGTTATACTTGTCATCTATGACGGCATTATTTATCTGCGAGTTTTAAAATTCAAATAAGTTACCCATAAGCCCCACACTGATAGAACACTCTTAGAACTCAATTAAGAATTGTTAAGAGGCAACACACAAGTATGGATACTCAATGAATTGAATGAGAATCGGATTGCTTGTTTGTTATTAATGGAAGAAAAACAGTTACAACAACTAACTGCTAATGGTTTGTTACAGTGAGATTGAGAGAGAAAGGAAAGTTACAAATCTGATAAGCTGAAACAAAATGAAAAGATAACAACTACTTTTAAAGGGAAAAAAAGGCGCCAAAAGTGGTTATGTGAGTTGTGTGGAAAACTCACGTGCACCTCATGTGTGTGTTTAAAAACGCACACATGCACCTCACGTGCCAACACTTCACTAACACTTTGGCTGCTATCAATCCCTTCCCCTCAAATTGTTCTTGTCCTCAAGAACTGACATCAAAGGTTGGAAATCTCCTCAAAAGATCTTCCAACAGCTCCCATGTTGCATCTTTTTTAGTACCATTTGCCCATTGAATAAGCCCATATACTGCCACAGCATTGTTCTTTTTCACTATCTTTCTGTCAAGGACTGCAATAGGTGGAATCACCATCACTCCACTTTGGTCACAATGTGGCAGAGTAACTGTTTGGTTCACTGGTTTGGTACCTCTGTACCCTTTGATTTGTGAAACATGGAAAACATCATGAATCTGTGATTGCTCAGGTAAGGAAAACCTATAAGCTACTGCACCAATCTTTTCTACCACTTCAAAGGGACCATAATACTTGGGAGAGGACTTGTTCTGCTTGCCTTGTCGAATTGTGACTCGCCTATGTGGTTGTAGTTTTAAGAGGACCAAATCACCCACCTTAAAATGTCTTTCAGTTCTATTTTTATCTGCTTGTTGCTTCATTCTATGTTGTGACCTTTGGAGGTGGAACTTTAGTACCTTAACAGCTTCTTCTCTAGCTTTTAAAGACCTATCAACAGCTTCCACCCTACTCTCACCACCTAAGTAAGGAACATGTATAGGTGGTGGTTGCCCATAAAGTATTTCAAAAGGAGTAGTGTTGATGGAAGAATGATAGTTTGTGTTGTACCACAATTTTGCCAAACTGGGCCATTTTGACCATTCTTTGGGTTGTTCTCCTACCATACACCTCAAATACCCTTCCAAACATCTGTTGACCACCTCTGTTTGACCACCTCTGTTTGACCATCAGTTTGTGGGTGGTAAGAAGTGGACATCAACAATTTCACTTGCAGAAGTTTGAAGAGCTCCTTCTAAAATCTACTCATGAATATCTTGTCTCTGTCAGACACAATACTTTCAGGAAGTCCATGAATTTTATAAACAGTATCCAAGAAAGACTAAGCTACTTGTGTTGCTGTGAATGGATGAGATAAAGGAATAAAATGGGCATATTTGCTCAATCTATCCACCACCACCAATATAGTGTCTTTTCCTTGTGATTTTGGAAGAGCTTCAATGAAGTCCATAGAAATACTTTTCCACACCCCTTGTGGTATAGGTAATGGTTGTAGCAATCCAGGGTAACTTGCTAAATCTGGTTTATTTCTCTGACATACCAAACATTCCCTAATCAATTGTCTGGTTTCTCTCCTCATTCCCTTCTAATAAAACAAAGAAGCCAATTTCTGCACAGTTGGTTGTACTCCTGAATGACCCCCAATCACACCTTTATAAATGTGTTTGATTAACTCAACTCTGAGTTTATTATTGTTACCAACCACCAAATTATTTTTTCTAAGCAATTGGTCATTCATCCAAGTATGATGTTTCTTAGCCGGCTTACCTTGTTTCAAGTTGGCAAGAACCTGTTTAATCTGCTCATCTGCTTCCCAACTTTGCTTAATCTTTTCATACAAATCAGTAGTGATGGATGAGACAACAATTGTCAACAATTCTGCACTTCCTTCTACTCTAGACAGTGCATCAGCAGCTATATTCTTAGTTCCCTTCTTGTATACCACCTCATAATCAAAGCCCATCAACTTGGGAAGCCATTTCATCTGTGTAGGAGTAGTGATTATTTGGTCAAGTAGATATTTCAAACTGAAATGATCAGTTTTGATCACAAAGTGCCTGTCTAAGAGATATCCTCTCCACTTCTCCAAAGCCAACAAAACTACCAAAAATTCTTTGTCATAAGTGGACATAGTTTGATGTTTGGGTGAGAGGGCTTTACTAAGATAGGCTATGGGATGACCTTGTTGCATTAGCACATCACCAATGCCTATTCCTGAAGCATCTGTTTCCACCACAAAAGGCTTAGTAAAATCTGGCAATCCCAAAACTGGTGCTTGAATCATTGCCTGTTTAAGTGTATCAAATGCCTTTTGAGCCTCTTCACTCCATTTGTACCGATTCTTCTTTAATAGCTGAGTCAAAGGTTTACTCAAAATAGCATTATTTCTCATGAACTTTATGTAATAGCCAGTTAATCCCAAGAATCTCCTTAACTGTTTGATGTTCTTTGGTTGTGGCCAATCTGACATGGCTTGTATCTTGGTGGCATCCGTAGCTACTCCTTGAGCTGAAATGACATGGCCTAAGTACTCCACTTGACTTGTACCAAATACACACTTACTCATCTTAGCAAATAGGCTGTGCTTTCTCATAGTTTGTAAAATTTGAGTTAAGTGTTGAATATGCTCTTCCATGCTCTTACTGTAAATCAATATGTCATCAAAAAATACCAATGTGAACTTCCTCAAAAATGGCTTGAAAACTTCATTCATCAGAGCTTGGAAGGTTGAAGGAGCATTAGTTAGGCCAAATGGCATGACCAAAAACTCATAATGTCCCTCATGAGTTTTGAAAGTTGTCTTTGCCACATCATCCTCATACAATCTTATTTGGTGATAACCAAACCTCAAGTCCAGTTTAGAGAACACAGTTGACCCATGTAATTCATCTATCAACTCTTCAATAATAGGAATAGGAAACTTATATTTGATAGTGTTCTTGTTGAGCTGTCTATAGTCTACACACATTCTCCAAGTATTGTCCTTCTTCTTGACCATAACCACAGGTGAAGCAAATGGACTTTGACTATGTTTGATCACTCCAGCTTCTAGTAACTCTTTAACCATTGTCTCAATGGCATCTTTCTGTGCAGGAGGATGCCTGTAGGGCCTAATGTTAACTGGAGCAGTTCCATTCACAAAGGGAATTTTGTGATCATGACTTCTGTATGGGGGTAATGTCTTAGGTACTTCAAACACATCAGGAAAATCATCAAGCAATGTTTGTAATTCTGGTGCAACCTGTTTTGATTATATCTTCTCAATAGACCACAAGTCTAATCCAGTGTTTGGATAGATACTCATCATCATTACCTCAACTGGTGTTTTATTCTCCATAGCCTGCACTTGTTTCCTACCATCAACCCATTGCACTGGTGGTTTGGTAGTTCCTCTGAGCAACACCTTCTTCTCATTGTATACAAACTCCATCTTTAATTCTCTAAAATTACACTGAATGGTGCCCAAAGTTTCCAGCCATTGAATGCCAAGAACCATTTCACATCCTCCCAAGGGTAAGAGCATGACATCACTCACAAAATTTTCTCCTTTGATCTTCCAAACAAAATTCTTACATGCACTAACACTCATGAGTTTCCTTCCACCAGCCACAGAGACTTGTAAAGGTTTAGTTTGTTCAATCTTACAACCCATTCTTTTTGCCACATTAATGTCTAGAAAATTGTGAGTAGATCCTGAATCCACCAAAATGTGCAGGTTAAACTTGTTAGCTACAATTCCAACTATCCTTAAAGTTCTATAAGAACTTACATCAGTAAAAGCATTCAAGGATATATAAGGTGCTAAATCATGAGCTGTATCTACCAACTGTTCTGGTGCATCCATAAATTCTTCATCACCCTCTTCCTCTTCTCCCAACACAACTAAAGAAAACAACTGCCCTTCACACTTATGACCAGGCACACACTTCTTATCATAGTAGAAACACATATTCTTAGCCCTCTTCTCCTCATACTCTTGTTGAGTCAATTGTTTTCTCATTGGGTTTCTAACTGAAGTGTTTGGGTTAAACTTGTTGTTGGTAGCAGGCAAGGCCAACAATGGTGGTTTATTACTTCCTCCTATGTGATTATTATACCCAAATCTTCCCACATTTTGACTCCCCACAGATCTATTCTTTCTCTTAATAGCTTCCAAAGTTGCTTCTTGCAAATTTGTCAAATTATAAGCCTCAGCAAGTGATATGGGTCTGAACATTCTTACAGAAATTTCCAATTCATGTGGCAAACCCCCCAAATACAAACTCACAGCATGCTCTGGACTTATGTCTACTCTACACAAAAGTGTATCAAACAGATCTTGATAGTATTTGGCATTCTTTTCATATTTTGCATTCTTAAAAGCAGCCATTGGATCATCATTAATTGACCCAAATATTTGAATGATAGCTGTTTTTTACATTTCCCACCCCACATTATCACCAATAATACGTATAAATTGCCTATGCCAAAGTAAAGCTTTCTCACTTAAATGCACAGATACAATTTTTACCTTCTCATTATCTAGAGTGTTATCAATGAGGAAGAACTGATCACATTTGAATACCCAACCCCTCACATCATCACCTTGAAACCCTGGAAATTCCAGTTTAGCCATCCTGCTATACTGATTTGCTTGCCTTCCCATACCTGGATTCACCAACTGATTAGGTTGTGTACCCATAGCTATGATTGTGTTTGTGAGATTAACCAAAGATTGTCTAATTTCATCAAGTGCATTATCCAAATAATTCTTGACATTTGGATCAATTCCTTCACTCCCAGTATTCACACTTCTTGTGGATGGTGCCATTGATGAACTTGTATGCCACGTGTACTATTCTTGATGTTGAATGAGTTTGTTATCAGTTACCACTCTCTACCCTTTAGTTGAATGCTAACTAACAACTTTAACCGTTTCTTAGCTACCTTCAAGTCAAACAAAACAGATCATTCATTCAAAAGCAGAGGATTTAAGCACTTATGCGCTGCTCTTGTGATCGCGATGAATACTTGACAAGTAGTCATGTTTCTGAACGGATAGTACACTCTTAATCAATGTACCAGTGTAGTACATTGATTAGAATCAGAATACCAGTGTAGTATTCTTGATTTGTTTAATTTCTTGATCGGAAAATTAGAAATCTTCACCGGAACTTGATCAAAAACTGGGTAATATGATGATATAGAGCCAGGAAAGTGCTCTGATACCAATTGATAGAACACTCTTAGAACTCAATTAAGAATTGTTAAGAGGCAACACACAAGTATGTATACTCAATGAATTGAATGAGAATTGGATTGCATGTTTGTTATTAATGGAAGAAAAACAGTTACAACAACTAACTGCTAATGGTTTGTTACAGTGAGATTGAGAGAGAAAGGAAAGTTACAAATCGATAAAGTGAAACAAAATGAAAAGATAACAACTAATTTTAAAGGGAAAAAAGGGCTCCAAAAGTGGGTTATGTGAGTTGTGTGGAAAACTCACGTGCACCTCATGTGTGTGTTTAAAAACACACACATGCACCTCGATGCCAACACTTCACTAACACTTTGGCTGCTATCACACACGCTAACAGGCACGAAAGAAAGTATTCTTGTTACAAAGTTCTTGGTTTTATAAAGTGCACTACCTCCATGACTACAACCACAACTCCTGAACTGAAGAACTATATCAAATTACATTTAATAATTATTGCAGACTTACATTTGTATTGACTATAATCTGAAACATCTATAGTTCTACTTGGAACTGAACCTTTGAAAGTGAACGTTCGTCCCAAAAGAAGATCATTGGAATTGTCGATTATATGCAGCAACTTAGGTTTAGGTTTTTGAATAATTTTTGATTATCTGATGATGATGATGGTGGATTTTAGGTTTTGGTTTTTTTTCTTTACGAAAATACAGATAAATTATGGCTGATATTTAGGGATACTTTTTTTGAATTTTGGCATCAAATAATTAATTATAGACATAATCAATTCCATAATTTCCTCAAGTTTTGAATTGCCAACGTTCCATGCAATATCAGTTATGACTTGCAAATTTTATCACAACCATTGGAATGCTCTAGTGGTTAGGGTGTTGTTTATTTGTGCTTACCATCCCAAGTTCAATCTTGGAAACTACATTTTTTACATTTATTAATCTGAAATTATCAATTAATTTGCTTAGGTGGCATATTGAATAATGACAAGGCATAAAAACAATTACATGGCAATGAGGTGGACATTTGTAGAATAATTTACGTGTCATGCCTCCTTTTATATATAATGTATATATATATATATATATATATATATATATATATATATATAGGGGAGAGTTAACGTGAGATCAAACTTAAAGTTGTAAAAATGAGATCAAGTATTAAAAACCACTAAAACATTTATAAATAACAATTTTAGCAATAATACACAAAAAAAAAATTAAATTTTAATACAAATGAACATTTTAGCAACTAATAACCAAATGATACATGAGTTTGGATTAATGATACACCTGATACACATTACCCTAATACATATTCCAAAACACGATACACACTGAAACTGACGATCGTTCTTACTTCTAATCAAAGTGTATCACCTAGGTTTCAGTAAATTTTAAAAAAATCTATCGAAACTTTAATATTTTTAGTTGTAGTTAATAAAATAATTGTTTTTGTTGTAAAAAGAGTTAATGGTTTGTCAATTTTAGTTGGATCTCATTTTAACAACTTTAAGTTTGATCTTATTTGATCTAGATTCTATATATATATATATATATTATATATATATATATATATATATATATATATATATATATATATATATATATATATATATATATATATAATATATCTTTATTTTGAAGCCATTAAGAGCTGCGGAACTCCCTTGGCCGTTAGATTGTTTAATCAATGGTTAAAATGCATTGTGTCATTATTGTAATTAATTGAAAGACTAGGACATTCTTTGTAAAGCTGAAAGGGTATTAATGGACTTTATTTAAAATTTTCCATTAACCGTCCATATATATCCCAATATGATAGGATCTGTGATATTTCTTCTCTCTCACTGATCCACAAATCATTTGTTTTAATTTTAACCAAAAAAAAAAATGCCGCCTCCTTCCCAAAAACCTCTCCTCCTAACTGATTTATGACCCTTAATCCAATTGAAATGAACCAGTCTTCGTATTACCCGGTGCGTCATGACCAGTCGACCACCATGTAGATCATCGTTTTAATTCGATCACCATCTTCGTCATACGCTGCCACTTCTGAGCACCACCCATGTTGCATAAACACACCTTTCACACCGCCGCCGTTACAGATCCACCATACCACGCTGCCCCCTCCGAGCACCAGTGCCGTCGAGGTTAGAGGAATCTATTATATAATTTTAATTTTCAGTTATTTAATTCACATTTTAATTTTCAGTTATTTAATTCACATTTTGAAAAGGCTATGTAGTCTGATTCAAGATTTTGAGGAACTAGTTGTGTTCTTGGTTATTGATGCTTATTATATTATGTCATTTATTTTTTATGTTAGGGTGTCTTATTTTTTATGGATCTTATGTCTGATTGGATGATGTTTACTAGTAAAAGATAAGTATTACTTACTCGATCAACAATTAAAATCGTATTCTACTTTGCTCTTTTTATCAGTATACGATGCCTTTTCTGAAAAGGTTGGTTTTTTTATGTCATATTCTTTTCTATGTGAGATGAGTCAAATGACTACTATAAAAATATTTTTTAAGTGTGCTTAACTATTTAAAAAATGATTGTGTATCAGGTGGTTTATATGAAATTATGATTTTGGTTAATGTATGGTTAGTTGCTATGTTTCTCGCTAGAAAAAATAATAAACTATTGTGCATATGTGTTTTACGAGTGATAATCACATTGAAGCAGTTGAGATCATGAAGTCGTTAGGCGCACATATATGTTTACGTATAAAACATATATGTTTTTTGATTGGATTATATATGTTTTGTATACATAAAAAAAAATCTTATGTTTATTTGTGTTTGTTAGTTTAAGCTTGTCCTTGTGTGTTATGTTATCTTAAGTTTTATTTTAAAGGTATTTAATCTTGGCTATTATTTTTAGGCTGGCGTTCTTTGAAGTCAGCATCTTGGAATATTATATGTTTCTAGGAGGAGTGCGTGTATGTTTTTGGACGTCTTGTAATATTGTTCAAAATAATATGATAAGAAACTTCAAACACATATGTTTTGTCTTACATATGTCTTAGTTTACGTTAATTATTGTTAGTGCACAAGTGTAAAGATAGATTATATTCATGTATTTCTTCTTATTATAAATTGTATTTTAATTGTATTTCAATCTATATCAAATTTTGTGTTTAACATTATGTTCTTGATTGTTATAAGTTTACATGATCTAAAAACACATATTATCTCTTTCATTTGAAAAACATGTATGTAAAACTATTCAAAACCCAAATAAAATAAATTAATTCTTAAAGCACATATCCAAATCGGAGTTTTAAAAAACGTCGTAAAGTTGATAAAAAACAACAAAAAAAAAATAAAATAAATAAAAAATAAAAAAATTGAATGTTTTAAAAAAAACATGATTTATTTTAAAAAATCAAAAATTATATAAAATTGACTTTTACTATTATACCCTTTTGGATTAAATAAAAAAAATTAATAATTCAAAAATGTTATGTTGCATTGTTATGTTGCACAATATGCATTACTACTGAGATCACAAAAGGGTTCGCGGTTCGCCGACAACAGGATTACCGAAATAAAGGCCATATATATATATATATATATATATATATATATATATATATATATATATAAATATATATATATATAAGAAGGATTATTTGGAGCAAAAAGGTCGAAAAGCAGCGAGAACCAACGTCAACCAATCAGATTTTTTTGAATATTTATTTTTATTATTTAATTCAAAAGGTTATAATAGTAAAATTATATATTTTAAATAAAAGACGTTTTTTTAGTTTCTAAATTTTAGAAAACTTTTTTTTTGAAATAAGTTTTTTTCAACACGGATGATTTAAAAAGTAAGATGCATAGGCATTTTTTTCATATAATGTAAATTGATAGATATTTTTAGTATTCAATTACTTAAACATTTATTGTGTGTTGGTCACAAATATTTAAAAAAATCTGTTAATATAACAGAATACATGTGCAAAAGTTAAAAGACACGACATGTAACATCAGAATCAATAACAACTGAAGAACATAAAATTAAAAAAATGAAGTGTTATTTGCGACCAACCTATTATTCTAGCCACTAGATACAAGTACATAAACATTAACATCATATGATATACAAATACGGTATAAAATGTCTTTGCATGTGTGCACTGCTAATCTTTAACAGAATTGGATTTTGTTTTGATGTATGCACATGTATTTCTCCTCATTAGTCGCTCTTGCCTTGTCTGTACATATGCGTTCTTTCCATCCATATGCAGATATGTATCGTCTGCGTGATCTTTTTCAAACACATGAAAAAACAAAATATATGTGAAATCAAAACACAACATTTTGTTAAACAAGTAAATACTAATTAGAGAAACTAAAATAATAAAACTACAAAGTCAATAAATTAATTAACCTTGATAAGCCATTTAAATATAACTGAACCTTGTAGAAACTTGAGATCGAAAGTAAACAATTGTGGAAAACTAGAAGGGGGGGTTGAATAGTTTTGCCGATTTTAAGTTAGTTTCAAAAACTTTAGATTCGTTAATATGTGAGATCTTATGGATGTGTAGAAAGTATAGATCTAATGATAAAGCAAGTAAATAAAGTAAAGCGAAGGGAAGAAAAGACACAACCGATGTATAGTGGTTATTCTACAAGGACACCTTCCTTGCCCTACTCCACTCCCCGAGTCACCTACTCGCGAGTTCAAGCACTATGTCAACAAACTCCTTCACTTGGCGGAGAAGCCTTCACAAATTTGCTTACACTTTTTGGTACAAAAAGCTAAATCCGAGGTCCGTAGCACGGTGGACCAAACCAACACGACTATTACACAACAAGTATGTGAAATGTCAAATACAAGATCTTATTTCTGAAATCTTGCTTGTGACAAATCAATCAAGGACCTCTTGCTTGGATGACTTGTAGAATGCTCGTGATCTCGCCTTATAGAAGGACCTATATGAGGATCACAAATAGAAAGAAAGAAGAACAACTCTCTAGATCAAGTGATCTATATGTTAGAAGAGAATGAGAGTGTATGAGAGATTTAGTAAGAAGAGGGGTGAGTTAGAATGAAGAAATGGCTCTCTATTAATAGGCAAAATTCTTCCTCATTCCCGGATCCCACGGATCCCTTCCACTTGGGATCCGTCATAGGGATCCGTGGGCTCCTCTTGCCCATGGGTTTTGGTTATGGGTCATGGGTTATGGGTTGGTCCATGGGTTTTCTTTAGATTCAATGTATCTAAGTATACATTGTATCTAGTCTACTTGGGTATGGGTTAAGATCCATGGGTTATGGTTTTACCCATCCTAATAAACTATTACAACAAATGCTTAATTATTACATTTTTGTATTTAAATGGCTATATGTAAATGCTTTACAAAAATAACATGTATCCTTATAATTATACTTAAGATAACATTATATTTGTTATCAACAAAACACAAAGAGATCGCAAATATTAATAAACGTTTTTACGGTTTATTTGTATTAACAATCTCTCCCCTTTTGTTGATGACAAAACATAATGTTATGATGAGTAAAACTTAAGAATAGATGTAAGTTTTGAAAGCCCTCTAAAGTTTTACTTCTTCTCCCTTTTGTGAAACAAAAGTTAACCCTGAAAGAAATAAACATAAAAGTGTGGAAAAAAGTCCGTATTTTTCTTACTCCCTTGGCGGTAGCTCCCCTAGTTTGGAAGTCAAGTGAAGAAAAATAAAAATCCTACAAAAAGAAAGGTTAGTAACATGCTTAAATAATCTTGTGATTGGCGAGAATCAAGATTGGGAGCCAAGGTATGTAAACAAGGCCTTGTAATAAAACAACAAATTGTAGTGGTATTTATGCCACTTACAAGCATGTAAAAGTAAGAACAAGACTTGTTCTTGAAAATGACTTCAAATACTAAAAAGTAGAAAATAGTAGTAGTGATTCCTTCCATGCTTGCATAAGGTTATGGATGGAGGGTTTGATGAGTGATGGTATTGATGCGATCAAGGATGAGGTTGAGTATGAAGCGCATTTCTTCCCTAACTTCTATTGCAATTTTCCTAGTGGATTGGCAATGTTCACAATGTAAATGATGTGGGTAATGAGTGCGGAAGTTTTCGGGTTGTTTTGATTTGAGTTATGCGGAAGTTGTGGTGGAAAAATAGGAAAATATGGATCAACATCCGGAATATTTGTAAATGGTGGTGGAAAAGAACCTAGATGTTCTTGTAATGTGATGGGAGCTAATGGTGGTGATGTTTCAAGATCTTGAAAGATAGTATTTGGAGATGTGGGTGGTGTTGAAAAGACTATTTCTTTTTGTTTAGGTTGTTTAGATCTTGTTGGAGTCTTAAGGAGTTCCCAAAGAGTGACTTTAGGTGGTGATGAAGTTGGTGTACTTGTTGGTGATGAGGAGGTGCTATAATGGAAGCATCTTGTGGTGAGTTATTTGTTGAGGATGACCTATTTGAGGTTGGTTTTGCTAAAAAACAAGATCGGATACTAATCCGTCTTGGATATCCTAGAGTTTGATTGTGGTATTTTGGATGGTGGAAGTACAAAGGTTTGGGTATCATGAAGATGATTATTTGTACTAGGTGATTTATCTAAAGGGTTTTTGGATGACATGGTGTATTGTGTATGTGAGGATGAGATGGATTATGCAAGCATTTTGGGAGTTCTATATATAGAAAAACAAAGCATTGTAATGAATGCTTGACCAAAATGTGGATTAAAATCTAATGATTAGATATGAATTCAAGGCATGTGATCATGAGAACACAAGCATTAAAGAGCATACTCCAAAAAATGAAACAAATGTGGATTTTTCATCCAAAGTGAAAAAATAGAAGGTGAAAACGCTTCATTTCGGATCCCACGGATCCTTCCCTTGAGGGATCCGTCCGGCATGAAGGTGGGATCCGTGGATGCAGTGATCAGGCAGCTGACACAAAATTTTCCTTTGGAAACATTTTGCCTATTGTGTGCCTATATGCAAACTATTTGGAGTTGCGGTTATCTCGACTCCTAAGAAGAAAAGGAAAATAAACTAGAAGTATAAAAACATCCTATTGAGATAACCCGAAAACACATATTTAGTACATAAGTGCGTAATTTAGTGTTATCAATGCTCCTAATTCATTGTTGCTTAAATGAATGTACCCGAAAACACATATTAGTTATGTGTCCCTTTAGCATTCAAAAGACATGAGATGCAATGAAAACGGGTTTTACTTTGTATTAATAATGCAAAAAGCGATTTGTCCTAGACGTGAGAAATTGCTTTTGTGAAATTGATACGGGAAGGTATCATCCTTTTAGAAAACATTTTGAAAAGAGGTTCTCTTTGAAAATGTAAAAAGAGGTTCTCTTTGAAAATGTATATGTGTAAAAAAAATAAGAAAGCTATAAGTGGAAAACTTATATTGGGTTTTGAAAATTCCCGTATTGTTTGTGAGTTGTGTATGAAATAGAAATCCTAGACTCAGAAAGAAGAAGGCTAGTGTTTACATACCTTGTAGAGTCAAATAAGTAACGACGTTTGTTCCATTAGACCAAGACCAAGACGAAGTAGGTTGAATTGTTCCCCCTTCAACGGTTTGGTGAGGGCGTCGGCTATGTTGTCTTCGGATGCTACCTTCTCAATAGAGATGTTCCCCTTTTTGAACATTGTCTCTTAGGAAGTGATGACGAATCTCTATATGCTTTTTGCGAGAGTGCAATACCGGATTCTTGCTTAAGTCGATGGCACCTTTGTTGTCACATAGAATGGCTATGTCGCTTAGATGAATGTCGTAGTCGACTAGCGCTTGTTTCATCCATAGTGCTTGTTGGCATGCTTTGCGTGAGGAGCGTACTAGGCCGGTTGTTGATATTGCTAGTGCCGTTTGTTTCTTAGAAAACCAAGATGTTAAACAACATCCCATGAAAGTACATACCCCACTTGTACTTTTTATATCAACGTAATCACACGCATGAGAATCTGCATATACAATTGTTTCTACTCCCGTGCCCTTAGGATACCATAATCCTAATTGTGTTGTACCCTTAATATATCTAAATATCCTTTTTATGACTTCTAGGTGTGATGTTTTAGGGTCTTCTTGAAACCTAGCACATAAGCAAACAGTAAACATGATATCCGGGCCTACTTGCAGGTGAGGTAGAGAAGACTACCTATCATGCCACGATATTTAGTATTATCTACAGATTCGCCGTCTTCATCTTTTGTGAGTTTGGTGTCGGATGACATTGGAGTCCTAATTGGTTTCGACTCTTCTAGACCGAATTTCTTTAACATCTCCTTGATGTATTTAGATTGATTGAAGAAGATACCATCTTCTACTTGTTTTATTTGTAGACCAAGAAAGAAACTAAGTTCTCCCATCATACTCATCTCGAACTCGTCATGCATGATTTTAGAGAAATCATCACACATGTCTTGACAAGTGGATTCGAATATAATATCATCTACATATATTTGTACTATGATTATATGTGACTCTCTTTTCTTAGTAAAAGTGTGTTGTCAACTAACCCCATGGTATAGTTGTGTTTAACTAGAAATGACTTGAGTCTATCATACCAAGCTTTTGGAGCTTGTTTAAGACCATAAAGGGCTTTCTTTAATTTATACACATGTTTGGGTTTTCAAAATCAATGAAGCCTGGAGGTTGAGCTACATATACTTCTTCATTAATGAAACCATTTAGAAAAGAGCTTTTGACATCCATTTGATAAAGCTTTAGATCATTAGCACAAGCATACGCAAGAAGTATTCTTATAGACTCTAATCTAGCCACCGGGGCGTAGGTCTCATCAAAGTCTATTCCCTCTTGTTGGTTATACCCTTGAGCAACGAGTCTAGCCTTGTTCCTAGACACTACTCCGTTTGCATCTAATTTGTTTTATAAACCCATTTGGTTCCTATTATGGTTTGATTACTAGGTGGAGGGACAAGTGTCCAAACATCATTAGAAACAAATTGATTTAGTTCTTCTTGCATAGCCATTACCCAACTCTCATCTTTTATGGCTTCTTGTGTATTCTTAGGTTCTAAGGTTGAAACGAAACAAAACAAGCTACTTTGGTTTTGAACTTGAGACCTTAATGTTCGTTCGTTTAGTTTTCCTATGACTTTATCTACGGGGTGATCTTTGGACTCTTTAATGTTTATTATTTCATCACTTAGAGGTTCTTCTTCTTCACTTATCCTTTTCTTTATTACTATAGCTTCACTTTCTATAATCTCGTCATCGACAAGAGGTGGAGAGGGTTTGGGTGGACTTTCATCAAATTTTATATTTAATGACTCTTCTACCTTCATTGTTTCTTTGTTTAATATGGCGTAAGCTTTGCTATTTGGCGAGTAACCTAAAAAGATACCTTCGGTTGATTTAGGATCAAATTTTGTAAGGTAATCTTTAGTGTTAAGAATAAAACATTTACTACCAAAGACTCTAAAGTGATTTAACGTAGGCTTTTGCCTCGAAGTAACTCATATGGAGGTTTTCCTAAGATTGGTCTAATTAAGACTCGATTGAGTATGTACGTTGAAGTATCAACGGCATTACACCAAAACTTTTGAGGTATGGATTGTTCATTAAGCATGGTTCGACTCATTTCTTGTAGGGTTCTATTCTTTCTTTCTACTACCCAATTCGATTGTGGAGTCGCGTGGGTAGAAGTTGTGAGTAATACCATTAGCGTCACAAAAGCTCTGAATTGCACTTCATTATCGAATTCCCTACCATGATCCGTCCTAATAGACACTATGGGACTTCCTAGTTGTCTTTGGATCTTTTGCTTAATATTTCAAAATAATTAAAGGTTTTCGTTTTGTTCTTTAAAAATTTTGTCCATGTATACCTAGAATAGTCATCCACTATGACCAAAGTGTAGTAGTTGCCTCCATAACTTTGGATAGCGGATGGACCAAATAAATCCATATGTAGTAATTCTAGACACCTAGTTGTAGACACCATGTTTTTAGCTTTATGACTAGAATGAGCTTGTTTTCCTACATTACAAGCATCACAAAAGTGATGTTCATATTTTAACTTAGGTAGATCTCTTACTAGATCTTTGGATGATAGCGATTGAAGAAGTCGCATGTTGGCGTGACCAATCTTGATGCCATAAGGTCAAGTATCATCCATAGAGGTAAGACATAGTTTGTCTTTAGGTTCATTACCGATTTTAATGACATAGACTCCATGTTTCCTAATTCCTCTTCCTATGGTTATGCCATATTTTAGTATCTTACTACGGTTTTGGTAAAAGTACATTGCACTTTTATCACATATTTGTTTTATACTTAAGAGGTTAAAGTTTAGGTTTTCTACGTGACACACATCGTTAATGGTTAGAGATTTGTTAGAAATCGTACCTTTACCGATGATTCTACTTTGCTATTTCCAAACACCACATTACCTCCATTGAAGGATTCATATGTGGAGAATAGATCTCTATTGCGGTCATGTGCCTCGTGCACCCGCTATCCTTGACCCATTCATCGGGGTCTAGGTGGACCTTTAAGCACACCTAAAACAATAATAAACTCAAAAGTTTGGTCCCCATTTGTTCATGGGTCCATTAGTGTTAAACATTCCATTCATGTTAGACATGTATGGATAAGATGAGTATGCATTCCATGGAGCAAAGTTTTGAAAAGGAAAACCGTTTTGCATGTTTGGATTCCATCCCATTTGATGGTTACTTTTTGGGTAAACGTTATTAGGTCTCCTAAATGAATTAGGTTTTGAAAAAGATGGAGCTTTGTTTCTTGCAAAAGTAGGATTATATTTTGGAGGTGGTTGTCTAGTGGTGACATGAGTTGGTTTCTTCCTATTAACTATAACAAACTCAGTTCTAGATGAAGAAGCTACGTTATTGCTATTGTTTGCTACAACAGATCCACGGATCCCTTTACGTACACTAGCCGGTTCCTTTTTAGGGGATCCGTGGGATACGATTAATTTTGGTTTCTAGTTCCTTTACAAATTTTGTTTCTTTACTTTCACTAGTTGATGGATCAAGTTGTTGACTACCTAGACCCTTTTGAGTGTTACCGGTTTTAACACTTCGAGTATTGTATCTAAAGTGTTCGTACTCATTCTAGCAATTTTAGAATCTAAGTTATCCACTAGTGTTTGAAGTTGAACGCAAAGTTCACATTCACCACTTGCTATTTTACCCTTTTCTAAGCGTTTTAGTTTTGCTTTTAATTCTATGACTTCTTTATCTAAGCGTTGATTTTGACTCTTTAAAAGCTTGTTTTTGTTAATTAGTTTTAAGCTAATATTGCATAGTTTGTTATATTCATTATGCAATGAGTCGTCATCAAGTGATGAACTACTATAGTATTCGTGACATACCTCGTCATTTTCCATGAGACAAATTTCTTCATCCTCCTCGTCGCTCATTCCCCGCTTTCCGCGGCAACGCTTTTGATCATCCCGTTTGGGACACTTACTAATAAAGTGGTTTGGGTCCCCACATTTAAAGCAAGTACGATCATCCTTTGGCTTTTCGTCCTCTTTGCTTTTCCGAAAGCCTTTCTTATCGTCATACGGTTGTTTGACGTATCTTCCCTTTCTTCTAAAGAACTTTTAAAGTCCCACCGCCATAGCGTACTCTTCGTCGTCACTACTCGAAGATGAGTTCTCCTCATCGCTCGAAGCCTTTTGGCTTTAAGGGCAAGAGATTTGTGTTTCTCTTTCACCTTTGAAGCGGAATCTTTAGCAAGGACAAGCTCGTAGACTTTTAGGTTGCCTATGAGTTCATCGAGGGTGAGGATTGTCAAATCTTTTGACTCTTTGATCGCCGTCACCTTGGATCTCCACTTCGATGGAAGTGCCCTTAGATATCTCCTAACATGGTTACGGCTAGAAAAGATTCATCAAGTGCTTGTAAAGATGTAATAATAGTATGAAAGTTAGCAAATGAATGATCTATAGTTTCCTCATCCGATATTGAAAATTGTTCATATTGTTGAACAAATAAATCAATTTTATTATTTTTAACTTGTTGGTTGCCTTGATGAGTTACAACTAAAGAATTCCAAATTTCTTTAGAGGTTTTAAGCATAGAAATTCTTTCGAATTCATTTTTCGGTAAAGCATTATATAAAACCATTTTTGCTTCACTATTTTTAGAAAGCTTTTCTTCATTTCATCGTTTAGTTTATCATGAGGTATGTGAACTAAATTTCCTTTATCATCATTTGAGGTAGCCTCAAAATCACCTTCAACAATAATGTACCAAAGATCAATATCTTTAGACTTCACATATGTTTTGAATCTATTTTTCCAATATATAAAACCATTAGTTTCAAGTAGTGGTGGTCGTTGCATAGATTGCCCTTCCTTATAATTTTTAGAACCCATAGTGATCGAAAAGTTTTTAAAATACAATTTTATTTTAAAACTTTTATAAACTTAGCTCTTGATGCCAATTGTGGAAAACTAGAAGGGGGGTTGAATAGTTTTGCCGATTTTAAGTTAGTTTCAAAAACTTTTAGATTCGTTAATATGTGAGATCTTATGGATGTAGAGAAAGTATAGATCTAATGATAAAGCAAGTAAATAAAGTAAAGCGAAGGGAAAGAAAAGACACAACCGATGTATAGTGGTTCAGCTACAAGGACACCTTCCTTGCCCTACTCCACTCCCGAGTCACCTACTCGAGAGTTCAAGCACTATGTCAACAAACTCCTTCAACTTGGCGAGAAGCCTTCTAGCGTTGCTTACACTTTTTCGGTACAAAGCTAAATAGAGTCCGTACGGTGGACCAAACCAACACGACTATTACACAACAACTATGTGAAATATCCAATACAAGATCTTTCGCTACAGAAATCTTGCGGAGTGACAAATCAATCAAGGACCCCTTGCTTGGATGACTTGTAGAATGCTCGTGATCTCGCCTTATAGAAGGACCTATATGAGGATCACAAATAGAAAGAAAGAAGAACAACTCTCTAGATCAAGTGATCTATATGTTAGAAGAGAATGAGAGTGTATGAGAGATTTAGTAAGAAGAGGGTGAGTTAGAATGAAGAAATGGCTCTCTATTTATAGGCAAAATTCTTCCCTGTTCCGGATCCACGGATCCCTTCCACTTGGGATCCGTCTAGTGTAATCCTAGAGATCCGTGGAATGCTCCTCTTTGCCCATGGGTTTTTTGGTTATGGGTCATGGGTTATGGGTTGGTCCATGGGTTTTCTTTAGATTCAATATATGTATCTAAGTATACATTGCATCTAGTCTACTTGGGTATGGGTTAAGATCCATGGGTTATAGTTTTTACCCATCCTAATAAACTATTACAACAAATGCTTAATTATTACATTTTTGTATTTAAATGGCTATATGTAAATGCTTTAAAAAAATAACATGTATCCTTATAATTATACTTAAGATAACATTATATTTGTTATCAACAAAACACAAAGAGATGGCAAAATATTAATAAACATTTTTACGGTTTATTTGTATTAACAACTATGATAAAAAAAAATACATGTGCATTATTTTCTAAACTGGCCACCTTATAAAAATACATGTGCATTATTTTCTAAACTGGCCATTTTATAAAAATACATGTGCATATTCACGGATATGTAAACCGGAATATATGTGCATACCAACTTGCCTGACCCTCTCATCTTTTGTGCCACACAGATTATAGTTTTTTTTTCCTTTAAAAGATATGTAAACCGGAAATAAAAGGACAATGAAGTATTTACCGAAAAGAGCATGTGCAATAACTATCTTGTCGCTAGATACTAACAAAACACATGTGTACTCTTCATCATGCTCATCATACTCGTACCTGTAATACGCACAACCAATTAATAAACGAATTGTTTAGTTATAACAACCAAAAAAACACATATGCACATCCTTTCTTATCTCAAAAGATGAAAACGAGTTTAATCATAACAAGTAATGCTAGATAGTATGTACAAATCACATGTGCATTCTTCAAATCTTTAGCATAACTACCACATGCACTTGTGTCTTTACTCTTTAAATCTTTAGCATAACTATCTTGTCACTAGATAGTATATACAAAACACATGTGCACTCTTCATAATGGTCATCATACTCGTACCTCTAATAACCACAAATAATTAATAAACGAATTATTTAGTTATAACAACTAAAAAATCACATATGCACAATCCTTTCTTATATCAAAATATGAAAACAAATTTAATCATAACAACTAAAATAACATGATACGTATCGACAACACAACCAAATTACTCAACAAAAAAACAAATGTACATATCATCTAGTTACGACCTCTAAAAAAGAGCGACAGCTTGACTCTCTCGATCAAATCAAATAATGTTCATCATCAAATCATTATCAATTCTATATGCCACTATGGTTAAAAACACAAAACCCAACAGAAATAACCACTGATCCAAATTTAGAAGCTTTTACTAAAATAACAACAGGTCCCCGTTCAGCATGCTGCAACAACTTTTCTCCGAATTCCTGCAAATATGGTTAAAAACACAAAACCCAACAGAAATGGAAATAAAACAAATGAAAGGGACAATTCGGGTTTTCTTCCGAAAGAGCACTTTTCCTTATTTACGAGTCTTTAAGTTAGACTCGAAGCCTCGGGGCTTTATGGTGGCCTTTGGACTTGGCCAACTTCCTCCATATCCTTCATCAAATTATGTCTTACCTAAGCAACATTTGTAGCTGTTCGGAGATATTCCTTAGTCTCGATCTTTCGAATTTTGCAAAAATTTTCGTCCGGCCCCAAGTGGTATCTAGTGAACTCATACTTTTCTGCTACAATTGGTGGCGTTTTTTTTATATGGAATGCCAAGAAGCTTGCACCTTCTTTGCTCATATTCTTCATCCTCTAGGTTAGTTAATCCTGCTTCACTTTGTGGCTCAAGGTGGTCCATGATTCCTTCATAATCATTGGACTTGGTATCAACTGATTCATCAATATGTCCATGTTTACATTCTTCTCTTGTGTCCTTGTTGTCATCATTAATTAAGTTACCCGTATCTTGAGGAGTCTCTTCACATGGGCTATCTTCATTCATGCAATCCTTCCAAATTTTATCCTTAGTGGAAGCATCCACTTTTCCATATTTGATTTTAATCCAATCGTTAAATCTTAACTTGTCTAACCATTGTATCTCGGTTCTTCTATCGTCATTGGTTGAAGTCCACAAAAATCTGTTATTTCCTACTCTAACCACACTACTTCCCCCATTATAGTTGTTATCATACGGTTTGCAGGAAGCCCAAGAATCCCCATCAATGGTTTTTATTTTCTTACATCAATGCTTTCGAGCAAAGGTGTTGTTATTATCCATAGCTCCATGATCAGAGATTGTTTCTTTATGATTTGCATCATTATCAGATGTTTCACTGAGGCCTAGATTAGTCCAGATTTTTCTTTTAACATCATTGCCAACGTCCCCACACAATTCGTAACCAAGCTTTGAATGTTGTTCCTTTATCATTAGTTGAGGACCACAGGTACTTATTGTTTTTTAATCTTTCTTTGTCATGCCCACCGTCACAGATGTCCACATAGGGGTTAAAAGAAGCCCAAAGATCATATCCTCTGTCGTTGTCAATAGGGATAGCCTTGTGATAAGGTTTTAAAATGTACCTTTTTGAGGGGTCGTTTAAGACCTTATTTGATCACTTTTGTATCCGTTATTACTTAATATCGTTCCTTTTCACTTTTTAGGTCTCTTGAAGGCAAATTGCTGGAATGGCATTTATTTGGGCGAAAAGCGGATATCTGAAGAAAATGGCCAAAGTCAAGAATCGAGACACTCAATTGCTGGAAACAGGGGACGGCGTCGAGGTGTTGTTGACGCCGTCGCATCACTTTTGGACGGCTCAGTAGCTAAATTGCTTATTTACAAGTAGCGTGTCGCTTTAAAAGAGTAGGTCGTCGCAACTCAGACGGCCTAGATTTGATCGCAGCGGCGTTAGAGACGAAGGATGGCGTCACAAGAATAAGGTGACACCGCCGCAAGACTAACGTGGCCAAGACGAAACCCAATGAGCGACCCGACGGCGTCACAAATCAAAGGGTGACGCTGTCGCGATTGTAATCTTATATATAGAATCGAATTTTTTAATTTTGTGTGTAGTCTTTTGGAGTAAAACCTAAACCGAACCAAGGGCGTCTTGTACAGTATTTTAGGGTTCCAAACCCTATCTTACATCAAGATAAGTGTTTTACTTCATTAATTCAATTATGTCTTCAATTATTTGTGTGTATGCTTGCATGTTCTCCATGTCCGGGTAATTTATTTGTGTGTTTGCTTAGGGAATATGAAACTTAACTATTGAATATTGATTGGTTGTCTCTTATCTTAATTGTTAATGATCTAGTAATGCGATAGGTCATTCGTTGTTTAATTAATGTTTGATTAATCTTTGTGAACCTTAGACTATAACACTGTCACAATTCTCAATTTCCGGTCATTTCTCACATTTACTATTTCATCGTATATTGTAAACTAGGTTTACAAGTATTAAATTCGCGTAACCTTAGGGGTTTAGCTGCGAATTCATGAACATATCATCGAGGACATTTCATATAGACTAAGTTTAGTCTACATTTCATTAACATCATTGTCATCATATAAATTCATGCATGGTTTTGCATTTTTCATTAAACGTATAATTCTCATATTAAATAAACGTTATCGCGTAAGTAATTATTTTGAACAATTGATCCGTTACTTCCAAAATTATCCGATATATTTTTATACTCATATTAAGTTATAAAAATAATATTATGAGTTTACCCGATGTTTTAAATTTATTTTGTATATAAATTGTTAAATTTATATAATTACGACGGTTTTCTTAAATTCCACACGATTATTATTATTTCACTCAAATTTTGCAAGAAATGTATTTTTATAATTTTTATGACCTAAATATATTTTATCTTGACCCGTGAAAATTTATTTTTAACTAACGCTACCTTAAATATTCAAATGTGACTACAACTTATCATTTATCTTCATTTAATCATACTTAAACATTTCATTATACTTAAAAAAAAAAAAATACATATAAGTGAATGACAAACCTCCCTTGTCGACAAGGGAGGGTGAGTCATTGAGGACTCTTGCAAATATCTCTAAGGTACAAGTATTATACTAACTAGACGAGTACCCGCGCCTAGCGGCAGCTGTTCCTAGCGGCAGATAATTAACAATTGCGATATTGTGATAAGTGTTTCGTAACATGCGATAATTCAACTGAAGAAAAAATTCTTAACATGTATCAAAGAACAAATAAAAGTATTTATTGAAACTGAAAATGAAACATTACATCAATTATGAGATAACTAACAATGCACGTTACTCGTCATGTAAAATTTCTTATTACACGGCATATGAGGCGTTGAATCCTCTTTGACCGAACTCTTTGATTGGCTTCACTTTGTAGTTATCATCCATCAAGACATGGTATTTGACCCAATCAAACCTAAGAAACTTAACAAAAATATATAAACCGGTTGTATAATGTATTTTGACCAAATTATTTCAGAAAACTTTGTATACCTTTGAAATTAATGCGCCGGAACAATCAACGATTAAAGCACCAATCAATCACCATCATTATAGCAATATTTGGAACACAAATTTGTATTTAACGTATTTAATGCGCGAAGCGAGACAAAAAAATGAACCCTGTGACTAAATAATAAATTCATATAATGTTTTGTGATTGTAAGCAATCAAGTTATTCACAATAATATATATAAATGTCAAAACAATATTTTTAAAAATCATATGGTCATTGCACACATTTCAATATTTAATAACTGAGATCGCATATGATACACACACTATAAAGTAACATAACAATAAATAATAAGTATTAATATGGTGCCTTATAAAATAAAAGATATTGATAAACTTTTAGAAATTATTAGTGTTAAGATTAAATAAATTAAAAAATATATACTTTTTTTGGGAAAATTACAATAGTAAAAGTTGTCAAAATTTGTCATACATTTCTTTCAAATTTTAGGTGTGAATTGTTATGGTAGCTATTTCATTAAGGGCAAATTCTTTGAATTTTTATGTAGAAATTTTAGTTTTAAAGAAATTTTAGAAATTTAACATTACTCACTTTTTAAGTTTCAAAAACATGGATACATGCTTTGTATGTATAATAATAAATAAAAAAAAAACTTGTATTGACTTTCCAACATTGAATATGCCAAATCAGTTTTCATTTAATATTAGTTTGAATTTTTAATGGTAATTATATATACATATAGTTAAAGACGAGTACCGTGTATAGCAACGAGATTTTATAGCGACATATCGTTTAGTGATAAAAAATGTTTATGGTTATAAACAAAAAATAATAAAAGTTTGAAGATTTGGGTATTAAACATAATGTTCATTGAAACCGGTCGTAGGGTGGTTCAACTGGTTGAACCGTTTTGGTCGAAAACAGATCGATTTAAACGGGTCAACCCGGCGGGTTTGGTTGAACAGGTGAAATTAAATTGCGGGTCAACCCGTCGGGTTTGAAGCGTCCGTGTTAACGGTTTTCGATGTGTATTAATAGTTTACTTTTGAAATATATGTTTTCAAAGTTTCTATTTTTAGTTTCAACATTTCACTTTTTGTGTTTTCCTTTATATATAGTATCGCTGGGTACCTGTGACGATTAACTGGAGAAAAGATTTCGATGAGGCCGATTTACCCGTTTGTATCGGGTTTCAACGGGTCCTCTCGGTTCATTTTCGGATGACTTTATCGGTTAGTCGAACCAGGTGGCGAAACCGGTTCCCGATTGAACCGTTGGTCGGTCTGGTCAGTTTTCAAAATTATATGTACCATCAACTTGTTAGCTTGTATGAAACTTTATGTGTTTTATTAATTTGTATAATGTGTATAATAGCATGTACTTTCCATTTTATGGTGTTTTAAAAATAACAAATTAGTGTGTGTAATTATTTTATATTATGGATTTTGTTGAAACTTGTTTAAATTGTATATTGTGAAAATTTTATTGTACTTTTTAGTATGGGGTGTTTTAATTGTTTGTATTTAATTTGGTGGATATGTTTTTAGTTAGTTGTACAATATGAATAAATCAATTTACTTTTAAGTAATGGGGTGTTTTAATAAGAGTATTAATTACATTATACACTTCTCTCACCTTTGACTTTCAACTTTCAACTTTCAATTTTCACTTTCACCTTTGACCATTTTTCTATTTTATGTAGTAAAGATTAACATTATTCATTTCACTTCATTTGCAAAATACAAGATCAAAAATATCTCTTGCTCTCTTTTCTCTCCAAAACCGGCAGCCCAAGACCAAGAAGGAAGGAATCATCACAATAATTTTCTAGACAAAGTTATTTAACAATCTAGTATCACTCTTTGTAAAGGTTTTGCAATAAAAACCTAAGGTGATTAGGAAAAATCCATTGTCCTTAAACCTCATCATATTTCTTGTAAGCATTCATATTCATGTTTTTATTTCACATTCATTGTTATGGTCATATCATTTTATTTGAGAAACATGCAAGTTATGTGATGTTTATACCACTTTTTAAGGTTTTTTTAAGTGTTATATATATATATAATCCATCCTATAATTACTCCTTGTTATATATTATTTTTGGTGATGCCTAGGAACCCATGACACCCTAAGAAGGTGTATGGTAGGATTAGAATAGCTTCGGGGTTGTTTTGAATGGGTTAGAATAGGTTTGGCGCGAGAAAAACTCATTTCGACAAGTTTGCAAAAGGGTCTGTCCTTATTTTGAAAATCTGGAAAATCCGACAGTAGGTAAATATTTTTGGCTTAGATATTTGGAAAATATACTTTAAAACGAAAACGTGGCGCTTGAACGGATTAAAACGGAGCTATAACGAAGAAGTTATGAATTTTTCAAGTTGGGCGAAAAATATAAATTTCTGGAATTTCAGCAAACATTGTTTATTTTGTATGAGTCAAAAATGAAGCTTGGACGTTGTAAATTATGTCGACTTGTCAAAATATGTTGGTATACTTTGATACAAAGCTAAGGACCTTTAAAACGTAGAAAGCAGTTTGTAACGATTAAATTATACACGTTTACAAAAGTTGCCGTAATTTTATTATATAAGAAAAACTATATTATTTCTAATAGGCAAGTTTTACGGCAAAACTAGAGACCAAGTTAAAGGTTGTTTTTAACATCGAATTAGAACTTTTTATAAAGAGATGTCTTCTAATAAAAGTAAGTTCGCCAAGTATATTTATCAAAATGTCCGACCGTTTGATTAGCGGAGTTGTAATAAATAAATTATGGTCACTCAAACTTGGTCGAAAACCATCCTTAAACTATATTTTGGGACATAAGTACCATACTTAACCTCTATTTTTCTTTATGTTCGAGACCTCTAGGATGGAAATGCATGTACTAAAACTTTGAGATAATGATACGAGCTTCCAAACACTGTTGAGTTTGTTTCCTAACATTTCGGCGTACACCATTTTACGACTAGCTTTTAGAGGCCGTTTAGTCACTTTCATGAAAATTTCAACGACATTATTTTACGACGAAAAGTTATATTTTCATAATAAATCACTAAATGATTATCGTAGGATATTATTTCGACGTAAGTACTTGTAAAGTACTTGGTAACTGGGCAATATGTCATAAACATATATTTCGACGATAAACTTTATTTTCCAAAATGTACAAGTGGTATGGATATCATATGAGTTTGCATGCACGACATTGTTTCATGACTTATATTAGAGCAAATCATTCATATTAGGTTGCGGATAGAGATTGCACCTCATTTCAGTGTATCTACTTTTGTCACCATAACTATTGCAACAGGTGAGTAATCACATCCCCTTTTTACCGTTTTACTATATTTTGGGGCGAAATGCATGAACCATTCTTGAGCTAAATTGTTTACTACTTTTATTAACTAGTTTGACTAGAACTTGTGAACTTGAATCAAATCCTTGAACTTAATTATGAAATAATGCCTTACTTGAACTTATTGAACCATACATGTTATGACCTTGACCTAAAGTCTCCCATGTTCGGAGCATCACTATAAAGTCTCCTACGTTCGGAGTATATCTTTGGAAAGAGGCACCCAGTATATCTTTGGGAAGAGGCACCCAGTATATCTTTGGGAAGGGGCACCCAACATAACTTTGGGTAGTGGCACCCAACATAATTTGGTTTCATCAGAACCATCATTACAAAGTCTCCCTTGTTGGAGCAGTGCAAAGTCTCCCATGTTCGGAGCATCCCTGAATTATTATATGCGTGGTACTATATTATGAACCATTATGATCACTTATACTTGACTACTTGATACGCTATATTTTGTGCAATTGGTTGTGTACACACAGGTTGCAAGTTTTGTATGGGCGGAACTTGGAACTGAGTGTATATACAATGCCTTTGCTGCGGACTATTCCGATGACGAAACCTTTGACTCTTTCTTACGAGTTTTCTTATTTTTTTTTTCTAAACATGTTTACTCACCAACTATTTTCATAGTTGACCCGTTTTTCTCTCATGCATTTCAGGTGATCGTTAGTAAGCTTTTCTACCAGGTCTTGCATAATGAAGTTTTTACTTGTCACTACAAATCGTTATGTACTAGAACGAAATATTTTGGAATCTAAACTTTGTAATATATTTGCCGATGACGGCTAAACTGGTATTGTAATGGTGTACTCTTTCTTTTAAATCTTAACGTTGGTATGTTCTATTATCTTGTGCTTATGTTTCCTTCCGTTACACCTCGTGTTTCCGCCTCCGGCGAGGGTGTGACAGATTGGTACCAGAGCCAAAGGTTATAGAGAATGCCGATTTTTCAAAAATATAAATCACAGCTATAACCGGAATAAATTTTTATTTTTATTAAACATTGAACACCATCGAGGTCAACTAGTCCTATCGTTGCATCGTTAATCATAAATTATACATAGCCTGATCAACTATGTCTAATTTATGAAGAACCATGCAATGATAAGAAGGGTAATTTTAAATCATGTTTAGTCGAGTCTTTAGAGTCTGGTCACCTGAAGTTTCATTGGTCGGGTGGGTATGCATAGCATGTTTTTACGTTCACGTCTACATTACCGTACCTTGTTTATACCTTCTCTTTTTCATCTTTCGACTTGTTAGACATAACATGTCTCTGTTCCTGTCATGTTTCGATCACTAATTCACTATAACACATTACCACCGTTCTAAACCTCATCTGCCTCCGTCCGAGTGTCATTTACTCAACCCGATATTTTGGTCCATTGCAGGATCATGGCTGCCAGAAACACCCGCTCAGGAGTCAACAACAATGACAATCCAAACAACAACGCTTATTTGACTGGAATAGCGGATCTACTCACCCAAATTATGACGCACCTTGATGCTAGACGAACCAACAATGGAGAAGGTACTTCAAACACTAGTAATGGGTGCAGCTACAAGACTTTCATGACATGCAAGCTGATGGAATTTTATGGTGCTGAGGGTGCCATTGGACTATTAACTGGTTCGAGAATGTTGAGTCGAAGCTTAGTATCAAGTGTCTTTGAAGGAAACGAGAGTTGAGTTCTCTGCTGGTCTACTACAAGGTCGAGCATTGACCTGGTGGAACAATCAACTGCAGACTAGAGGAAGAGGGGCTGCAAATGCGTTATCTTGGGAAGCATTTAAGAAACTACTAACTGATGAGTACTGCAGAAAAGATGAAGTGCAAAAGTTGGAAGCGGAATTTTGGAATCACTTGATGGTAGGGTGTAGAGGTCGACAAGTACACGATCCGTTTCCACGAGTTAACTAGGATGGTTCCTCACATGGTTTCCAATGTGGAGAAGTTGATCGACCGATATATATGGGGATTGATACCGGAAATTAGGAGGGACGTCACCTCGTCGAACCCAACCACTCTGCAAGCCGCTGTGGGCATGGCGTATCGCTTGAAAAATGATGTGATCAGGTCTGGAGAACTAACAAAAGCAAACGACAATGGACGAAAGCGACAAGATGATCGCCAGGGAAGTCGAGGACCGGATCGGCAAAACAAGAGGCGCGAATAACCCGGGGAACTATGGAGCGACCACTCGGGGCGCCAAAGGATATACAGTCCACACCCTATGTGTACTCGATGTAATTATCATCACTCAGGAGACTGCTCAAATTGCGACAAATGTGGATGAGACAGGCCACTTCGCGGAATTGCTCAAACAGGACTGGGAATCAAGGACAGAGAAAAGCATGTTACAAGTGTGGAAGTCTAGATCACCTTCGCAATACCTGCCCAAAGTTGAAAAGAACACCCAACCAAGAAGGAAATCGTCCAAACACGGCGTTGGCAATAGAAGGCCCACAAGATCAGAACATTGAAATTTCCCCATGCGTGGTGGAGCATTCTATTTGGGCACCGAGGAAGCCCGCAACGCGTAGCGGGTACATTCTTTCGAACAACCACCTTATTTCTGTACGACATGATTTTGAGTGCATACTTCCTTCCAATTTTTACCACGTCCACGACATTGATTAATTTAAGACGTATCGATATCGACCTTAGTTGTAATGTATTTTGTTGATTTGATTTGATTTGTGTAAGCAAATCCATTATCGAGCGAATCTTTCAAAAGACTTAATTCAAAAGACTTGTTTCCTAGCACGATCTAGTGACAGTTCTTGTTTGATGAGTTGCGAAAGTTAAGCTAAGAAACAAGTTTACTCAAGTCACTATCTAAAGGTCTTTTGAGGGCTACGTTCGATATTGGGTAAGTTTACCCCATCAAATCTAATCACGGGCACGTAGTTAGTTGGATGAGGAATCCATATGCATGAGCATTGACATGATCATTTAGACTATTCGTACGAGCATGAACTTTTAGAACCTTTGTCGCGGTTCGGACTATAGTATCATTAATTGAATCACGAGGACGTGATTCCGATGACATGGGAAGAATGTCACAATTCTCAATTTCCGGTCATTTCTCACATTTACTATTTCATCGTATATTGTAAACTAGGTTTACAAGTATTAAATTCGCGTAACCTTAAGGGTTTAGCTGCGAATTCATGAACATATCATCGAGGACATTTCATATAGACTAAGTTTAGTCTACATTTCATTAACATCATTGTCATCATATAAATTCATGCATGGTTTTGCATTTTTCATTAAACGTATAATTCTCATATTAAATAAACGTTATCGCGTAAGTAATTATTTTGAACAATTGATCCGTTACTTCCAAAAATTATCCCGATATATTTTTTATACTCATATTAAGTTATAAAAATAATATTATGAGTTTACCCAGTGTTTTAAATTTATTTTGTATATAAATTGTTAAATTTATATAATTACGACGGTTTTCTTAAATTCCACACGATTATTATTATTTCACTCAAATTTTGCAAGAAATGTATTTTTATAATTTTTATGACCTAAATATATTTTATCTTGACCCGTGAAAATTTATTTTTAACTAACGCTACCTTAAATATTCAAATGTGACTACAACTTATCATTTATCTTCATTTAATCATACTTAAACATTTCATTATACTTAAAAAAAAAAAAATACATATAAGTGAATGACAAACCTCCCTTGTCGACAAGGGAGGGTGAGTCATTGAGGACTCTTGCAAATATATCTAAGGTACAAGTATTATACTAATTAACATTATTCATTTCACTTCATTTGCAAAATACAAGATCAAAAATATCTCTTGCTCTCTTTCTCTCCAAAATTCGGCAGCCACAAGACCAAGAAGGAAGGAATCATCACAATAATTTTCTAGACAAAGTTATTTAACAATCTAGTATCACTCTTTGTAAAGGTTTTGCAATAAAAACCTAAGGTGATTAGGAAAAATCCATTGTCCTTAAACCTCATCATATTTCTTGTAAGCATTCATATTCATGTTTTTATTTCACATTCATTGTTATGGTCATATCATTTTATTTGAGAAACATGCAAGTTATGTGATGTTTATACCACTTTTTAAGGTTTTTTAAGTGTTATATATATATATAATCCATCCTATAATTACTCCTTGTTATATATTATTTTTGGTGATGCCTAGGAACCCATGACACCCTAAGAAGGTGTATGGTAGGATTAGAATAGCTTCGGGGTTGTTTTGAATGGGTTAGAATAGGTTTGGCGCGAGAAAAACTCATTTCGACAAGTTTGCAAAAGGGTCTGTCCTTATTTTGAAAATCTGGAAAATCCGACAGTAGGTAAATATTTTTGGCTTAGATATTTGGAAAATATACTTTAAAACGAAAACGTGGCCGCTTGAACGGATTAAAACGAACTATACTTGAAGAAGTTATGAATTTTCAAGTTGGCGCCGAAAAATATAAATTTCTGGAATTTCAGCAAACATTGTTTATTTTGTATGAGTCAAAAATGAAGCTTGGGCGTTGTAAATTATGTCGACTTGTCAAAAATATGTTGGTATACTTTGATACAAAGCTAAGGACCTTTAAAACGTGAAAACAGTTTGTAACGATTAAATTATACACGTTTACAAAAGTTGCCGTAATTTTATTATATAAGAAAAACTATATTATTTCTAATAGGCAAGTTTTACGGCAAAACTAGAGACCAAGTTAAAGGTTGTTTTTAACATCGAATTAGAACTTTTTATAAAGAGATGTCTTCTAATAAAAGTAAGTTCGCCAAGTATATTTATCAAATGTCCGACCGTTTGATTAGCGGAGTTGTAATAAATAAATTATGGTCACTCAAACTTGGTCGAAAACCATCCTTAAACTATATTTTGGGACATAAGTACCATACTTAACCTCTATTTTTCTTTATGTTCGAGACCTCTAGGATGGAAATGCATGTACTAAAACTTTGAGATAATGGTACGAGCTTCCCAAAACCGTTGAGCTTGTTTCCTAACGCTCGCGTGCACCATTTTCGACTAGCTTTTCGAGGCCGTTTAGTCACTTTCATGAAAATTTCAACGACATTATTTTATGACGAAAAGTTATATTTTCATAATAAATCACTAAATGATTATCGTAGGATATCATTTCGACGTAAGTACTTGTAAAGTACTTGGTAACTGGGCAATATGTCATAAACATATATTTCGACGATAAACTTTATTTTCCAAAATGTACAAGTGGTATGGATATCATATGAGTTTGCATGCACGACATTGTTTCATGACTTATATTAGAGCATATCATTCATATTAGGTTGCGGATAGAGATTGCACCTCATTTCAGTGTATCTACTTTTGTCACCATAACTATTGCAACGTGTGAGTAATCACATCCCCTTTTTACCGTTTTACTATATTTTGGGGCGAAATGCATGAACCATTCTTGAGCTAAATTGTTTACTACTTTTATTAACTAGTTTGACTAGAACTTGTGAACTTGAATCAAATCCTTGAACTTAATTATGAAATAATGCCTTACTTGAACTTATTGAACCATACATGTTATGACCTTGACCTAAAGTCTCCCATGTTCGGAGCATCACTATAAAGTCTCCTATGTTCGGAGCATCAATATAAAGTCTCCTACGTTCGGAGTATATCTTTGGGAAGAGGCACCCAGTATATCTTTGGGAAGAGGCACCCAGTATATCTTTGGGAAGAGGCACCCAATATATCTTTGGGAAGGGGCACCCAACATAACTTTGGGTAGTGGCACCCAGCATAATTTGGTTTCATCAGAAGCATCATTACAAAGTCTCCCTTGTTGGAGCAGTGCAAAGTCTCCCATGTTCGAAGCATCCCTGAATTATATAGCGGGTACTATATTATGAACCATTATGATCACTTATACTTGACTACTTGATACGCTATATTTTGTGCAATGGGTTGTGTACACACAGGTTGCAAGTTTTTGTATGGCGGAACTTGGGCCTGAGTGGATATACAATCTCTGCCTTTGCTTTGCGGACTATTTCGATGACGAAACCTTTGACTCTTTCTTACGAGTTTTCTTATTTTTTTCTAAACATGTTTACTCACCAACTATTTTCATAGTTGACCCATTTTTCTCTCATGCATTTTAGGTGATCGTTAGTAAGCTTTTCTACCAGGTCTTGCATAATGAAGTTTTTACTTGTCACTACAAATCGTTATGTACTAGAACGAAATATTTTGGAATCTAAACTTTGTAATATATTTGCCGATGACGGCTAAACTGGTATTGTAATGGTGTACTCTTTCTTTTAAATCTTAACGTTGGTATGTTCTATTATCTTGTGCTTATGTTCCCTTCCGTTACACCTCGTGATTCCGCCTCCGGCGAGGGTGTGACAAACACCTAGAGTAGTTGTAGGCTAAACCATCCAAAGAGTACCTTAGAGTTAGAGTTTATAATTCCTAGAGATTTTGTAGACGAGACCCTTTGGTAGATTCAAAGAGTTAGGGACAAACGCATACCTTACGACTTTAGACACACAACGCGATTAAGAATAAGGACGTGACAATTCAACCATCAATAGGAGACAATTAAGGAGTAATAAAACCTAAGTAAACACATCTTTAAACCATCATATGAGCACACAATAATTAGACATAGACTACATACACCTTAGATTAGATAATTAGACAAGTAGAGTAATCGGTAGAAATACCAACCCCCAAATCCAAACCCCGAGATTCGTACCTTTCCTTTTCTTAAAAATATAAAAAGATAAAAAATAATCTTCCTCAACCCCAACCTTAGCGTAGTAACTTCTCACTAGCATTCCTATTCCCCTAGAGAACGATATCAATACCGTGGCTTACCCTAATACTACACTACAACGATTAGCCTTGTTATAAAACTTGCTTTCGAAGAAAAGGAAGTTCTTTTGACCCGAACGACGCGTGTAGCGTTATCAAGTTTTTGGAGCAGCGGGAATAGAATAGCTAGTTAGTAGTCCACCTCGTTTAGGTTTATTTGCTTGATTCCTATCAAGTAAAATTTTTTCTCATTTTTAGCTTTCTCATAGTCTATCCCCCTTCTTCGTGACCTTTGTTCATAACCCCATCACTTTTCATCATTGAAGGTGATAACCAACCACCATTCATCAACCTACCACCAAATGACCCGCTAAGAGCCCGTACTCTTGGTGAATACTCGAGACCAAGCCACCTAGGCTATAGGAACACCATTGAGCTTTCCGATCAAGCCCAAACTACGGCCCTGCGATCCGACACCATCCGGTTGGTGCAAAACGGATGTGCATTCCATGGACTTCGTTCCGAAGATCCTAATCAGCTTCTTAAGAATTTCCTTAAAATTGTCGATTCCATCAACCTTGATGCTACTACTCGGAAGACCACGCGTCTGCCGTCTCTTTAATTCTCTCTCTGGGACCAAGCTAGTAATTGGCTTGGCGACTTCCCGCCGTTCCATCTCAAGTTAGGATGATCTCACCTCTCGCTTCTTTCTTAATTTTTCCCAGGGAGAACCACTAAGCTTAGGAATGACATCTTGATGTTCCAACAACGTCAAGGTGAATCTCTCTCCGAAGCATGGACTCGATTCAAGGACTTACTTCATAAAGTCCCTCATCATGGCATTGATCTTTGGCTCCAGTCAACTCTTTTATGATCATGTCAACTTCCCCACCAAGCGATCCATTGACCAAGCGGCCGTTGGAAAACTTAGTGATCTCACCGCGGAAGAATCATGGGGTATAATAGAGGACCTTGATCTCTATGACAATGAAAGTTGGAATGACCCCCGTGAGTTGCCCAAAACCGTTAAGGCAATCTCCTTGCCTCCCATTGACTCACAACCTTCCGACCGTAGGATGCTCGAACTCGAAGATCAAGTTAAATTCCTAATGAGTTCCTACGAAAATCCTAAGTCTTCACATCAAGTGAATAAAATCACTCTACCTTGTGAGTTATGTAGTGGTCCCCATGACACTCGTGATTGCACAAGACTCCCCGAACAAGCTTTTGCGAACTACACCTCCACGAGTACCGACGGAGCGGGAGAGAAGTGGTACACTTTCATGCCCGAACAAAACAACTTAGGAAACTCTTACAACCCCTCATGGAGAAATCACCCTAACCTTAAGTGGAACCAAAACTCATCTAGTCCACCTAATAGGTTCAATTCTCTAAACACCGGGAACCCCACTAATCTTGAGGCAATTGCATCTAGATTCATGTCATCTCAAGAGGCTCGATTGACTAAGCTTGAAGCCGATTTTAAGCGAAGACAAAGCGAGATGACAAACAAGCTTGATGCCCTCTTAAAAGCCTTTAATGACCGGGAAATGGAGCACTCCCAAGTGATACTATAAAGAACCCAAAAGTGAATTCGATTTCGTCGACTTCATGTTCTTGTTCACCATGGGAGAGTGCACATCCATGTCCCTCACACCCAACGGTTCACTCGGTAAATGCTATCAACAAGGGTTCCAAGCAATCCAAAATGAGGTACCAAGTCCCTGCACCATTGATAGAACCTACTCTTGAGAAACCCGTCAACCAAGAAACCGAACCTAATCTTGAGGAGGAGTACAAGGAACTCCATCAAGAAAAACCGGTTCTTGAAGTCTTAGCTCATGCACCTTATTATAATGCTTTAAAAGAAAAATATGAGTTAGAACTTAAACTTGGAAAACATGGGTCCGTCTTTGTGCGAAATAATCTACCTAAGAAGTTAGACGATCCCGGGCTATTTACTCTTAGGTAGGCTTGGAACTTCCAAACCTCTCGATGCTCTAGCCGACTTAGGATCATGCATCAATCTTGTTCCGTTGTCCCTCCATAGAAGCCTTAACTTAGGTAAGATAGAACCAACGAAAACCATCTTAGGTCTAGCGGACGGTAGTGTTGCATATCCGGTAGGGATAATAAAAGACACGGTAGTACACGTAGGAGAGTTGACTCTTTTTGCCGACTTCCATGTGCTAGACATGAATAAGGACCCGACATGCCCATTACTAGTAGGAAGAGGATTCTTAGCTACCGCTAGTGCCATCATCGATTGTAAGATGTCCAAGATAGTGGTAGGAGAGGGGAGTGCTAGGTCAATTTACGATGTCAAAAAGCATACGTACTACAAAGAAGAGGAAATCCCACATGAGATTAGGTTGGATAGAACGCCTTCTAGATATGGACCTTGGATAGATAAGAACCTCATAGGTCCCCAACGACCTTTTTACCTAGATGAAGCTTTTGCTAGTAAAGCAACTTTCCATGAAAAAGAAATGGCTAGGGACATGGAAGTGAACCCGTTCGAGGACGCCTTAGTATTTAGGAAGATGACCGAGTTCCTAGGAAGCTTGCCCGTCAACCTTGTCATGAATAAGTGGAAAGTTGAGAAGCCTAAACATAAATGGGATTGGGATAGACCGCCTAGTGATGGTAATGGATAGTGGCACATTAGGATAACAATCTATGATCCAGATGGAGAGAAGTTTGAAAAGGCATATCAAACCAAACGTACTACTAGGAACTTAAATGATAAGTTTGATCCTTATGACATTGTTAAGGATATGCTTACTTATATCGGTACGTAGGGGTACGACTACGAGTCTAGCTACAAGACTCATAAATAAAGAAAAGCGCTTCGTGTGCATATAAAGGTATTTTACATAAAGGATAAGTGTAGGGAGGATTACACACGTTTTCAAAAGAAACGTGAACATGAGAATTTCAATTAATTAAAAGATATATATGTGTGTTTGTTCGAGTCAAATGCTTGTATCAAGTCATAATGGATGTTTTGCAGAAATTTTTCCAGATTCTAAAGATGTCAATTTTCCGAATTTTTCGTAGAAAATCGAGACCGAGTTTTGTCAGGATAACTGACGGCGTCGAGGATCGCAACTGACGGCGTCAGGAAGGAGTAAAACAACAGACTACTTTTTCGTTTTCGAGCTACTTATGAATTTTTGGAATTTTCGGATCTTAATTTTCCAGAAATTTTGTAAACATTCATTCCACAAGCATTATATCCTAGTTTAATAGACTCTTATATACATTATTACTGCCGATTTTACGCGAAGATTTCGTTTGTTTTCTTCAAGTGTGTAGGTTTAATTTACTAAGAAGAAGATACATAAGATTGGAAGGAGCTTTTCACGCATACATTCTTCTTGGAAAGGATTTAACCACAACTTTACACGGATCCTACCGAGCTAATCAGGGGAGTACTAGTTTCTTTCATTTTTATTACCTTCTATTATCATAACTTTGATACTTTCGGGGAACATTGGGGACAATGTTCAGTTTAAGTGTAGGGAGGGAAAATAAAACGGGAGCTTTGAAACTATGCTTATCCTTGATTATTTGCTTTGTCCAATTGTATTTGTGTAATAAACCATGAGAAAATGTCGGTTAGGGTAATTTTGGCACCAAATTTAAAATTTTTCATGACATATAGGAGTGGGCCATTAGTCTTAACAAAGCGTCTCACGGATAGGAAGTTATATGACTAGCACAAAACCCTTTACCACCTAAATTCCACCCAAAATGTGAGGATCGCCCTTAGATTAGTAGGAATTAAAGCATTCATCTTTAATGCTTAGTGTGTGAACCGGTAGTATAATAGATTCTAGAACTTGTTTTGTGATGCATCCGAGATCGCTAGTAAGACTACACTTGTGTAGTTAGGAATAACTAAATGATAAGAGGCATTAGGATAACCCTTGTTTGATACCCGTAATATAATTACTTCTTCCACATCGGTTGAGTAATTCCCCCACACCTTGCGTTGTACTCATCTTTAGTACACGATACCCCTAGTTAACCCCTCAGAGCCTATCCTTTTCGCGGTTCTCGTGATGTTTCGGTTTTCCGGAATATCAATGAAGAGCATTGTTTACACCCCACCCCCAAAAGTACACCCCAAATCGCCTTAGCCTACCTTGTATGTACTCACTTTTAGTGCATTATTGTTATCACCCAAAACCCTTAGTTCAATTATCTAGTTGCTTGCATGAGTTGTTAAGTCGAGTCATATCATTTGTATACAGTTTTGGGACGATTGGGACTCATGGAAAAAGTTAAAGTTTATGGAATGACGAGAAGGGAACGTTAATTCAAAATCCCTTTATTTGCTTAATAATTTACTCCAAGTGTTTTGATCTTTTCAATTCGGTTCAAATTAGTATTAGAGTAATAAAAACTCAAATGTAGGGTTGTGCCTATAAATCCCTATCATTTTGATGTTACCGTAGAGGATGGTAGAGTAAAAGTGTATGAAAAAAAAGGGCTACCATCCTACATCTATCTTTAATTTTATGTATGTTTATTTCAGTTATCTAGAGTCTAGAGTGTCGAGTCTTGGCTTAGGAACGCCATTCTTCGTATGCTTGTAACATAGAGATTTTTGACTTGCCACCACTAAATAGCCTATCCCACCAAACCCTTTGTTTCCCTACCGTAAGCCTAACATTATAACTATTTAAAGACCTCTTTGATAGTCTTTCCTAGGTGCTTACGCCAAAGCGATGGAGGTTTGATC
>OU343220.1:50136941-50169117 GCA_910596185.1 Chrysanthemum makinoi | reverse complement strand
TATTCTCAAGCCTATGGTAATCTATGTACTAGGACCGGTTAATGAGTGTTTATCTTCCATTTCCAACTTGATATATTTCATATACACCCGAGAGATGTGAGTATCCAAACACCCCATGTAAGGTGCTAGTATGTAATTTCCGTGCTTGTTATGACTTTTGCGGGGCTTATATGTGTTGTGGATTATTTAAACCAATGCTTCATGACCCCTAACTTATAAATTAATTGGCTAAAAGCACATTTGCTTGAGGACAAGCAAATACCAAGTGTAGGGATATTTGATAAGGTTTTAAAATGTACCTTTTTGAGGGTCGTTTAAGCCCTTGTTTGATCACTTTTGTATCCGTTATTACTTAATATCGTTCCTTTACACTTTTTAGGTCTCTTGAAGGCAAATTGCTGGAATGACACCTATTTGGACGAAAAGGCGCGGATATACGAAGAAAATGGCCAAAGTCAAGAATCAAGACACTCAAGCTGCTGTAACACAAGGGGACGGCGTCAGGTGTTACTTGTGATGCCGTCGCATCACTTTTGTGATGGCTCAGTAGCCAAATTGCTTATTTAAAAGTGACGGTGTCAGGCTTTAAAAGAGTAGTTCGTCGCAACTCAGACGGCCTAGATTTGATCCAGACGGCGTTAGAGACTGAAGGGGACGGCGTCACAAGCATAAGGTGACGCCGTCGCAAGACTAACGTGGCCAAGACGAAACCCTAATGACGGCGACCCGACGGCGTCACAAATCAAAGGGTGACGCCGTCGCGATTGTAATCTTATATATAGAATCCGAATTTTTTAGTTTTCTGTGTGTAGTCTTTTGGAGTAAAAACCTAAACCGAACCAAGGCTGTCTTGTACAGTATTTTAGGGTTCCAAACCCTATCTTACATCAAGATAAGTGTTTTACTTCATTAATTCAATTATGTCTTCAATTATTTGTGTGTATGCTTGCATGTTCTCCATGTCCGGGTAATTTATTTGTGTGTTTGCTTAGGGAATATGAAACTTAACTATTGAATATTGATTGGTTGTCTCTTATTTTAATTGTTAATGATCTAGTAATGTGATAGGTCATTCGTTGTGTAGTTAATGCTTGATTAATCTTTGTGAACCTTAGACTATAACACCTAGAGTAGTTGTAGGCTAAACCATCCAAAGAGTACCTTAGAGTTAGAGTTTATAATTCCTAGAGATTTTGTAGACGAGACCCTTTGGTAGTTTCAAAGAGTTAGGGACAAACGCATACCCTACGACTTTAGACACACAACACGATTAAGAATAAGGACGTGACAATTCAACCATCAATAGGAGATAATTAAGGAGTAATAAAACCTAAGTAAACACATCTTTAAACCATCATACGAGCACACAATAATTAGACATAGAGTACATACACCTTATATTAGATAATTAGACAAGTAGAGTAATCGGTAGAAATACCACCCCCAAATCCAAACCCCCGAGATTCGTACCTTTCCTTTTCTTAAAAATATAAAAAGATAAAAAATAATCTTCCTCAACCCCAACCTTAGCGTAGTAATTTCTCACTAGCATACCTATTCCCCTAGAGAACGATATCAATACCCGTGGCTTACCCTAATACTACACTACAACGATTAGGTTCACTGCCTAGGGGGTTATAAAACTTGCTCGAAGAAAAGGAAGTTCCTTTGACCCCGAACGACGCGTGTAGAGTTATCACCTTGCACCAATGGTATTTTAATTTGGGAAAGTACTTGTAATAAACTTTCTGAATTTCGAGCCAATCGTCTTTAGACTCTAGCACTGGATTGATGTTGTCCTTTGTTTTCGAGAAGTGGTTGCGACGTAATCTTCCACTGTTGTATCCTTCAACTTCCCTTCCCTGCATATTCCGACTATTAGCAGTACAGTACTTGTGTGTGATGGTGGTAGGAGCAATTTTATTTTTTCCTTTTTTGATAACACAAACAGTTTCGATAGGGTGACATTTTCCAACGTCATCCATATTCAGGGTAAGTTTTCTATTGTTGATTTTTAATGTAATGATTTTTTTGAAAACGTTAATCTTTGCCCGTGCGGTGGCCAGAAGGGGTCTACCCAAAATTAAGGGAATGTCGAGATCTTCTTCCATGTCTAAAATAACAAAGTCGACAGGAAGAGTAAATTTATTAATCTTAATGAGCACATTCTCAACAACCCCTCTAGGTATGCTTACCTTTCTATCAGCCATTTCAATCGTCATGCAAAGGGGTTTGATAGGACCAAGATTTAATCTTTTGCACATGGAAAATGGCGTGATACTTATGCTAGCTCCTAGGTCAGCTAAGGCATTAATATTATTCAAATTATTAATAGAGCAAGGGAGAATGAAATTTCCTGGGTCTTTTTCCTTTAGAAGGATCTGATTCAGGACAACTGCTGAACATCTGGCGTTTAACTTCACTTCATTTTCCATAACAGCTTCTATTTCCGTATGTTGTTCTTTCTTCAGAAAGCTTGTATTGTCATCTTTTATAATTGCTTGTTTGGGGAAGCCAGCAAGCTCCTCTTCGTCGTACCTGAAAGTAAGAGGTTTTCCATTATTGGAAAATATGGCTTTACAAAAACTATCATCACTTGAGCTGTCTTTATTAATTTCATTTGCCCTTATCGTAGATTTCTTTTCGGTGTCTTCTAAACCCTCATGACGAGCAAGGAGGGTGGCTCTTGTTTCTTGAAATTTTTGAAACAATGTGTCCCTGTCGGCTTGTCACTTGGTATCTTCCTCCAAATATTTATTTAATGATTCTTCGAGTGAAGGTTTCTCTTCCTTGTAGTGATTTTGATCATAACCATGATGGAAGGGTTTTCCTTTTCCGTACTTAACTTTTTCGATTTGGGGAATATTGCTTTCCATAGGGCAATCTCTAGCTAAATGTCCTCCTCCACATGTATCGCATCCTACCCGAATAGCGTACACATTTTCCTGAAGCTTCTTCATATCTCTTCCAAGGTTTTCTAATTTGTTTGCGATGGCGGCAATGTCTTCAGAATTTCTGTCCAGGTTTCTTTGGCTTCCTCCATCATGCCATTTTTGAGAGTGATTAGCTAGTTTTTGAATGGCTTCAATGGTGAGAGTAGGAGTCATACTTGGAATTAGTCCTTGGTAATCCAGCATCTGTCTTGTAGATATGTTAATACCTTTGTAAAAGATGTTGACCTATTGCTGGCTATTTAGATCATGAGTTGGACACTTGTAGAGGAGGTCGTTGTATCTTTCCCAGGCTTGATACAACGTCTCATTGCTATCTTGTTTAAAATTATGTATTTCCGCGAGTTGTCTTGATACTTTAGAAGGTGGGCAATATCTTTGAATGAAGTATATTTTCAGGAGGTCCCACATATCAATCGCCCCTGTTAGTAATCTATTAACCCATCTTTTTGCAGCTCCAGTAAGTGTGATTGGAAAAATTATGAGCATAACTGCATCCTTCGAGACTTCTGGCGTATTGAACAGGCTAGTAATTTATTCTACATTTTCGATGTGTTCGTGAGCATCCTCTGTAGTATTTCCAAAAAAAGGATTTGCTCTTAATTCCCTCATGAATTGTGGTCATATCTCGAAATCAATATTCTCCCCAGTATTCGGCCTAACGAGCCCTGGTCCTTGTTCTTCTCTTGTCAACGCCAAATATTCCTCAAGAGTGAGGTCATCAATGTTGACAACTTCCATGGTATCTGAAACTTGAAAAAGATCGTGAAAAATTGAGAAAATTTAAAACAAAACAAAAATAAAAGACTTAATGAAAATCCTAATATAACTCCCCGGCAGCGGCGCCAAAAACTTGATGCAGGTTTTACTGACCAGGTTTTAATATTTATATTGTCTCGTTATACCTATGGTCTACCCTAATGCACTAACGGGAAGTATACCCGGTCGTGTGTAATGTAGTATTCGGTAAAACCGAGGTCGTCCCAAGAGCTATGTGTTCGGATTTTAACTAAGTCTAGGTGTCACAGATTTTAATAGGTTTTAAGGTTGAAATGATTAATTAACTACTAAAACAAGAAAATAAGAAACGCAAGTAAAGGCGAGGGTTGTGATCAATAGAGGAGAAGTGTTCTAACCTAGTTAATCTTCCTATCATGTTAAGTTCACATTTAATTACTTCCAATTGCTTCAAGTGGGGGTAAAAGTCACTAGGACAACATTTGGTCAGTTCGTCCTAACCTATCAGCAAAGGTTTCCACCGGAGATCTTGGGTGACCCCTTGAAAGTCCAGTTGTTTTTAGTCCTCTAAGCCAAGTTATTAAGTTCCACTACATGCAAGATTTGTAACAATGAGTGCCCGGGCGCTAGCATCTTAAACACTCATCCCTAACTTCTTAAGTTCATCCAAACGATAGGTGATCAGTTGGTCAAATCGCACAAGCGAAGAAGGGTCGTCAGTTGGTCAATTCTTACCCTTCCCACTCAATCTAACTACTTAGAGTCAGTTGGTCATATCTCCTAAGTAACTAGCCACTACCGCCATTCAAAACTACGGAAACAAGGGTAGCTACCAACAAACTATGCATGCATACACTAGAAACAATTATATGGAAGCAATGTAAACATAAACAAAACAATTAAGGAATCATAACTAGGCTAGCACCAGAGGTGCTTAGCCGCTCATATTAACTAAAACAATCGATTCGATGCTTAACATTACGAAATACATGAATTGAAAGTAAAGAAATGATAAAATGCTAATGCATATCGTAGGGGAGTGATTTCTCCCTTAGAGATGGCTCCGTATGCTCCCTAAAATCTGCCTTCAACCTTCTACCCACGTTCTTTGAATTGGTGTGTGAAGTGAATGATTAGAAATGATGGAATTTGGGTGGTATTTATAGGCCAGATCTGGTTACGGCGTAAATTAAGTTAAGAGTTATGCCGTAACATCTATTTCTTCGTAATTTGCTCTGGAAAAGCTGGTTACGACGTAACATCAGGAATGAGTTACGACGTACCTTTAATAAATCTTGATTACGCCGTAATTGTGGAATTAGTTACGTCGTAGCTTGCGGCGGCGCGAAACCTCATTTGACCTAATTAGTTACGACGTAATCCTAGGAGGTAGTTACGTTGTAATCTTTCGTTTAGTTGGTTTTCTGAGCCACGCTTCTGTTACAGCATAATGTGAGAGGGGAGTTACACCGTAACATCTTCAAATTGAGCATACTATCATATATCTTCAATAAACTCTCCAAATCCGCGTCTCATTAGCTCCAATGCTCGTAATTTACCTGAAAGGGAAATACAGAGAAAAACAAGCGTAAATCCATATAAATGATATAAAATACGAGCATTATCGGGGGAAATTGACACTTCATATTCAGGATTATTTGATGTTATCAGCAGTCACTCTAGGAGGCATTGGGTATTTGTCTGGATATGAGCACTGCGTATCATCCACAAACAAACGGCCAAAGTGAAAGAACTATCCAAACTATGGAGGATATTTTACGTGCCTGTGTGATCGATTTTGGAAATGATTAGGATAACCATTTTCCAGTAATCGGGTTTTCTCAAAACAACAGCTATCACACCATCATTAAGGCTACCTATTTTGAAGAACTCTAAAGACGGAAGCGTCGATCACCCATCTACTAGACTGAGGTTGGAGATGCCCAACTCATTGTTCCTGAGATAATTCATGGAACTACTGAGAAGATTATCCAAATTCGAAATAGGCTGCAGGCCGTATGTGATCGACATAAGAGTTATACTGATGTGAGACGTAAACCTCTAGAATTTCAATTCGAAGACATGGCCATGTTGAAAGTATCGCCTTGAAAAGGCGTGTCGGTTGAGACCGAAAAAGAGGAAAACTGAACCCGAGATACATTGGACCTTTTAAGATTTTGGCAAGAGTTGTTCCTGTAGCTTACCGACTTGAACTTCCAGAGGAACTCAATATTGTTCACAACACGTTTCATGTTTCAAATTGGAAGAAATTTTTATCTGATGAAACTCTCATTATTCCACTAGATAAGATTCAGGTTGACGACAAACCAAAATTTGTTGAGGAACCAGTGAAGATTATGGATCGGGAAATTAAAAAAATGAAGCAGAGTCGTATTCCGATCATCAACATTAAATGGAATTCCAGAAGAGGACCTGAATTCACGTAGGAGCGTGAAGACCAAATCCGTCGCAAGTACCCTTACCTTTTCACAGACACCCCGCCATCGGATAACACGAACTGAATTATGGGACGAAATTCTTTTAACGGGGGAAGACTGTACCAAATGACATTTTATGGTTCATACTTAACCATAGACTTAAACGTTTTACTTTGAACACGTGAATACTTGATTTAACGTAAAACCGTTAGGTTATCCTGCGTACAACGAAAAACAACTTTGAACGTATGCAGACACTAAACTAAGTTTAGTCGAATAAGTACCTTATCACTCTCATAAGCATATTTTATAAGTCACTTGCATTGGTTTATAAGTTTTACGTAAATCATCTACCTCTTGCATTATATTCATTCATTCATGCATGCCATACTTCACCACCTTTCTTACAAACACATATATACCCTTATACATTAAAAATTTAAACTTTCCCTCCACCTCATATCACTACCTAACCAACCCCTATATGTGTAAACCCCAACACATGCTTTTCAATTTGTATAACCCCATGTTTCTTAAAACTTGTTAAACCTCAAACTATACATACACCATTTGCCAAGATACATGAAAATAATACTCCTCTCCTACCTAACCCACATACATGTTCCAACACCCATCCCTAAGAACAAGGCACACTCAAGTCCCGTATTTGGTTAATATGTCACTATTGAAGAGGAAATGAGATCCAAACCTTGCCATTTTTTTGGTTATAAATAAGACACCACCTAACACTCATTTCTCACACTTCAAACAAAAACTCACTCATTTTCTATCCTTGATGCAGGTTTTACTGATCAGGCTTTAATATCTATAATGTCTCGTTATACCTATGGTCTACCCTAATGCACTAACGGGCAGTGTACCCGGTCGTGTGTAGTGTAGTATTCGGTAAAATTGAGGTCGTCCCAAGAGATATGTGTGTTGGATTATTACTAAGTCTAGGTGTCACAGTTTTTAATATGATTTCGATAAGGAATTAATTAATTAACTACTAAAGCAGATAAAAGCAAATAAAGGCAAAGGTTCAATCAATAGAGGAGAGTGGTGCTAACCTAGTTAATCATCCTAGCTAGTAATGTCTATGCCTAATTACTTCCAATTACTTCAGGTGGGGTTAAAGTCGAGAGGACAGCATTTGGTCAATTCGCCCTAACCTATCAACAAAGATGCCACCACTGGAAAAGTCAGGTGTCCCCTCATAAGTCCAGTTGTTCATGGTCCCCTAAGCCGAGTCATTAAGTACCGCTACATGCTAGACTTATAATAGTGAATGCCCGGGCGTTAGAAACTTAAACACTCACCCCCTAATTCTTAAGTTCATCCAAACTGTAGGTGATCAGTTTGTCAAATCATACAAGTAGAAAGGGTCATCAGTTGGTCATATCTTACCCTTCTAGTCTCAGTCTACTCACTTAGGGTCAGTTGGTCATATCTCCTAAGCAACTAGCCTCTACCGCCATTCAAAACTACCGAAACAAGGGTAGCTACCAATAAACTATGCATGCATACACTTAGAAATAATTATACGGAAGTAATGTAAACGCAAACAAAGCAATTAAGGAATCATAAATATGCCAGCACCAAGAGGTGCTTAGCCACTCATATTAACCATACAACTCAATTCAATATTTAATGTTACAAAATACATGAATCGAAAGTAAAGAAACGATAAAATGCTAATGCTTATCGTAGGGGAGTGATTTCTCCTTTGGAGACAGCTCCGTACGCTCCTCTAGACCTGCCTTTGGCTTCTTCCCATGTTCTTTAGTTGTGGTGTATGGAATGGGATGCTTTGAAATGCTGGAAATCGTGAGGTATTTATAGGCCAGATCTGGGTTACGGCGTAACTAATATAATAGTTGTCACACCCCCAATTTACCTGTTTTGCAGCGGAATGGAATTCCTGGGGGCTTGACTGTCATAGCACCACATCACAGTTATATTGAACGACCTAAAGTGCCGTTTTAAAAACACATCGTTGGATATTTCATAAAAACATTCAGAGTACAACATCGGTCCCAAAAGGTTTACAAAGTTTGCGGAAATACCAATATAATACAAATCCAAACGATGTTTTGAAATAAAGTGCCATAATGTACATAATGTAAGTCGACACCGCATGACTCAAAATGTAGGTCCCTAAACCATGTCATGATGATAATGCCTCAGTTACCTGAAAATACATTGCTAAAAGCGGTCAACAAAAATGTTGGTGAGAAATCATAGGTTTATGTAAATGTTTTATACGACTACACAAGTATCTATCATGCATGACCATCAAGTCACGTAAAAATAATGTTACAATTGCTCTAAGCCCATGACCCCGAAACTAGACTGTTCAATCATGTATGCCCCTGCAGAGTGTTTGCCGGACAACTCCGTAATGTGATCAAATGAAATGCATCCGTTTTCCTGGTTGGGATTCACCAACCCGGATGGAGGCGTCACCCTCGATAGATCTATCCACTCATCCTCGCTCCAAAGATTAACGGTTCATGTTCAAGTAATGGGGACTTTCAAATTGGCAAATGCGGTAACTTAAGCAATGTAATGAATTTAACATACTTGGTATCGTACAAAGAAAAATGTAGTGCAATGTATTCTCCCCCGTGGGTTTGAAAATAATCGAAAGCATGTAAAACGGGGCTATGAAAACTCACTTGGATAATCTGGAATAATGGCAAAAGTGAGTACACCGAGGTTTAATGTGATGCGTTAAACGGGACCTATTATCAATGATATGATATGTCATGAGTTGCAATGTAATGTTATGCATGCACTTGATATGTTATTTATACCATTTACGAGTTTTGAAAATATTACTCGACGTCGAAAAATACTCTTTTGACGTCTTGACCAATCAAAAATGACTTTACATGTTTTTACGTCAAAATGTCATCCTATAATGGTTTTATAATGATTTTTAGAGAAATTACCACTTTTCGTCGCAAAACAATGTCGTCGGAAAAATCGTGAAATTACCAAAAATGGCTTTGGAAAACTAGTCGTAAAACAGTGTACGTCGATCGTTAGAGAACGAACTCGACGGTTTTGGAAAGTTTGTATCGATATCTAGAAGTTTCAGTTCAGGAGTTTTCGTCCAAAAGGTCTCGAACATAAAGATAATAAGGGTTAAAGATGGTGGTTTTGGCTAATTGTGTGCAGAAAATTAGTTACGGCAAGTTTATGAAAAAGTGCATATCTTTGTCGTTTCAAATCCGTTTTCTACGTTTTATTCGTCCTTAGCTTCGTATCAAAGTATACTAATATATTTTTGACAAGTCGAAATAATTTGTGAAGCTCAAGGCTCATTTTTGACCCGTACAAGATAAAAACATGTTGCTGAAATTTCTGAAAAATATAATTTTCGTCGTCAAACTTCAAAAATCCATAACTTTCTCGTTATAAGTCCGTTTTATTCCGTTCAAGCGGCCACGGATTCGTTTTAAAGTATATTTTCTAAAAATCAAGGCCAAAATTTCGTACCAACAGTAGGTTTTTCCAGAAATTCGAATTAAGGACAGAACATAAATATATAGTTATCGAAAATAGTTTTTCTCGGACAAAACCTATTCTAATCCCTTCAAATCAACTCCAAAACTAATCTAATCCTACCATACACCTTCTTAGGGTGTCATGGGTTCCTAATCACCATCAAGACCAACCAAAACCAAGGGAATATTTATAGGATGACTAAATATATATATATACTCTAAAATCATGAAATAAATGGTATAAATCACATATCATGCATAATATCTCCAAAATGAAAAGAAACATATGAAAATGAAAAGGAAACTTGAAAATGATAAGAATATGCTTACTAGTGAAGATGATGAGGTGAAAGTAACAAGGATTAACTTAAATATCCTTGGTTTTTATTTCAAAACCATAAAAAGGATATAACTAGGTTGTTAAACACTTGATCTTGCAAAACTTTTGATCCCTTTTGTGTCTTGAGTGTGGCCGGTTTTATGGAGCAAAAAGAAGAGAGAAATGTTTTGTTCTAACACTTTGTGAATGAGAAATGAAGTGAATGTAATAATTTGAGGTAGACTTTATGTATAAGCAAGTATTTATTACCAATCAACTTACCATGCCAATCAATAACTACACTCTCCCCCTTGTCGGCCAAGGGGGGAGGGATGTAGATATTTGTATTTTTTTTTTTTTTTTTTAAAACTATACTTGTATATAATTTTGTATAAACTTTGACAAAAGTATAAGTAATTGTGTAGAAATTGTACAAGTAAAGGTAAATGGAGATTTTTGGTATAAGTAAGTTTTTAATAGGTCAAAATAGAATGTATTGAGATAATAAAAATTGTAAAAATACATTCCCTGTAAAAATTGAGTGATAAAATAATTATCGAGTAGTTTTTAAGAAAAACGGCGTAATAATTAAACTTTAACGATTAATATATCAAATAAATTTGAAACACTAGGAAAACTAAAAATATAGTTTTTATAAACTAAATGTAAGTTTAAAAATACCTCGGGATCATTTTTGAAAGTAACGGATTAAATATTAAAAATAATAACTCACGCGATAACGATTATTAAATATAAAAATTACGCGTAAAATATGAATGAAATGTCGTGAATGAACTAATGAAATGCACATGATGTCGATGAAATGTAGACTAATCTTAGTCCATATGAAATGTACGTGATATCATGATCATGAATTCGCCGCTAAACCTCCAAGGTTACGCGAATTTGAAACAAGTAAACCAAGTTTACTAAAATGTTGAAATAATGAGACATGATTCGTGTCGAGAAATGACCTGAAAGTACGGATTGTCACATTCGCCCATCCCAAAAGGAATTCAGTCCCTGAATTCAATCGTTGTTAGGTCTAACGGTGTCGGCGAAAAGATGAGGATACTTGCGTCGCATCCGTCTTCCGTTCCCAAGTAAACTCGGGACCTCGTCGAGAATTCCAACGAACTTTCACAATAGGAATACGACTCTGTTTCAACCGCTTGACCTCGCGGTCCATGATTTCTCTGAGGTTCTTCCACAAAATTGAGTTTGTCGTCAAGTTGAACTTCGTCCAATGGAATAACGAGCGATTCGTCCGAAAGACACTTCTTCAAGTTTGAAACGTGAAACGTGTTGTGCACATGACTAAGTTCTGGTGGAAGATCAAGTCGATAAGCTACCGGACCAACTCTGCTCAAAATCTTGAATGGTCCAATGTATCTCGGGTTTAACTTCCCACGCGTTCCAAATCGTACCACGCTTCCAAGGCGATACTTTCAACATAACTTTGTCTCCCACTTGAAATTCCAAATCCTTGCGTCTAACATCCGCATAACTTTTCTGTCGACTCCTTGCGGTTCTGAGTCTATCACGAATTTGAACAATCTTTTCCGTGGTTTCCGTACCATTTGGACCCGAAGTTGTGCGTCTCCTACCTCGGCCCAACAAACAGGTGAACGGCACTTACGACCATACAGTGCCTCGAATGGTGCCATCTTGATCCTGGTGTGATAACTATTGTTGTACGAGAATTCTATCAATGGCAAATGGTTAGCCCAACCATTTCCAAAATCAATAACACATGCCCTCAGCATATCTTCTAACGTTTGAATTGTCCTTTCACTTTGACCGTCAGTTTGTGGGTGATATCTTTGTGCTCATCTCTAATCGGTTCGAATGAATCTTGCAATGAATTCCAAAAGTTTGAAGTGAATCGACTATCTCTGTCGGAAATGATAAAAATTGGTGCTCCGTGCCTCGAGACTATTTCCTTGACATAAAGTCTAGTGAGTTGCTCCATGGAATAAGTCTCTCTAATCGGTATGAAATGGGTTGACTTGGTAAGGCGATCAACAATTACCCAAATAGCGTCGTAACCTCCCGATGTCTTAGGAAGTTTCGTAACAAAGTCCATTGTAATGCGTTCCCATTTCCATTGAGGAATTTCCGGTTGTTGGAGTAAACCTGAAGGCTTCTGATATTCGACTTTTACCTTAGCGCAGGTAAGGCATTTGCTAACGTGACGTGGCAATTCCGCTTTCATGTTCGGCCACCAATAAAGTTTCTTAAGATCTTGATACATCTTATCCGATCCTGGATGAATAGAATACTTCGACTTATGCGACTCATGCATAATCAATTCTCGTATTCCGCCATACAATGGAACCCACATTCTATCCTTGAAACATAATACTCCATCTGCTCTCTTTACAAAACCATTTACGCTTTCGGGCATACCATAAAGCTTTTCACTTGGTCGGTTCTCCTCTTTAAGTGCTTCGACTTGTGCTTCATGAATTTTCGATGGTAAAGGAGAAATAATCGTCATTCCCAATGATCGAACTCTTAAAGGTTTAGGCCTCTCTTTCCGACTAAGAGCATCGGCCACAACATTGGCTTTTCCCGGGTGATACTTGATTTCACAATCATAGTCGCTGAGTAATTCCAACCAACGACGTTGCCTCATATTAAGCTCCTTTTGATCAAGAATATATTGCAAACTTTTGTGGTCCGTAAACACTGTGCACTTTGTACCATAGAGGTAATGTCTCCAAATCTTGAGCGCAAAACTACTGCTCCTAACTTCGAGATCATGAGTTGTGTAGTTCTTCTCATGAACCTTAAGTTGTCGAGAAGCATACGCTATCACCTTCTCGTTTTGCATTAAAACAGCCCCAAGTCCTTTATGCTAAGCGTCGCAATATACAACAAAGTTCTCAATGCCTTCGGGTAGTGCCAAAATCGGCGCACTGCAAAGCTTTTGCTTCAATAACTGAAAAGCAACTTCTTGTTTCTTTCCCCATTCGTACTTCTTGTTTTTCTGTGTCAACTTGGTCAAAGGTCTAGCTATCTTCGAAAAACCTTCGATGAACCTTCGGTAATACTAGTCCTAGAAATTGTCGAATTTCGTAGGATTCGTTGAGTAGCCCAATCTTTCACGGCTTCAATCTTTGCGGGATCAACTTGTAGTCCTTGACTATCAATGATATGACCAAGAAATTGCACTTTGTGGTTCCAAAAATCACACTTCGAAAATTTGGCATACAACTTCTCATTCTTAAGTAGACTTAAAATCGTCCTTAAATGCTCTTCGTGCTCTTCTTTGTTCTTTGAGTAGATCAAGATGTCGTCAATGAACACTATAACAAACTTGTCCAAATACGGCTTACAAACTCTATTCATGAGATCCATGAATACCTCAGGTGCATTAGTCAATCAAACGGCATCACTTGAAACTCGTAATGACCGTAACGTGTTCTAAACGCTGATTTCGGAATATCCTCTTCCCGAACTCGAAGGCGATGATAACCCGACCGAAGATCAATCTTGGAATAAATACTAGAACCTTGCAACTGATCGAACAAGTCATCAATTCTGGGGAGTGGGTAACGATTCTTCACCGTTAACTTGTTCAATTCTCGATAATCTATGCACATTCGGAAGGATCCATCCTTCTTCTTCACAAACAAGACCGGTGCTCCCCAAGGAGAGGAACTCGGCCTAATGAATCCTTTGTCTAGAAGCTCTTGCAATTGATTAGACAACTCTTGCAGTTCGGATGGTGCTAGACGTACGGTGCTTTCGCTTGAATCGGTGCTCCGGGCACTAAATCAATATGAAATTCTACTTGACGTGCCGGTGGAAGTCCCGGTAAATCCTCGGAAATACTTCAGAAAATTCACGGACAATAGGAACATCTTCAAGTCGCTTCTCCTCCGACTTTTTCTCGGTTACATGAGCTAAGAAAGCAAGACAACCTTTCTTAATGTACTTCTCCGTTTTGATACTAGATATGATACTAATTCGGTTCCACCGTTCCCACGAATAATCAAAGTTTCGCCGTTATAGGGAAGATGAACAACTTTCTCATCACAAATGATCTTTTCGCGATGCTTAGATAACGATCCATGCCGATGACGACGTCAAAACTACCCAAATCTACGGGCATGAGGTCTATGTTGAAAGGATGATTAAGAAAATTGAATGTGCAACCGCGGACAATGGTGTTTGTGTTAACTACGCTACCATTAGCTAATTCGACGTTGTATGATATGTCTAATGTAGTTGGTTTAATGTTGAGCAAAGGTGCAAATGCATTGGACACAAAACTTTTATCGGCACCTGAATCAAATAAAACTGAAGCATAACGATTATTGAGAAGGAACGTACCCTTGATGACATTCGGTCCTCCCTATCTTCTCCGCCTCCAATGACGTAAACCCTTCCTCGTGCCAAACCTTCTTGATTCGGATTTGCTTGATTCTTTCCTTTCTTACAATCCTTCTTGTAGTGTCCAGTTTCCCCGCAACCAAAACATGTAACTTGTGGCCACTTGCAATCCCTAGTACGGTGACCAACTTTCTTGCAATTTTCACACGGATCAGGACATCGACCCGGATTGTGATGACTCAAACACTTATTACACTTCGGCAAAACCCCCGTATATCCTTTTCCTTCCTTCGGACCCGCAACATAAGCCTTAGCAACCTCTTGCCTTTTGGGTGGTTGTTGAGTAGCATTCCTACCCCTGTTGTTGTCCCACTTGCGCTTGTTGTTGTTGCTATTATTGTTGTAGTTGCCTCGGTTATTGTTGAAACGGTTGTTGGGGTTGTTGTTGTTTCGGTTGGTGGTGGTGTACTTACCTCTCTTCACCACTTGTGCCATCAACTTCTGAGTCACTCGAATAGCTTCCTCAATTGTCTGTGGATCAAACGATGTCACATCTCCTTGAACAACTTCGGGAAGTCCTCCAATAAAAGCCTCTAGCAACTTTTCATTATCCGATACCATCGACGGGCATAACGTAGCTAATTCCTGGAATCTCCGAATGTAAGTGTCGATATCATAACCAATAGTGACCAATTCATAGAACTCCGTCTCCAACTTTTTGATTTCCGTTCGAGGACAAAACTTCTTAGTCACCAAGCCCTTGAATTCCTCCCAAGTAAGCTTAAAAGCATTCTCCATCCCAATCGGTTGAGCGTATGAATTCCACCATGACAACGCTCCATCGAGTAAAGTGCTCGTAGCAAATTTAACCTTACTGTCATCCGGACAGTTACAAAGCAAAGACACCGATTCCAATTTCTCAAACCATCGTACCATTGCAGTAGCTCCCTCGGTACCTCGAAACTTAGTGGGTTCACCACTCTTGAAATCTTTGTACGAACATTTCTTAACCCCAGATCCTCCGGCATTACCAGTAGCAGTAGCTAGCCTAGCGGCTTCAACAGCAGCCACTGTTTCCCTTTCGACTCTTAGAGCATTAGCAATGCTATCATTCACCAACCTTTGAATTGCTGCTTGGGTCATTTCCGGTGTAGCTTTCTTAGGCGCCATAATTCTTCAAAATCACAAGATGAAACAATCATGAGAACTCGTAAGTAGAAACAACCATCATACAATTATATCCACAACCACATCATGCATAAAGTAAATGAAATCACAACGGAACAATAGCGAAATATCACAAATATAATCACAACACACGTGGATAATATACATGAAAATTTCGGCCTACATGGACCGATATCATAGATAATAATAACCATTCCTACATAGTAGAGTCAATACTTGATACATTTGTTTGTACAACAACCAAAATACAACAAGTTCTTTAAACTACGTCACACAACCCGTGACTAGGATAATAATGGTCAAAACTATACATGACAAAAGTCTACATAAGGCACCTCATGGTGCTCCGCCGGCCCTATCCCGAAGATCGCGAACCTGAGTCGTCAAACTATCCACCAAACTCCTCAACTCTCCAATCGACCTGCAAAGAAGCAATACTCTCCCTGTCCTCTAACTGCCTATGCTGAATACTCTGATGTGACAAATCAATAGAAACCCTGCCTAACACTAGGCCCTCGACCTCCTCCGCAATGGGCTCAATCCTATCTACCGATAGTTCCTCCAACTGTCGCGACAACCTATCTATCTGGATGCCGACTATCAATACGGGCTCCTAACGCCTCGGTAGAAGGCTGTCGAGCAGCTGCAGCCTTAGAACTCTCTCCTAACTCGAACCTAACGGGTGGCTCGGGCTCAGTAGATGCTGGTGTAGGGATATCAAAACGAGCACGCTTTTTGGGCGGCAAGTCTGTCGTAGGCAAAGGATCTCTAAGAAAATATGATGAAGATGGTGATGATGGTGGTGATGGTGCTAGTAGTGGTGCTGGTGGATCGTGAGATGGGCTAACGTGAGGTGGGTGCAACTCGCCCTCCTCGAAGGGTTCGGTCTCAGTGTCGGTCATGATAGGTGGGAAGGTGGAGTAGATCCAATGGAAGATACGATCTCAGTGGAATGTGATGCAACATCATCCATGATGGGGTTAGCTGGAACATCATCCGAGCTAGAGTCCGATGATATGGTGATGGGATGTGAATCTGAAGACATGTCTGTGACAAACGATGTGAAATAAAAGTAAATAATCTCGAATAAAGTGTAAGTGAATCCGCATGATAAACATGAATATGTACTATGATGAAATGATGAGATGCTATGATAATGTAGCTATAGTCTAGGGTCAATGATGCAACCTAGTTCTCTATAACCGTAGCTCTGATACCAATCTGTCACACCCCCAATTTACCTGTTTTGCAGCGGAATGGAATTCCTGGGGGATTGACTGTCATAGCACCACATCACAGTTATATTGAACGACCTAAAGTGTCGTTTTAAAAACACATCGTTGGATATTTCATAAAACATTCAGAGTACAACATCGGTCCCAAAAGGTTTACAAAGTTTGCGGAAATACAAATATAATACAAATCCAAACGATGTTTTGAAATAAAGTGCCATAATGTACATAATGTAAGTCGACACCGCGACTCAAAATGTAGGTCCCTAAACCATGTCATGATGATAATGCCTCGCCAATTACCGAAAATACATTGCTAAAAACGGTCAACAATAATGTTGGTGAGAAATCATAGGTTTATGTAAATGTTTTATACGACTACACAAGTATCTATCATGCATGACCATCAAGTCACGTAAAAATAATGTTACAATTGCTCTAAGCCCATGACCCCGAAACTAGACTGTTCAATCATGTATGCCCCTGCAGAGTGTTTGCCGGACAACTCCGTAATGTGATCAAATGAAATGCATCCGTTTTCCTGGTTGGGATTCACCAACCCGGATGGAGGCGTCACCCTCGATAGATCTATCCACTCATCCTCGCTCCAAAGATTAACGGTTCATGTTCAAGTAATGGGGACTTTCAAATTGGCAAATGCGGTAACTTAAGCAATGTAATGAATTTAACATACTTGGTATCGTACAAAGAAAAATGTAGTGCAATGTATTCTCCCCCGTGGGTTTGAAAATAATCGAAAGCATGTAAAACGGGGCTATGAAAACTCACTTGGATAAACTGGAATAATGGCAAAAGTGAGTACACCGAGGTTTAATGTGATGCGTTAACCGGGACCTATTATCAATGATATGATATGTCATGAGTTGCAATGTAATGTTATGCATGCACTTGATATGTTATTTATACCATTTACGAGTTTTGAAAATATTACTCGACGTCGAAAAATACTCTTTTGACGTCTTGACCAATCAAAAATGACTTTACATGTTTTTACGTCAAAATGTCATCCTACAATGGTTTTATAATGATTTTTAGAGAAATTACCACTTTTCGTCGCAAAACAATGTCGTCGGAAAAATCGTGAAATTAACAAAAATGGCTTTGGAAAACTAGTCGTAAAACAGTGTACGTCGATCGTTAGAGAACGAACTCGACGGTTTTGGAAAGTTTGTATCGATATCTAGAAGTTTCAGTTCAGGAGTTTTCGTTCAAAAGGTCTCGAACATAAAGATAATAAGGGTTAAAGATGGTGGTTTTGGCTAATTGTGTGCAGAAAATTAGTTACGGCAAGTTTATGAAAAAGTGCATATCTTTGTCGTTTCAAATCCGTTTTCTACGTTTTATACGTCCTTAGCTTCGTATCAAAGTATACTAATATATTTTTGACAAGTCGAAATAATTTGTGAAGCTTAAGGCTCGTTTTTGACCCGTACAAGATAAAAACATGTTGCTGAAATTTCTGAAAAATAATATATTTCGTCGTCAAACTTCAAAAATCCATAACTTTCTCGTTATAAGTCCGTTTTATTCCGTTCAAGCGGCCACGGATTCGTTTTAAAGTATATTTTCTAAAAATCAAGGCCAAAATTTCGTACCAACAGTAGGTTTTTTCAGAAATTCGAATTAAGGACAGAACATAAATATATAGTTATCGAAAATAGTTTTTCTCGGACAAAACCTATTCTAATCCCTTCAAATCAACTCCAAAACTAATCTAATCCTACCATACACCTTCTTAGGGTGTCATGGGTTCCTAATCACCATCAAGACCAACCAAAACCAAGGGAATATTTATAGGATGACTAAATATATATATATACTCTAAAATCATGAAATAAATGGTATAAATCACATATCATGCATAATATCTCCAAAAATGAAAAGGAAACATATGAAAATGAAAAGGAAACTTGAAAATGATAAGAATATGCTTACTAGTGAAGATGATGAGGTGAAAGTAACAAGGATTAACTTAAATATCCTTGGTTTTTATTTCAAAACCATAAAAAGGATATAACTAGGTTGTTAAACACTTGATCTTGCAAAACTTTTGATCCCTTTTGTGTCTTGAGTGTGGCCGGTTTTATGGAGCAAAAAGAAGAGAGAAATGTTTTGTTCTAACACTTTGTGAATGAGAAATGAAGTGAATGTAATAATTTGAGGTAGACTTTATGTATAAGCAAGTATTTATTACCAATCAACTTACCATGCCAATCAATAACTACACTCTCCCCCTTGTCGGCCAAGGGGGGAGGGATATAGATATTTGTATTTTTTTTTTTTTTTAAAACTATACTTGTATATAATTTTGTATAAACTTTGACAAAAGTATAAGTAATTGTGTAGAAATTGTACAAGTAAAGGTAAATGGAGATTTTTGGTATAAGTAAGTTTTTAATAGGTCAAAATAGAATGTATTGAGATAATAAAAATAGTAAAAATACATTCCTGTAAAATTGAGTGATAAAATAATTATCGAGTAGTTTTTAAGAAAAACGGCGTAATAATTAAACTTTAACGATTAATATACCAAATAAATTTGAAACACTAGGAAAACTAAAAATATAGTTTTTATAAACTAAATGTAAGTTTAAAAATACCTCGGGATCATTTTTGAAAGTAACGGATTAAATATTAAAATAATAACTCACGCGATAACGATTATTAAATATAAAAATTACGCGTAAAATATGAATGAAATGTCGTGAATGAACTAATGAAATGCACATGATGTCGATGAAATGTAGACTAATCTTAGTCCATATGAAATGTACGTGATATCATGATCATGAATTCGCCGCTAAACCTCCAAGGTTACGCGAATTTGAAACAAGTAAACCAAGTTTACTAAAATGTTGAAATAATGAGACATGAATCGTGTCGAGAAATGACCTGAAAGTACGGATTGTCACAATAGTTACGCCGTAATCTTCAATTTCTTCTTAATTTGCATTAGATCTGCTGGTTACGGCGTAACCTTATAATTGGTTACGCCGTATCTTCAATATTACTTGGTTACACCAGAGTTTATACAATAGTTACGGCGTAGTTATAGCGGCGTGGAACCTCATTTGACCTAATATAGTTACGTCGTAGTCTTTGGTGAGAGTTACGCCGTAACCTTCTGATGAGTTGGTTTTCTGAGTCACGCTTTAGTTACGGCGTAATCTGAGAGATGAGTTATGCCGTAACTTCTTCAAAGTCAGCATACTATGATAAATCTTTGATATTTCTCCAATTCCGTGTCTCTTTAGCTCCAATGCTCGTAATTTACCTGAAAGTGGAAAACAATGGAAAACAAGCGTAAATCCATATAAATGATATAAATTACAAGCATTATCGGGGAAAATTGACACTTAATATTCAGGACTATTTGATGTTATCAATCCTACATTCAGTTGAGAGCGTGGGAAGAACAACGACATTTGGTTGTTAGAAATTTTTTGTTAAGGGTGATCAAAACTAGGGTTTTTGGAAGCTAAAGTTAGGGTTTTCTCATAGTTTCGGGTTGTTCTTTGTGCATTTCTTGTTCACCACCACTCCAATACTTGTAAGCATCCCATCATACCAATTTTCATTTATATTTAACATTTCATGCTTGATTCCATATCACCATTATATGCTTGTTGTGTAAAAACTTGATTTGATCTTAGTTAAACAAAACCCTAATTTTGCCAGAAAATTTCATCGACTTGTGTGCACATATTAGCCACCTTAAAACAACATTTTGCAAATTTCTTTTCATCACAATTAAATATAATGTCTTAAGTAGATCCTAGCTGAAATTTATAATTTTTTGATTTTGTTTAGTATTTTTAACATTTTACTCAAAATCGGGTGTCAGGAAAGTCATGAATCTGAGTTGGAATCTTGATGGCTATTTATGAGCACTTTAGACTCCAAACCACGAAAAATGGTAGGTATAACTTTGTACCCCAAGACCTAAACCTAAACTCAGCAACTTGAATCACTCAAAGAGGTTGAGTAATGAAGAAGTTATGACCAAATGAAGTTGAGTAAAGTTTTCTAAAAGTTAGTAGCTTTGACACCCGTGCAGTGTTTTAGATTTTTGAAACCCTTAAACTTGGAACTTAAATAAATGGCCTACATTTTTGGAAAGACAACTCAAAAAGCTACAAATTATGTTTTTGAACGGACTAATTTCAATAGGAAACGATTGAGTTACGGTCCCTAGAATTTGGGTGAACACTTTGTCATAGAAATTATTTTGATTTTATAAGTATAACCACTTAGAAAACTTGTTTTAAATCACATTTAGAACTGGAAAACCTTAGACAAAAGTATATAAGGGTGATAAAACTTTATAAAACTCATATGCATATAATACATGTCGTATCTTTCCTAAGACGACTGATTTATTTAGGTCGCGGTTAGGATTCATTACTTGTTGAACTACGTATTATTTCCCGACGTAGTACTTGTTGAGGTGAGTTTCATAGCCCTACTTTTACTTGTTTATTACTCGTTTTGAAATACTTTAGGGTGGGAATACATTGCTCGTTTTACTTATGGACACAACTACTTTAAACTTTACGAATTTACACTAAGTTACCACATTTGCCATGAAGTCCCCACTGTTATGAACCGTTAATAAGGTAGTAAGTACTAATGTTGTGAATAGATGTATTGGGTTAAACCCCCCATTTAGGTGTTGAATTACCATGTCAACCGAGCACATTTCATTTGAGGAACTCTAGGTGTTTAGCAAAGCATCTACCGGGGCAACAAACAAACAGAACAACGTACACTTAAGGCTTCGATTTTATGAGCTTAGTGCAATTGCAATACTTTTCCTGATATTGTATTCGCTACAATAGTCACTAAATCTTTTTAGGATACTGTGAGTGAAGTAGTAGCCACTAAAATTTTGTGGTCCATACTACTTTTACTTAACATTAAACCTATGAACTCACCAACTTTATGGTAACCATTTTAGAATATATTTCTCAGGTCCTTAAGTGCATTAACTTGGATTGCATGGAGCATCTTAATAGTGATGCATTTTGTGGTTTCATCATGATGAGGACTTATTGCATAACTTAACGTTCGATTGTAAACCAAAATCTTCCTTTTATTTTGTAGACTCTTGGGTTATATCTTTGTTAAACGTTATTTCTTTAATCGAACGTGTATTTTCCAAAACAGCTCATACAGAGGTCGTTTGATGTAAATTGTGACCTTGTGCTATGAAGTCATGCCCCGATTATCTTTCGCTGCGATATTTTGTGGGTGTGACACTATACGTAGCATATAAAACCCAAACTTATTACTTAATATCATACCTAAAAAGATCTACCTAGAACACCATGTTCGTGAACAATATCAATATGAAACTTATCATACCGTGGTCTCCCAGTCTATAAACTTATTCCCTAGTAGGTGCGCAAATGTACTCTCGTTATGTGTATTTAAGTGCAAGTGACACGCCCACGTCAAACATCATACAGAATCCCCAAATCGATTTATCCCATCCTTCTTACCTAATTTCATCAACCTATCACCACCGCCCTAATTTAAAGATTTTCAATATGCATTTAGAGTACTAACTAAAGTATATCACACGTCAGATTTTAAAACAAAGAATCAGCCTCATAGTTATGACCACAACTTTTACGCAACACACAAAACCAAAACATACGGCTACATATCAGTCTTCAAAGGGTACCAGGAAGCAATTATTTTACAAATCTATAAAGATAGGCGAGGCCTATGTTCATCAGGCTGTTACCAACAACCTCCTTTAAAGATTTCAAATTAATTTAGAGGAGATTCAGTTCCTTAAACCACAAAATCGAAACATTCCACATATTAAACTCAAAATCAGAAAACCCAAGCACTAAACTAAAATTCAACGCTATATAATCCATTTTGCTTTAAAGATTTCAAACTGCATTTACAGAACCACATAATCGAAACCTTCAACCTATTAAATTCAAAATCAGAAAACCCAAGCATTAAACTAAAACGCAATATTATACATTCCGTTTTTAAAATAATGAGGAAGGCCAACAATGAATCACCAACTTACACCCACATCTACAGACATGCAGTAGCAACTAAAGAACCTTAGCAAAAAAGCTTGTTCTCAAACCTTAAACGATTTTATTTTGTTGACTAATATATCACAAATTTATAACTATCACATTCAGAAGATAAAACTATGAATACCTTTTAGCTACTTTCATATTCAAACACCGACAACACAAAGTATACAATAACAAACCAAATCGAAGAAGCATAACCCTCAAAAATCATTCAGATTCCTAAATACAGCTTTAAGCTAATGTGCAGTAAATATCATGAAAATATTAGGCACCCTAACACTTTTTCATAATTTTCCACACAATAATTTCTGCAAAAATAAATAAATATGACAACAATTAAAAAACAACATATATACATCCCAAAACAACATATATTAATCCAAACTATTAAAAATGTAAAAGGTCACAAGTTACATCAATTTAAAAGTCCTATCTCTCAAATAACACTAAAATCTCATGCGGATACAAACATAAATTAATCGACAAAAACTTACAATTGATTCCAACAAATGCGAATTATCAGACCTAAAGATATAATGGGTACATGAAATAGAGACTAAACTCAATCGTATCCATAATTAATCGACATAAACTTACAATTTACGAACCTCCCACATGCAATTGAATCTTCAAATATGTAATCTTCCCCTTCTTTGAATCGGCAACAATATCAAGAAAGCACCACAAAACACATAGTCTCGCACACACAATTCCACAATCCAATCTGTCTCACTCTCATACACAGTCTCATTTTGTAGGTGATAATACGCTGCACATGTGTTTTTCAAGAGTATGTATGTAAGACACGTGAACATATATCAAAGACACGTATAGGCTAAATTAGAAAGCAAAACGGCGTCGTTTTGGGCCAACATTATTCCAACCATGACACGGCATCGTATGGAGGCAAGCAAAGACTAAGAAAAAGAAAGGACAAAACGGTATCGTTTTGGAGGCTTATAAAACAGCATCGTTTCTCACGATAGATGTATAATAGAGTAATTCGGATTCGGCTCCAGTGTAATAGGATCACTCGCTGGACCAAACTTGAGTTGTTTTACATCTAAGGTCGTATACTTTTAAGATTTTATAAACCAATCGAAGTGACACCTAAAACATACGATATATATATATATATATATATATATATATATATATATATATATATATTTATATATATATATATGGGCCGGTCCCATTTGAATCTAGTTTTGAATGTGTTTACATTTAAATCGGGACCGAGGGAGTAAAAACAATATGGGTGTGAAAGCAAGTTGATATTTGTCCTTATCAAAGAAAATTGTCTAGTTACATATGCATTTGAACGAGACTTACACATCATGACTTGTCTATATTGGTATGGCTTGCACATTGTGATCGACTAATCAATATCGTTAAAAATGTCTGGTAAAACACTTACAGTCAATTAGAGATTGATTAAAATTAAATTTCGGATAAGGAACTCGATAACTTAAAATCCTTGTTTTAACTACTTTCCTAAAACTTCATATACATACATGCATGCATCAAACTTCATTAACATTATATTTAAGATCAAACTTCACAGCTAATAAAGGTATTTTTATAGATACTTCTTTATAAAAGACATATGGGAATTATTTCAATACATTCCCTTGACCATGACATAAAATGCATAATTAGGAAATTAACTTATGAACTGTTAGAAACTCAAAGTCCTTTTAGGCTTATATTTGATGAAGAGGTTGTAAGTGAAATTTAGGAAGAGAGGAATATTATTGATTGCTTAAGCTTTGCTTCATTTGCTTCATCCTTTACATATGCATCACCACAACACCTATTTATACTACTCCATGGAATGTTCTAGAGATGAGATATTTCCATGGATATTCTACTACGATCTAGATACTTCCTACATCATCTTGATCATTCCTAATACATCATCATCCTTATCCTAATTCTAGATATTTCTATTACATTTAGCTACAATATTCTAGACATATCTATGGATATTTTCTAGGATTATTCTTTGTCGTTCTAGAAGCTTCCATACCATTCTACGACTTTCTAGAAGCTTCCACTATATGGGCTCGGACTAAATCAAGTTTACGATCCAACACCCCCCTTTAAACTTGATTTACCGACTCCAAGCATCATTCGTTGTCTTGAAAAATCGTTCTCGTTGTGCGGCTTGGTGAGGATATCTGCAACTTGGTTTTCGGTTCTCGTATGTATCACTTGGACATCTTTCCTTGCAATGCACTCTCGAATGAAGTGATAACGAGTGTTGATATGCTTACTTCGATCATGGTATACTGGATTTTTAGCTAAGTCAATGGCCGACTTGTTATCCACATAGATCTCAGTCGCATCTTCTTGTTCCATGTGTAGCTCCTTTAGCATACTTCTTGTTAGGTCACTAGTTTTACAACACAAGTTATATAGAAAGGAGATGAGGCGATTGAACAAGTATCAAATACACACACACACAATATAGTATACGGTTTAGAAAAGAGTGTATGTGAAAGAAAAGAACTTGAACAACCAACCTTCAAATGAAGGTTATTACATGGTTTATATAGGCAAGGAGCTAGGGCAACACTCCCTCTCCTTCCCTATTCCTTATTGGGCTTGGGCCTAAGCTTATGGGCCTTTTACATAAGCTTGACCTTAAACAAACATAAAGGCCATAATAAAGCTACCTATTACATATGAAATATAAATACTTGAAATATTGTTTAGGAGTGATTCCAACAATCTTCCCCTCAAGTATATATGAATGTAAACGGTGAAGGCGTTGATGTAATAGTAGCAATGACGTCTTCTGACATTCTTCTTTCTTGTGAGAAGAATTGCCTTGATTCGAACAATCTCCCCAGTGTAGAGAGATAGTTATCTTTGAACAGTTATGCTTTGACGTCATCTTTAACTTTGTTCTTTGATCATTGTTCTTTGTGGTGAGAGCGATAGTATGTTGTTATGCGCATCATGTCTGCCTAGTTCTGCTTCGCTGCTTCAGTGTCTCCACGTCATTCTTCAACATGCTCACACGCTCTTTGACGTTGGAATTCAATACTGATGAAGTTCTTTAAGTCTTTAACTTTGTAGATTCTTTGGTTTGACGAAGAATCATTCTTACTGTTGTGTTGCATTGAGATAGAACTTCCATTAGTGATGATGTTGGCGTGAGCATGAGAAGTATCAGCACGATCATCCCGCTCCGGAGCTTCCATAAGAAGAAAACATTTCAAACGGTTAGTAATAAGCGGTTTCCGGCACTTACAAGTTTGAACTTCGAGAGTGTCAACAGCATAGTGTGAGGACACAACTCTAATTCTTACAAAGGCCGTTCCTGAACTGGAGTCCCACAAGTGAGATAACGCGATGTACCGAAGTACATCTACGGTTCAGATGAGTCGATGAGGTACACCGAAGTATCACCTCACGACTGTATATACTTGAGACCACTAAGCAATCCACGGGGAGTTGCCGAAGCGACCGCTTGTCAGGCGTTTGATGTTGACCCTGGCAGGAGTTTCCATTCAATCACTGAGGATCACAAATTTGAACCTCTCATAAATGTTTCGACAGAGGCTAAGATTGGAAGGACTCGATATGAACCACTGATAACCTTATTGTTGATCATCAAGTGATGAAATGTCAAGTGACCTAAGAGATCTTTTGATGAATCTCGTGGCTCTAGACTCAATAGTGCGTTTTGGTTTCCTGAGCGGAGACTAGGGGGAGGGTCTCCTTCTTCAATACCAGCAATCTCTAGGAGAAAGCCGATAGTTTACGTAGGGTTCCCTGTGAGAATGAAACAAGCTTCTGTTGAGAGAAACTTGAGTGGATAAGAAAGGTTTAGTGCATGCGTCACTGGGTCCATGACGACTTTTAATCTTCAATACCCGCGTCACTAAGTGACAACCAGTAGCATATGAATTGAACCCGGTGTCTGCCCTAAGTTGAATAATCTGGAGGGCTATTTCTTTTCACCCTTTTCTTTGCATTTCTTTTTAATTCTTCAACTCCTTCTTTCTCCGATTCTCATTTTTCTCCTTTTTACAATCATACCTAAGGACTTCTAAATACTAACTATTTGTAGTGTCCTTGGGTAGATCCCTCCGGCTCTGGCGGATCATAGGACGGTTATTCCTAACCTTAGTCACCTTATAACTCCATGACTAACCTATGTTTGCCATTAAAACCACTGTATGAAAAAATGTCTCTCAAAGGGGTTGTTAATGAAAAACATGTTTGAACCATTGTGAGAGATGATGTTTTGCATAAATACTCCCCCTACACATGTGCTTAATAGTTTTAATGGTTAAATGCACAGTGAGGAAAGAGCGCACTTTTTGAATTGATCCACTGAAGATAGACAATCCCCGCGAGACACGGTTACGTTGCATAGTTAAAGAGTTACATTGTCAGCTTTTAGGTGACAACTAGCTCTAATAACTACCTTGAAGGTGTAGACAAACCTTGGAAGGTTGTCAAACCCGTCAGAGTTCATGTTTATCAAAAGTTTCTCGAATGGTACATTCTACTCAGACAAGTCCTTTGCGAGACACGTTTACATCACTAGCGAACTAGCTTGAAATTATTACCCGTCCAGGATAAGTCTTTTCGAGTTACTAACAGTTTAGTACCGTCAATTCGTTGGTTAAGTCTGAGGTACACAGATTCATTTGCATTTTGTACAACATATTTCTTATCACACAATTTTCTCCCCTCAAAAATGGCATATTAAAGTGTTATTTTTGAAACGTTTGAAATAAATATGACCATTCGGTGTTGCGGAAGAATGACCACTGTGAACAATTTGTGAACAAAGTTTCAAATACTCCCCTCAACAAGTGATATAAACGGTTGAGGTTTTGAAAGTCTTAAGGGGAAGTACTTGTTCTTTTGAGCAAAACCTTGAAAAATGAAAGGTTTGATAGGTTTTACTCAAAGTAAGCTTCGCTCCTTTTCTAGGATTGTGGCACTGAAGCGTACCACAGGGTCCTTTCTTGACCATTACGGGTTGTACACTGTTATGTGTGCACAAGCCATTAGACATATTTGATCACATCCAATTATGAAGGAAACAATTCAAGGGGTACCAGGAAGTGCAGTGATGTTCCCAGGAGTGCGCGCAGGACGTTGAAAGCTGGTGATGTTTTCTGGCGCACCACCAACATAGCTCTCCAATCGTCTGAACTGATCCCTTCCGAACAACCGTTCATCAATCATGGTGATGATCCTTCTCACATCCCGCCTTTCTTGAGAATTCCAGTAGCTTACGAGACCAACTTTCAGGCGTATATCCTTCACAATGTCGCTAATCCGTCCCTAACCAGCTTTAAAGTATGATCCCCGAATTTCTGAAGATCACTACACGCCATTAAGCAGTTTCTTTGAAGTTCACCGGGTAAACAACTCCGAAAGGTTTGCTGATGAGCGTATATTGAGGTAGCTGATTGAGATCGGGAAGAGTAAGCGTTGGAGGAGTGAGGTTAACACGCGTCTGATAAGATTCAACAGCCATCTGGATATCTTCCACACGTTCTTTGATCACGATGCGTCTAATGAAGATGAGAACTGGACTTGATAAATTCCGTTGAACTTCAGTCGAATTGTCTCATACGACCCCTGTACTTTGGCAAGGTACATGTCTTCGATGTCGTTGAGGACAAGTTCTCAAAGTCACCTCGAGAATTCATAGTCCTGTTCATCTTGTCGTTTGACTATGATATTCTTTAAGAAAGTGTAGTCCCACTTAGACTTGAGATCAATGTGTTTGATGGCCACGATGTCCTTAGAACTATACAATGCATGTTGAGACTTCGAACAGGGAAGCTTCGTAGTAGATTCGGCGTTTCAGGCCAATGTGAATCCCATAAAATGCATCTTGGTGCATGCTTGCACGTTGTCAAAACCAAGGTTTGCACGTTCCTCGATAGCTATGCAATTTGAGTAAATAGCCGCTGGGAATGGAAGAGTCAATGATGTAGCGTATTTTCGCGAACCATCGCTGCCGGGTAAGAGAAAATCATGTCTCTGTTAAAGAAGTATCGGAAGGAATCGTGGTTCGTCTGTTTGGCCAATGGGCGGTAAAGGGTTTGGTCAATCGATTGTAGTATGGAGGGTTGTCCCTTTGTGTGAAGTCAATGTTTGCTTCCGGATTGAGCCAATCCATGTCGTTAGACATAGCTCGAGCGATGTTCTCAAGATGATATTCGACCTCAACGGCGCTTTCAGAGTGTTCTTTAGAAGTTGGAATGCTTCATTCTTGGATTCGCTTCAATCAGATTTGTCATTTTCTTCACATGGAACTTTTCTTGCAAAAGTTTTGCGTGCTCAATGTAGAACCGCGTCTACCAATTCTTGACCTTCATCAGGGTAGGGAGTTTGATTGACAAGAGTGGAGAACCATTCAAACTCTTCGGTTTTATCGTCATCTAGCCATGAGACGACTCCGGCGAGTCGTCTTCTTCTTCTTTTGGAAGGCCTTGATGATGATCTGGTTTCTCACTTGTTTGGGGGAGGTGGGTTGTTGTCGGGGCTCAAGGACCTCTTCATCGTCACCACCTGTATACTCAAAGTAATCACCGTTTATGAGTCAGGGTGGTACTCGGAATCGCCCGAGGTTTATCAGTAGAAGACCGAGGTGGGGAGACTTTTGTTGAGAAGAAGTTCGTGCGTGGAGGAGGTGCATAGAGGTAGATTTACGGTACGCTTATCGTTTGGTGCAAGAATCCTATCCTTATCATCATCGTCATCTCTTGTCGTTTGGGGTGATCGGTGACTCCTTTGCATGATGATTGAGTGAAAATCAAGTAGAGTTTCGAAAATTTAGCTTCATCGAGTAACGTTCCGATCGCTTTGACATTTGTATCACAAGTTTAGCGATTAACTCAGATTCAGAGAGATCAGCTTCTTTGCCATTGTATTTTTAACCAATGCTACGATGTTAGGGGTGAGTTATGGGAAAATATTTCTCCAGTCCGGGGGCAGAGTTCGAGAAAAAATTGTGAGTATGATCTCTTGCTGTCTTTTCCGGTTCCTTAGGACTTTAGGAGCGATATCTGAAGGTACTGGTTAGTGTAACAAAATCCTTCGATCATTTCGTCAGTATATTACGATGACTCTTCATGAATTTTCGAAACAATCTTCCGTTCTTCAGCATCTTGTCATGTCGTCATACATATGCTGTATGTGATCAGCAAAGAAAATTTAGGTTTTTGTAGAGATGGTTTTTCTTTCTGATGTTTGACAGAGATGTGAATCCGTTTATGAGCTTGGAAATTCCAGGTCGAGGGGTGGTCCTCTTCCAGATTTGGATGATGATTGTGTTGATCTTTTTGATGGTGGTGGTGATGAGTGTAGATGATGAATCTGGTGAGAGGGACATGAGGAGATTCGGGGTCCTTTGGCGGTGCAGGAAGTATCTCCTTGGAACGAGGGTGGAAGTTGGAAGAAAGTCATCAGTTAATCTTCTTCGTGATCATGTCAGTTTTAGCCTTTTCTTCCGTCGTTCCTTAGTCTTCATCGTTTTGATTTCTCAGATATATTCTTTCTGTTCCTCAATGTAGATTAGTAGACTCTCTTCAAAGCGTTTGTTGGTGCACAAGAGTGTGAGCAGTCCTGGAATTCTTTCGCGGTTGTTTAACGCGCCGGGACACGGGTGAAGAGTGGACGACACCACTCGATCCTCGGGGCCACCCATTTGATCTTTTGCAAATTCTTTAGCTTTTTGAATTTGTCTAACTAATTTAAACTTCTTCCTGTAGGATTGATCGATTGCTCTTCTTCTTCTTGAGCTTTCATCATGAGACTCAAATGCGAGTCTTTCCTTTTCCATGTTGGCTATTGGACTTGTAGATTTAGGCTGGCGGAGGAGGGATCGGGTTCGGTCGAGAAGGTAATCTCTTCATCTATGTAGGTTGCGTCGAGCTTTAGTCCACAAGCTTTCTTTGGGTTGGGTTTGGGAATTGGGATGGGGCGGCTTCCTTAGATGGAACAATCCTCTTTGAAGGAGTTCCTCTTGGGAACTTCCTTTGACTCACGTTACTTGCCGTACTTCTGCACTTCCTCTTTTGGTTCTCCTTACGGTGTTCCGAGAAGATTTTTCGTCGAGATGACCAACTTTGCCTTGTCTAGCGCTTCCAGATACCTTTTATGCGTTTGAGCTTTACGACATCTTGATTAGAAGAAATGCGGTAGCCACGGCACCTTGTTTCTTTGTAGGCGTTTCCTTGATTCTACGCGGATAGAATGGGTTCCGTCAACATGTCGTGATTGTTTGGGTCATTGAGCCTCTTGGGAATGTCAGGATGAAGTCCAAGTGCTCTCTGGATCAACAATTTAGTATATCCGATGTAGGGAATCTTTGAGCCAAGTTTGTTGAGAAATGACATCATGTCATCCCAAATCGAGCCGATAGCGATGTGTTTCTTGTTGACCAATGCCCGAATATTTGCGAGTTCCATGAGCTTAGGGTGCTCATAGCTTACCTCCACGACAGCGAGACTTGGTGATGATCATGTAGAGTTCTCGGGGTTGAGGAATACTCTTAAGCTCGTTGAGAATGCTTGGTGATTACTCCACATAGCCTCGTCATAGGATATTGATTAAAATTGGAGAGTGAGCTCTTCCCGAGGTGTGGCATATAGTTTGGTTGGATCGTCGGGAATTAGGAGAACGGCCCTTAAGTCTGCGAGGTGTAATGGTGACTTGTTTGTGATTGAGTCACCGTCCGCGGCGGTTGTCCTTTGACCCTTTCCATAGTGTTCGGAAGCTGTTGGATGTAGATCTCAGAGCGATTGCGAGTGTGAAAGCATGTTACGTACGGATGAGTCCTCGAGAATGTCAATAGCAATTAAACATGAAGATTCAGAGCAAGTGAGGTTGTCAAAGTCAACACGGAGGTTATTCTTTCCTATCTTCATTGGATAGCCATGAGGATAGATATCGACAATGGAGAGAACTTCGGGTGCATCCATATTCATTTGTTCACCATAATAGGTGATGCGAAATAACATTAGCCAAAAGAACCAACATATCGAAAGACATAATGTTAGTCAACGGAAGGTCTTAATGTCTAGTTATTGAATGCACGTTAATCAATGATTGATTTGAGTCCTAAGTCACTTGTATATTCAATAGTCCAATGACGTCGGAAAATGTTTAGGTGAGTTAGTTAACTTTAAGTTTTAAAGTTTATTTTATCACTTATTGTTCACAACATATCAAACGATTTCAGTTTATTAGTGACATTTTAGGATTAGTGATGATATGATTAGTTTATTTACAAGTTTGTACACGTAACAATTCATAAGAAGGTATGATCACTGCTTATGCGTTAGGATTGGTAAAAGTTATGGCGTACGAGGAATGATATATGG
>OU343220.1:49946547-50136841 GCA_910596185.1 Chrysanthemum makinoi | reverse complement strand
CATGACTTGTCTATATTGGTGGCACATTGTGATCAATAATCAACCGTTAAAATATGCAAATTAAAACACTTACGATCAATTAGAGATTGATTAAAATTAAATTTCGGATAAGGAACTCGATAACTTAAAATCCTTGTTTTAACTACTTTCCTAAAACTTCATATACATACATGCATGCATCAAACTTCATTAACATTATATTTAAGATCAAACTTCACAGCTAATAAAGGTATTTTTATAGATACTTCTTTATAAAAGACATATGGGAATTATTTCAATACATTCCCTTGACCATGACATAAAATGCATAATTAGGAAATTAACTTATGAACTGTTAGAAACTCAAAGTCCTTTTGGAAACATATTTGATGAAGGGTTGTAAGTGAAATTTAGGAAGAGAGGAATATTATTGATTGCTTAAGCTTTGCTTCATTTGCTTCATCCTTTACATATCATCACCACACCTATTTATACTACTCCATGGAATGTTCTAGAGATGAGATATTTCCATGGATATTCTACTACGATCTAGATACTTCCTACATCATCTTGATCATTCCTAATACATCATCATCCTTATCCTAATTCTAGATATTTCTATTACATTTAGCTACAATATTCTAGACATATCTATGGATATTTTCTAGGATTATTCTTTGTCGTTCTAGAAGCTTCCATACCATTCTACAACTTTCTAGAAGCTTCCACTATATGGGCTCGGACTAAATCATGTTTCTGATCCAACACCCCTTTAAACTTGATTTACCGACTCCAAGCATCATTCGTTGTCTTGAAAAATCGTTCTCGTTGTGCGGCTTGGTGAGGATATCGCAACTTGGTTTCGGACCTCATTATGTATCACTTGGACATCTTTCCTTGCAATGCACTCTCGAATGAAGTGATAACGAGTGTTGATATGCTTACTTCGATCATGGTATACTGGATTTTTAGCTAAGTCAATGGCGACTTGTTATCCACATAGATCTCGATTATCTTCTTGTTCCATGTGTAGCTCCTTTAGCATACTTCTAAGCCAATTGTGACATACACATGATGTTCGCATTCGTATAAACTTCACAACTAGACAAAGTAACAATAGGTTGCTTCTTTGAAGACCATGTAAAAGCATTGTTACCTAGGAAGAATATGAATCACGGTGTACTTCTTCCATCGTCTTTGTCTCCGGCCGATCCTTGTCGCTATATCCAACCAGCTTGAAGTCTTCACTTGTTGAATAAGACATTCCGTAGTCTACGGTACCTTTGATATAACGGAGGATCCTCTTTGCAATCTCCAAATGCTTTGTCGTAGGCTCTTCCATGAAACGACTAATTAAACCAACCGCAAAGAGTATGTCATGTCTTGTACATGTCAAATAAGCGCCAAACTTCCAGCGAGACTCTTGAATTGAGTTGAATCTACGCTTCTCCTCCGATGCTTAGAAGGCTTTGCCTTATGTTCTATGGGGGTGCCAGCGGGTTGCACTTATCCATGCCAAACTTCTTCAATATCTCCTTGGCATATCCTTCTTGACTTATGAAAATTCCATCATCCGTTTGCCACTCAATGCCAAGATAATAAGACATAAGTCCTATATGCGTCATCTCGAACTCTTTAGTCATTGACTTCTTGAGCTCATCAATCATACTGCGAGAGTTTCCTGTAAAGGTCAAATCATCCACGTAAAAGCAGACGAGCAGTATACTTCCATTTGCAAATCTCACGTAAAGTGCATATTCACTTAGGCATTTAGTAAAACCATGTTCTTGGAAATACTTGTCACTTCTAGTATTCCAAGCCGTGGTTCTGCTAGACCATATAAGGCCTTCTTCAACCTTAGCACTTTACCTTCTTGCCCTTTGGCAACATATCCCTCTGGTTGCTCCACATAAACTTCTTCTTCAATAAGTCCATTTAGAAATGCAGACTTTACATCAATTTGGTGGATTTTCCACCTATATTGAGCTGACAATAGCAATAATCATTCTAATAGTTTCTAAGCGAGCAACATGAGCAAATACCTCTTAAGTAGTCAATACCATGCTTCTGCTTGTAACCTTTTGCCACAAGTCTTGCCTTGTACTTTTCCACTTCGCCTTTGGCGTTTTCCTTGGTCTTGTATACCCACTTGACTCCAATAGCCTTTTGGCCTTTGGAGGGTCGTCAACTCCAGCGTATCATTCTTCACTATTGACTTTATCTCCTCGTCCATGGCTTGTCTTCATTTCTTGCTTTTCATAGCCTCCTCAAAAACTAAAGGTTCACAATCAATGTATAAACAAGTAAGGGTATTTCGTTAGTTACCTCGTGAAATCCGCAAACTTCTTGTCTTGGTTCTCCTTCACTTGAACTTGAAGGTGATTCTTGGGTTGGAGTTGGACTTTGAGGTTGTTAGACTTCTTCACTTGATTCAGCCGTCTTCTTCTTCAGTCATAGGAAGAAAGTCATACCTTTCATTTTCCTTGATGCTCCAATCCCATGTCTCTTCTTCATCGAAATCCACGTCTCTACTCACTACCACCTTCCTTGTGATTGGATTATAGAGCTTATAACCTTTCGATTGCTTGTCGTAGCCAACAAACACATGCTTCTCACTTCTATCATCAAGCTTTAATAAGCCTTTGGCTTGGAACGTGGACATATGCTATGCTTCCGAATACCCTTAGGTGAGAGGCAGGCTTCATCTCATTCCATGCTTCTTGTGGTCTTGTTATCTAAACTCTTTGGCGGACACGGTTCAATAGATATCTTGCACAATCAACCGCCTCAAAAATTCCTTTGGCATCTTCTTACTTTTCAACATGCTTCGGACCATATTGAGAATGGTTCTATTCTTTCTCTCAACAACTCCATTTTGTTGTGGGAGTAAGGCGTTAGAAATCTCGGATCTCATTATCCTCAAAAAATTTGTTAAATTCTTTTGATAAAAATTCTCCACCTCTATCGGATCTCATCGATTTAATTTTTAAACCTTTCTCTTTTTCAACCATAGTTTTAAATGTTTTAAAAGTTTCAAAAGCTTGGGATTTTTCTTTTAGAAAATATACCCAAGTTTTTCTTGAAAAGTCATCAATAAAAATAAAGTAAAGATTCTTACTATAAGAGGGTGGAGTAATGGGACCACACAAATCCGTGTGAATTAGATGTAATGGCTCCTTAGCAGCTCTTGCTTCTTTGAGGAATGAACTCCTAGCATGCTTCCCAAGAAGGCATCCTTCACATAGTTGATTGGGATGATCAATTTGATCTAACCCTTTCACCATTCCCTTTGAGGATACTAACTTTAAGTCACCAAAGTTTAAGTGCAGGTATCTCATGTGCCAAAGCCACGAATGATCCTTCAAACAACTCTTTAAGCACTTAGCTTCATCATGTTGAATGTTTAGAAGGAACATTAGGTTTTGTCATAGGCACTTTGCTATGAGCTTTCCTTCGAGATTCCTTATTGTAGCACTACGATCCTTGAAATGAATATCGTAATTTTTCTCTAAATGTTAGCTTAAAATATTACTTTTAAGATTGGGCACATTGTATACGTCTGAAATATATTGGTGACTTCCATCTTTGCTGGATAAGTATCTTACCTTTTTCTTTCACGGTGCCTTTGATTAGTCTCCAAAGGTTACGTTACACTTTCTTTCGATCTTAGAACGTCTTCTGTCATATGGTTACCAGCGGAATCTATGCCATGGCTCTATCCTCTCTTCTTGTTCGTCATGTCTTGCCATTAGCAAGGTAAGCTCATCTCCGTCTTCTACCTCCACAAGATTAGCTTTTTCTTCCACTTGTCTTGAGCTAGTACACTTATTGACATAATGACCATATTTACGACAGTTGTAACATTGTATTTGGGGCTTACCTCCTCTTTGAGATTGAAAGCGTCTCCCGACCTCTTGATATGAAGACCATTGGTTTTCATCTTATTTGTTGACATCTTCTCTTCCTCTTACTCGTCCTCGACCTTGGAAACCACCACGACCTCAAAAAGTACCGCGTCCTCTTCCTTGTTCCTTTCCATGTAGAAAGTTCTTTTCTCTTTCTTTGAAAGAGACGAATATAAAGCTTGCTCAAGGGTTCTTTCCCCTTCTTTTCTTCAACTTCTCTTCATGGGCTTGTAAAGATCCCATGAGTTGATCAATGGTCATTAATTCTATGTCTTTTGACTCCTCTATGGCCACAACAATGTAATCAAAGCTTGGTGACAAAGAGCGAAGAATCTTTTCTATCACCTTGTGTCGCTCAAGCTTTCACCATTTCTCTTCATTTCATTTGAAATGGTCAAGAACAGAGTGAAATAATCGAAATGGTTTCGGATTCCTCCATTGGAGTTTTGAACTCTCCTCTAAGAGTTTGAAGGCGTACCTTTTCACCTTGTCGATTCCTTTGAAAGCATTTTGAAGGATCTCCCACGCTTCCTTGGAAGTAGTTGCGTTTGCAACTTTCTCAAACATCGCATCATCAAGACATTGATAGATGAGTGTAAAAGCACTTTGATCCTTCTTTCTTGCCTTTTGCAACTCCACTTTGACATTCATGGAACTTTCATCATCTACTTTCTCAACACCTTTCTCTACCATCTCCCATACATCATGTGAACCTAGTAACGCCTTCATTCGAATACACCAACTACCATAGTTGTCTTTGGTAAGGCAATTGGAATAAGTTCATCATGCTTGACATCGTGATCTTCTAGCTCTGAAACCAATTTGTTAGAAACTCAAAGGCCTTTTAGGCTTATATTTGATGAAGATGTTGTAAGTGAAATTTAGGAAGAGAGGAATATTATTGATTGCTTAAGCTTTGCTTCATTTGCTTCATCCTTTACATATGCATCACCACAACACCTATTTATACTACTCCATGGAATGTTCTAGAGATGAGATATTTCCATGGATATTCTACTACGATCTAGATACTTCCTACATCATCTTGATTATTCCTAATACATCATCATCCTTATCCTAATTCTAGATATTTCTATTACATTTAGCTACAATATTCTAGACATATCTATGGATATTTTCTAGGATTATTCTTTGTCGTTCTAGAAGCTTCCATACCATTCTACGACTTTCTAGAAGCTTCCACTATATGGGCTCGGACTAAATCAAGTTTACGATCCAACATGAACTATATATAAGTTCACTAAACTGGTACACTAGCTTATGAACTATATACATGTTCACTAAACTGGTACAGACCATGCTACAATATATTACAAGCCTACAGTACTAGTTGCAATGCTTTCTTGACACAAAATTAGTTCCCACGAATCATTTGGGCGATATCATCAGCAATATTCTTGGCATCATTCGAAATTCCAAATAAACCAGCACTCGCAAATCCAACGCAATAAATACCATCTTCTCCTTTCCAGTGATTTGGGCTTCTATGTTTCGGCATTCCCTTTTCGTTAAAGAGATCTCCATCGTCCTAGTTTAAACCATTAACATTACGTTAAGCAAAAAATGTAAGGTTAAGTAATAGTAAATGTTGTAGCTTAATCTAGTTACCTTAAGCCATTTGCGGACAGTGCTTTTAAAACCAGTAGCAAAGACAATGGCATCAAATTGTCCCTTTTGACCATCTGCAAACTTGATCATGTCACCTTCTATATTTTTGATAGCCGGCATCACCTTATGAAATAAAAAAACTTGCGCAAGCGTTAATCATTGTTTAAACAGCTATTGATATTAAGATTAGTACGTAAACAGGGTTTACCTTGATGTCTTTTGACATGATCCAAGAAATAGTCCCGACATCAATAACAGGTGATCTGCCAGTCTCACGCTTGAGGAGAAATGGTCCTTTGCTTGGCATCTGAATTCCAAATGCACCAAGATGGCCGTACAACAACTTGCTAAACACTAAAACAGCTTTGTCCACATATGTGCACGGAACATATTTTAGTAAATACATCCCAAGTTGCACCAACTCTTTGGAAAGAACATGAACCTGTCAAGACAACAAGAACAAATTAATAAATCTATACCAAAAGCATTTTATGTTTATCTAAAAAATAATACAGTAAATTATAAGTTCATATTCAGATTATAGAGCGGGAAAGTGTCTAAAGTTAAAACTAAGATATGATAACTTACAGGGCTACGAACAACAATAGATGTTTGGGCACCCCAGTTGCACAAATCGTATGCAATCTCCATGCCAGAGTTTCCAGCACCAACAACAAGCACACTTTTGTCTCCAAATTTCTTTCCATTTTCATATCCAATAGAGTGTATGACCGAACCTATAAAGCTATCTAAACCACTAACACTAGGAATAAAACCTTCACTATTTTCACCTGTTGCAACAACAAGAAACTCTCCTATATACTCTTCAACCAACCCAGAAACCATATTTTTGGCTGTAACCTCCCACTTTTTTGTAGTTTTATCATACAAAGCACTCTCAACACTAGTTGTGCAAGTATTCAACAAACACATTTTTTGGTACAAATGTTGGTGCGGACAAAGGAAATGGCATGTGAGGGAGTTCACAAAAGTTTTTGGCTAAATGAAGCTTTAAACGATCATAAGCCTTCTTTTGCCATAAAGACGCATAACAATCTTCCCTCTCAAGAACAACATTTTGGATATTCAGAAGATTGAGACATGCCGATGTTGCAATCCCGGCAGGTCCTGCTCCTACTATCACAACAACTGTTTCTTGCTTCATTTAATTTTCTCTCAAGCTCTTGTATATGGTTTTGTTTGTGATGACTACATTAAGCCATGCATATACCGTTTATATAGGAATATCAAAGTGAGACAAAAGACACAAATTTCCTTATTTGTTGGACCCGTTACTAAAGGTTATTCTTTTGGGTAAAATTTACTAGGCGGTAAATTTGAAAATACAAGTTAATATTAACGAATTGTCCCTCTTTGTTGGAATGAAACATTATGAATTTTTACCTTTACAAAACATGATTTGACCATAATATCTATGTGTTCATACCATCACTAAACTATGTTCTCACTATATCAGTAATTAAGTTTGTTCCAATTCTTGCATACAACCATTTGATTTGTTTCCTTTTACTCATCAAAGATAGATAAGAACAATGCCATATAAAGTATCTACCTCAAAAGATTAACTGACTTGACCTTGAAACCATAATAAAATGTATCCGGTCAATAAAGCCTTTGAGTTTCATTTGCTTCATGAACAGATTCTTGGTCTTATCACAACATCAAGTAGGTTAATGTATGTTACTACAATAAGTGATTGTGGATAAACATTAGCGAAATTAGTTTATATGTACTTACTTTCTTTTACATACTAATTAATAATAATAGACTTACATACAAATTTTGTCTTTTATTATCTAGTTATTCTTGCTAGAAAATAAAAGCCCATTACGATCAATTTTTAACTGTGTGTGTATACTAGATTTTTGGTATTACGATCAATTTAATTTAACATGGATTTAAGACTAGCCCACATTTATTATAAAATGTTATTTTACACAGAAGTACACAAGATAAAAAAATGAACTTCTAATAAGTATTTGTATAGTTTTCTTTCATAAGAAAATGGATCAATTGATCAAATTTTGGCTTAATTTTGACTTATATTAACTAGTAAAAATGTTTTATTATGTCATATATATGACAAAATTAAGAAATATAACTGTTTCTATTTTATATTTCGGTTTTTTTAAATGACATCTTAAGAAATCATAGTTATCATAGCATAGAGATGGTAATTAGTTTCCTTAAATGAAGACTTAAGTAATCGTTTAACCTCATGCGGTTAGATCCAAATATAATTTTGATATTGTTTATTCTTGGAAATATTATTTTTTTTGTTGGATAAACTAGCTTGCCATCGACACATCGACCACATTTTGAACATATCCGTTAGAATTAATTACCATTTCAGTTATAGTAAAACACTAAAATAGTTCTGTATGTTCTTATCTTGAAAAAGTTTTCTTTAGTGTAAAGTTGTATGTAGTTAAGGACAAACTAAAAACCATTTATGATTAGAAGCTAATTGAACTTTGGGTAATCTATGAAAATAGATATCATATCGAGTTTTATAGAAGAGCAAACTCCAAAATAAATATTTCTTGTTTGCCAAATTTAACAGTTTACATCTTTGTCAAAAATGTTAGGACATTTACATCCTTCCGTCAATAAGCATTGGACAATATACATCCTTAGATACGAACGATGCAAAAATTTTCCCGTTAAAGTGGTTCAAACATAGGAGGTATTTTCAACATTTTGCTTGTAACAGGGATGTATTTGTATTTTATTATTATTATTATTATTTTTATTATTATTTTTTTTTATAAAAACATCACTTCATTAGAAATCAAAGGAAATTAAATTGGTGGGGGCTAGCGGGCCACTCCTATGCAATAGCAAACTCTACTAAAAATATAGTTAGCACCAGCGCGCAATATCTTGAGTGACCGAGAACTTTCGGATCCGCTTCAGCCCACCGCCTCCTTCGAGTTCAAAAGAAGAGAGGGATGAACCCATATCCAATATCAGCGCATTTGGTTTCGTACTTAACACGTTTGCGCTGTGCAGTTTCAATCACGGCACGCCCTGTTTATTATTTATTTATATTAATATCACATTTTTTAATATATCTAAATTTTTTATATTTAATTTTATTATTATTATTATTATTATTATTATTATTATTATTATTATTATTATTATTATTATTATTATTATTATTACAACTTTAAATTTTTATATTTCTTTTATTATTATTAGACTAAAATACACCGTTGGTCCCTAAACTTGTCTCGGAGGATCGCGATGGGACGAACCTCGCCCTTTTCATCACCACGGTCCAGTAAAGCCATCAATTAAATGCGGATCGTCCCTTGACCACTAACACCTATGTCAACGGCTCTTTTACATTGGTTACGGAGGGTAATATAGTCCAATCACATTTACAACTCAACCTAGTTAATTATGAGAAGCGGTTTACGTATACCATCTTGATCGTTTCCTATTTACACAACCCTCACACACTTTAACAATGGCGGACAAGGAGCTTACTTATACAGATGTGCTGATGAGATGGTAAAATATGTGAAGGAAAAATATGGGGATACTTGGTTAAAAGAAGATGAAATGTCTGATGAAATGTTTGATGATTTATCTGAGATTGCGAAAAGAAGCTCAAGTGATGAAAGGTTAGTCGGGTTTTTTTTGTATTTGGGTTATTGCCATTTAAAGGGAGGAGCATAAATAACTCCTATTTATTTGGAAATCAAGCGGTGTCGAATCTGTCAAAAGAGGGATTATAGCAAGCTAAAGGTATCGGCGATATGGTTGACTATGCCATGGCTACTAATGGGAATAAGTGGGATATAGGAGATGACATTATTGATGTGATACTTGAAGACTTGTGGGAAAATATGGGAATAAGGAGTCTCGAAAGGTTAGACTTTAGAGTGAATGTTTTGAGGCTAAGAAAGTTGTAACGGGTCAACTCGATTATTTGTTTTGTCTATCTTTCGGATACTAACGTGAAGGGAAATGAAGTTGATGTCATCATTATTTCAGACACATCTGATGATGAGTGTGGGAACATGTCTTAGACCACTAAGAAGGTTCCACTTCCCAAGCTTCAGTCGAGGCTTCGCTCCCAAAGTTGTACTTGGTCTTGTGGCGGTGGGATGCTCCAGCACAAATAGGAATGAGTGGTATGTGCCTCCCCCTAAGGACCTCAAGTCTCCCCCCATGACTAGTAGGTGATCCATTTGGTCTGTCAGTTGCAGTTGGTTCAACTGGTGTTTGTCTCGGGCGTTCTCTATTTGCTCTTTCAGTTGCAGGTGCTTCACGTGGTGTTTGGCTTAGGCGCTCTCCACTTGCTATTTCAGTTGTAGGTGGTTCACTTTGTTCTTCATCACCGCCCAAGGATGCACCAACACTAGTAGGTGCATAAATATGTAGACCCATCACATATCCACCACTATCTCATGTGGTTGTGTTTTCCCCTTAACACCATCTCTACCAGTATAAGATGTGTTTCCCCTTATCTCAAGGCATACTGGACAAACATACCACATGAAAGCTCTATAAGGTGGACGCCTTGCAAAAAAGGTCAATCGACCTTGTTTTCCCTTTGAAGCCACCAGTCAATGCATTTTTGACAACCATTTTCTACATCCATGGTGATAATATGGTGGAATGATAAACAATTGCTGACTTAAGATGTGTTATATAAGTAGATGGGAGTTGTGGTTGTTGAACAAGTAGATAAGGAGTAAAGACAACATAAATTCTTACAAGCTAGTCAACTTATAAAGTCAACAAAAAAAACAAAAACATGTTCAAACATAATATTGTCGATATTACAAAATGGCTAGAAGAGTTGAAGCCTACAACCTTAGAGCTGCGGAATTTGTGACTTCGATGAATTTTATCCACATATGGATGTCTTGGATATAACTCTTCCACGAACCTCCATAGTAAGCTGCCTCATACTCTGCATCTTCAAGCCAATTTTTCCTCTCCCATTCCTCTTCAATTCTTTGGTACATTCTCTCCTCTTCCAACTGGCTGGAATGCTTCTTCATCCAACACTGGTGCTCTTCATTTTCCTCCAAATTTGTGTGTTCTTCTTCTTGCTCATAAAGAGCATCATAAAACTCTTGTTCCATAGTCTTCCTTATATCCTCTTCATCCATCCACTTCAAAAGTAATACATTTGCACATCAACTAGAATGTAAACACACTAGAACAATCGTTATACAAATGACAATTAAATGAATACTGTTGCCTTACGCCATCACAATGCCTTTTTCTACCTCGAACCTTACTTTCCTTTTTGGTTTTGGTACTGATCCTTGTGATGCTAGACTTATTATGTCCAACAGTTTGACAATTGGAGCATTTAATCTGTTTACGAGCTCTAGATTTACCCATTTTGACTCAATTTCTCTGAAAGGGTTGGGTAAATGTATTTGAATTCAAATTTGTAGTAAAATGTGAGAATAAAGTGCTTGCTATAAGTTAATGCAAGACAGGATAGGGGACTAAAACACAGTCCCCTACACTCTAAATCTGTTTGACCAAAGACCATAGTTCCACCAACACCCAATACAATCAAAACCATATAGCAACTCTCTTAGACGAATACAACAATTAACAACATAATTAACGAATTAAAACACTAGAACATAACATATAGATTCATTAACTTCATATTAAAACACTAGAACATAAATATTCAGTACATATTTTTCCCAAAAAAAAAAGGGAAAACATAACCATAGCATTTCCTTCTCAACACTTCCTAAGATGATCAAGGGAGTTGTTCTGTCACACACGGAGTGTGTCGACAGATCATCCTCCTTATCTCCAACGCCAAGACATTAGCCTTTTGCACATTTGCGAAGATCCTCGATAACCTTGTAGTTCATCACCGTAGTTTGAAAGCCCGATCACCGAGAGATGTATTGTTGGGTTTCCTTCATACCCCGAATCAAGTCAGTCAAAGTGTTTTGGAGTCCTTTAGAAATTTTGATGTCCTTATCGTTTTCTCTCGATAAAAGAAATCGAGTCAAACATGTAGTCGGAGTTCGAAGATTTGGCGAGTTCTTCAAGTAGTGGGAAGTCAACCATTGGGAGGTTGTTTCTTGTGATTGTTGGTATGCAAATGATATAGTGTATTAACCAATAAATACCAAAACAACTGGGCGTTCCAAATTCAGGGACTAATTGTGAAGTTAGTAAACAGAGAAAAAGACAAGTTTGTGTGACAAAAATACTGCGAAATTTAAGTGCAAAAAATGGCTAACTGGCCAAATTGAGGGACCAATTATGACATTTAAAACCTATTACCCTGCAACTTGGCCTTTTGCCTTCCTTGATACGCATATACACAATTAGGGTCCGCTTGGTTCAAAGTGGGGAAAGGAAAAGGGAAAGGGAAAGGGAAAGGAATGCAAAGGAATGAGTGAGGTAGGTAATCAATACCTTAATTTACTCTATAATGGTTCATTACCCTCTACGGGGTAATCAAACCCTTACCCCTCCCCAACCAAGCATCAATTTATTTGTGATGTGGGCCCTTTTGAATACTTTACCCATTCCCCACCTAACCCCAACCAAGCACGCCCTTAATGTGTTTGGAATCACCAAAAGAACCGAACTAACAAGATCCGAAACCATAAACACTATCATAATAACCCGACCCATTTAACAAAACCCAATCAAAACGAAACCTAACATACATCCACACTCACGTATTGAAACACACATCTACTCAAACCCATTCTTAAAAACATAAAACTAAGAATGAAGGACGAGCATATTAGTCTCCGTTTAAGGATGTCAAGGAAGAGAAGAAGGTGAGGTCTGTTCAGAATCCACTATAATGGGGTTTTGATTATAGCCCACTCAGGTATGAGCGAGGTTCATTAATTAATCTGTGTGCCTTTACAGGTGATAGGGATATATTTAGTTCAAGCCTTGATAATTTGTTATCGAGATTAATAAAAAATGGGCGTTGTTTTTCTGTGATCCTAAACAATCCCTAGAAAATGGTTTGCATTTGATTCATACTGATGTTGATGTTCACACTTTGTTTGGAATGGTGAAAAAACTTCAGTTGATATCTTCATAGCCCACAAGCCCCAAAATTTAGCACAATTTTACTTAAAAACATCGTTTGAAGTTGTGGGTTGGGTAGAGCAGGATGCTAACTTTAGGATGCTTAGTCAAACACCTTTTAGGACTACAAGTCAATGGCAGGGGATAGCTAAGAAAAAATGAGGGTGAAACCAGGAAACCAAGAGTGAAAGGTGGGGTAGTAATCAAGGACGAAGAAAGGGTTGTAGCTAAACAAAGGGACAAAATTAAAGGAAAGGGAAAAGGAAAGATAGTTGATGAAGAGGAGGTTTTGCCCAGAAAAAAAAGGAGAGAAGTTGTTCAAGAATTTAAGCGAGGTTTAGATGGGAAGGGGAAGGCCAAAATGGTTGAGTTTGCAGGGTTTGATGTTGAGAACTTTCACGGGTTTAACTTGGAGGAAGGCTGAAATGGTTGGTGCTAACTGCTGCAGATGTTTCAAGCGGTGTTAAGAGCGCCCTGAACAAAGAAAGATTACAAACTGCGTCCTAGCACTCTTAAGCCAAAAGCGACCCTATGTGATGTTTCAGGTGATGAATACCATGTCATGTGTTAAATTCCATTAACTTGTAACACTACAGTTCATAACTTATATGTTTGTAATTTGTATACTTGTTTTTGAACAAGGTGGGCAACATCATCAACTTAGGCCTAACAGTTTTGTCGGTTCAACAGTTTCTGGATATCAATCACAGCTGTGTAGATCATTTGAAGGTTCATCAGTTGAACGTTTTAAAGTTGGGCCCAAATTCATCTTTTATATTTTGTATCGAATTAGTAAATTAACATGTATGGACAATGACTCCGTGGTATCAGTTATGTTCGGTTCATCAAACACGTATATAGTTGATATTATAAGTCAACTAGCTAAGTAGTTGATAATGTATAAATTTGTTTGTTAATCTGGGTAAATTTCGTGAGCTATTACTTTCTTTACCGGTGACTTTTATGAAGTCATACTTAAGTGGTGAGGACTCAGGAACACTGATATTATTTGTTCAAACAATATCCCTTTTTTGGTGGTGGAATAGGGTTAGAATTAACTAGGTTGAGTTATAAATGTGATTGGACTATATTACCCTCCGTAACTAACGAGAAAAGAGCCGTTGACATAGGTGTTAGTGGTCAAGGGACGAATCTGGCATTTAATGGCTACTGTTTGGACCCGTGGCGATGAAAAGGGCGAGGTTCGTCCCATCGCGATCCTCCGAGACAAGTTTAGGGACCAACGGTGTATTTTAGTCTTATTATTATTTATTTATTTTTGTTTTTATCATTACTATTAATGTTAGTAGTATTGTTATCAAAACTCATTTATCTTTTTCAACTTAAAACCTTTTATTTATATTCTTAAAACCAAAAACACATACAAGCCTCTTTTTAACAAAATCAAATTTGACTATTTGTCAATGAATTTGGAGAGATAAAGATGATATTGTTAACAAAGAGGGTTTGTATGTGTTTTTAATTTGGTTTGAAGAAGATGAATAAAAAGATATTTAAGTTGAAAAAGATAGGATAATAATAATAATAATAATAATAACAATAATAATAATAATATAAATTAAAATAAATGATAATAATAATAATAATAATAAATCAAATACAAAATTTTAGAAATTTAAAAAAAATGTACTCCTCCTAGGGATGAGCGCAAAAACAGAAAAACGAATCAAAACCGAAAAAATCTCACCATTTGACAAACCGATGGTGGTGGTTTTGAATATTATAAAAACCGAAGGTTTGGGGCGATTTTAGTTTTATAAGAAAAACCGAACCGATAAAACCGCCCCGCCCCACCTCACCTTTATATATGTTTTTGTATATTATCTATATAAGGATTTGCTATTTATTTTAAAGAGTTAAATATACAACTTTATCTATTAAAAAACAATAGTGTTATTTATTATCTATACATTCAAATTTGTTATATTTATCAATGTTATATCTTTGTTTTCGAACAATAGTGTTTTTTGAATGTTTTTACGAACGAAAAGTGCAAAGCCGCAAAGACATGCATTTTATATTTGATATTAATGTTTGGTTGTTTTGTACGTTTTTTTAAATCTTTGGATTGCCGGATAATAGGCTATTATTAATATTTGTTTAAATGTTTTTGCTTGAAAACTTAAAGTCGTAAACGTTATATAATATTAAAACTTGCTTGTTTTCAAGTAAGAAAAAACCGAACTAAAACCGAAACCGAACCGATTCAATGTCAAAAACCCAAAAAACCGAAGTCGAGAAAACCGAAACCAAACGGTTTGTAATTTTCAAAAATTGAAATATACGGTTCGGTTTTTGGCGTTACCATAAAACCGCCCCACCACGCCACATGCTCACCCATAACTCCTCCCATATCAATTTATTTGTCATGTTTTGACTTTTTGAAGTATTTTATTTTTAACTTTAACCTTAACTATTTTTAATTTGTATTATATAATACTTGATGCAAAATATATGAATGGATTATGTTTTAAATGTATTTTTATTGGTATAGTTTTCAGTAAATATTATATGACACAAACAAAAATACTCAAAGTTAAAGTTGAAAATGAAAGACGTCGAAATGTCAAAACAAGATAATTATTATGCGACAGATGGAGTAATATTAATTAAAAAATACTAATAATAATAAAACATAAAAAAAAATAATGATAATAAGAGTAAATTGCAAAATACATCCCTGTTACATGCAAAACAACGAAGAGCCACGTAGCTGAAAACGGGAAAAAAAATTGCATCGTTCGTCCCAGGGTAAGGGTGAGCACAAAAACCAAAAAACTGAACGGAAACTGACATATCCGCACCGAAAAAACTAAACCAATTGAAAAACCGATGAGACGGTTTTGTTTTTTAGAAAAACCGAATATTTAGAGCGGTTTTCGGTTGCATATGAAAATCCGGATCGAAAAAACCACCCCGCCCCGTTGTTATCTATCTTTCTAATTTATAAAATAGTTTTGTCTTTATATAAGACTTGATACTTGATCACCAAAAAATTGTATGTCGTTCACATACTATAATTCACAATTTTATTATACTTCTTAAGTTTGCATACTCTATATATATTCAACATCTCCGCCTCTAGAAAGTAAATCTTTCTTTAAAGAAAAACCTTGTGGATCTCGAAGACGCAACATTAAGTTTTGGATTGTTAAATGTTATGCTACATTAAGTTTTATACGAATAATGTTAGTTGAAAATTGTTTTATTGGTTGACGAAACAAGTTAAAGTTGTGATGAATCATAACTTTCGAGTTAATAAATTGGTAAAGAATAATTCAGAATAAAAAACCTGAAAATAAATCCGAAACCTAACCGATTTTTTTATAAAAACCGAACGGTTTACAATTCTTAAAAACCGAAGTTTTCGGTTCGGGGTTTTGTTTTAATCAAAAACCGCCCCAAATTGCCTCATGCTCACTCCTATCCCTAGGGATGTAATATTGTCTAATGTTTATTGACGAATGGATGTAGATGTCCCAACTTTTCTGACAGTGATGTAAACAGTAAAATTTGGCAAATCAAAAGGATGTATTTTAGAGTTTACTCTTTATAGAACAACAACAAACTGAATGAAATGTTATGATCAATCATACAAGGATAAGCAAGTATATATATAATGATTAGCATAGTGATAACCAGTTTTTTTGCTTACAAGTGATATGGAACTTAATAGATGTATAAATTATACCTACATGTTAGCAAACAAACGATACGTTCTAGCATCTAGGATAATTTGTCGTACTGATGCTACCGCCCCTATCAATGAGAGCCCCGTTGAGGCAACACCAATAAATGTGTTCACCCAAAAGATCAAGCCCTTTTTGGATGGCTTGAATGTTAAGTTATAAAAAACCATGGGCAATATGAAGTCCAATGGTATGCAACCAAATGCACCAAACAATGCCATTATATCTCCAAAGAAAGGCAACATTGCTGCAAAAGTAGTTGCGATAATCACAGATAATGATCTTGTTATTAGTCGAGGCACAAAGTTTCTTAGTGAGAGTTGACCCTTTTCGGGATTTGCAAATTTGCGCTCTAAAACCACGTTTGATGGTTGCAAGTAAACCTGTGTTGACAAAAATCGGTGACATTTAAATGTTAGCAAAAGAAATGAAGATCTCCAACAACTACAGATTAAGCCAACTTTCATAACAAAAAGACGTCTTAAAACTATATGAACAAATTGTTGCCGAAAGCCCAATAACTAGAAATTATTTTAACACGAAAAGTTATCATAACACAAGAAATATATAATTTGATAATTTTAACCTTGGAAATGTGAGAAACTTACCAAACTACAAGCTGCGACTTGCAAAACGGTGAAGCCATTGGTCATAAGAAGGAACCATTTGGGCAACAATGGATTAGAACCCACCATAAAATTTTGAAGAACAGAACTCTCTACTTGGTTACCAAAGGCCCAATAACCAGAAATCCCAACACTAAAATAGCAAGAGATCACAACTGTATAACACACCAATAGCCCTTTGAACATTTTACCCTTCACTGGCTCTGCTACTGTTGCCTGTTTTAAGAAATATATATCAGCAATTACGGGTTCATTAATAAGAAACATACCCAACAAGCAACTTGTAAACATTTGGCCCATTTGACTTGTGTCCCTTTAGGCTAAATTTCTTTATTGTACTGATTTTACCCGTTGGATTTAGACTTAAACTATAGATAACTCATTTGTGCATATGACCTGAATATGCCACGTTTAACAAAAATGTACGTTTTTCTGATTGAAATTGTCACATCTAATGAAATTGTACTATGTTATTATCTCTAAAACGGTAACTGGAAATTGCAAAAACCTGTATCTCGGGTATAATGCCGTTGCCATAAGTAGTACAAATGATAGAAATAGCGTTGAAAAAACCAAAAATACGATTTACTCCTGTCCCGGACAAGGAATAGTTCTTAGGAGGCCCCTTATTCGTATCTCCTGAAAATCATTTGACTTCAATATAAGTGATACAACTAAATGCGAAAACCAGCAACAATATGAAAGGTTAATCGTACCTATGTAAATTGCACCAGCAGTTGTGCAAGCACAATAAGCAAAACACAAGATGAGTGACACAAGATTTATATGCCTTAAGGAATGGAAAGATGGAATTTGTGCCAAAATGAGTGTAAAGATTCCAAATATCACTATAAAATGGGATAATTGCATGCTCCTATCCGGTCTTGCCAATAAGTATATAAACTGCATAACAAAGTTAAATATACAAAAGGTTTGGTAAATTAGTTAAAAAGCTAAGTGTCATAGTAACAAATATTTTCTCACCTTGAGACTCTGCCCTCCAAGTAGAGTGCAAGCAATAACTGCACCATAGCACGTGCCTAATTGAAGTGGGCCCACATAATACCGGCCCCATCCAGGGCCTGTTCAATGAGTTGGTCACAATAGTCGAAAGCTCAGTTATAGATATTAGATAATAGAGTTGTGTCTAGTTGTAAATTATTACCTAAAATATCATGGGCCATATCTCGAAACCTGAGTTGGCGCTTGCCAAGCGCAGCATGATGTTCCAAGACTAGAGAAAGGAGGTTGTACGAGTAGAATGTGATGATTGCTGCAAGCGTCAATACCACTACGCCTCCCTCCCAACCCAACAATGCCAAGGCAAATGGTAGGCTTAGTAGTGCTGGTGCTACAATAGCGGTCGTCAAATGGTACCCACAATGTACCCATGATCCTACGACATGGTAACATAATCAGAAAATGCACATGATGCAATAATTAGGATACATGACAGAAACTTCAGTTTCTAGATACATACTTGAAAAGAAAGACTTAGATTTTCAATTTCACATTCACATTCCAAGAAGTTGCTAATATAGTATTTCTTCTATCTTTTAAACTGTCACAAAGAAATAATAGAAGCTAGTTTCACTCGTATTATTCTAGGTAGCATACAAGAAATTGAAAGTTTGTATCATTTTAAGATTAACTTAAACAAGTATCTAAGATTCTAAACACCGCCAGCCCTGCCCAAATTAAACCCACGAGTATACTAACTCTTACTAATTATTTTAGCGTTAGCAACTATATTAGATAATTCTATTTTACCTGAGACTAACGGCCTTATACCAGTTTAGCTCAAGACAGTTAGGAGGTGCGGAGTGCACACTTGTTATAGTTAGCTTGATACCGCCACGACAAAGATGCGGGGTCAAGGAGGTCGTGCCCCTTATTGGGGTCTTTTACTAACCAACACGATGGTCGGTAAATAACCGAAAATAGTTGAATTTGGTTGGTGGTTATAACCACATTTCGGGTCTCATTTACAGAACATAAAATCAAACAATACTCTAACGTTTCTGATTGATTTCTCGTGCGTCTGCTGGTTTGTCTTATCCGATTAAGGATTTCGTGAACCCAAGGCATATATGGCCGAAATAATTTAATCAAAAGTGATTACACGAGTCAAATTAATATCCAAATTATAAACCATTCACACCACTAAATTACCTACATTAACTCGTGCTGGGATACACTGAGCAAGCTCGATAATTTATTTCTTTTTTCATACTAGCTTGATAGCTTCTGTAAATTTTTAGGAAAAGACAAGTACAAACAAATGAGTGAACCTTGCCATAAGAAACTGGTTCAAGAAACTCGGTAAGTCCAAATAAAATTCTTAAAAATACATCTATATATGTTTCCTACACACCCAATCGATATCACCCATGCTTGCATACAAAGTTTTAGATGCATATATAGTGGCTAAACTTAGTGACTCCTAGAAAAACATAAACTATGGTTGACAAAAAGTAAAAAATGTTCAATTTCTGCCACTGTAACTGTAAGTACTGTAAGTATGCGTAAAAATACCACGGGATTTGAGAACGAATAAGGCTCCGGCATCGAGCTTTTTCGGACTAGTAGCTCCTGCTGGTGTGATGTTCCTAGCGTCCGGTGGAGACTTGGGAGCAACCATCGCCATGATTGTGAACACTAGTTTGTCCTTTCGTAAAACAAAGTCAAGCTAAGAGATTGTGAGTGATGGTATCAAAGTTGGCCTTATATATGTAAACTTATTTACACCACATGACATGATATTAATATACTATATATTATTGGCAAATAATTGGTACGTCATGTATACTCTTTATTCTACTATCATAATCGTTTTGACGTGGATACATATTTCTGCAAAAACTAATGCGGGTTGCATGCAAAGAAAAAAAAATGTAGCATAACCATGAATTTTTAGAATAAAAAATGATAAAGTGTGTATTTGAGCGGTGGGTCTTTTATGTTGTTGGAATTTTTTTTTTTTTTTTTGAACAAAGATTACATTTCATATCGCACTTCACAAATGGAGGTAATTTGAACACAACAAGTTACATCGAACATAAAGGGCAAGTCAAGGCACTCCACTAAATGTTTGAAAACAGAATGAATTAATAAAACATTTTGATAGAAATTGACAGGTTCAGTTATATTTTGCACGCTTTAAACAAATAATTTGGTGGTGCTTTTACATATAATATAAGTTAATATGTCACAAAATGTGGTTTAGTGGTGGGGTTAAGAATTTCTAGTAGAAAACTTAAGTAAAAACTCGTAGGTAGCAACTTTACAAGAAAATGGTCAAGCTCTTCAAACTAGACAGACACTTTTTTAAGAAAGCGCTAATAAGGGAGTTTGAACATAGTGTTGTCAATTATTAATGTTTTACATGAAAGGCTTAAGATTAAAAGATATATTTAGTCATGTAGGTGACATAGCATTATCAGAATCATGTTCGGTAAATACTCCCTCCAAAAGAAAACTTTGTCTATAAGCCTTACACATTATAAAAATAAAAGTATAGTGTATCTTTTCGGTCGAGTAAACACAACAACGTTTATCTATTTTGTAAGATAAGAGTTTTGACTTTTGACTTTGGAGTTTTTCCTGATTTGTTAACTTTAAGTGAGTGAGTTGAGCCGGCTCGTTTGACCATGTGGGTCATGCTTGAACCTATAAGTTGGCTCCAGGCATTCAAGCCTTTGAAAGTTGAAACTATGACTACGATGTTATATTATGAAATTACGACCAAAACATATAAAGTTCACTTACAAAATTATTACTATTTTTTAATCCTTGTAAGAAACGACGCCGTATTGGCGTTTGAAAAAATTGGCTGAAACGACAATTTGGTGCCAAATTTAAAGGGTAAAACGACAATTGTGAAACGACGTCGTTTCGATACTTTGGTAAAATGGCAACAAGTACCCCTCAAGTCAACTAGGCCTTGCAAAAGGAATCCTTATCTTGGTCCGTTTCATAGTTTTTTATATGAGATGTATCACTTGCCGACATATTGAAGCTTCTAAACTTTTCTCCTCACATCTCAATCTTACAATAACATTACATCCATCACCATCATCAATATCACGGCCTAAAAACACAGACACACAATCGCCTAGATTCATTCATGGCAAAAAGCATAGTTTTTTCAATAGATAATTATGCATCTTTTTTCCAGAGATCAGATAAGCTTCTTCTTCCCTCCCACACATCCATCGCCTTCTCCAAAATCATTCATTTTTCTTATACATCGGCTACAAGATGGTTGTCTTGATGTTTAAGATAATATGCAGGTAAGTTTGCAAACCGTAACCTTAAAAATCAGTATTATACTGCTGCCTAATTTTCTGCGGCTGACGATGTGGTTTGAGTTAGGATCATGGGGGACAAAGGTAAAATTAGGGTTATGTTTATGGGATTGCCTGATTAAGGTTGTTATCAAGTGTTGATTGAGTCACTCCGTTTTGCATATTTGGTGGCAAGTTGGATGATGCCCATAAACTGTTTGATGAAATGTCAAGGTCCTTAGACCTTAGAGGCACCTGTTTGTCTGGTCGCAGGGTACACAAAAAGAACCTAAAAGCACACAATAACTATCAAAAAGCACATACAATCAAGTGTCAGAACTTTTGTTGCAAAAAAAAAAAAAACAAATGTGTGTGCAATAATATATGAAGTGCTTTCCCAATATTTAAGAAAAAATGTTTGTTAGTCTTAATTGTATGTCCCATATGAAATGATTATAATGGGTAATTGAGTTTTACCGCTTTCTTTTTGGTAATGCAGGAGAATGAGCTATTTAGCAGAAGTGCGACGTTTACAAAGATCTTCAAGTGCTCAATCTGTATGAGTGGATTATGTGTTTGGCCAACTTTTCAGTCGTGTCTTGGTAAGCTTATTTAAGGGCCTATTAATTTTGTGCGTTTTTAGAAAGTTTTAAACCTCACCAATTCACAAAAAATACCAGCAAAAAAAAAATAAGGTCAAATTTATAAATTGTGAAATTAAATTATTAAAATTTGTCAATGCTTACAATTTATTACTTATAAGTGTGAATGATGATTGGTATGTGCTAAAACACATACCTTTTCATTATCAAAACTGACCCAAAATAACCAAGAAAGAGCCGTTTATTGCTAATATTTGTGGTTTTCTTAAGTTTGTGCTTGTGCAGGTATGGATATGTAAAAACACATGAAGGAGCCAAATCAGGCGTAAATCCGAGCAGAGATTAAGAGAGCTTAAGCAGAAGTAGGAAGATCAAAATTGAGCAATTATGAAGATTTTATTCTCAGGGATGATTTTGGAAGAAATAACCAAGTTTGAAGAAATGTCAAAAGTGGCCCTCAACTTTGAGTTTTTGTCAGAAATGGCCCTTGAAGATTCAGAAATTGCAAATTGGCCCTTGGTTTATTTGAAGATTGTCAAGAATGGTCCTTGAAGATAATTTCAGAATTTACATGTTTGGCCCTTGGAGTTTCAGCTTTCACATCTTTGGTCCCTAATATTGCTAATGGGTTCAATTCTAGTCCAAGATATATCCAATATAATCCAGATCCAATAAACCATATACACGGCCCAATCCCATAAACTCTCTACCCGGCCCAATCCAATAAACAAACCACCCTTTTAATATCTTAACCCTGACCCGTTTTTCCCAACCCGGTTTTACTTATACCGAAGTCAAACAAACAACCCGGCTACCCACAGTATATATCCCAAACCCGGTTTACAACTCAAATACACTAGACCCGGTCAAACAAACCCACCTACAATCAAAATACAATAAACAAATACCAAACGCGCCCTACAGTGTCTCTTCTTCCCCAAACCAAACAACCCTTTTACCCACCCACTTTTACCACCATTTACCCATTCCCAACCTCGTACTAGCATCTTTGATGCTCTTCTAGAAGCTGACACAGCAAGATAAGATTTCCCAGCTGGCAATTTGGAGCTCTGCCATTGGTCTACACACGTCATTGAGGAAATTGAGTCCTATGATTGGTTGAAGTGACAAGATGGTGAATGAGTGGCTGTGAAGGAGTTTCTAGGCGTTTCTAAAGAGCATCCCATGCCTCAAGCATCTGCTATATATAGCCCATTCAAGTCACAATAGATTTTTGTCCAATTTCTCATGTATTTAGAGAAATTTTGATCTTTTATTTACTGTCATTTTTAATTGTTTTCATGTTGTTAAATCCATTTTAATCTCAGTCTTGTAAACCTCTTTCATTAATATAAGTTTCTGTTTTTAATTTGAATCCTGTCTCAATTTAAGTTGTTGTTAGTATTGCTCAATTAGTGTTATAACAAGCTCACATAAGCTTTAACAAGCTTATGTAAGCTTATTTAGTTTGTCGACATTTCATTTCAAAAGTTTTTGGAGAGTGGTCAACAAAGGTCAAAGGGTGATTTTGAAAGTCAAGCTGATTTTACGGGTTGAATTCGGATTTGGGTGAAGTTTTCTGTTTTATTGTTGAGTTCAAATCAGTTTTACTTTACTTTCATCCTAGATATAAAGTAGAATTGCATTTTCATATCATTAAGGAGTGTTTGGTATTATTGGATTTTTGAGGATTTAAAGGTTGTGGTTAGTTAAGTTTGCTTTGTTTAGAGTTGTTATCTGATATCAAAACTTAGTCTATCAAGTTTTAAGGTCAGTTCATATCTTACAAGTATTTTCAAGTTCTATTTTGAAATCTGTCATATTAGCTTTTAGTCCTAAATGTGATTTTTGCTAGATTTCTTAAGTAGTTTAAGTCATTTTCAGTAGTTAAAAATATTTGTAAAAATTAAAAATAGAGATTTCATTAGGTGGGTTTATGATTCCCAAAAGAAGAAAAATAAAAAAAAAATTTTAGTATGATTGCTTGTGTGTTAAAGTTGGTTGCACTGGCTTGACCATCCCCCACACTGCTTGTCAGTTTAGATCAGCTGCACCGCATTATTGATCTTAGTTGCTCTTTGAATGGCTTATTTATAGCTGTTTAAGATAGCTTAGGAGTAGTTTAAGTTTGTTTTCAGTAAATTAGCTTATCCTTGTTGATGTTTCCTAGCTTATTTTGTGCTTATTAGGTTTAACGAGGTTGTTTGAATTACAGCATCAGGTCCCTTGCACAAGTTTTATGGTTAAACAGGCTTCTTGCAAAGGCTCTTAAAGCTTCTATTTAGCTTATCAGAGCCTGAAACTTGGTTTACAGAGTTTTTGGTTGGTGGTCTTGAGAACCACAGTTTTAGTTTTCTCTGTAGCTTATTATATAAGCAGTTGCTTAAGCTAGAAAGTAGGGCCTAAATCTGTTTTGCTTAAGTAGCTAATTAGCTCAATAACTTCGGTAGATCACTGATTAGAAGTTAGGAGTAGCTGGCTTTAGTTGATATTAGCTTATCTCAGCCTACATTAGCTTCAGTTATAGTTTGGTAGCTTAATTTACTGTTTTGCTTATTTTAAATAGCTTATTAATAGCGATTACCACATGCACTCTTATTTCATCCACATAAGCCCATGTTTTTATATTTTTCATAGCCTTAGAATATAATTTTAGAATTTCCCTGAATTTTTCATAATTTTTGGTCACTGTTTGCTATTTTTCTCTATTTAAAATAGTTTTTAGTCACTTTTAATTAGCTTTAATTGCAAATAATTAAGAAAAAGTTCCAAAAAATAATTTTTCAATTTTCCCAGTTTAAGATAAATATAAAAAGCATAAAAAATATTTTTCCTTATTTTTCTCCTTTTATTTGGTATTTATCACAATTTAAATTAGATTTAAATAGTTTTAAATTCATAGAAAATAGAAAAATAATCAGAAAAATACAAAAATAGTTTTGAAAAGTCTTTTGTGCTATTTTAGATTTTTGAAAAGTAATTCCATAATTTTCTCTCTCTTTTCATAATTTTAGATATTTAGTCTTATTTTTTAAAGTTAAAATTTAGTTTTTAATTCTAATAAAATCAAGAAAATTCCTAAAAATTAGTTTTAATTCACAATTAGTTTTCACATTGCATTTCTAGAGTAAAAGTAATTTTAGGTTATTTTTAGGATTTAGAATAGACGTACTTGCATTTCGTTTTAATCCAGTATTTGCGTTTTAGTATATATTTGAGTAGTTTGCCTTAATTCTTAGGTTTTCCCCATAGATTTTAGTTCCATTTACTTTCCTTATCCCGTAGTTTATAAAACTTCATTTTATCCCCTTCTCTTATTCAAATCCCGATTATCGAGAAGTAAGTTGGAAATTCCATTCAACCCTCGTTCTGAACGATCTCGGTGCTCAAACCTAACACGTTTGAGTTACCCGTATACTACACACTTCTCATCTATTATTGGTTTTAATCATCGTGTCCGAGCTGTTTTAAGTTTCTTACGGCTAGTCATTCACAAGTGGCTAGCTTGTGTGAGATAACTGCCAATGGTCGATACTATAGAATCAATTTTTGGCTACCATTTGCGGGAGGCTTGTAGCGAGTTTTAGTATTCCGTCTCGAATCGCGTGCATTTGAAGATCCTTCCCCGAGTGAAGTTATCGTTGTTTTTGTAAATATCCCTTTTATTAAAAACCCAAAAAGATTTTCCTTTTCAAAATATGTTTTCTAAAATCCAAAAATATTCTTCTTTACCTACGAGCGAAGTCAATTCTTTATCTCTTTACCCTCTTATTCGTATAATTCTTCTCGATGTCTTCGTCTTACCATTATGGTTGTCCATGGTGTAGGGGACCTCAAAATGGTGGGAATTGTCCCGGTTGTAGGATTGTGAATCACGGAAACGAGTTTGTCTACGACCAACATCCCTACAATGATCATCGACCGATTTCCTTAACCAATCCCCATACCATGAGGCGGAGTCATACTAGATGTGAAATCTGTGGAGGTCCTCACCAAGGTTTTCAATGTCAAGCCCAATTTAACAATACAACCTTTGGTTATGAACCATATCCATATACTTCACTCAAACCCGTGCAACAATCATCACATTTGTGAGTATTGTGGAGGTCCGCTTTAATTCCGATTGTCAAATCTGAGAATCCAATTGTTTACGAGCAAGTTCCTTATGACTATTCTTATGACCCACCTCCACAATACCAAGAAATTCAACCACAACCTCCGATAAATTCTCCAGAAATTCAAAGATGTCTTAAAATACTCGAAGAATTTGCCGAAGATCGAGCATCTCATAGCGATAGATCTATGTTAGAATTACTCAAGAAGAAAAGCGGCGGCGAAGCGACTCAGTTGAAAAGTGTCTTGAAGAAATACGAATTGAGGAGCAAGCACTTGAAAGACGTACCCGATGGCTCGAGACTTACATTGATGATGATGATGAGGATTCCATCCAAATGAAAGAATATTATGAAAGTTTGTCGGTGAACCCACTCCGTTTCGAGCCTTTCATTTCGACCTTCCCCTTCTCTCGCCCGGTTGAGAGAAGTGACATCATTTGGAAGAGGTCGATAATCATAATTCTGAACATAGTTACACCCGTTGACTTCTCATAATGGGGGCGAGCCTCTTAGTACTATTAGGAAGCGAAATCTTCTTGTGTTGAGAGCCTTATCCCAATCCCAAGAGAGTCCGAGGTTGTAGATGATATTTGTGATGAGCTTTCTCTTGATATTTTGAATGATCATGATGAGATGTTTTCCGATTCCGAGGATGTATCGGCGGTGATTGTGATTCGCTTTTATGTGATTCTCTTGACATTTCGAGGTTACTTCGGATTTTCTCAAATCCTCTTTTGAACTCAAAGGCGACTATACCTTTTGCGAAGTTAATCCTCTTTTTGACCAAGATTTTGAGTCCGATTCAGAGACCACAGCGGAAGTGGTGGATATTGCTAGCTCTCAGAGCACACCACTTGTCCCATCTATGTGTTCCGACCTTTCTCTCCTCATATGAAGTTATGCAAGATGAAGAACGTGATGAATCCGACCGAAGATATTATGGAGATTGGCGAATTGACTAAAGTGGTTGAAGCGATATTCTTGATAATCCGCCTTATGATTCTGATATGGAAGAAATCGACTTATTTCTCGATGATCCAATACCACCAGGTATTGAGAGTGACGTGTGTGCGACTGTTCAAGATGTCCTTTTTCTTGAAAGCTTGCTTAATGATGATTCTCTTTCCTCTGTTGAGTCGACCCTCACTTATCCCGTTGAGCCCACATGTGAAGACAAGATTTTCAACCCCGGGATACACATTGATGAGTTTTATGCTAAAAATGTCATTCGAGATAAGGATCCTCTCTTGGATGCCTTCGTTGATGAGCCTTTGAGTAACACCTTTCTATACCATGAGCTCCGTTCTTCTTTGGAGTATTCTTTTATCGATCCTTCATCCCTTCGTCCGCCCTTAAAAGCCCAGGCCGTTCGGATGATGGATCGATCTTTCACATGCCTTATGTGAGTTTGGGAGGAGTCATTCTTTATGTGCAGGCCCGACATTTTCTTTTCCTCCCAACCCACCCAGTCATTCTTTCGGAATGAGGACACCGTTTTGACCCAGTATCTCTACCATTTTCTTCCCCAAGGACAAATGAATTAGGGGGAGTCGGGCTAGCGACTCGTTTAAGAAAAAACATGGCGCTTCGTGGAGGCACCCCATGCTTATCTCTATCTTCTTTCTATTTTCTAATAAGTGACGTGAAGGGTTAGCCTCTTCGATTTCTCGTGTTTGGTTGTTTGTGATGTTGTGTTTAGGATGTTCCAGATATGAAGACTCTCGCTTTCGAAGTTTGTCTTTTCTCTACTCGAGTTTCATGATCGATGCTGATGGAAATCCGATATCCTAATCTTATCGACTAACGTTTATCTTCTAGCATACTTAATTAACGGCTTTTAGATTTTCGTGATACCCTTGCTTTAAACATTGAGGACAATGTTTCGTTCTAGTCAGGGGTAGGGTAATCTTCGATTTGATTTGACCGCACTTGCTTATTTTTGTCATGAACTCTAACCCGTTTTCCTTAGAAAATGAAAAATTGTGCAAAAATGAGCAAATTTTAAAATTTTTGAAGCTTTTGTTCAGTCTTTTTGATTGAAAAGTTTGCTAGTCTCTTAGACAAGAAGCTATAAAATGCGAATTCTAGCTCACAAGGCCAAGATTTTACAAGTTTCCCTGAGCGATTTTAAATATGCATGACTTGATTTCATTAGATGAAGCATTTGCTAAGTTAATATATGTTTTGACACCTTGTTGACTTTCCGCTGGTGAGGGTAGGAATAGAATTGACTTGACCGGTGTTGTTGAGCCTAGCTTGTTCCCTTAACCATAGATAATCAAAAAAAATTATCGGCTAAGCATCCATGGATCTCATTATTTGGGATTTTAAATTTGCTGAGATCGAGAAATGATAGAGTTACTTATGAGTTTAGATGCTAAGCGTAGAGTAGTTGGTTCTCTTTAGAGCCCATCGAAGGTACTTATGGCTTTTGTTCCCACAAAATTGTTTCACCCCATATCTGTCTAATAAATAATTAGAGATGTTGAGTTTTTGGCGATAGTTAGTTCTTTATCTTCTTAAAAGAATCTTTGTTTTAAAAATTGGGTACACATCAAGGATCCGTAATAAATAAGCAATAAGTAATAAGTGAAAAGTAATAAGTAAAGTTATGAGCTGCGGTGTCGAGATCGGACCCTTAGATCTTTAGCCGGGATTGAGTGAGGTCTTAGCCTAGTAGCCAGGGATCCTCATTTCATGAAGCCTATAGTCTTGGAATTACCCCGTGAAGCCCCGTAGTTCATAGCTCATACAAGTATAAGTGTAAAAAAAAAAAAAAAAAAAAAAAAAAAAAAAAAAAAAAATGATGATGAATGAAATGATGAAAAAAAAATCAAAAATAAGTGAATAAAAATTCCTTGATGTGGACCTCATTTTTGGGACAATGGTTCTTGAGAGAAGGCAGATAACTAATTATCGACTTAGCTTTATATCTTTATCGGAATAAAAGTTATCGAAACGAGAATTTGAAGAAATTCATTTCTCACAAAAATAAAAAAATCTAGAGGCAAATAGGAAAATGGGAGCAAAAAGTAATTACACAAGTAACTTCCATGGGTAGTGTTAGCATCTAGAGTCATACTTAACAATGATTTCGATTTTACGCTTAGTTTGGGACTTGTGAAAAATCAGGGATGATGTATTCTATCCGTATGGTCACTTCCACTTGACGTGTTGTGTTTTCTACTCCGTGATCCTAACGTGTCGTTTGAAAAATGTTGGAGTTATTGATCGACATGAAAGTTCAACAAACCGTCACTCATAATCGAAATGTGCTTAACCGTAATATCTATATGTGAATTAAAAGGTAAGCAGGCGTTTTTAGGATTAAGGCTTTCTTAATCTCTTTTGAGGAATCTTTGCTACTTCTTCATAGGTTTAGTAGAAAGAGATTGAAATCCTTGGTTTTAGAAGCGTGAGTTGATTGCATTGTGTGAGGACACGACAATGGTCTCGTCAGGGGTATTTTGGTATGTGCTAAAACACATACCTTTTCATTATCAAAGCTGACCCAAAATAACCAAGAAAGAGCCGTTTATTGCTAATATTTGTGGTTTTCTTGAGTTTGTGCTTGTGCAGGTACGGATATGTAAAACACGCAAAAATGAGCCAATCAGGCGTAAATCCGAGCGAGAGATTAAGAGAGCTTAAGCGAGGGAAGATCAAAATTGAGCAATTATGAAGATTTTATTCTCTGAGGATGATTTTTGGAAGATATAACCAAGTTTGAAGAAATGTCAAAAATGGCCCCTCAACTTTGAGTTTTTGGCAGAAATGGACCTTGAAGATTCAGAAATTGCAAATTGGCCCTTGGTTTATTTGAAGATTGTCAAGAATGGTCCTTGATGATAATTTCAGAATTTACATGTTTGGCCCTTGGAGTTTCAGCTTTCACATCTTTGGTCCCTAATATTGCTAATGGGTTCAATTCTAGTCCAAGATATATCAATATAATCGGATCAATAAACCATATACGGCCCAATCCCATAAACTCTACCGGCCCAATCCAATAAACAAACCACCCTTTTAATATCTTAACCCTGACCCGTTTTTCCCAACCCGGTTTTACTTATACCGAAGTCAAACAAACAACCCGGCTACCCACAGTATATATCCCAAACCCGGTTTACAACTCAAATACACTAGACCCGGTCAAACAAACCCACCTACAATCAAAATACAATAAACAAATACCAAACGCGCCCTACAGTGTCTCTTCTTCCCCAAACCAAACAACCCCTTTTACCCACCACTTTTACCACCATTTACCCATTCCCGACCTCAGTACTAGCATCTTTGATGCTCTTCTAGAAAATGACCACGTCAAGATAAGATTTCCCAGCTGGCAATTTGGAGCTCTGCCATTGGTCTACACACGTCATTGAGGAAATTGAGTCCTATGATTGGTTGAAGTGACAAGATGGTGAATGAGTGGTCATGAAGGAGTTTCTAAGCGTTCTAAAGAGCATCCCATGCCTCAAGCATCTGCTATATATAGCCCATTCAAGTCACAATAGAATTTGTCCAATTTCTCATGTATTTAGAGAAATTTTGATCTTTATTATTCTTGTCATTTTAATTGTTTTCATGTTGTTAAATCCATTTTAATCTGATCTTGTAAACCTCTTTCATTAATATAAGTTTACTTTTTAATTTGAATCTGTCTCAATTTAAGTTGTTGTTAGTATTGCTCAATTAGTGTTATAACAAGCTCACATAAGCTTTAACAAGCTTATGTAAGCTTATTTAGTTTGTCGACATTTCATTTCAAAAGTTTTGGAGAGTGGTCAACAAAGGTCAAAGTGGGTCGATTTTGAAAGTCAATGATTTTCTGGGTTGAATTCGGATTTGGGTGAAGTTTCTGTTTTATTGTTGAGTTCAAATCAGTTTTACTTTACTTTCATCCTAGATATAAAGTAGAATTGCATTTTCATATCATTAAGGAGTGTTTGGTATTATTGGATTTTTGAGGATTTAAAGGTTGTGGTTAGTTAAGTTTGCTTTGTTTAGAGTTGTTATCTGATATCAAAACTTAGTCTATCAAGTTTAAGGTCGAGTTCATATCTTACAAGTATTTTCAAGTTCTATTTTGAAATCTGTCATATTAGCTTTTAGTCCTAAATGTGATTTTTGCTAGATTTCTTAAGTAGTTTAAGTCATTTTCGGTGAGTTAAAAATATTTGTAAAAATTAAAAATAGAGATTTCATTAGGTGGGTTTATGATTCCCAAAAGAAGAAAAATTAAAAAAATGTTTTAGTATGATTGCTTGAGTGTTAAAGTTGGTTGCCTGGCTTGACCATCCCCTGCACATCAGTTTAGATCACGAAACATTATTGATCTTAGTTGCCCTCTGAATTGCTTATTTCTAGGCTAAGTCGTTTAAGATTAGCTTAGGTAGTTTAAGTTTGTTTCAGTAAATTAGCTTATCCTAGTTGAAGTTTCCTAGCTTATTTTGTGCTTATTAGTTTTAACAGGTTGTTTGAATTCGGCCCCTGTGCACAAGTTTTATGGTTAAACAGGCTTCTTGCAAAGGCTCTTAAAGCTTCTATTTAGCTTATCAGAGCCTGAAACTTGGTTTACAGAGTTTTTGGTTGGTGGTCTTGAGAACCACAGTTTTAGTTTTCTCTGTAGCTTATTATATAAGCAGTTGCTTAAGCTAGAAAGTAGGGCCTAAATCTGTTTTGCTTAAGTAGCTAATTAGCTCAACAACTTTGGTAGATCACTGATTAGAAGTTAGGAGTAGCTGGCTTTAGTTGATATTAGCTTATCTCAGCCTACATTAGCTTCAGTTATAGTTTGGTAGCTTAATTTACTATTTTGCTTATTTTAAATAGCTTATTAATAAGCAGTTACACTGCAGCTCTTATTTCATCCACATAAGCCCATGTTTTTATATTTTTCATAGCCTTAGAATATAATTTTAGAATTTCCCTGAATTTTTCATAATTTTTGGTCACTGTTTGCTATTTTTCTCTATTTAAAATAGTTTTTAGTCACTTTTAATTAGCTTTAATTGCAAATAATTAAGAAAAAGTTCCAAAAAATAATTTTTCAATTTTCCCAGTTTAAGATAAATATAAAAATCATAAAAAATATTTTTCCTTATTTTTCTCCTTTTATTTGGTATTTATCACAATTTAAATTAGATTTAAATAGTTTTAAATTCATAGAAAATAGAAAAATAATCAGAAAAATACAAAAATAGTTTTGAAAAGTCTTTTGTGCTATTTTAGATTTTTGAAAAGTAATTCCATAATTTTCTCTCTCTTTTTCATAATTTTTAGATATTTAGTCTTATTTTTTAAAGTTAAAATTTAGTTTTTAATTCTAATAAAATCAAGAAAATTCCTAAAAATTAGTTTTAATTCACAATTAGTTTTCACATTGCATTTCTAGAGTAAAAGTAATTTTAGGTTATTTTTAGGATTTAGAATAGACGTACTTGCATTTCGTTTTAATCCAGTATTTGCGTTTTAGTATATATTTGAGTAGTTTGCCTTAATTCTTAGGTTTTCCCCATAGATTTTAGTTCCATTTACTTTCCTTATCCCGTAGTTTATAAAACTTCATTTTATCCCCTTCTCTTATTCAAATCTTTACGAGGCTGAGTTGGAAATTCCATTCAACCTCGTTGAACGATCCCTGCTCAAACTAACACTTGAGTACCAGTATACTACACACTCATCTATTATTGGTTTTTAAATCCGAATCGCTTTTAAGTTTCTTACGGTTAGTCATTCACAAGTGGCTAGCTTGTGTGAGATAACATCGGGTCGAATGTAGAATCAATGATGATTCTTTAAGTTAATCACAAACTTACATTACGTAATCACATTTTGTAGTAATATAATACAGTTATTAGCTTAATTATTATAATATTTATTATTTGATGTAACTCATATGCTATTTAAAGCAAGTGAAAAGTAAGATGGCTTAGTGTTGTGTATAAGTAATTTTATAGCCTATTTTTTGCGTTGTTGTTTCTCGTGGCTTAAAAGGGGATGTTGGCATTGTGGACGAAACAATTGTGGAAAAGGCCATACATTGTGAAAATTCACTAATATGGCGGATGCTTAACAGTGATCACAAGCCATTTACATGTAGTTAAATGACAAAAATATATGATAACATTGCTACTAAGTTCATGTTATCTAATTATACGAAAATAAGGCGAACTAAACGCCTTGGTTTAAACAACAAAACCAAGCGCACCCATTTGCGAAAAACATAAACAAACCAAACACTGATATGAGTGAAATTGAGAACCCAAACGCTTTTGTTGGTAAGAATTAACAACCCAAACGCCGGTTGGTGTAGAATTTGCAACCACACCACAGTGCAGAAAATCAAGAACGACGCGCCTTTAGGCTTAAAGCGAAATAGGGGCTGAAAACCGGAAAACACACCCCTTTAGGGTCTGAAATCAGCCTAACGCCCAAGCAAAGCTTATTAGGAACGCACCCATTTGGACAAAATCACAAAAATACACCCATTTAGTATTGAAAATCAACAAACAACCTGTTTGGGATGTGATGTGATAGGAAAACACCAGCTTTGGTTTTTGGCAGTAAAGGCTTCACCCGACACTTCAGTGGGTGGTTGTGGTCGAATCGACGCAAGGCTAAACAACGGTCAAAACCACATCTTGGGTTGTGGTTGCTTAAGAAACTCACGCACACCCTTGGGTTTGGCTTCAAACCGGAATAACAACCGACCGCACGCCCTAAACACACAAAACTAACAAAACTTAAATTGTTTTAAACCTTAACCACTTTAGACTATTTAAAGAAAAGAAAAGGGTAATCACTTCCAAGTTTAAGCCTGTATCTAAAGTGAACTGTGATTTTTCTTCTTGGTTCACCATACAATACGTATAAAAAATGTTCATGGCTCATTTTTCTTGCATATGCATTCTTAAATTGATTTCTTTCTCATGAGGCTATAGAGATTGTTTGTTGATTATGGATGTTTTAAATGCTGCGTTGTTTCAAACCAGTTTGAAGTTTGTGAGGCTCTTCGAATAGTCTTCTACCACTTCAACTCCTACCGTTGATCATAAAATTCCACTTATACACCAATTCCCCGCCACTAACTAATTGAAAGCGGTAAGTGTAATACTTCTTTAAACAAATGTCTTTTTTTCGAATAGCTTTGATAACTTAGTTTAGAGAATTAGTTAAACATTTGAGTCGTTAAAAAGTCTTTTAGTTTTGTCTTTTGTAGTATTTGTTATATATATCTCCTTAAGACTGATAATGCATGATTTAGTTAAGTTACAAATTGTGTTGGAATCACTGGTGTTGATTGTAAAGGCAAATGGTTGGAAGCAGTTTAGATGATGTGTGAAAATTTAAAAAAACTGTCACAAATGTATCGACGGGCTGTGGCGTTGTATAAAGCTATCACAAACCATTTTAGGGAATAATAATAGTTGTTAGTTGATAGGTGTTTAGATGTTAACAGATTGGAATGGGAATTAGTCAAGAGGGAATGTGTCATTTAACTAATTTGTAGTTCAGTTTATGGAGAACATTTTGTCTTTGATTGCCTTATTTAATCAATTACTACTTTGTCTATTTTGCAAAAAATGTCGATAGAAGTTAGATAAGGAAGACCATACTCCTATTTGCAATAGCCGTCAAGAACATGAAGAGACCATTTGGATGAATGCTTTAGGACAAAAATATTTCAATTTGTTTGGCTTTGCTACATTGAATCATTTATTTTTTATGGTGTTTCAGGTACTAAAGATAAGCCTGGTGAGTAAGTGAGGCATATTGAGCACACAATGGTACATGCCATTGTCATGACGGCGAGTGACCCGCCAGTTGTGGTCGCATATGCCTTTCACGAGTTCAAGACACACACAAATAGATGATAATGTGTTAATCTTTTGTACCAAAGTTACACTCTAATCGCGGGAACCATCTATAGTGTAGATCATAGTCAGAAATGCATATGAAACTTATGTGGTTGTGATACCAACTCAACTTTTTTGTTTATTTCATTCTTGCATCAACTACGCGTGCCCTTATATATACACATACCACACATATAATGAGAACTCATATAGCATAAAAATTAAATGAAAAACCCATACGCCAGCTGGGTGCATAATCTCAGATATTATATAATATATATAATTTCACCAAAAACGCTGGCTTTCACCTAATACTTTTCCGCCTTTATTACCTGCGTTGTTATCACGTGGCCCATCAATTATGGCCCACTGTCCCTTTGGGTTTAGTAACTGGGTTTAGACCTTTAGTAACTTACACGTATATATCCTGTACATTACATCAAATAAGAGATATGTTGCTCCAACTCTCATACTAAATACATCTTTATACTCTAGCTTATACATTTACTCGATATTCAGTTTAATGCCCAACATATTGTTGTTCACTATGTAGACAATTGTAACTTCTTAAACAAGTGATACGAGGATGAATTTCATCTAGGTATTGCTATTGCGTATTATAGTATTTGGTATCTTGATAGCGCCACAACTACAATTGTAATCGACAACGAAAAATACGTTGCAATGATCGACGACGTGAGACGACGCCCCGCCGCAACGCGGCGGACCGTCGCCCACCTCGTTTTTATATAATAAGAGAAATTAGTTTCATCTCAAATTAAAAGTTCACTTACAAAATATATTTTTATATGATAAGAGAAAGTACAAATTGAAAAAACTAATTTTTCTTAAACTAATGAAAAAGCTTGGATTTTAAATCGAGCCTTCTGATTTACGAATTAAAGTCAAAACTAAATTAGTATTTCTGAAGAAAAAAAATGGTGAAGAAGAAAAATACATTACGCATGGTCTTTTTTTTTTACTTTTGTTATTTTTTTTATTTTTTTTAAGTTTCAAACTTAATTGTAAATAAGCATTGTTTAATAAAATTTACAATCAAACCCTAAACTATTAATAAAAGGCTAATTTTAAATCTATTTTTATGAACTTAAAAGTAGAATCTCGATTTCTATAATTTTTTAAAAATTTATATATTTAACAAAAATCCTATATATCTTTAAATTTTTTTATACAACAACTACTGCTCTTATTATTATTATTATTATTATTATTATTATTATTATTATTATTATTATTATAAAAATAAAAATTATAATAACAATAATAATAATAATAATAAAACCACCAATGTCGCCTATATGTTATTATATTATATAACATTTATCTTAGGGAGATGGAGTCAGCACTGTTCTGAAGCCGCCGATGGGGAGGACGGCTCGAGGAAGTGGGACGGCTTGGGTGCATTGTGGAGCCGCGGCTCGATCTGGCACTGTTCATACGCCGAGCCGTCAGTTTAGGGGATTAAAATAAGAGTAGTGGGTTCTCCACTTAGTTGCCACTTAATTTCTTCGGTCTATTGCATGTTGTACACCTGTTTTCAAGTTTCAAGTTTCTTACATCTAGATCCCGCTATGTGTTTTTTATATGCTGAGATATTTGTGAAAAACTAGAATGGGGGTTGAATAGTTTTACCGATTAAAACTTCGTTTTAAACTATTTAGATCGACTTATATCAATCTATTTAATGTGTGTGTTGGATGATGATAGATATGCATATAGATAAGTAATGCAAAGATAAAGAGTAAAGGAACACAAAACCACGACACGAGTATTTATAGTGGTTCGGCTACAAGGACACCTTCCTTGCCCTACTCCACTCTCGAGTTCCCATCGAGATTCGTAAGCACTACACAACACAAGCTCCTTAATGTGACGGAGAAGCCTTCACAATGTGGCCTACTCTAGCTCACCCGGGGGTAGAACCACACCTTTCACAACATCGCCTACACTTTATCCTACATTTATTAGGCTACCGAAGTTCCATTACAAAGAAGGAACTACTACCCAACACTACCCCAAATGAGACACACTCCTTATTACAACATCATAAGGATATCAATATCCTTTAAACCAAACTAACTATCTTGTACACGCACCATATCATGTACACCCTTGGTCACTAATGCCTTTGACACCACCCTTCGCACCTTTCACTAATGCCTTCAACACGATCCTTTGGCACTTTTCACTAATGCCTTCAAAACAACTACTGGAGGGAGAAAAGAACTATCCAAGATACACTTGCTGGTCTTGATGATAATGGCTTAACAACTTATGACCTTGAGCTTGCACTTCTTCAAGAGGTGGTGATCTCTCTTTAAGATGAACCTAGAGAATCACATAAACATAAAACTACATAGAATGATCCTTTGGATCAGAGGTTAGAGATGTTACAATACTAAGAGAGAGTCTATGTAAAAGGGGTAGTGAGCAAGAGAGAAATGGCTCACTATTTATAAACAAAAATGTCTACGTCCCATTAGCTCCCACGGATCCCTCCCGAGGATCCGCTAGTAATCCTAGGGATTCGGCTGCAGGGTCAGCTTAAGTCCGGATTTCGGGTTGCAAACCGGTTTATGGGTTATGGGTTATGAACCATAGGTTATGGGTAATGTATTATGTGTACCCAACAAGATGCAATGTATCTAGACATTGGGTCATGGGTCATGGGTCTTGGGTCATGGATCAAGGATAATACCCAATATGACTTAACGCATGATGTCATGCAATGGGTCATGGGTTATGGATCAAGCTCCATGGGTATGGGTCATGGACTTTGAGTTTTACCCAACAACATTCATTGTACCTAGTCAATGGATCATGGGTCATAGGTCATGGACTTTGATTTTTACCCATTATATTACCCATTACAATATGTACAAAGTATATGTACATTTCCATATTATGTAAACACTAGTTATTATGCATTTATATAAGATGTAAACAAGATTACTTGTTTAGTGTTTATATGAAAATGTAAGTGTGTTAGTAAACTATTGGCTCAAGCCTTTTACGTATTTTATTTGTTTCATTAAATTGATTTTACGTTTGTTATCGACAAAACAATAGAAGATCATAAAATAACAATCCCCCCTTTTTGTTGATGACAAAACATAAGATTATTTTAAGGAAAAATTAAAATTTGTAAAAATTTGAATTGGAGTTTTTACTCTTTTCTCTCCCTTTTTGTCGAAACAAAAAGAGCGTCGAAAAGAAACTAACACATTGTTTTGAGAAAAACGTGTGAAAAGTAATAATACGAAAAATATAGAGTAAGAGAAGAGAAGGATTCTCGTATCTCCCCCTTTGGATGCTTCCCTTTGTTGAGTGGCCGTAATTAGGAAGACTAGCGAGTGTGTTGGCTTATGTTTGCAAATGGTTTTGTCTTTGATGAAATGCTCCCCTTGAAAAGTCGCCCCTTTGAGGAGGCGTCAAGTATTAAAGAAATCCGGAAGTATTAGCGTTTTTTCAATTGCTTTGCTTTGATTAAAAGCTCCCCCTTGTTGAGGGTGTCAAAGTCTTCATGTGTATTTTGAAAATCTACCAAACAAAGGTTAGAAAGCAAGTATATGGTGCATAATTTCCTGCAAATGAGATTCATATTAGTGATAAAATGAGCTTCTGTTGCACGGATCCCACGGTTCCTTCCTGTGAGGGATCCGTCTAGGAAAAACAGAGGGATCCGTGTACCTGCATTCTTATGACAGCAATGTGGATGTAAAATGTGATGTTATCATCAAGAAGAGTTACGCATTATAGCACCAAACATATTCTCAAGACCATATGGCATACAACATGTAATTTCATTCAATAAAACACGAGAAATGATATACATATCTCTAAAACTAAGAGAATGACAAAATCATGTAGTACATTTTCTAATAATTCTAAATTGTGCCGAAAACTAACAAAGAGCATTAATGTTCTTGTAATCCCAAGTACTAAGGACGAGTAGATTTGTTGATTTGGTCAAATCGTTCAAGGAGATGATTAAACATGAAATGCAACTCATTTCGTACTTCTTGAACTAACCCTTGGGTAAGTTGACAATTAGAGCAATAATTGTCATGAGTAGGAGATGGAGTCTTTTGAGGAGGTTCCACAAAGGATGGTGTGATTTATGGAGGTGAGTTGAGTGACGTAGGGTGTGGTTCAACTAAGAATGAAGGCGATGATGTATGGGTTGGTGGTGGAGATGGGAAGTCATCTATATGTTTAGGTCTTTGGTGATTCCTTGTTCTTAAAGATGGACTATTTGATGGTGAAGGTGATTGGAATGCGAGTGTTGGTGATGTTTCATCATCAATGTTTTGGTGTGAAGGTGGTTCCCTATTTAATGAGAATGATGGTGAATGAGAATTCCTCGGTGGTGAGTTTTCTAAAGAGTAAAGATTTGGATGTGAAAGAGGTGTGGTAAAGGAGTGTAGTCTAGGTTCTATGAATGATGGCTTAGATGTTTTAGTAGAGCTAGGTGTGTTTGGTTTAGAGGGTATGGTAGTGTTTGGTGAAGGCCTTTCTAATCCAAAAGTTCGAATACTAATTCGAGCGGTTTTTCTAGCTTTGGTTGGTTGAGTTTGTTGAGGAGGAATTCTAGTATTTGAGCCCTTGACGGGTGATGACTCGGTTGAGGAAATCTCATGGACCATATGAGCATTTTTCTTGGAGGAACCTTTGGTTGAAGAGGTTGTGCTAGATGCTTTAGTCATAGTGAAAACGAAGATGTAATGGGTGTCTTAGCTACTGAATTTGAATGGTGGTTTGAATGATGGTTTAGGAGCATAAGCACACTTGGTTTATAAAGGATGAAATTAGGTTAGTGAATTAAATTTTAGACCACTAAGAATTTTAGCATGCACTTAGGTCAACTATAGTGTTGTTCTATCCTAAGGAGTCATTTAAGGCAAGGTAAAGTGTTTAGATTACCAAAGAGAGTTTGAAATTGATGAGTAGAGTGAACTTAAGTTGTTCTGTAGACCCGGTTCCCACGGATACCTAACTTTGGGGATCCGTCTAGTTAAAAACTGGGGATCCGTCTTCAGACAGTGATGAAATGGAGTGATGATGTTCTATCAAGGTCTAGTACCTATAAATCTTGAGTGTTTAGGTTCCCTAAGGTGTCTTAAATGGTATAGGACTTAAATGTCCAACCATGATGAGTGAGAATAAATAATGATGGTTTTTTGCAAGAAAATAAAGTTTTTAGGTATGCACATGAGTACTTGAGTATAATACTAAGATTTTGAGGGTCTTAAATGATGTCAAATGATCCTAGAGATCAGATGGTAACTCAAAGGAGATTTGAAAAATTATTTAAAAAACTAGTTTTTAGCCTATTTTGAGGTAAGGATGACTAAAATCAATTTGCTAAAATTGAGAGAAATATCAAACTAGATGTTTTGAGATGAGATAGTCAATGTGTAAGCATTGTAGCTGAAAGATGGTGAGTTATGAAGAAATGATAATTCAAAAACATCTTAAATGTGATCTAACGTCATTTATGAGTGAATGTGAGATCAACTGAGCTTAAGGATAGGTAAAGTGATCCTAATATAACATGTTTAACTAGTATAATAAGGTCTGGAAGGTTAGATTGAAGTGAAAGTGTAGGATTTCCATATCTGTCCACCCGGATCCCACGGATCCTTCATTTGAGGGATCCGTCTAGTTATAGCCCAGGGATCCGGCAACTGGTGACCAGTTTCTTCACAAAATGTGTGCAGAATTTTGCACCTCTTAACAATTTCAAACCTATTCGTTTCTACCTCAAGCAATCATGTATGTAAGTAAAGCATATCAAGCTTCCCATGTAAAAGTGACATATAGGCATGCAATTTGAGGAAGACCGACTTTTTGATATTATGTCAAATAGTCGTAAAATTCTTATTAGGGTCTCCTAGGTTAGAGTGTCTTTTTTTCGTCGTACCATCTACTACTACTAAGTTCTAAGATAAAGAAATATTGTTTAAGATGTTTACAACACATTGTTCGAATTAAGGTCCTCGACCTTACCTCCCATTTCTCTCAAACTTCTCCTCCAAAACCCCCCAAACTTCACCTTCAAACCCTTCAAGCTTACTTCTTATTCTTCCCCATAATAAAGTTGGCAAGACATTTAAACATCCCCTTCGTTTTTTGAAACTCTTGAGATGGGCTTGGGATGTCCGGTAATTGCTCAATGTAAGCCACGGGGTCAAGATGGTAATTGCCTATAGGGTTGCTTCCTTCTCCCTCCCTTTCTTCGGATGAGTCCGTCGGTGAATGAGGTCTCTTACCTTCAACCATGAATCTCGTTGTCTTCTCATCGGATAAGGGTACCATGACTTTGTTGCAGAAGAAGTGGTCATCGGTATAGGGAGATGGTTCTAGGGAGAAGAAAAATTTAGTCAAGCGTGTGAGGAGCATGGCATAAGGTAGCACCATTTTGTCCGTCTTTAAAACACTTTCTATCCGCTTGATCATGTAGTAGGCGAGGTTGAAAGGAGTTGAATTGACAAGGCAATAGATCATGTAAACTAGACATGCGCTGGGATGATCCTTGTTTCCAACCAAGAAAAGGACATTCTCCCTAAGAACTATTTCCCATTTCTTACATAGAGGGAACATCTCCGAAAGTTCCATTTGGAAGGGATCCCGATAGATGACCTTTTATTCTCTAGTGACCCGAGATGAGGAGGCTATTTGGATAAAAAATGGTATCTCTCACCGTAGCCGGTTCCGGGAGGGGTGTGAAGTAGATCTCATGCTCATCGACCATATCATGAAGGTAGGCTAGTGACCATTCTTTGGAGTATAAGCATACTCCTTGGTGAGGGATACGAAGTATCCGAGCAAACTCAACAAGGGTCAAGGTATAGTTGTGTTCATTGATGATGAAAGCAATTGAGATGGTTCCGTCCTCATTCCTTATGATCCTAATAATCTTGTAGAACTCAAGAAAAAATACGAGGCATATTTGTTCGTTGATGGTTAGAAGACATTGAAAGTTGATTCCCGCAAAGACCTCGGGAATGTTGGTATTGTTGAGAAATGATGGTTCGAGTACGCGGCCCTCGTGAAACAACCTTTTTTGTAACATTTTGAAAGACTTTCGGTCTTCGGGGCTAAGACCTTCCTTTCTATGGTACATTGGTATGTAGTGTGCCGTATCTTGATAGTCTTGTTGCCTAGAGCTTGGCATGATTGATCCTAAACACCAAAACCACAATGTGGTGTCAATTATGTGAATAGTTCCTTAATAAGGTTCATCACAATTTTTGCTCATCACATCTCTATTGAATTCAAAATGAGTTCTAATTTGTATTAACAATGTTTATTCTTTGATTAGTTTATCTTAGAAAACAATGTGATAGCAAATTGTGATAAACCCACTTGAACCAAAATTCTCAAGATAAAAAATTGTGTTACTAGGAACTAGAGAATGGAAATTACAATGTAGTGAAGATAATACTTACACAAGTGATTGCTTTCCTTGGAATGATGAAGAAGGATCTCCTATGAACAGTAATTTTAGGTTTATGTTCGTATGTGGAAGAGTAAAGTAGGAAGTAGAAGTCTACAGTGATCATCAAGCACTTATTATGTCTTCTAATGTGCCAGTTCCCACAGATCCCTTGAAAAAGGGATCTGGCTAGTTCAATCGCGGGGATCCGAAAGTTTAGCAGAAAAAACAGTTTAAGTGAGTTTGATAATTTTGACACGGGAGTTTTGATTTTTGATTTTTGTCAATGGTCTTGCTCTATAACTTAGGGTTTTTTTCTGGTTCGAGGTTTTGACGAGTTTTCGTGTTTACAAGTCTTTTTTGACGAGGTTCCATTTTTACGAATAAGTCATTAGTTGGGAAGTCAAGAATCATGAAAAATACTATTTTATCATGATATGGAAAGTTTCACATGGACATTATTGACATAGATTACTAATGTAATGTCAATATCCTTATGTGAGAAATGATGAACAAAAACTTTTGATTAGTCAAGTTATCCTTACGAGGTAAAGACGTATAATGACTATTTTGTAGTTTTGTCTATAAAAGTCAACTAAGAATGCTATTCTTGATGATGTGTTTAATATAGATAACCACCTTTTGGAGAGTTGTGATATCGGAGTATACGCATTAAGTCTACGAATCTTTACATGCTATATGTAATGACATTATAATACTAATATAATTAGGAAGTACATATTTATAATTTATCTATAAATAATTAGTATAGAAGAACATACCTTTACTATATATTCTTTTTATGATTTTTGAAAATCATAGACGCGAAATTCTTCATGAGCTTTTAAAATACCCGAATCCTAGCATGGAGAATTCTCAAAAGAAAATTGTTAGAATGATCTATAACTATCCAACATTTAAAGTATAATGGTTTCTAAAAACATGACTTTTTGTTTTAAGAAATTTCCTTCTTTGTAGTTTTCAAACATACACGGATCATATCAAGTTATTAAAGTACAATATACTCTAAGAAAATTGGTAACGAAGCTCTGATACCAATTGTGGAAAACTAGAAGGGGGTTGAATAGTTTTACCGATTAAAACTTCATTTTAAACTATTTAGATCGACTTATGTAAATCTATTTAATGTGTGTGTTGGATGATGATAAAGAGTAATGCAAAGATAAGCATATAAATAAGTAATGCAAAGATAAAGAGTAAAGGAAAACAAAACCAGGACACGAGTATTTATAGTGGTTCCGCTACAAGGACACCTTCTTTGCCCTACTCCACTCCCCGAGTTCCCCACTCGAGAGTTCGTAAGTACAACACAACACAAGCTCCTTAATGTGGCGGAGAAGCCTTCACAACATTCCCTACTCTTTATCCGGTACTAGGCTAGACATCGAGTTCTTCCAAGAGGTAGAACCACACCTATCACAATGTCGCCTACACTTTATCTGGTACAAGGCTAGATACCGAGTTTCATTACAAAGGAGGAACTACTACCCAACACTACACCAATACACGACTACCCCAAAGGAGACACACTCCTTATTACAACATCATAAGGATATCAATATCCTTTAACCCAAACTAACTATCTTGTACATCGATGCACCATATCGAATGTACACCCTTGGCACCTTTCACTAATGCCTTTGACACGACCCTTTGGCACCCTTCACTAATGCCTTCGACACGATCCTTCGGCACCTTTCACTAATGCCTTCAACACAACACTTCTATGGAAGGAGAAAAGAACTATCAACAAGATACACTTTAGCGGTCTTGATGATGACGAAGCTTAGCAACTCATGACCTTGAGCTTGCACGTCTTCAAGAGGTGGTGATCTCGCCTTTAAGAAGAACCTAGAGAATCACACAAACATAAAACTACATAGAATGATCCTTTGGATCAGAGGTTAGAGATGTTACAATACTAAGAGAGAGTATTTGTAAAAGGGGTAGTGAGCAAGAGAGAAATGGCTCACTATTTATAAACAAAAATGTCTACTGTCCCACGGATCCCTCCCCAGAGGGATCCGGCTGCTGGGTCAGCTTAAGTCCGGATTTCGGGTTTCAAACCGGGTTATGGCTAATGGTTTATGAACCATGGGTTATGGGTAATGTATTATGGATACCCAACAAGATGTAATGTATCTAGACATTGGGTCATGGGTCTTGGGTCATGGATCATGGATAATACCCAATATGACTTCATGCATGATGGCATGCAATGGGTCATGGGTTATGGATCAAGCTCTATGGGTATGTGTCATGGACTTTGGGTTTTACCTAACAGCATTCATTGTACCTAGTCAATGGATCATGGGTCATGGGTCATGGACTTTGGTTTTTACCCATTATATTACCCATTACACTATGTACAAAGTATAAGTACATTTCCATATTATGTAAACACTAGTTATTATGCATTTCTATAAGATGTAAATAAGATTACTTGTTTAGTGTTTATATGAAAATGTAAGTGTGTTAGTAAACTATTAGCTCAAATCTTTTACATATTTTATTTGTTTCGTTAAAATGATTTTATGTTTGTTATCGACAAAACATTAGAAGATCGTAAAATATAAATAAACGTTTTTATGGCTTATTTGTATTAACAATATTTATTGTGTATCTTGCTCATAAGGTTAAAAAAAATCCACACACACAAGTCAGGTTTCTCTCATATGCTTCTGAAGTATTTTTATCAGCAGTGACGATCGAGAAAATTGAGAATGTGTGTGCTTTTTGGAGCCGTTTCTAACTAATATGGTTTGGTTGTTGTGTTTCTGTTTGATTTAGCTTACTTTTGTGCTTACTTTAATCATTATGCTTTTGTCAATGGCAGGTTAGTTGCATGCAATGAGAATTACGGTCGTGGGTTTGCATCCAGACCATCGGTAATGTGGACGCTTGGTTAGAATTTATTTTTGGTTCTTATTCATTAGTCGTGGCGTTAATTTAGTTGGGGTTAAAAAAAATAGATTTTTTTATATAATTGAGTGAGTTTACGGCATTGGTGTGTGCTTGAATTAGCTTAAGTTTGTGCTTAGTTTAATTGTTGTGCGTTCGTCATTGGTAGTTTAGCTACAAGAACGGAAGTAGCGGTTTTGTGCTTGCACACCATCATCAAGTAATGTGAATGCTCAACCTTTCTTTTTTTTTTTCTTTTTTTTTGGTCATTTAAGATGTTTGCTTAATTGGGGTTAAAAAATATTGGAATTTTAAGATTTAATTGAGTGAGTTTATATCAGGTAATGTGAATGCTTGACCGGTCTTTTTTTGTTCTTATTTGTCAGTTAAGATGTTTGCTTATTGGGGTTAAAAAAATTAGAATTTTTTGTGTTAGTTTAGTTGGCCAGTAGGCGATGAGACACAATGTTTTAATGTCTATCTTATCATACATCATTTGATTGTTGTGTTTGTGTTTAATGGTTGTGCTTTTGTCATTGGTAGGTTACCTACATGCAATGGAAGTCGCGGTTGTGAGTTTGCACCCGGACCATCATTTGGTAATGTGAATGCTTCATTTGCTTTTTTTTGTTCTTATTTGTCATTTAAGATGTTTGCTCAATTGGGGTTAAAAAAGATTGGATTTTTGGTGTTAGTTTAGTTGGGCAGTATGCGTTGTTAGGTAATTAGGCGATGGGACACATTGTTTTAAGTCTATCTTTTTTCTTCGGTATCGTGCATCATTACGCTGAGTGGGCGGTATATGTGTGTTTTTTGTTTGTTTACGGTTTCCGATATCTTATACAGCCTAATAAATCGTCGTGGATGATGATTTTATGTATCGTGTGTAATATGTAGTCGTGGGTGTTTTGTGATATCTTTTAAAGTTTGATACTTGGTCATAAGTGCTGATTTTATAAGTTATATATAATTTGTGGTTAGAACTGCTGATTTTATACGTTGTATATAAGACCTTAGTTAGTATACCTTGGGACGTTTCCAAAAAGTCCGAGACCAAGTAAACGGATAAATAACGAAGGAGCTGTGGTCTTTTAAAAAATTAGAAAAAATATATTATTAAGTTTATATAAGTTTATTTTCTGAAAATAAGTGTTTTAAGTTACGAGATAAGTAAAATGACAATTAGACTTTTTGTAAACTATAAAAAAGGATATTATTTAGACATGGATGAAATAGTCGAGATTATTTATAAACAAGTAAGTAATGAGACTTCAGAGGTTGGTCAATAGGGTGAATTTTGCAAGTGTCGAAACAACATATAAATGTATATCTTTTGCATAAAACATGTTTTGACTTATATAATTTAACGCTAACTTGTACGAGTGACATAAAACCTATAAAATCGCATAGGCATCATTTCACTATCATTTGCTTGCATCTAAAACACCTTATTATTAAAATAGGTTGCGGTTAAAGTCTTTGTCTCAATTTGTGAGGCACTATCTCATTACCGACATTTATCATTTGTTAAGGTGAGTTTCATAGCCTACGTTTATACTTGATTTCTTACTTTAAGGTGAGAATACATTGCTTATTTTTACGTTTGAACACAAGTACATTTACCCGTTAGGTACTGTCATGAGTGACCGTTAACCCATATCTCATTATTGTCCTTTATCATGAACCGTTAATTACATAGGTAAGTACGAGTGTTGTGAATAGATCTATTGGGATTGACACTCTCCGTTCGGGTTGACTCAGTTACACGTCAAACAAACGCAACACCATTTGAGTATCAACCGGGTGTTCTTAGGTTAGACACCTGCATTGGGCACTCTCATTTACATTATTATTAACGTTTCGGTGTCATGATCTTAGGCAGTAGTAAACGCATTTTATGTGATATTGTATTTGTTATAATGGTCATGCACGTTATAAAATCTAGTGGTTCACTTTTACATTTACTTAAAACCTATTATCTCACCAACATTATATTGACCGTTTTAGCATGTATTTCTCAGGTTGTTGAATTGTCTAGCTTGGTATGCACTGGAGCATTGCATTGGGTCTCATTATCCAGCATGTCATCATGAATATTTTTTTTATCACTATCATAACATTCAATTCAAACTTTGAAACTATTTTTACTTTTGGGACTTGTACTTTTGAGACTTCTTGTTGTCAAAACTTATTTTTATTCAATCAAACGTATTTTGGACGACTCATATATATATAGGCCGTTCTCTTACATCTTGTGTTCTCTTATTATGATGTAATGCCCTTGAAATACCATCCCGATGCGTGATTTTGGGGGTGTTACACGTTTTCTATATGGCCATTTGTTTATGTTTTCTGAAGAAGAAAACCTAACACAGACGGTCGCACATGTTTTAGTAGGTCAAGGATCTGAAAATACTCAAAGAGCGTTGAAGTCATTGCTAAAATCTTAGGCTTCGCTGTGTGTAGAATTAAGATTATATCGACGATCCTCAACACTTCTTGGGAACTTTTAGCTTTGCGACCTCTTAAAGTTTGCACAATCGCCTGCAGTGAGTTTCTAGCAACAGTAGCAATTCCCAAGCTCCATTTCAATAGATATTATATAGTATAGTAGCTTTCTATGTTATAGATTTTCGTTTTTCTTCAAACTTTTTTATTCAGTCAATTTAATATATGGCTGATAACTTCTTTCAATGTATCTTTTCATTTTTCTTTAAAATGTTGAGTTGAATTTGTTATAGATGTGACATAGTAGTTGTATATTTTAGTCAGTAATGTTTAATATTTAACTTATATTTTAGAGTCAATAATGTGTTAGTAGTTTGTGCAGTGAGTTTATGTGGTCACCCCGTCTATCATCAAATCCTGGGAACGCTTGGGTAACATTTTTTGTGTTCTTATCTATCATGGACTTGGTTACAATGGTGTTGAATGGTCTACCAGGTGTCTGTAATAAGAAGGATAAGGCAAAGACGGGCCTATGATTCAACTGAATACATTGTTAGCAGTTAAGCATAACGAATCGGAAACAGTATTTGTAAAATGGGTAGCGTAAAAAAACACGACGAAATTTATCACTATCGACAACAAACAAGTAACTTAACTTATCATTCATTAAAACAACCACCATGTATATTAGATTAAAATAATAATAATAATCATAATAACAATAATATCGGCTAAGCGTCCCCCTTTTCTCTATTTAGATGTCGTGCTCAGCTTGCTCCAAGGTTTTCATGGGGGATATTTACGGGGACCATGGTGTATCGTGTGATGGCACTATTGGTATTAAACACCGGCACAACATGGTGCGCGATATTGATAAGGTTTTAAAAGGTACCTTTTTGAGGGGTCATTTAAGCCCTTATTTGATCACTTTTGTATCCGTTATTACTTAATATCGTTCCTTTTCACTTTTTAGGTCTCGTGAAGGCAAATTGCTGTAATGGCACTTATTTGGACGAAAAGGCGCGATTATACGAAGAAAATGGCCAAAGTCAAGAATCGAGGCACACTTACGCTGAAAATACAAGGTGACGGTGTCACGTGCTTATCTGCGACGCCGTCGGAGGATTTTGTGACGGGACAGAAGCCAAAATTCTTATTTTCAAATGACGACGTCAAGTTATAAAGAAGGCGTCGCAACTTCAGGCGGCCTAGATTCAATCAGACGGCGTCAGAACGAAGAGGACGGGCGTCACAATCACAAGGTGACGCCGTTGCAAGTCTAACGTGGCCAAGACAAAACCCTAATGACGGCGACCCGCCGGCGTCACAAAACATAAGGTGACGCCGTCGCATGTGTAATCTTATATATAGAATCCGAATTTTTCAGTATTTGTGTGTAGTCTTTTGGAGTAAAACCTAAACCGAACCAAAGCTGTCTTGTACAGTATTTTAGGGTTCCAAACCCTATCTTACACCAAGATAAGTGTTTTACTTCATTAATTCAATTATGTCTTTGATTATTTGTGTGTATGCTTGCATGTTCTCCATGTCCGGCTAATTTACTTGTGTGTTTGCTTAGGGAATATGAAACTTAATTATTGAATATTGATTGGTTGTCTCTTATCTTAGTTGATTAATGATCTAGTAGTGCGATAGGTCATTCGTTGTGTACTTAATGCTTGATTAAATCTTTGTGAACCTTAGAATATAGCTCCTTGAGTAGTTGTAAGCTAAACCATCCAAAGAGTGCCTTAGAGTAAGAGTTTATTATCCCTAGTGGGTTTTGTAGACGAGACCCTTTGTTAAGTTCAAAGAGTTAGGGAACATACGCATACCCTACAACTTTAGACACAACGCACTAAGAATAAGGACGTGACAATTCAACCACCAATAGGAGATAATTAAGGAGTAGTAGAACCTAAGTAAACACATCTTTAAACTATCATATGAGAACACAATAATTAGACATAGACTACATACACCTTAGATTAGATAATTAGATAAGTAGAGTAATCGGTAGCAATACCAACCCCCAAATCCAAACACCGAGATTCGTACCTTTCAATTTCCTAAAAAACATAAAAAGATAAAAAATAATCTTTCTCAACCCCAACCTTAGCGTATTAACTTCTTACTAGCATTCCTATTCCCCTAGAGAACGATATTAATACCCGTGGCTTACCCTAATTACTACACTACAACGATTAGGTTCACTGCCTAGGGTGTTGAAAAACTTGCTCGACGAAAAGAAAGTTCCTTTGACCCCGAACGGCGTTATCAAGTTTTTGGCACCGCTGCCGGGGAATAGAATAGCTAGTTAGTAGTCCACCTCGTTTAGGTTTCTTTGCTTGATTCCTATCAAGTAAATTTTTTCTCATTTTTAGCTTTCTCTTAGTCTATCCCCCTTCTTCGTGACCTTTGTTCGTAAAAACCATCACTCACCATGATACGGATCTTCCACCGAAGATTCTTCACCCTACCTGTTCCCAATCCCGAAATTGAGAACGCAATCCCACAAAACCCCTCACCCGTTCACCATTTTGGCAATCACCTAGGGCATAATGAGATAAATTGGCAACAACAAAGTCCTTTCTATGACTCAGATTCCGATGAGTAATTTGAGTATGGTGAAGCACTTGATAGTGGGGAGGTCATCAATGAAGTTAGTTCTGAAATAGAGGAAGACCCCTCCCAATGTTTTGACCCTAGGTGTAGAATTAAGAAGGATGGGCCCTTTAACATGCAATTCCCTTGCACGATAGGATTAGAAGGGTTCAATGCTTACTTGAATTCATTCTTGCCATTAAACTTAATCTCAAGGGACCTAGAAAATAAAATCAAGATCAATGAGTTAACTTATCAAGGGAACAATGTTGTTGAAGCGGTCACTCATTTGCATGTGTTTGTTGGAAGTTTTGCTTATTTGGTAGAGTTCATGGTCTTAGAAGACTTAGGAGAATTTATTGATAAGGACCTCAGTCAAGTAATTTTTGGAAAACCTTTCAAAAAATTGACTAGGTTGAATGAACGGATGATTGATGGTCTAATTACATTCTCTGATGAAGTTGAAGATTTTATCTACCAAATGCCACGCGCTCATCCTAGGTTTAAACATAAGGACATTGAGGCTTGTAATAGAATGACCCCTATTCCATTGCTTAGTGAAAGGGATAAGCAAAGTGGGCTTAGGTACCCATATGAGAAAACTAAGCAGTATTACAAAAAATGCCTTGAATTAGGAGATGATTACAAAAAGAATGAAAGAGCGTTGGAATGGCTTAAGTATGAGCACGTGAGCGTGCGCGAGGCAACGTAGGAGCACGGCTACGAGTCTAGCTACAAGACTCTTAAATAAAGAAAAGCGCTTCGTGGGAGGCAACCCATGCTTAATTGTTTGCTTATTTGTGTCGTGTATCTTTTATTAATTATTTCTTCTCATGTTTGAATTTGTAAAAATGCTTTATTTTGTCTTTAACCTCGTCTTAATTACATATAAAGGTATTTTACATAAGGGATAAGTGTAGGGAGGATTACACACATTTTTCAAAAGAAAGGTGAACATGAGAATTACAATTATTTAAAAGATACACATGTGTGTTTGTTCGAGTCAAATGCTTGTATCGAGTCATAATGGATGTTTTGCAGAAATTTTTTCCAGATTCTAAAGATGTAAATTTTCTAGAATTTTTCTCCAGAAAATCGCAGACCTTTTTGTCGATAACCTGACGGCGTCAGGATTGCAACCTGACGGCGTCAGGATCCTGACGGCGTCAGGAAGGAGTAAAAATATCAGATTACTTTTTTCTCGTTTTCTGAGCTACTTATAAATTTTTGGAATTTTCCATGTCTTAATTTTCCAGAAATTCTGTAAACATCCATTCCACAAGCATTATATCCTAGTTTAAATCGAGTCTTATATATATTATTACCGCCGATTTTACGCGAAGGTTTCGTTTGTTTTCTTCAAATGTGCAGGTTTAATTTATCAAGAAGAAGTTACTTAAGATTGGAAGGAGCTTTTCACGCATAAATTCTTCTTGGAAAAGATTTAACCACTACTTTACACGGATCCTACCGAGCTAATCAGGGGAGTAGTAGTTTCTTTCGTTTTTAATTACCTTCCATTATCATAACTTTGATACTTTCGGGGAACATTGGGGACAATGTTCAGTTTAAGTGTAGGGAGGGAAAATAAAACGGGAACTATGAAACTATGCTTATCCTTGATTATTTGCTTTATCCAATTGTATTTGTGTAATAAACCATGAGAAAATGTCGGTTAGGGTAATTTTGGCACCAAATTTTTAATTTTTCATGACATATAGGAGTGGGCCATTAGTTTTAACAAAAGCGTCTCACGGATAGGAAGTTGCATGACTAGCATAAAAACCCTTTACCACCTAAATTCCACCAAAAATGTGAGGATCGCCCTTAGATTAGTAGGAATTAAAGCATTCATCTTTAATGCTTAGAGTGTGAACCGGTAGTATATTAGATTCTAGAACTTGTTTTGTGATGCATTCCGAGATCCCTAGTAAGACTACACTTGTGTAGTTAGGAATAACTAAATGATAAGAGGCATTAGGATAACCCTTGTTTGATACCCGTAATATAATTACTTCTTCCACCTCGGTTGAGTAATTCCCCCACACCCTTTGCGTTGTACTCATCTTTAGTACATGATACCCCTAGTTAACCCCTCAGAGCCTATCCTTTTCGCGGTTCTCGTGATGTTTCGGTTTTTTCCGGAATATCAATGAAGAGCATTGTTTACACCCCACCCCCAAATATACACCCAAATCGCCTTAGCCCACCCTTTATGCACTCACTTTTAGTGCATTTTTGTTATCACCCTAAACCCTTAGTTCAATTATCTGGTTGCTTGCATGAGTTGCTAAGTCGAGTCATATCTTTTGTACACAGTTTTGGGATGATTGGGATTCATGGGAAAAGTTAAAGTTTATTAAATTACGGGAAGGGAACATTAAATTCAAATTCCCTTTGTTTGCGTAATAATGTACCCCAAGTGTTTTGATCTTTTCAATTCGGGTCAAATTAGTGTTAAAGTAATAAAAACTCAAGTGTAGGGATGTGCCTATAAATCCCTATCATTTTGATGTTACCGTAGAGGATGGTAGAGTAAAAGTGTATGATAAAAAAAATCGAAAAAAAAAGAGAAAAGAAAAAAAAATATAGTGAAAAAAAAAACGGGCTACCATCCTACATCTATCCTTTTAATTTATGTTTGTTTTTTTCAGTTAGCTAAATTCTAGAGTGTCGAGTCTTGGCTAAGCAACGCCATTCTTCGTATGCATTTAACATAGAGATTTTTGACTTGCCACCACTAAAAAGCCTATCCCACCAAACCCTTTGTTTCCCTACCATAAGCCTAACGTTACAACCCTTTAAAGACCTCTTTGATAGTCTTTTCCAGGGGCTTACGCCAAAGCGATGGAGGTTTGATCTATTCTCAAGCCTATGGTAATCTATGTACTAGGATAGGTTAATGAGTGTTTATCTTCCATTTCCAACTTGTTATATTTCATATACACCCGAGAGAGATGTGAGTATCCAAACACCCCATGTGAGATGCTAGTATGTAATTTCCGTGCTTGTTATGACTTTTGCGGGGCTTATATGTGTTGTGGACTGTTTTAAACCAATGCTTCATGACCCCTAACTTATAAATTAATTGACTAAAAGCACATTTGCTTGAGGACAAGCAAATACCAAGTGTAGGGATATTTGATAAGGTTTTAAAAGGTACCTTTTTGAGGGGTCATTTAAGCCCTTATTTGATCATTTTTGTATCCGTTATTACTTAATATCGTTCCTTTTCACTTTTTAGGTCTCGTGAAGGCAAATTGCTGTAATGGCACTTATTTGGACGAAAAGGCGCGGATATACGAAGAAAATGGCCAAAGTCAAGAATCGAGGCACTCCAGCTGCTGAAAATACAAGGTGACGGCGTCACTGCTTATCTGCGATGCCGTCGGAGGATTTCGTGACGGGACATAAGCCAAAATTCTTATTTTCAAGTGACGACGTCAAGTTATAAAAGAGAAGGCCGTCGCAACTCAGACGGCCTAGATTCAATCCAGACGGCGTCAGAAGCTGAAGAGGACGGCGTCACAATCACAAGGTGACGCCGTCGCAAGTCTAACGTGGCCAAGACAAAACCCTAATGACGGCGACCCGACGGCGTCACAAAACATAAGGTGACGCCGTCGCATGTGTAATCTTATATATAGAATCCGAATTTTTCAGTATTTGTGTGTAGTCTTTTGGGGTAAAAACCTAAACAGAACCAAGGCTGTCTTGTACATTATTTTAGGGTTCCAAACCCTATCTTACACCAAGATAAGTGTTTTACTTCATTAATTCAATTATGTCTTTGATTATTTGTGTGTATGCTTGCATGTTCTCCATGTTCGGCTAATTTACTTGTGTGTTTGCTTAGGGAATATGAAACTTAATTATTGAATATTGATTGGTTGTCTCTTATCTTAGTTGATTAATGATCTAGTAGTGCGATAGGTCATTCGTTGTGTACTTAATGCTTGATTAAATCTTTATGAACCTTAGAATATAGCTCCTTGAGTAGTTGTAAGCTAAACCATCCCAAGAGTGCCTTAGAGTAAGAGTTTATTATCCCTAGTGGGTTTTGTAGACGAGACCCTTTGGTAAGTTCAAAGAGTTAGGGAACATACGCATACCCTACAACTTTAGACACACAACGCAACTAAGAATAAGGACGTGACAATTCAACCACCAATAGGAGATAATTAAGGAGTAGTAGAACCTAAGTAAACGCATCTTTAAATATCATACGAGCACACAATAATTAGACATAGACTACATACACCTTAGATTAGATAATTAGATAAGTAGAGTAATCGGTAGCAATACCAACCCCCAAATCCAAACCCCGAGATTCGTACCTTTCAATTTCCTAAAAAACATAAAAAGATAAAAAATAATCTTCCTCAACCCCAACCTTAGCGTAGTAACTTCTTATTAGCATTCCTATTCCCCTAGAGAACGATATTAATACCCGTGGCTTACCCTAATTACTACACTACAACGATTAGGTTCACTGCCTAGGGTGTTGAAAAACTTGCTCGACGAAAAGGAAGTTCCTTTGACCCCGAACGACGCGTGTAGCGTTATCAGATATCTTGGTTGATATATGTTCTCGATCAGGGGTCTCGGCTCGTAAAGAGGCCGACATCGGTTTTGGTGGAGAGAGGGACCAAGTCTTACGTCCAGCAGATATCTTGCTCTATTCCTGGGATGGGGGCAAGATGTATGTGTCGATTTAACAGGGTCGTCACCCCTAACGCAAACTGGTATGATTGATTTTGTGCCAGGTCGTGTGGTGATTGATGCCGCAAAACGTAAGCGTGTCAAGTACGGGGCTAAATGTGCGGATATTGGTTATGAGTTCATCCCTTTCTCATTTTCCTCTTTGGGGGAACTTGAGACAGATGCGGTGAACTTACTTAAGCGGATCCGGAAGTTCTCTATAACTCAAGACGTTGGGGCGCGCGTTGCTACTCATATCTTCAATAGGATTAGTTTTGCTATTGCTAAAGGTGTGGGAGCCCAAATTGTTTCGAGGCTCCCCACTAATTTCTTGTAATCCTATGGTTTTGTTTTCTAATGAAAGTGATGTTTTATTATAATAATAATAATAACAACAACAACAACAACAACAACAACAACAACAACAACAACAACAATAATAATAATAATAATAATAACAAAATAACCAAAATAAACCTAAAAACTTACCAAAAACCAAAAAGAAAACACTTTCCCCCAACCAAAACCTATACCAATTAGAAAAACCCCATCTTCATAATAAATTACACCTTCTGATGTACCTTGAGCTATGTTTCTTTGATCGAAATCAATAGACCTATGGCTTTCTCAACATCACATTTTTGAACGACCCTCAAGAAAGTTGCACTCTGCACGACATCAATGGAACCCTTCAGCCTTTCAAGCTCTTCAAGCATACTGTAACACCCCCAAAATATCAGACGTTTTGAAAAGTTATCATTCGATTAATTTTAAACATCAGAGTTATAAAAATGAGGTCCCAAGTGTTAAGTTACATAAACATTTTTAAAAACTTATCGAATGATAAAATAGGATGCATCCCAATCTTCAAAACATGTTGTGCGACTCTAATTCTCCAATCCAAAGTGTTAATACAAATAAGCCGTAAAAACGTTTATTTACATTTTACGATCTTCTAATGTTTTGTCGATAACAAACGTAAAATCATTTTAACGAAACAAATAAAATACGTAAATGGTTTGAGTCAATAGTTTACTAACACACTTACGTTTTCACATAAAACACTAAACAAGTAGTAGTATATTCATGATTTAGTAACACATATGTACAACAACTAATGTTTACATATTGGGTAGATACATACATAATTAGTAGACTAAAATACATGGTTGGTCCCTAAACTTGGCAAAACGCTTCTCGTTGGGACAGAACTTGGCATTATCGTCACCAGAGGTCCAAAACATTGCCATTATATGCCAAACTCGTCCCATGACCAATAACGGCGTTGTCAACGTTCCGTTATTCTCCAGAAAAACCCGTTATCATGTTAATGTTGAGGGTAGAATAGTCATTTTACTTGATGTACTGTAGCAGATGTCTTGTCCAACTTCCCGCCATTATGTAGAATATAACAAAGTTGTGTACTCATTGCTCATCCCCAAACTTGTTTTGGAAGCCTACCCAGAAAACCCTAATGCAATGTCTATCATCAAATCAAATAATCTATGTAAGAAAATAACAAACAACTACCTTGGATTTACTCTGTGGCGAGTAAGAGAATATCCTTTCTATGATGATCGTGAAACAGAGGAAAAAGCTGCAATCAGGAGATATTGTAAGTCTTTTTTGGTTAGAGCCTATTACAATCATATGTTAGTACGAGTGTTTAAGTTATTCCCCTTTTAGGTAACTTTAGTTTAACCTTGTTTTTGTACATTTTTTATACAGCGGGTGAACCAGGATCCTTTAGCATGATGTTCCATTATGAAGGTACATTCAAATACTTTCCAGGTAGGATATATCAAGGAGGCAAGAAATGCATTGTTGATCTTGTGGAAATAAAAGAGGTGTCCGTTGATGAAATGGATGCTCTCATGACCCAAATCGGTTATGAGACTGGACAAACCAATTATTTCTACTTTCTTAAGCCTAGTTGTACATTGGACAACGGTTTGTTTTCTTTGCGTGAAGCTGCTAATGTTGACTTGTTGAAAGATGTTGTCATAGAGCATAAGCTGATAGACGTCTATGTGGAAATAGGGAAGACTAGATTAGAACTTTCTAAAATGTCCCCACAATCAATTAAGACTGTGTTTTGGGAGATGGATGAAGATAGGAGAAAAGTTGTTACTGCGGCTATTCAATCTTGTTGTAGACGATTGGTGTTAGATGATCTAGATAATGAACCTGCCCTAGATCCTTTTATCCAACTTACACAAGTGCCTGTGGACGTCAATGATATTGGTGAATCTAGCAATTTGCCAAACATTGAGCCAATATTTTCCACCTTAGACTGCTCATTTGCTAGCCAACCTGTTCATAACAGTGAGCGTGCTTTAGTACTTATTGATGAGGACAATGCTATAAAGGAGCCTGATAATTTTGAGGTTAATCTGTTCCGAGTGACTCAGAGGAAGCACTTAGACAAAGTTGGAAGAGCACTAGTTGATGTCAATAACAGCTTTGAGAAGCCTGATAATTTTGAGGTTAATCTGTTTCAATTGACTCAAGAGAAGCACTTAGACAAAGCAGGAAGAGCACTAGTTGATGTCAATAACAGGTTTGAGGAGCCTGATGTGGATGTAACTCTGTTTCAATTAACTAAGGATAACATGGAAGAGGATCCTTTTGTTGATGTTACTCTATTACAAGTGAGTGACACTAGTGACTTAGGCAATGTAGTTGATGATTCAATTGAACCAAATGAAGAGAACACTTGTCAGGAGAATGATGCACAACTTGGTATGGTGCAAGTAGGTCAGAGTAATGAGTTAGGTGAAGCAGGAACAACCAGTAATATAAGTGATGACAGGCAGTTGGTAAATGATTTACATGTGATGGTTGATGATGTCTTTTGCAGTGACTATGTTTGTTTCCAACAGGCAGACTTTGCAAATGGAGTCTATACCACATTCTTCTATTCTGGTCAGGAGTTTGCTACTGCAGGGGAAGTAAAAAACCTAGTAATAGAGCATTGAATAGAAACTATGAGGGAGTTATTTTTTATGAAGAATGAAAAAACAAGAATAAGGGCCAGGTGTAGGGGTTGTGTTTCACTTTCAAACCCAAGTGAAGGTCCTGGACTGGATATAGGCCCATCTAGAAGTCCATTAAACAGAAGGGGTATAAATGCATTGCTTTTTGGCAAAAAGGACCCTTCAAAAATACTCTGCCCATGGCTATTGTTTGTCAGCAGGAATGGTGATACAGGTATCGGTTCAGTCAGAACATATAATGAGCAACACACTTGTTTGCAATCAAGGGAAGTCAGAGCTTTTGACCTTCACTATATCTCGCAGAAAATTACAGCACAAATTGAAACAAATCCACAGCTTCCTGTCAAGTCTATGCATAATCAACTTACCAACCAATACGAGCTTCAAGTGTCCCTGCAGAAGGCTTTAAGGGCCAAAAACCTAGCAATAACAGCCATCAGGGGTCAATTTAAGCTACAATTTACCATGTTGAGAGATTATGTTCAAGAGTTGCAGAAGACAAACCGTGGTGATGAATGTGGAACGACCTCCAGATGAGGCTCTTCCAACAAGAGAATTCAAGAGAGTGTATGTTTGTTTAGGTGCACTGAAGCAAGGATTTAAAGAGTGTGGGAGATCGTTGTTGGGATTGGGTTTTTTTCTAATTCGTGGTCCTTTGAATGGTCAACTGATGACAGCTGTGGGAATTGATAGCAACAATGGTATATACCCTTTAGCTTATGCTTTTGTTGAATTAGAAAACATAGGCTCATGGACTTGGTTTCTCATTGTTTATCCGATGATATAGCACTTGGGCCAATTTCAAGCATCACTTTTATTACTGACATGGAAAAGGTACTCCCTTACTCTGTTCATGAATTTAAGTCTTTCTGTTTTGAAACAGACAGTAAACATATTTGATTTTGTGCAGGATATAAGTAGAGCTTTAACAGAAGTTTTTCCAAATGCAGAACACATATTCTGTATTAGAAGCATTCATGAGAAAATGAAACTGCAATGGAAAGGTAGGGCCTACAAAGAGCATCTATGGAAATGTGCAACAGCCTCAACTGTTGTACAGTTTTGGAAAGCTATGGCTGATCTCAAAAAACTTAATCAACCAGCCCATGATTGGTTAAGTAAGATACCACCGATCCATTGGTCAAGGTCACATTTTTCATGTAAGTGATCTATCTGTTTCAGTTAATTTGTATTTTTTAATGCAGTATAAATGGTTATAATTAATACATGTTTATTACTGTTTATCTTTAGGGAGAGTTACTTCTGATGTGTTACTTAATAACATGTATCAAGTGTTTCATGACAAAATAATTGAGGGTTTAAGCAAACCAATTATTACAGCCTTAGAATACATTAGAGAATACTGTATGAAGAGGATAATGCATGTTCTTATGGTGATTGAGAAGAGCGATTGGCCACTAACACCAACTGCACAACACATGCTAGAGGGTATTAAGAAAGAGGTTGTTAAGTATAATGTTTTATGGAATGGGGGAACTAAGTTTCTGGTTAGTGGACCATGGGGTGACCAATGTGTAGTTAATGTTGTACACAAGTCTTATACTTGCAGAAGATGGGAGATAACAGGTTTACCATGTAAACATGTTGTTGCTACCAATTGGAATATGGCTTTAAATGGGCAACAAGTAGGAGCTGTAGAAACATGGGCTCATCCTTGTTACTATCTTCTCACTTGGGAGGCAACCTCCAAACACCATGTCCAGCCTATAACTAGCAGCTAACATTGGGAAAAATCAACTGTGCCAACAACAATTATTCCACCGAAATCAGAAACAAACCCGCCTACCGCAAGAGGTAGAAAAAGAGTTAGGATAGCTCCTGAAAGTGAAGAGATTGTGAAGGATGGTAAGCTGTCAAGGGCTTGGAAGAGTGTTAAGTATAGTATTTGCGGCATTGCTGGACACAACAGGATAACATGCCTAGGGTATGGTGGAGCTAAAAGTAGTCGAACTGCCAATAAGGGAAATGTCAAACAAGTGCCAACAAAACCTGCAGCAAAAAAGACACATCCTAAAGGTAAAAAAGTAGCAACAGATAAAGAAGCTGAAGGTACAGGTGTTGTTGAAAGTCAAGTTAGTGTAGTTCAAGGAAGTGGTGTTCAATCTGAAAATCAAGATCCAGCAACAGAAGATCCCATCATACATGATGCATCCCAGTCACAATCCCAGCAACATCAAGATGAAGCAATTGCCGATCCCGGCATGCATGAGCAAGCCCAGTGTCAATCCCTGCAACATGATCAATCCCAGTCTGATTCTCAGCTGCAGTCAAGTGATGTTCAAGCAGTTTCTGCTTCAACCCAGTCTGCTACACGAAAAATGACTAGGCAGCAGGCTGCACTGGAAAGAATGATAGCCTCACCATAGGTCAATTCTGTTATGCTAATTATCTAGACAATGTTTCATCTAGTTTATTTCCTATGGACAAGTTATGTACTCTAAAAACATATGTGTGTGTATGTGTCTAACTGTAGTTCTCATGCTTTGAAAAGTATGTAATTTTATGCTAACCATCTGCATACCCATAAGGCATTGAAAATCAGAAACAAACCAAACTGAATACTTCATAACAAGGTTACTACAATTCAAGATACTGAACATTAACCATCTCGCCTCATTACATAAAAGGTAAAAAAGTTATCCCAATGCATAAAAAATGAAGAACAACATCCAACTTAGCACCAGGTAAATCTTCCACTTCCAGACATCACCTTCAGCAGCTACTAATCTTGCCTCAAGCTCATTTCTCCCCCTCAAAAGGCCTGGTATGATCATTCTTGAACGAGCACATATTTCAGGATCATACCATCTTATCCACCAACAAGAAGACCCATATTGATGACTATGACAAGTCATTAAACAACCACCACTGTTACAATGTACGTTGCTGCTTGCGAAAATAAACTAACACAATAAATATTAAGACGCACTTACTTCAACAAGACAACCAAAGAATCGACGCCCTGGGTTGGCAGAGGTCCTCGAAGTGCGAATAATAGCTTGCTTACCACACCAGCAACGTACCATCTTGAAACGATTATCGTTTTGTAGAAGACCGTTTTTGTAGGATAGTTTAAGGATGGATGATAAATGTCGATCAAACCGTGTTACACAGACATATAGTAGCTACAAACACTGTACAATGGTTTCTATTTAGTACGCTACAGTGAAAGACGGTTTTGCCCTCACCAACATAACGTTGACAATGGCATTATTGGTCAAGGGACGAGTTTGGCATTTAAAGGCCAAGGTTTGGACCTCTGGCGATGAAACGCCGAGTTTTGTCCCATCGCGAAGCGTTTTGCCAAGTTTAGGGACTGATAACGCTACACGCGTCGTTCGGGGTCAAAGGAACTTCCTTTTCTTCGAGCAAGTTTTATAACACCCTAGGCAGTGAACCTAATCGTTGTAGTGTAGTATTAGGGTAAGCCACGGGTATTGATATCGTTCTCTAGGGGAATAGGAATGCTAGTGAGAAGTTACTACGCTAAGGTTGGGGTTGAAGAAGATTATTTTTTTATCTTTTTATGTTTTTTAGGAAATGGAAAGGTACGAATCTCGGGGTTTGGATTTGGGGGTTGGTATTGCTACCGATTACTCTACTTATCTAATTATCTAATCTAAGGTGTATGTAGTCTATGTCTAATTATTGTGTGCTCGTATGATAGTTTAAAGATGTGTTTACTTAGGTTTTACTACTCCTTAATTATCTCCTATTGGTGGTTGAATTGTCATGTCTTTATTCTTAATCACGTTGTGTGTCTAAAGTCGTAGGGTATGCGTTTATCCCTAAGTCTTTGAACTTACCAAAGGGTCTCGTCTACAAAACCCACTAGGGAATATAAACTCTAACTCTAAGACCTCTTTAGATGGTTTAGCTTACAATCGCTCTAGGTGCTATAACCTAAGGTTCACAAAGATTAATCAAGCATTAAGTACACAACGAATGACCTATCGCATTATTAGAACATTAACAATTAAGATAAGAGACAACCAATCAATATTCAATAATTAAGTTTCATATTCCCTAAGCAAACACACAAGTAAATTAGCCGGACATGGAGAACATGCAAGCATACACACAAATAATCAAAGACATAATTGAATTAATGAATTAAAACACTTATCTTGATGTAAGATAGGGTTTGGAACCCTAAAATACTGTACAAGACATCCTTGGTTCGGTTTAGGTTTTTACTCCAAAAAAGACTACACACTAAAATGAAAAATTCGGATTCTATATATAAGATTACATATGCGACGGCGTCACCTTATGTTTTGTGACGCCGTCGGGTCGCCGTCATTAGGGTTTTGTCTTGGCCACGCTAGTCTTGCGACGGCGTCACCTTGTGCTTGTGACTCCGTCCTCTTCAGCTTATGACGCCGTCTGGATCAAATATAGGCCGTCTGAGTTGCGACGGCCTACTCTTTTAAAGCTTGACACCGTCACTTGAAAATAAGAAATTTGACTTCTGTCCCGTCACAAAATGCTCCGACGGCGTCGCAGTTAAGCAGTGACGCCGTCACCTTGTAATTTAGCAGCTTGAGTGTCTCGATTTCTTGACTTTGGCCATTTTCTTCGTATATCCGCGCCTTTTCGTCCAAATAAGTGCTATTACAGCATTTTGCCTTCAAGAGACCTAAAAAGTGAAAAGGAACGATATTAAGTAATAACGGATACAAAAGTGATCAAATAAGGGCTTAAATGACCCCTCAAAAAGGTACCTTTTAAAACCTTATCAAATATCCCTACACTTGGTATTTGCTTGTCCTCAAGCAAATGTGCTTTTAGCCAATTAATTTATAAGTTAGGGGTCATGAAGCATTTGTTTAAAACAGTTCACAACACATATAAGCCCCGCAAAAGACATAACAAGCACGGAAATTACATACTAGCACCTCACAAGGGGTGTTTGGATACTCACATCTCTCTCGGGTGTATATGAAATATAACAAGTTGGAAATGGTAGATAAACACTCATTAACCGGTCCTAGTACATAGATTACCATAGGCTTGAGACTAGATCAAACCTCCATCGCTTTGGCGTAAGCACCTAGGAAAGACTATCAAAGAGGTCTTTAAAGGGTTGTAATGTTAGGCTTACGGTAGGGAAACAAATGGTTTGGTGGGATAGGCTATTTAGTGGTGGCATGTCAAAAATCTTTATGTTACAAGCATACGAAGAATGGCGTTGCTAAGCCAAGACTCGACACTCTAAACTCTAGATAACTGAAACAAACAAACATAAATTTAAATGATAGATGTAGGATGGTAGCCCGTATAGTTTTGTTTGTTTTTTTTTTAGCACTCTATTTTTTTTCTTTTCTCTCTTTTTTTTTTCATACACTTTTACTCTACCATCCTCTACTGTAACATCAAAATGATAGGGATTTATAGGCACATCCCTACACTTGAGTTTTTATTACTCTAACACTAATTTGACCCGAATTGAAAAGATCAAAACACTTGGGGTATGTTATTACGCAAATAAGGGAATTTAACGTTCCCTTCTAATCATTTAAACTTTAAAATTTTCCCATGAGTCCCAATCGTCCCAAAACTGTATACAAAGGATATGACTCGACTTAGCAACTCATGCAAGCAACTAGATAATTGAACTAAGGGTTTAGGGTGATAACAATAATGCACTAAAAATGAGTGCATACAGGGTAGGCTAAGGCGATTTGGGTGTACATTTGGGGGTGGGGTGTAAACAATGCTCTTCATTGATATTCCGGAAAAACCAAAAAATCAAGAGAACCGCGAAAAGGATAAGCTCTGAGGGGTTAACTAGGGGTATCGTGTACTAAAGATGAGTACAACGCAAAGGTGTGGGAGAATTACTCAACCGATGTGGAAGAAGTAATTATATTACGGGTATCAAACAAGGGCTATCCTAATGCCTCTTATCATTTAGTTATTCCTAACTACACAAGTGTAGTCTTACTAGGATCTCGGGATGCATCACAAAACAAGTTCTAGAATCTAATATACTACCGGTTCACACTCTAAGCATTAAAGATGAATGCTTTAATTCCTACTAATCTAAGGGTGATCCTCACATTTTGGGTGGAATTTAGGTGGTAAAGGGTTTTTGTGCTAGTCATGCAACTTCCTATCCGTGAGACGCTTTTGTTAAGACTAATGGCCCACTCCTATATGTCATGAAAAATTAAAAATTTGGTGCCAAAATTACCCTAACCGACATTTTCTCATGGTTTATTACACAAATACAATTGGACAAAGCAAATAATCAAGGATAAGTATAGTTTCAAAGTTCCCGTTTTGTTTTCCCTCCCTACACTTAAACTAAACATTGTCCCCAATGTTCCCCAAAAGTATCAAAGTTATGATAATGGAAGGTAATTAAAAACGAAAGAAACTAGTACTCCCCTGATTAGCTCGGTAGGATCCGTGTAAAGTAGTGGTTAAATCCTTTCCAAGAAAAATGTATGCGTGAAAAGCTCCTTCCAATCTTTTGTTTCTTCTTCTTGATAAATAAAACCTGCACATTCGAAGAAAACAAACGAAACCTTCGCGTAAAATCGGCGGTAATAATATATATAAGACTCTACTAAACTAAGATATAATGCTTGTGGAATGGATGTTTACAGAATTTCTGGAAAATTAAGACCTATAAAATTCCAAAAATTTATAAGTAGCTCAGCAAACGAGAAAAAAGTAATCTGTTGTTTTTACTCCTTCCTGACGTCGTCAAGGTTGCAATCTGACGCCGTCAGGTTATCCTGACAAAAACTGGTCTGCGATTTTCTGGAAAAAATTCTGGAAAATTTACATCTTTAGAATCTAGAAAAATTTCTGCAAAACATCCATTATGACTCGATACAATCATTTGACTCGAACAAACACGCATATATATCTTTTAATGAATTGTTATTCTCATGTTTACGTTTCTTTTAAAAACGTGTGTAATCCTCCCTACACTTATCCTTTATGTAAAATACCTTTATATGCAATTAAGACGAGGTTAAAAACAAAATAAAGTATTTTTACAAATTTAAACATGAGAATAAACAATTAATAAAAGATATACGACACTAACAAGCAAACAATTAAGCATGGGTTGCCACCCACGAAGCGCTTTTCTTTATTTAAGAGTCTTGTAGCTAGACTCGTAGTCGTGCCCTTACGTTGTCCTAATCTTAGAGGTCCATTCGATCTCCTTAACCCTTCTCTCATCACGAATATATTCAGGGCCTAGTTCAAGACAAGCAGTGTAGTAAACTTTGTTCTTTCAGTCTACTTCGAACGCCGGAATGTTATCTACATCTAAATTATCCATGCCCTCAAACTTCTTATTTTTGTGGGGCATTATATATTTAACACTCTCGGCTTCATTTGAGAACTCGACTATTCCTTTCTCTTGATCATAAACCATCTTAGACTCCTCTATAAATGGTTTCCCAAGTATCACATCTCCTAAAAACCCATCAATGATGCCCTTAACATTTTCCAAAATCATGAAATCACACCTATATGTGAAGTTACCTACGAAGACTTGCAATCCCTTTACCCTCCCCACATAGTTACTTGCTTTCCTAGGGCGAAAGGGGTCCCTCATAGGTTCTAGCATTTTTCTCATGATCCAATTGTAATAGAGCCTAGACATTATATTCATGGGTGCCTTATAGTCAATGTAGGTGTGATCCCTATATAAGTATCCAATCATACACGGTATTTTGATGTTTTTAGGGTTTCCCTTTCTTATGTGAGGCTCGAAAGGTGGTCTTGGGAAGTTAACCACGTTATAGTGATAAGCGGTTTCCTTCCCTTTAGGGTATGAATCGAAATACTCCCTAAGTTCTTCCTCTTCCTTACTACCCTCCATAATTTCTAACACCTTATAATCTCCCTCTTCTAGATCATCATCCGAATCACTTGAGGTCGAATCACTATCTAAAGGGTGATTAGATTCCTTAAGGGCTTCCTCAAGCGTATTTTCAATTATCATATTTAGTTTCCTAAGCTCTCCAATTTCACTAATAATACGAGCTCGAAGTTGGTTGGCAGAGTCTGGGTCAAGCAGTGGGTATTTGTTTGGTGGTAAAGTGTTGTTTGGTGGTTTGTCACCTTCCATGATGAAAAGTGATGAGGTTATGAACAAAGGTCACGAAGAAGGGGGATAGACTACGAGGAAGCTAAAAATGAGAAAAAAATTTACTTGATAGGAATCAAGCAAAGAAACCTAAACGAGGTGGACTACTAACTAGCTATTATATTCCCCGGCAGCGGCGCCAAAAACTTGATAACGCTACACGCGTCGTTCGGGGTCAAAGGAACTTCCTTTTCTTCGAGCAAGTTTTATAACACCCTAGGCAGTGAACCTAATCATTGTAGTGTAGTATTAGGGTAAGCCACGGGTATTGATATCGTTCTCTAGGGGAATAGGAATGCTAGTGAGAAGTTACTACGCTAAGGTTAGGGTTGAAGAAGATTATTTTTTTATCTTTTTTATGTTTTTTAGGAAATGGAAAGGTACGAATCTCGGGGTTTGGATTTGGGGGTTGGTATTGCTACCGATTACTCTACTTATCTAATTATCTTATCTAAGGTGTATGTAGTCTATGTCTAATTATTGTGTGCTCGTATGATAGTTTAAAGATATGTTTACTTAGGTTTTACTACTCCTTAATTATCTCCTATTGGTGGTTGAATTATCGCGTCCTTATTCTTAATCGCGTTGTGTGTCTAAAGTCGTAGGGTATGCGTTTATCCCTAACTCTTTGAACTTACCAAAGGGTTTCGTCTACAAAACCCACTAGGGAATATAAACTCTAACTCTAAGGCCTCTTTGGATGGTTTAGGTTACAACCGCTCTAGGTGCTATAACCTAAGGTTCACAAAGATTAATCAAGCATTAAGTACACAACGAATGACCTATCGTATTACTAGATCATTAACAATTAAGATAAGAGACAACCAATCAATATTCAATAATTAAGTTTCATATTCCCTAAGCAAACACACAAGTAAATTAGCCGGACCTGGAGAACATGCAAGCATACACACAAATAATCAAAGACATAATTGAATTAATGAAGTAAAACACTTATCTTGATGTAAGATAGGGTTTGGAACCCTAAAATACTGTACAAGACAGCCTTGGTTCGGTTTAGGTTTTTACTCCAAAAGACTACACACTAAAACTGAAAAATTCGGATTCTATATATAAGATTACATATGCGACGGCGTCATCTTATGTTTTGTGATGCCGTCGGGTCGCCGTCATTAGGGTTTCGTCTTGGCCACGCTAGTCTTGCGACGGCGTCACCTTGTGCTTGTGACGCCGTCCTCTTCAGCTTATGACGCCGTCTGGATCAAATATAGGCCGTCTGAGTTGCGACGGCCTACTCTTTTAAAGCTTGACACCGTCACTTGAAAATAAGAAATTTGACTTCTGTCCCGTCACAAAATGCTCCGACGGGTTCGCAGTTAAGCAGTGACGCCGTCACCTTGTACTTTAGCAGCTTGAGTGTCTCGATTTCTTGACTTTGGCCATTTTCTTCGTATATCCGCGCCTTTTTGTCCAAATGAGTGTCATTACAGCAATTTGTCTTCAAGAGACCTAAAAAGTGAAAAGGAACGATATTAAGTAATAACGGATACAAAAGTGATCAAATAAGGGCTTAAATGACCCCTCAAAAAGGTACATTTTAAAATCTTATCAGGGACCAACCGTGTATTATAGTCTAATTAGTATGTATTATAATGGGTAATATAATGGGTATAAGTGTTTGACCCATTGACCGAATACATTGAATGTAGTTGGGTATAACCCAAAGTCCATGACCCATACCCATGGAGCATAACCCATAACCCATTGCATGACATCATGCATAAGTCATAAATGGGTAATAACCATGACCCATGGATTTAACCCATGGACTAGATGCATTGCACCAACTAGATACATTGTATCTACTTGGATACTCATGGTCCAAAGTCTAGGACCCATGACCCATGACCCAAAAACCATGGGCAAAGAGGAGCGGTTCCCCCAGTTTACATTGGACGGATCCCTCAAGTAAGAGATCCGTGGGATCCGTGGAATAGTAGCAATATTTTGTCTATAAATAGTGAGCCATTTCTTCATTGTAACTCACCCCTTTCACACATACTTTCACGTGGTATTGTAAACTCTCTAACCACATATCCAAGTGATCTTTCTATGTATTTTTGTGTTTGTGTGATTCTCTAGGTTCCTCTTAAAGGCGAGATCACCACCTTTTGAAGTCGAGCAAGCTCAAGTCCATGGGTTGCCTAGCTTCGTCATCATCAAGACTACTAATGGTATCTTGTTGATAGTTCTTTTCTTTCTCATTAGAAGTGTAGTGTCGAAGACATAGGTGAAAGATGTCTAAAGGGTCAAGACGATGACATTAGTGAAATGTTTCGAAGAGTCAAAGTAAAAGAATTAGTGAAAAGTGCCGAAAGTCCGTGTTGAAGGAATTAGTGAAGGGTGCCTAGAAGTCAAATCAAGAAGGCATTAGTGAAGGGTGCCTAGAAGTCGAGTCAAAGGCATTAGTGAAAGGTGCCTAAGGTGTACATTCGATATGGTGTGTCGATGTACAAGATAGATTTGTATTGGGTCAAAGGATATTGATATCCTTGTTGATATTGTCATAAGGAGTAGATCTCCTTTGGGATAGGAGTTGTTTAGTGTTGGGTAGTAGTTCCACCATTGTAAATGGAACTCGGTATCTAGCCTTGTACCGGATAAAGTGTAGGTGACGTAGTGATAGGTTTGGTTCTACCTCGTGGAAGAACCCGGTGTCTAGCCTTGTACCGGATAAAGAGTAGGTGACGTTGTGAAGGCTTCTCCGCCACAAGGAGTTTGTGTTGTGAAGTGATTAGGAACTCTCGAGTAGGTGACTCGGGGAGTGGAGTAGGGCAAAGAAGATGTCCTTGTAGCCGAAACACTATAAATACTTGCGTTGTGGTTTTGTGCCTCTAAATCTTTATCTTAGTTTTTATTTATCTATACGCTTGTCTATCAACATCCAACACACACTTTCAAATAGATTGACATAAGTCGATCTAAATATTTTAAAACAAAGTTTTAATCGGTAAAACTATTCAACCCCCCATTCTAGTTTTCCACACAAAGTAATGCTTTACAAACTTGAGAAAATATATGCTAAAAGTGTCAACACAAAGGTTGCTGAGTTCATAGGTTTATCTAAGTAAAAGCAGTGTGGACCACAAGATTTCAAAGACAATTGTAATCCAAATATGTTCATGAAAAGTATTAATGTTGCACTAAGCTCATGACACTAAAGCCTTGACAGTTAGTTATGCATCACCCCAACCAGGTGCTTTGCCAAACACATGTACGACATCAAATGAAATGCGTCCGTTTCTAATTGGAGCGACCAACACGGACGGAGTAGTTTACCCCCAATAGATCTATTCACGACACTCGCGCTTACTATGTAATTAACGATTCATGATGATGGGGACTTTAATGGCAAATGAAGCAACCTAAGCAATTCGTAAATTTTTTATGTACTTGTGTCCATATGTAAAAACAAGTAATGTATTCTCACCCCAAAGTATTTGAAAACTAGTATAAACAAGTAAACGTGGGGCTATGAAACTCACCGTAAGCAAATGTGATAAGCAAGGTGCAAATAATGTGATATAGGCCGAGAAAACCCAACGAGCAACCTAAAATAATACGTTGTGTCTTAGGTTTTAAAATGGTAATATAAATATGAAAATAAGTTTTATAAAGTTATTATATTAATTATGTCATTGTACATAGAGTTTACAAAGTTTATAAAACGTTAGAGTTTAGTTTTAACATGTTTAAAATTAGTTACAACTCCTAAATTATAAGTTATCCGGTTTTTGATTTTTATGTCGCTATTAATAGTCCATATGTTCTAATCATTAAATAGTCAAGTCTAAGTTTATTTAGTCTATAGAAAGGTAAACGAGTCTATTTTTCCAATATTGGGTCCTACCACTTCGGTTTTCATGTAAAAGAGGTCAAATGGGTTCAAATATTACTAATTTGTTAAAGTTGAGTTATTATTTATTAAGTTATCTCGACTTTGAAAATTCACTACTTTTAAACCGTAAGGAGTTATTATTTGGTTTTTACGTCCTCAGAAAGGTATTTTTTTATCAAATTTCTAGGTCTCATTATTTTAAAACTTTTATAACCAATGTTAAATTACTAATATACCCTTAAGTGTCAAAAACATATTTTTGGCTGCACAATTCAGTCCCACCAAAATGGCGATATCTTAAGTTCTACAACTCCATTTTATCCCGTTCAAGCGGTCATATTTAAGTTAAAGAGTTCACTAAAACTTTCAGTTGAATGCAATGGAGGATTCTTAACAACTTCTATGAGTTTTAGCCAATAAAGTTCAGTGTGCAGTTTTTGACATAGTTTACCATTAATTTTCTATTTTAATCATCGGGAGGAGTTACGGAATGATCCACCCGGAAAAACGAAGTTAATACATAGACCTACAACTTTATATTTTTATCTAAATTCCAAAACCTACTGATTAGATCAGTTAATTTTGTTTTTGCCACTGCTCCAAAACTGTTTTTGCAAATCAAGTCCTAATCAAGTTTTCTAGTATTACAAATCATGTACAATGCATAATCAAGTCCAACAAGTGTATAAAACATATAAAATATATTCCATGCATAAAAGTAAAGAAATGAATTGAAAACATAGTACTTGATTTCTTACAATCTTTGTGAGAAAAACAAAATCAAGAACAACTATCCTAGATCACTAACAAAATAAAACCCCAAGTTCCCAAAAACTTTTGAATACTTGATTAACCAACCAACCAAAACTCTAGCCAAAATCCCTTGCAAGAAAACTCTAGCAAAAAACCCTTGCAAGAATACCCTTGAAAATCTTCCAATTTACCCAAGATTTGAAGAACTTGTTGGAGAAATTGAACCAAGAACACTTATATGATAACTAAACCTTCAATCTTAACACATAATCTTGTATAGAAAAATCAAAAGGATGGTGCTTCTGGTGTTGTGGGTTGTACGATCAAGAGAGGGAAAGGAGGACAAAATTGAGCATGGTGATACAACCTATGTGAAGAGTTGGTGTTACGCAACACATGCAAACCAAGAAGCCATTTGTCCAAAAGGAAGGCATCACAAGACAAGTGTGGTGTGGGATGGTGTTGACCGGCCTAAGGGTTAGTTTTTTTTGTAGTTTTGGTATTATAATATGTAGTTTTAAGGCTAAGGTGTAAAAGCTGTTGCGGTTTTAAGCTAAAAATGTAAAACCGGGTAACATAAAAATCTAAAGCTTATAAAAATATCACAAGTTGTAAAAAAAAAAAAAAAAAAGAAAGAAAATTTAATATTCTAGATGAGACACGAACTTATTGGGGTGTTTAAACGTCGTTAAAACTGAAAATGTAGACCGTAAATGCGTAAAACGTAAAATATGCAAGGTTTACGTAAAAATGAAAAAAAGTAAAATGTGACTAATAAAATATGATTTTAAGAAAACGAAAATGCATAAAATATGCATACTGAGCATAGTCTAGTGTCGGTTTGAGTTAAGTGCACGTTTAACGATGTACGCGAGTGAACTAATCGGGTTACTCGTTAATGTAAGTTTACTTAAATAAAAAAATAATAAGTAAAAGTTAATAATTAAATAATGACATCAAAAGTGTGAATTGTTACAGATACCTTCTTGCTCATTAATAGGCTCAATCAGTTGTGTCCAAACCCTCCTAAGCACATTCAACCTGTAATCCTCGGCAATTGATCGGTGAAAATAAACAAGCATCGGGTACTTCATCTTTGTCGAGTTAGTAGCAATTGCAAGTTCATCAAGGTGCATAAATCTAGCCATTGTTGTGTTTTCTTTTGAATATGTGTTTTTTTGGGTGTTAAGAATGTGAAAGTGAATGTCATGAGGGCTCCTTAAATAACAAAATGGGTGAGAGATTTGACCGGCTGAAAGGAAATGAAGCCGCCGAGAATCTCATGAGGATACTCTGGTAATTGAACGTCGGTGTATGTGTTTTCTAAGAACCCATGCAAAAGGAATATCATAATTCCCATTAGACTAATAGCCGACATTTACATAAAGGGCTATTTTTGGATAAATCTAATGGGCTGTAACACCCCCAAAATTTCATGATCACAGCGGAAGACTAATTTTGGGTGTTACGGGGAGGATCACAGTCATAATCATAGAAAACGACTCAAAAGAGATGTTTTTAAAAGTCATTATTTATTTAATTCAAAATGCATAAGTGTTTCCAATGTTTCGCAAAATAAAAATGACAATAGTGTTTGTGATGACTGATAAATTCGTTTACACCAATGACTATTGGTCAAAATGCCCACTCCGTGCCTTCATTTCCTACTTTAATTACATGAGATAAACATGCTAAAAGTCAACAAAATTGTTGAGTGAATCCATAGTGTTTGTAATAATAATCATTTGAACACAAGGTGTAATCATTCAAATAAATCAGTATGTATATTGCCATAAGTCTCATGAACTCAACATTAACGTGTGTGTTATAATAAGGGTGCCCTCGGTTTAGGAGTTTGCCATTCTACTAGTATAAGTCAAATACTTAATAAACCTTCAAGTTTCCAAAAATCTACATTTCAAACCTTAATAGTGAAAATTTACATTTTCAGACCCTGTACTTTGGTAAAATTACACTTTTAACCCATATTTTCATATGTGTCAATTAAATGTAAGGTTTTCTAAATTTCTCACCTTTTTCCCTTTAAATTATCAAAGTGTCAGCTTTGGCACTAGTTTATAAGAATTTACATTTGTAGCCCTTACACTTTAAATAAGTTACATTTTCAGCTCATATGTTACAAAAATGACATTTTATTACCTTGGATTCATAAATATTCCATTTCTAACTTTAGTTTACCAAAATGATAGTTTTGGTACCCCTTTGTAGATATTTACACATTTAGTCCTTAAACTTATAAAATTACACTTTTAGTCCTTGTAAAATAAAAGTATAGTGTTTTAGTATTCATAATATCCAAATGTTCAATAAATGCCTTTTGTATACTGAATATACTGTTTTGGCACATGATTTACTGTTTTTACAGTTTTGGTCCTTGTAGTTATGTAGTTTTGCAAAATTAGTCCTTTAGGAAAATAAATGTTCATTTTAAGTCCAAAACCTTTCAAATTTACATATATGACTCAAAATCATTCATAGATTCTATTTGTATCCTCAAAATATAGTTTTGACAATTTCAACCCATATATTTCATAGTTGACAGCTTTAGTCCTTCTAGTTTGCATATTTTGCATTTTTAGTCCAAAATACATGTTTAGCCTATGATCTCATTCATTTTAGCTTATTATACTTCCAGAAGCTTAGGAAATCTTGGGTGAGCTTATTTAATAGCTTATTTAGCTTAAAAGCTTATTTTAGAGTTAATTGGGCCTTTAACAAACTGTTAGGCCCAATGATACTTGTGTGGGCCTAGTGAACTTGGGGCTTTGTGGGGTGTTTCATGGGTTTATTATAAACTTATTTCAATAATCAAATCAGCTTGTGGGTGGCTTATAAGCAAACTGCTTATTTAAAGCTTATGCGTCTTAAGGCCCGTTAAGCTTATTTAAGGTTTTTAGGGACCTTACGATTGAGGTTAGCTTTGGGTGTTTAAAAGTGATCAAGTGAGCTTGTGTGGGTGTATACTTGGTGTCCAATGTTTCTTTGGTGTATGGGGAAACAGGTTGTGTATTTTGTTTGTACTAGTGCACTTAAAAATATGGTTTTACAAGCTCAATCTGTTTAGCCAAATCATTTATGTTCATGTATGTTTACTTAGACAGTTTCATGTATGGGTCCAAGGGACCTTAGGAACGTGTGATTTTTAGTGCTTATATGTTGTGTTAAGTGTAAACAAAGTGTGTGGATACTCGTTGGTAACTAGATTAGGAATTGAGTGAGTATATTTGTGAGCTTTTAGCTTAACGAGACAACGGAGTAAAATTGTGAAAACTTATGTTTGTTACGATATGAAAAGCAATGCATGTGATCAAGAAAATGACTAAGTGTTGGAAATACTTACAACACCTTTGAAAGGTGGGTCGTTTGGTACTGTTGAGACTAGGTGAGGGCAAGAGGATGGTGTAGCTCGTTTGTTAGAACTCCTAGGACTTGAGAGGGACTCTTGGTTATCTTGAGGGACCTTGGGATCACCTAGAACTTGGCTACTTCCTTCACGACTTAGGGCAGAAACGAAATGGACTTGGCGAGTTTTTGTGTTTGTGTTTTGAGTTTGGTGTTTACATGAGATGCATGGGAGCATACTATAACGTGAGATAAGGTCAAGTGGGGGGGGGGCAAAAAGAATATTGAAGATGATAACAAGTAAGAGAGAGGCTAGGGGAGTAGGAGCACTTGAGAACTAGCCAATTTGGGTTACAAGTGTGTTTGGGAACTCGTTCAAGGGGGTGACGAGGCTTAGGCTTCTAGAACTCCAATTTATTTTGTGTACCAGTGAACTAAGGATCTAAACGAGGTGCTTGGGTGCTAGGTTAGTTAGACATGTAGTGGAAATGGTTTTTGAGACTTTGGATTACATGGCTTAGGGTGCGTTTGGTGCTAGAGTTCTCAAAGGGTCCAAACAACACTTTAACGTGTGGTGTTTGGGAAACACATGACTGTCGAGTAAGGTGTTGGAGAGCTTATAACATAGTTTGGATGACTTTGCAAGTGATTGGAGATAGTTAGAAACAAGTTAGAAACATTTTGTGTTATTTGCACAAGTTTTGTAAAAGGTGAAAAGTTCAATCACTTTGCCTCTCGTTCACTATTCATTTGTACGTACATTTCATATGTGATACTTGTTCCTGATTCTTTGGGGTATAAAAAATGGAGTTGTGTAATTTAATTGATATGTTGTGTGTATAGATTTCAAATGAAATACCCAAAGTAAACGCGGTTATCGTCCTTGTATATGTGTTTATTTAGTGTGATTGGGCTTGTTGGGTTGAAATTGGAATTGGGCCCAATGAGTTTGTTAGGGGTCCGTTTGGTAATGAAATGGGTCAATTAGTGAGCTTAGGTGTATTTGAGGCCCATTAGGTGTTGTGGGGACCACTTGGGCATATCAGGCCCAATTGGTGAAATGTGGGATCCAACGGGGGGTTGTGAGTGTGTTGTGGGGTGTGGGTGATCATAACTACTCCAGAGTTGATTTGTACACAATTGTGAATGTCGTGGTACGCGTGTGAGCTCATTTCCATAAAGGTATGAATCACATAACGTATATTGATTCATAGTTGCATAGTGTGAACAAAAGTTTTAAATTTTGCCTAAAAATGGGTATGTGAATAGTAATACGTAATTAATCTTTGACAAGTGTTTATTAATAATTGTGGATTTTTACATGATGTTACATGGGCTTAGTGCATAAACTTATACAAAAGCTAATTAAATAGTAATTGTTGCCAGAAAGATTTATCAAAAAACGGAATTGAAGACCGGTGTCGTTGAATTTGGCATATCAACAAAAAGAAAGACCTTTATGGTAGAAACCATTTAAGAAAGCCGGTCTTAGTTAAAAAAATAAAAAATAAATAAAAATAAAAATAATAAAAATTAAAGACAGTTGAAAAGTTACGTTGAAGAGAGTTGTTAGCTACATCTTAAAACAATGCATGTGGCAAATAAAGATATAAGTATGGCGTTTATTTTCAAAAGGAAATAACTTACGGTGAAAATTGAGAATATCATGATACTAAAAAAATTAAACATGGTGAATAATAATGACAGCAAATCAGCAATAACAGAAGCCAAGAAGAATGAAACAGAAAAGTGTAAAGCACTGCGCCGCAATGCGTGAGTGAAAAGTCTTGTTGAGTATTTGAACAAGACTAAATATAACATATACAAACATTCAATTAAATGAATATAAATTATGTTAAAATATTAAATTAAACTACTCAAACAATAAGATTATTAAACAAAATTAATCATATTTTCAAACCCGAGCATATATAGTTGAAATATTATTATTAATTATAATCATTGTCTGTATCTAATCGGCGTTTAATAACCCGAAGCGTACATGGGTTAAAAACTAGAAAACCAATAAAGATAATACCAAAGATATGTAAATGCACAGGATTATAAGTATCAATATGAAAGTGCGGCTTATAAGTACACACAAAACAAATTTATTGAAAGTATAATTATTAGTTGTACTTATAGTTTGCACCCTATGTGTTTAATATCACAAGTACAAAACCTTAAACAATGTCAAATTCTTATATGCTTGTATATTATACTAAAAATTTAAAATAAATTAGGTTCACGTGTAAACCTTGTGAATGCACGAACCTTATAAGAAAAAAAGTGCTATTACATTGTACACAAATAAACATATATACATATATCTACTAAAGGATATTTCAATTAATTGTAATTATAAATGAACATTCATTATTCCATGACAACCTAAAATAATGATGTGAACTAAGGGTTAAGAGAACAAGGTTTCGTCGCGTTGAATCAACGCCAAAGCTGAGGTGGACCACGTCAAGGTCACGCCATGACACCGATCACCGGTACTATAACGGGCGTCACATGTATAGCATACACCATAACTTGTTTTTGCTAGGGCTTTTTCAATTATAGAAATTATTATTTCATGTTTTATTGCGTGTGTATCTGTAGAAGAAGATGAAGGTAAATATGATAAGTTTTTTTTAGTTACAACCTTTACATTTATTGATTTTTCAACTTGTACCTCTAAAGTTTGAAAAGTTTATTTAATTAACCTAAATGTTTTAGAAATACGAGTTTAATCTAAATTCAATAGAATTTGGTATTTTTCATGTAACATATAATTTAATATTGTAATATAATTTTTAATTTTTATTTTTAATGTAAATGAAAAGTTAGTTGGTTTAAAAAAATGAAAAAGAAAATAAAATACTGATATTTAAAAGAGGGTGTTTTAACATGTTATGAGTAGTGATTTTGGTGGTGTGAGTATGTTAAGTTGGTATTAAAACTGATGTGAGATGAAGTGACATCAAAAAAAGGGGTTTGGAATGTTTTGACACCTGGTGCTCTAACAATGCGGATTGGTTTTGGTTCGACGTGACATTAAATATTTAATTATTTGTGTCTTTTGAGATGGAAATGAATGAAGTACTCAAATATTGAAAGATAACCAAATAGCTATGTTTTGGTCATGTTTCAATATTTCTAGTGGCCATCTATCACTCTCTTCTCATCTCTTTACATCGGTGCTTTGAAAACCGGGCCGAACTGGCCGTTCAACAGGAAAAAAGATCAATCCGGTTGGGTCAGTTCACCGATTCAACCGGAAAAAATCAAAAATCGAAAAAAATCCGATTCGCTTGCCGGTAAATATATATTATTGCAAATTTATTATATAAAATAATTAATGTTTTTAAATACTATTAATTTATCTCTCATATTTCTTCATCAAACCTGTAGCAAATTCAATTCCCACAAATCCTAACCAAACCCATTCACATGCCAAACACACCCTAAAATTTTGTGAAGAAAATATCTTACCCGCTTATCAACCTGATAAGAATTTGGGTTGAAGTCCAGTCCGACGGCCACAACTCTTTTTTTGGTGCAAAAGGTGAAATATATTTACTTTCCAAAAATTTATATCATGAGAATAACCATAAAACTGGTATTTGACATTTCCCAAATCAGATGCAATGAACTACATAACCAAAACTAAAACAAAACGTCTAATATCTTATACACATATGACAATGTTTGATGAAACATGTCTCAAATAGCCTACAAAATAGAGGACCAAAACACTAGCTCTTTCCTTCTTTAGCTTACATTCTCTCATAAAAATTCACCATTTTAAGCACCTACCATCTAGCTAAATTTCCATTACTCCATTCCACAAAGACCACTCAACCTGCCACCACAGTAGTCTAGGTAGAAATGAAGAATGACATCACTAGGTACCCATAACCCATCCATTGAGGGTACATTTCCCTCTCTAAGAAAGGTTCAGTTGCTTGGGAACACTCACCCTCCATGATGACCAACCATTACCTCCTGTGATGGTGTATTGAAAGGACCAAGAAGGATCATCTTTCATTCCTCTCTATTACTCTCATCATACACCATCTACCCGAGCCATATACCCTTCACAATGATAAGCCCTTCATTATGGTACATCTTATATGAATCATACCTTTTATTAGACCAAACATAGGTAACTAGCTTCCTCCCAAGGACAAACTAGAAGAGCTATGAGGACCAATAGGTACACTCACACCAGAATAGACTCCAAGGTATAAGGTACTTATACATTGCTATGGCTTGAAAAACACTTTAGATCTCATTGGAACACTGATCTTAGAGAAAAAAATCCTTATTCCAAACACCCTGTATGCAGACAAAAACCTCATATTCCTTTTAGTCAGTTTGAGCACAGCAGTTGCTATAAGGTTGTATTATCCCACTTAATATTCCAAATAGAAGAAACTTTAGTCACTGGACTTGACTTTTTCATTGTCAAACCCATAAGTCTAGTCTTGACAGTTTCACAAATCAGTTTATGCACAATCTTCTAACTTCTTTCCTCATCTTTAAATATCCTATAATTTCTTTCTGGAAGAATTTCATATATCCCCCTAGAATCATTCCTAATTTCATATATACCCAAGCTAGCTCTTAAATTTCATATATACCCATTGTTGCTTATTATAAATTTTGTGACAAAAATACCCTTAATCAAGCTCTTTATTTCAAGGTACATGACGAGATCATGAATTAGATGTCACTGTTAATTGATTTTCATTATGATAAGGAAAGTTTTCTTTGATTAAAAACTCTTTTATTTTAAAAAATTGTTGGCGTTGATTCCCCAATCATATTCTACCATACATGATGTTTTAATTGTTAATGGGTTCTTATATATTGTCATTTAGGAGGAAAAAAAATTGTAACGCAAATGAAACTAATTATCAAAAAGTATCTTATGAACCATATTAAAATTGTAGCGGCATTGTTTGTCAAATTACTTTTTAATGAACTAATGATGTCATTGAATTTTTTAAAGGTATCAAGTATCAACTGATGATATGGTTCATAAGATATTTTTATTTAGCACGAAAGTATACTATGCTTTCATGTATTAAATGGTTTTAGAGCCACAAACAGGGAAGAAGAATTTAATTTGGAGAAGAAGAGGGTATAATAGTCATCATATATATTGTTTTAAGTGAAACAAATTAAAAATGGGCAAATATGATATTATGAGTGTTTAAATGGGTATTTTTGATATTTAAGAATTGGGTTGGGTATATATGAAATTAATGAAGTTCTGAAGGGGATATATGAAATTCACCCTTTCTTTCTTGCCATAGAAAATAGATTGTAGCTCCAAGACTGGCTATGTTTGGCACACAAGATTATGGAGAGATTATGCTTATTTTTTCAAAAAATAAGCTACTTAAAAAATAATCTTTGTTTGGAAGACATAACTTATAAGAGATTATAAAAAAAATAATCTTCCATAATCTCTGAAAATAAAAGGTTACTTCATGTAGCTTATAAAAATAATCTCTTTTTATAATCTTTTTAAGCAACAAAGACCAGCACCAGCATCAGCACAATCTATTTTTGCCAAACATACCCTATAGTCTTCTTACTACACTTCATATACTATTTTTGCAAGGCATATCAGCAAAACTGCCCACAATTTTGTCCCATTGAACTTCATTCACATAGCAGTCCATTATGGGGAGCATATTTAACCAAACCTCATTAGTGTACTGGCATTGGATAAATAGGTGATTATGTGACTCTTCATTACTTTTACATAGGCTACATACCATCATATCATAATTCCTCCATTTCTTGATTATATCCTGAGTGAGAAGCTTACCCTGAATAGCCATCCAAAGAATGGAGTATTTGGGAATACACCGTGTGAACCAAACCAAAGGACACCATTTTGAACGGCTAAATTCTAAACAACCACAACTCTTACGTTTACCAAACAAAAGTTTTTTGAACGGCTAAATTCTAATCTACAAGGGACAACCTTCTTTTACTCCTGTGACGAATCCAAGTATGCAATAATGCCTTGATCTCTTCAAAAACATATATGAATGAAATAAGTTTTACATTATCATGTAGAATGTCCCTCTTAAGGTTTCCATGGAAGATTAGAAGTGGCTTCGTTTTGATCATCTTCAAGGGACTCACGAAATCATTTGATCAACACCGTCTAATCGTGTTTGAGATGATCTAGAATTAATGTGGCGGCGTCTAAGGCAGCAAGGGTGTCATTTACATTAGGAGAGTTGAATTTGCATAAGCTTAAAACATCTTGAAATTCTTCTATATGAATCCATTGCATTGATTATGGCAAGCCTACAATTTTTAAGAGGTGGAACTCCATCTTTTTATCGTCATCGCAAAACGGGAGTCATAAAATTTAGATCAATTCCTCTTTTTTTCTGAGTTTCACAATAGTTCAGAGTGTTTCATATCCATAATAAAACACTCACAAGTATTGGTAGTAGCTTATTTGCATCTGGCATGGTATCTTTGAGCCTGGACTATCATTCAGGTCCAACCAACGCAGTATCTCTCTTTAAGTTTACGGGTTACAAGATGACCCAAACTGAACAGAAAACTATTCATGTACAAAAACAATTGTTTGTATTTTATACAACTAACCTGCTAAACCAAAATTGTAAATATTTAATTGACAAGCTTGGAGATGCCCTTAGGTTTGAGAGCTCAAACACTATTAGTTGCCTGAGCTTAAACAAGACGAGTCCACATAACGTCAAACGGTAATACAATTGCAATCATCTGAAAAAGAGATCATTCATAAGTTTATTTAAATTGCACTTCCAAACTTACAGTCTTATATAAATCCATGTGCAAGTTAATACAAAGACAACCCTGCAGCGATCATATTTAATTATTTACACAAAGCTGACTCAATCTTGGGGGTTGTTTCATACTTGAGCTTGTAATAACACCAAAAAATGGTGAGAAAATGATGACTAGACCTTAATATGAACCCGAAAAGGGACATAAAAGTTGTGTTGCTTGATCTTGCATAGAGAATAGACAAGTGATGTAAGCAATGATGGAGTTTACCGACCTATTAGTACCAGTATGGAATACGCAACTTTTATCTGCTCGTTACTTGTTGCACGAACTTTTCCTATGAAATGCCTTCCAATATGTCATAGTGGCCGTATCCATGAAACAGAACTTTGATTGAACTATTTTCAGATTGTTCATACTCTTCACCGTAAGTTGCAATCTTTGACAAATTGTTGGAATCCTTCTCAAACATGTACACCGATATTGTAGTCCTGTCAACACAACCATAGCCATGAGATTAATTGTGTAAATTATTTAGTAGGATACCATGGTTACGAAAAAGATGCAGCAACAAAGAGGGAAGATGTCAAGTATAAGAATTAGGTACTTTAGGGCAATAAATTCTCAACTCTTTGAAAATCAACTTATGCACATAACAAAGAAACTCGCTTTCGTGCTTACACTTGTAAAAGTTAAATGGTGTAAGCTGGTCTAAGAGTTGAGAATTTATTGCCCTAAAGTACATAATAGAAAATAGGAAAATTAATTGTGTAAATTATTTAGTAGGATACCACTAATTTTCCTATTTTCTTTCATTTCGCATCTCCATTATGTCCTCCCAAATGTTAAATGGGATCCACAATCAAAGAAAAAATAAGACTGGTCTAAGAGGATGGACCCTTAAACTATATGTCCACGTGGGACTTTGAATGTGAATTGAGGATCTAACTTCGACATGAATTCCTACACATATAGATGTCGCATACGGGCACAAACACAGAAAGCAGAATATGCATAGCGCATGATAGATATGATGTTGAAAACTCACTTAAGAACATGAGAAGCCATCAGCAACTCGGGTTCTCCACCCCATACAAACGTTTTTTGAATCCTCTTGACATAGGCATCAAAGTCTCCTTCAATAAACCTTGTGGAACATAGCACAAAAATTAATCATAATTCGTATCTAATGGATACTTGGATTTGTTTCAGTTGAAACTAGAATAAAAAATTATCTTTAGAAACTTACCATTCAGTTTCTTTCCGCCTCTTCATGAGCTCATCAACAACCTGCACGCGCATTAGAACATGTTAGGTTCAAGAAAGCTGATACATGGCGCTCAAATTTATACAAAAACAATAAACTTATAAAGAATTTACTTGAACTCTGAGTTCATCAGCAAGTTCTTTTTGACGATTCTCATCAGGAGCTTCCTTCCCGTTTCTCAAGCAAACCATATGAGCTATTGCTCGAAACAGGCATCTTCCGTCGGCTGGAACCCCTGTATTTTCTTTAAACTATCAGTTCTCCTCAATTTTGTTTCAAGTTACATAACATAAGAACCCCCAATAGTAGCTAGTATATCCTAACAAATGAACTTAGAGAGTGTTTGGCATTGCAACTTGAAGATATTATTTGAAATGAAATATAATCAAAATCACATGATTGCTCTAGTAAAATAGGATGTTCAAATGTACTTCTTCACTACAAAGTCGTGGTAATTAAGATTATTGGATAAGTAGGTAGCCGTTTCTGACTATTTAAAGATTTGTTGTAAAACGATCATAGATAGTCATAACAACTCTTGTCCAAGTTACTCCTAAACTTATACCCACAAATAATCAAATAATCTGAAAGAGTTTTACAATATTCAAACACTAGAAGCATTTAGTACTTCAAAATTTTGAGTACTTAAGATCAAACAACAACAACAACAACAACAACAACAATAAATATACCCACTCGCGCCGGACCGAAGTATGGGGGAGAGGTAGAGTTGTAAACAGTCATACCCTACCCGAGGGCATGGAGACTGACTCCAGAAAAACCTCCGGCGGTAATATGTGTGTGGGTATATATGTGAGCATTATGAGTACTTAAAAATGTCATGTAAAAATACCTAAATCTGTTTTGTCGCATTACTCTAACATCAAACGCTAATACTGACTAACGCATAACGAATCATCACCTTTCAATAAAAAACAGCAGGAAACATTCCAAAACCATGAATTGATTAAAATAGTAACAATAACCAATTGTTTCATCAGCAACTATAAGTCTATAACCTCAAAATCATGAACTTATGTAAAAAAGAAAAAAAAAAATCACATGTAATAGCAATAGCTTTTGACAAGTATTTGTTCTTACCATTAAACTTTTTTTTTCTTTTTTTCTTTTTGGGTTTTGCTAGCAAATGCGGTAAGGGTGTTGTGGTTAAGCAAACAAATTTCATTACAGTACCATAGATTTGATAGGATGATAATCCCCAAAAAAGTGGAGACAATCTAGTGCATACACGTCACCACTTGATTATAATTGGATAAATTACACTTACAACAAATTGTAGTAAAACAAAGCCTCTTAACCACAAACTTTGTATTTTTTTAATTTTTTTTTAGAAAAAATCAACTAAAACAATTCCAAAAAACAGGGTGGAAAATAGAACACGTTGACAAAAAAAAAAAAAAAAAAAAAACCTGAAATTCTGAGTACCTTCATTCATTTATGAAATTCTATGAGTTACCAAAGATTAATACCTGTGACTTTGTAACTGATGGGCTTGTCTAAAACACCTCCATGACCAACATTCTCATTCTCATGATCATCCTTAACAACAACCTTGGAAGAACATGTTTGATTATTAACTTCAACAAGTGGGCCACCAAAAATAAACCAAACATTATGAGGACGATGAATCCATCTAGCAGGACGTACATCCCATGCAACGTTCCATGAACCTTCACCAACATGATGATTATTCAACCCCTTATGACATATACAACGATGGTTTTGGTTTGGAATGTTCACTAGCTTGATTGGTAAACCAGTTGTGTCGTATGCATGGCGTCGAATATTATGACCGTAAGAATGAGACCAGTGTTGTTTTGGTCGTTGTTCTGAAAGTACGTCGCCAAGCATCGATCACCGGAGAAGATATATAGAATAGTGGTGAAACGTTACGGCTAATAGTTGGAGACGAAATGTTGAAGAGTATTTATAAGGTAGGTTTATGACATGACTAGCAAAGATTTTGGGAATGGATATTTAATTAGGGGTTGATACGCACAATATTTTTTTTTTTATGCATACATTACAACACTGTAATGCATAAATATGATGTATGTATTGAAAAAGATATGTGCCTGTCAACAAGACCCTATTCTAATACCCTCTTGAGTTTTTCAACTTTTTTTTTATAATATTATTTTCATTATAAAATCAGTAATCAAAAATAACGAGACAGAAAATATAAAATTTAACAAGTTAAAAATATTAAAAAATATAAACTAATAATCAGGTGTTTTATACTATTAAGTATTAAAAAAGAAAGTAAAAAGTTGGTAATGGTTAATATGTGAGCTTGGGGTATATGATTAACAACACCATTTCTCTTTTAATATCCTCTTACATTTTTTTTTTCTTTTCTTTTTTTTTTTTTTTTTTTTTTTTTTTTTTTCTCTATACAGTAAAATTATATAATATATTTTTGGGCAAATGATAAAAAAAAAATATTATACTTGACACCATTTATTTTGTGAGTGGCGAACAAAATTTTTTGCTTTTGTAGGTACTATATTTTCAAATTCATCCTCTTTAGGGTATTTTGCGAAATTTTTGGACATTTTTGCCCCTCTTAGCTAATAGAAATTTTTTTTTCCCGAATGGCAAAAATATCATATAATACTCTAAAGAGGATGAATTTGAAAGTATAATACCCACAAAAGCAAAAAAAATTGTTCACCACCCACAAGAGCAAATGGAGTCAAGTATAATACTTTTTTTTATCATTTGCCATATATTTTTCACTTATTAACTTTATTTTTTCAAAGTGTTAGTATTTTGAGAGTCATTATTTTGTAAATACAAGATAAGTAAAAATTACTCCTTCCAATATAAAAAAAATGCTCATTTTACTATTTGTTTTTGTCTCAAAAAAATGTTCAACTTTTATATATGAATACTAATTATAACTATATGTTTATATTGTCCCTCTAATCTAAACTTACATTAATTGTTTATTGTTAATTTCTATAATAGCCGTGAGTGTAAAAATAACTTTTAATTGTCCTTTTTTAGTTTGTGAACATTTTTTTTTGGACAAAAAGAGTATGAAGAAGATTTTATTATTATTTTTTTTTAAACGGCAATTTTCAATTAATCTTATAATATATTTATCTCACATGTCCTAAAGTATGACTTGAACCTGCAACTATTTGATTGAGGAGCTTTTCACACAACATGTGATACCATTAGGATACAAGCCCTTTAGGAGTACTCCCTTCATCCCATAAAAAGTGTCCGCTTACTATTTATATTTTTCCTAAAATAAGTGTCCAATTTTTTATATATGGACAGTAATTACGATTGTTAATTACCCGTTTTCTTATTTTACCTTTATAATCAAAACTTGCCTTATATTACTCATTTTTAATTTCTATATTAACTTTGTTGTAAAAATTAATTTTTATCAATCAAAACTAATATTAATTACACATATCATAATTTGTTTAATTTTTGTTTGCGAAGATTTTTTTTAGACGGAAAGAGTATGTAATAAGAAATACTATTATCTTGTTTACTAAAAATATGCACATGCTTAATTAACTCGTACCTAGACATTAATTGCGGTTTTTGGTGTCCTTAATTAATCTTTGATCTTATCTTTTATTATGCAGATATAAATTCGGCACATCGATCAACGCTTTATATAAGCATTTACTAACATATTTTGGAAAAGAAAATTAGCTTGGATGTCTTTATTTTCATTAACCTAACATGTCAGCATATCTACGAGCATAATCTAATTCGAGCCGCTTTACACAATGTCAAGCACGACTCGGCTAAAGAGTTTGAGCTCGAGCTTGAGCTTGATTCGAGCTCAATTTTATAATTGATACATTTAACAATAATTTAAATGAAGGTTAATTTACTTAATATTTTCAAGCTCTACTTGAGTGGATGAGACACTAAACTAATTGTGTAAATATATAACCAACCGGCTTAGTTCAATTGGTTACTTGGGCTTCTTCTGAAGTTTGGCGGAGGTTTACCCAGAGTTTTAGTCTTGCAAGTGACAAAAAATCCAGGTTTTCCTCCTAGTATGAAGCCGTGAGTTTTAGGGTTTTTTTTAGCGGGTCTCTCCTAATGGTTCGGGTCTCGGGGTCTGTCCGTTTGAATGGTTCAACTTAGAGGTCGGATTTCAAGTGTGGTGCAGTTTAAAAAAAATAAAAATAAAAAAATTGTGTAAATATATAATGGCTCGCAAGCTTTAATAGAAGTTGCTATTTGAAATGGAAGCTGTTTTTTTTTTTTTCAACGGTATAAAAGAAGTTGGTATTTATTATGCATGTACATAAATTATATTAAGTATAGAAATGATTTACGTGTTTATGCCTTTATGGTTGAGCAAATAATTCGGTGTAACGTATCGAGGTGATTAATGTGTTGTATGGTCCGTTCGATATGTGTTTTAGTTGGATAAATCGACGGTTGTCAGCATGAGCTGTGGACATGCTTGGCACGTGTTTATCAATGTTAGTCACGTGTTCATCAAAACAACTATATATGTTTATGGTAAAGAAAATGATAAATGAGCCTAATTAAATAAATTTAAAACAGGTTGTTTTATTACCTGATAAAAATAGAAGATCTTTACAATTGGTGAGGCGGTGGAGATTTTAGTTCTAGAGGACGATGGTTACAAAGGGTGTAAGATAAGTTTGTGGAATATGAGGTGGGAGAAAGAGACGGTATAAGAATTTTCTAGGAGATGCTACAATTGCTGTAATTAATGCGCACTGTAGGGGCATTAAATGGGTAGCCATTCATGTAACGACACGTCATCGGAAAATAATTTGTGAGAGGAGCACCAAACGATCTTTAGTATAATGATATAATAGTTCTGAGTTCAAATCTTATTTATGACATTTAAGATAAATTTATAATATAAATATTGTGAAATGATTAGTTACAAAATAATTTTTTTCATAAAACATGCATATCGTAGATTTTTTTTATTATATACTACCTCCGTTTCAAAATTATAGTCCCCGTTTGATTTTTTCGGTCTTCATTTTTCAACTTTGACTTTAAATATTTTTATTTGTGTTATACAATAATTGATAAAAATTATACCAATGAAAATACATTTAAAACCTCAATCAATTCATATATATTGCATCAAATATTATATAACACAAACAGAAATACTCAAAGTCAAAGTTGTAATAGAAAGACCAAAAATGTCAAAAAAGGACTATAATTTTGAGACGGAGGGAGTAGAAAATAGTGTCTTTTGTGAAATACCAAACTCGAAGTGCAACTATATCGTTTAAAACACTTTGGGTATGTTTGGCGAAAATATATATAGTGTTGGTGTTAGTGCTGTAAAAATTACAAAAAAAATAAAAAAAATATAAGCTATATGAAGTAATTTTATACTTTCAAAGATTATGAAAAATTATTTTTTTAATAATCTTTTATAAATTTTGTCTAGTAAATATAAATTAATTTTTAAATAACTTATTTTTTGAAAAAATAAATATAATTTTTTATAATCTCATTTGTTAAACATAATCTTCGTGTCATACTTTAGTCAATACTATCTCAAGATTTTCTTTTGCAAAAGAAACAACATGAATAATGCCTCATTTTATTGACTCCACAAATTAATATATTTAATTTAGTCAAATGTAAGCGTCTAAAAATGAGGACACGTGTACCAATACAGACCGATGGTAGTGAAATTTGCATTTTGCGTGGAAGGCAAAAACAAGGTTAATTGTTCGATGTTGACAAAGTTTGTAGTTGGCAACTTGAACACTTTCATTCCATTTTCAATAGAGTAAACTACACCATTCGTCTTTGTGTAATACGTTGATCATCAAGTTTCGTTATTTGATCAAAAAAATTGCACCGTTGGTCTTTAACTGCGAAACGTTAGTCATCGTTGGTCCCTGACCCTAACTGGTTGGACTAACGGGCGTTAAGCCTTGTTAAGTGGAGGGTATATTTGTCTTTTCCTACCCACACCACTTTTCCCACGTGTGTTTCTCATTTTATTATCCCTCTATCTCTCTCGTATTCAATTCTCTCATGCCTACTGTGGTGATAATATCTGATGAACATGCCTACTTACTAAGATCAACAAACACAACCACTCAAAACTCATCTTAACAACAAACACAAGGCCATCCCCTTAAAAACGCTTCGATCTCACGCATAAAAAAAAAACTATCTTGTTATTCATAACCTTAACGAAAAGCAAACATGGCGGCAACTGTGACAACAAGCGCGTGGGCTAAACCAGGCGCGTGGGCTAAACCAGGCGCGTGGGCTCTTGATTCTGAAGAACATAAAGAGGAACTGAAACAAGAAACGCCGGCCCCACCAACATCTGACTTCCCAGATTTAATGACGGCTGCTGCAACAAAAACCAAGAAAAAGAAGGGTCAGAGGGGGGTGACAGGAATGAGTCTAATTCATCCAGGTGGGGCCCAAAGGGGGGTGACGATGGCGGTAGGAAGGTGACTAGGGAGCCTTTAGGACCTTCTCGTGCTGATGAGATTAGTGATTGGGGTGCTATGATTGGGGAAAGGTTGTTATCATCTCCCTCCTTCAACATAGACTCGAGACCTCTTGTGGGAAGAAAATAAAATAATGAAAGTGACAGATCGATTCACCATATACTTTTTCTTGTTTGACTAGCTAGGATGTAGAAGTGGGTTAGCAGGTTATCACTAAGATGGAGAGGCGATGGTTTTGAGGGAGAAAGTGAGAGATGTTGTATTCCAAAGATAAGAAAAAGAAACAGATCTACTTCTCTTTGGTTTGGAAATTGAAAAAGAGAAACAGAAAGATGGGACGTGAGAGAGTAGATTAGGATTGATATTAGGCGAACTGTGATAAGGCTCATCTATTTATAGATGAAGAAGAGGAATTGAGCCTCTTTGCTCCTCTTGACTTTCTTTGTAGATGATAACTACTTTTGGCACTCGTCTTTTTCTTCAGCCACAACCCAAGGAACTCATGTGACTGCTGTGGTGATAGATGGTTTTGGGTGGTTGCGGTTGTAGCCGAAGGTAGATGGTGGTTGGTTGTTGCAATTTTTGATAATGGTGATGACACTGTTGTTGTAGCTAGAGGTGGTTGGTGGTTGCGGTTCATGACTCTTGGATCTTGGTTGTGGTCGTATGACGATGGTGGTGTTGCTGGTGGTGAGATGATGACAGTGTACCACTTGAAATTAGTGGTGATGGTGGTGATAATTTGTAATGAAGATGGAAGATAATGATTGAAGATATATTATGTGGAAGAAGAGAGATGTAAAAGGACGAAAATACCTTCCACTTAAATAGGCTTAACGCCCGTTACTCACACCAGTTAGGGTGAGGGACCAACGATGACTAACGTTTCGCAGTTAAGGACCAACGATGCAATTTTTTTTGTCAAATGACGAAACTTGATGGTCAACGTATTACACAAGGACGAATGGTGTAGTTTACTCTTTTCAATAATAAGTTCTTTTATTCATATAACCGTACATTATAAGATGGTAAGAAATTTTTTGGTACTCCTACGACTAACAATAGCGAAATGAATAATCGAATATGACCGACGTAAAAGTTTCATCAAAAAAGACATTAATAATAATCGATTTGTTGATCCATGTACATCCTGGTAAGAAAATAAGAGCGCGTTTGGTTGTAAGAAAATAATTCAATTTTCTATCTTGTTTATATTAAAAAAAAAATGAGGGGTTTATATTTGTAGAAAGATAAAGAATAGCTTTAAAAACATGTTTAGATGTTTTTCTTGAAAAGTTAGAGTGTAAATATCATATTTCTAAAGATTATTATTTATAGACTAGAAAACAACTTATTTCCTGATAGAAAACTATTCTGGAAAATATTCGATTAAACGCGTTATGGAACAAATTTGAATTTTTTTATTTTGCTATACGGAGTACAACTTAAAGATTTTTCACAAGTGTCACTGTAACTTAAAACAAAATAATCACTACTACTTATAATGCACAAACGACTCTCTCTCCTATTTAATTTTCAGACTTTTCAGACTTGAAGATAATAAAGCATAATGTACAACACATTAAAGCACAAAATTTCAGACTTACAACCACATATGCATAATATACAACACATTGATACACATATTAAATATAGAAACCACATTAATGCATACAATTAATACACCCCATCACCAATTAATACAAAATGTAAAGCACAATGTACAAACCTATATACTACATCCTACTTATAAAGCATGTTGAAATATCCGAACCTTTAAAAAAAGAACAAAACTAAATAAATTTCATTCTATCTTTTGTTCGTATAAGACCCAATAAAAAATATAATACCGTCATTTTGCCGCAAGCATAACTTTTATTAGCTACTCAAATCAAGTTACCAAATGCTATATTTAAATATATAAATACACATTAACTTGGAACATCATTAGCTATTGACTTGAAATATTTTTCACCATTTACTTGGTGCAAAAATACAAACACACGTCAAGATTTCAACGGGCTGACAAAAAACTTTCTTTCATCTACACGAAAGAATATCTTCACATATCATTTTCGAAGCTAAAGCTTCCTTTATATTCGAAAAAGAAAGAAAAGATTCATAACAATTATGTTATAATCTCTCTTTGGTTCGTTCAAAAATAACAACAAAAAATGAAAACAACACAAGATGAATCTACCCAAGACCCTCCAAAGGATCTTGAAGCCATTAATATGCTTTCTTGATTCGAATTGAACTCAAATGAAGAAAAGTTCATGGATCGGTTGTGCTTATGTTTGTGTCGTTAAAATTGTTGGATTTGTGATTTGGTTATAATTCATGATGGTGAAGACGATTTGAAGAGGATGAAATCGTGAGATGAGATGAGTTTTTGATGGGAGTTGTGAAAAGTTTAGGTGAAAGAGAGGAGGTGGGGGCAATGGTATCCAGAAGTGTGTGTAGGGTTAAAGAGTAAAAATGTTTAGGTTTTATCTAATATTGGGTTTGGGATTGATACAAATGTTTAGGTATTATTTTGGGCCCGGGTCTTTCAATTCATATGACGGGCTCAACATCTACATTAAAAGAGACTGGACTAGGCTTTCATTAAATATCCAAAAATGGTTGTTATTGAGCTATTGTTATAATAGTTTAAGTTTGTTTCCGGTTGTTGGGTTAAATGCTATCCGTATTTTTACTACTTGAGCTGAAAAAGTTTGTTTCGCTGCAGTGGTGTCGGTCGCTGAGGGTCGAGACTAACTCCGCTCCTTTTCACCGCAACAACACGTTAACAATCACATAACCTTTTAACTACTTGCAATTATACTATTGTCTTATATAATTTTATTGTTATTTGTAAATTAATTGTTAAAAATATATGTCCACATAACATCACACTGCAAGAAAATATAGTCACAGGGTACCCGCCGCCGCATCGCGCGGGTACCCTACTAGTACAAAAGTATAAGCAACAATAACATCCATAAGGCTATAAGAGACCTAGGGTGCGTTTGTTATGTTGCCATAAATGAAAATGAGTATAAGTTTGATAGTAGAGGTGGATCTCTCACCTCTGAAAGATCTATACCTAGCTATTTTGATGTATATGGAGTATGGCTTATATTTATCATTCATTACCATAGTAGTGGACCCTCTCATCTTAAACAAACACCTTTAATCACTTTCATAGTGATAGTCTCATTTCCATAGTGGGATACCAAACGCACCCTTAGTTTATGCACAATGGTGACCTCATGCGACTTTCATTTTGCTTGCTACGTCAACTTTTCCTCTCCAACGATCTTCAGGCGACCTAGTATCCACAGCATCGACCTTTTTTTTTTCTTTTCTTTTTCTTTTGTTTTTCCTTTTTTTTTAAATTAAAACTTTTAAAACAACAAATTTAAACTTCAATCGTACTCCCTCCGTCTCAAAATTATTGCCAGAAGACAAAACTCACCAGGTTTAATAAAAGTGGGACCATAGCAATTTTCAACCACTTATAAAGAATATTCCTCCACTAAATTATCTATTTATTACTAAAAAAGGAAAATAGACAATTTTTTTAAAACATCCAAAAATGGTAATATGGACAATTAATTTGAGACGGAGGAAGTAATAAAAACATTACATAAATTATTCAAATAATATTAAAAACATTACAATAAAAAGATGACTAAACTAGTCTTCATCGTCACTAAAATGTATTTGAAGGTGTTGAGAGAATTGTTATTTCAATTTGTGAATGAAATAAGGAAATAAGTAGGGTATTTATATTATTGTAAAAGTGTTAAAATTTTAAATTTTTACACGTTCAAATACCAACGATCAAATGAAATGAGTTTTATATGTAAAGTTTTGTGTGTTAAATATTCAGTCGAAAAATTGACCTAGTTTTCAGAATTTTTGCACGGCTACCTTGAACCCACAATAAGGCGACCGACACTCGACCCTCAAAAACCCCATGGTCGACTGAACCATTGTGCTTAGCCTAATAATAATGGATGTAATAAGGAGATCTTATACCGCATTAACCACCGTTATTTAAGCGTCACATCAATTTCTCTCTTTCAACTAACTTCACCATCAAATTAGTATAATAAAACAATCAACTTCACTATCAAAACATGACTCACTTAAATACAAATATATCCCACCAAAAATACACACACAAACACAAAAACACACACTTCATGACTTGGTCGTCTATAAGACCAAGTCTTACATTTATGAGTTTGAAGACACGTGTTTTGGAACCTCCGTAATAAGGGAGACACGTCTTGAGAGGTCCAAGACTCGGTCTTGACACCCTTATTACACCTCGTCTAACAATCCGATGTATAACAATAATTGACTAATAGTCAAAATTGTGAAACGAAAGATAAAATAAACTTTACATTTGCTTTGGGAAAATACAGGTAGGTTTGATAGCCCCATTTTAACAAATCAAACTAAACAAACGAAATTCCAAATCTTATTCAATGTATATCACAGAAAAATGCTAATATCCATCCAAATTATAATATGACACTTTCATGCCAGATGGAGTGCTTATTGGTTTGTTTTCTAGTTTAAAGAGTTGAGAACTATCCCCGTATAGATGAAGAACCTAATTTTATTTTAACCAAACTGATTTAAAATTTGATTTGGTTTGGTTCTCAACCGAATTTATGTGAAATGTAGTATTGCATTAGCATGAACTTGGCTCAAGAAACATGCAACAACAATTTCGGTATATAAATCACATAAAAGGCTATATAACACGAAACCTGGCTTATAGGCCAATCAAAAAGCACAAAAATGTAACACAAATAGTGAATATCCATATACCTTTCAATAAGTTAGAAATTTTGGTTTGAGGCTAACAAAGCCGAGGCGTAGGGCTTAGCATGGGGCATTTTAGTTCAATTGAGTCTTAAAGAAACCGTATTCGGACATGTTGTGTTACTGAAACTCAAAGGGTATTTGTTCAAATTTATTTGATGGGCTTTCGAGCTTAGTGAAAGTTTTCTAAGTTCATAAGGTCCGCTTTTTTGGCTTATGAAAGTATTTACTTAAACTTATTAACTTATGTATTAGCTTTAAGATCTTTAGTCATAACAATTAACCATCAATATATCGATTTTTCAATAAGCTCATAAGCTCAGTTAATAAGCTGAGACAACACTTAAAACAAGTCGATTTTCATTTAATTACTGGTTCGGCTTATCGGCCCAATAAACTCAACCCAAGAGTATTGGAAACTTTCATCTAAAAGAAGGCTAACAATTGGTATCCAAAATACAATCCATACTAGCCCATGTAGTATTAAACATTGTAAACATAGAATCTATCGCCCAACCAACAAGTTTTCAAAGTTTCAAACACATTTTTGAGTATTTGACTTTGACAATAAATGTTCACGAGTGAGACAAGATATGAAAGAAACATTTGGAAAAGAGGGTTTGTTTGCATCCTTTGATTCTCCAACAACTTTGAATATTGAAAATTTAAACAAAGTTGAAAAGTATGTAGGGGACTGTTTTCATTATAAAGACCATTACTTAAAAAAATGGACACATGAATAGTGATCGGATGATTAACATAATTTTAGTTTTTTCTAACGAAGTTTAGTTAATTATGTCTTCTTAACAAAAGTACTAATGACAATGTTTTATTAAAACTATATAAGAATCGATGTTTGGTTCTTTAATACCTCGGTAGGTAGTTCATTTTTTAAAGACCAAAAGTAGACTAGTACTAGTAGTACAAAAATAGGTAAAATGATCCGTGCTGCAAACTGCAGAGAAGATTATTTGTTGTTATATTATAGTAAATGATGGTTCATGTATAAAAAAAAATCTTGAAGGATGAAAAGTGTAAATGTTTAAAAAAATTGTTCTTTGTTGCGGGGAAGATAGCTGTTGCACGCAACAGGGATGTTATTCCCAAAGAAATAAGCAATTAAGCTAATGCAAAGCTATGAACTTACTTCCCTCTACTTCAATGTCGAAGAAGAACTACCTACCACCATAGGAGAGTTCATTCTTATTCTATAAGGATTGTAAGTTTTGTATAAGCTGTTAATACTAACGTTGATGAAAAGACTAGCTTAGCGAGTCTTTAGCCTAGTGGTATTCGTGAGTTGTATTTGAAAGAGTGTCACTACAAGGATTTAAAATCGTCGTCCCTAAAGATGAAGGGTTGTCGTCGCTAAAGTGTTTAGTGATGCCACGTCGTCCCTAAACAGTCATCGATGAAGCCTCGTCACTAAACATTTTGGAGACGGCGCATCAAAGCTTTCATCGACAACTTATGGGCCCACTTTTACTTATACGAATAACTTACATTTCATTGCTAGTGTCAAGTACGCACATACGTATGTTTTAGTTAATTTTTCGAGTATTTGTTCTACAGAATATGAAAGTGAGACGGTTTTTGTCTTCGAGCATACACTTTAACCACATAATGTGCTTAAGTATTTGTCTTCGACGATACATAATTAACTACTTTTACAACTTAAACATATTTTAACGACCAAAATAATTTTCATAAATAGCAAAGTATTAATTTTGTCAAAACATTAATTTATATATTTTTTAAGATTAATTTTAACAATAATAAATAAATTTAAAACACATATTTAAATGGTATTCACCTTTAGCGATGACATTATTATTGCTAAAGGTGTATTCATATTTAAAAAAATGTTTTTAATCTCTTTTAAAATGTTTCGTAATAAAAAAAATTAATTTAATTGAAATACACATTTAACGACGACAATGTCGTCACTAATTGTTGTCGGGATAAAGCAAAATAGTGGGAGGGAAAACGAAATATTCATATTTTTAATAAAACAAAAATAATTAAATAGGTATAAACGTTTAATGACGACAAACATTTAAAAAATCTGTATTTAAAAAAAATCAGTATTTTATCTTTTTTATAAATTGTTTTTATAACAAAACAAAAAGAATTTAAATGGTATACGTTTAGCGACGACAAAAACAAATTAAAACTAATAACTTAAAGAAATATGATAAATTGGAAAATAATTTAGTGACGACTTTGTCGTCGCTAAAATTGTGGGACCTGCAGTCACCATTTGAAAAAAAAAGGTTGAAAAAGTGGGCTCATTGTCCCGTTAGCGACGTGAATGTCGTCGCTAAAATACAGGCGTCGCAAAAAGTTCTTATTCTTGTAGTGTGTGAATACTCCTAATCTAGGAGAGTAGGAGCGTAGTCAGCACTATGTTGGTTCAAGATTAGTGGATTAAAAAACAAATTTATGCTAAAATACGTCTAAAATCATACTAGAAATAAACTCTGTGAAAATTTCTTGCTAGCTTTACGTGGCTCAGCGTTTGTCTAGACCAAATAATTGTAGGTTCAAGTACATACTTAATGCGTGCATGTTAGATTGCCTTCCTAAAAAGCATTAGGAAAAAAACTAACCTTGATCATATTCGAGCTTAAAAATATGCACTCGAGTATAGTTTCGACTTCAAGCTGAGTCGAGCTCATGCTTGGCGTTATGGTGACTTGAATGCACTCCTAATTATAACGGTGATCTACCCTTGTGTGAAGGATATGACATTAGTTTGAGGTACGTACTACACCATCTGTTTTACATAATTGGACTCACGTATGTCATGTATTTTATTTTTTCCAAGAAACTACCTTATTATTATTTTTTTTTATAAAAATAAGGTGGATTTTCATAAAGGTGGAAGGCAAACAAGCACAAAGTTGTGTCGCTAGCCCGTTTTGAATTGCAAAACTAATTCTTTTGAAAACAATATTTGTGAATCTAGGTATCATAACATTACTATGCATAACTCGTTGGACTCTGTTGAGGAGCTTCACTGCCTCAGGTGCAAAGAAACCAAAAGTATCAAACACGAAAGGAATAAAAATATGTTGATTTTCAATGCACGCTTTCTTGTGTTTTGTCACTTTGTACGAGGCGGATTTCAAAGCAGTATGTCCTACTGGAAAACCCCGACTACTCAAACCCACAAGGGGAGAAACCCAAATTAGATCCACACACGCATGTTTACCTCCAATACAACCTAATACCAAAATGTATGTCGGTCTGAGTGTGGATCTTCCATCCAACGGGCCAGTCAAAAAGTTCACAAGTGCTTCTTTCTTGACGGAGATCCCGACATGCCTACATACGTCAAAAAGGACGTCCCTAACCATATCATGTCTATACTTGAAGCCTGAGAGCTCTTTGCAATGAACCACATGTTCCCCAAAAGGATCGAAACACGTCTTACGAAAAGCTGGTCATATCTCATCAATCGGAAATAAAGGAATTATGAGACGATACTTAAGGATAGTACGTTATTCCAATGGTAACGGATGTTGACCTAGCCTGTCTGTGGGAATAACTAGTAGAAAATGCAGGCCTGTGGTGCCTGTAGAAACTCAAAACTGCTTTCTGTCTCACAGTCATGTCAGAGTGGACTTCCATATCCATGACCATTTCACTAAAAAGTGCACTCGCCAATGTTTGTTCAGGTACAGAGGGGGCGATGTCCTTGTTAATAAAACCACTAAAATTAAAGCTTGAAATCGTATCACGAAGACAAGCCAAAGCATAAACATAATTATCATACATACCACATATGCCACTGTCCCGTAAGATGTGATCTTGTGACAACCAAAATTAGGCCTTGATGCCACAAAAGAGGAAACCATTTTTGCCGAGTACAAACCCAAACCACCAAGTCGAATGGGTAAAGAAGCGAGTCGTCCTTATAACTCTCCAAAGAAAGGCTCTCGACAAACCACCATGTTCTCGATCGATCCATGGAACCCTTTATAAAAGAACAAGGCCGCCTCCTCCATGTGTACATGTTTTTTTTTGGTTACTATGGTTTCCGATCTTTTGGCCGACTAATCCACGGGATTTGAACCCACCACCACACAGATTCAAACCAGGTAAAGCCCTCCCTTTTCAGGAGGTTGGTGTGGCCACTTTAAGGTTCTTTGCACCTAGAAAGAATTGAACTTTAGACCTCACACATGTTAGAGTGATAGTCACAAGCCCTTTTGCCACTAAAACACCCTTGAGCGATTTTTCATGTGTACAAATTGACAAGTCTTTAAAACAAAAAAGAGTTTCGCAATACCCATACTTAATTTAACTTCACTTCAACATACCTTAACGCTGATATAGGATGCATGTCGATCTTATATAAACAAAACTTTCAAAACATTGAAATAATGATGAAATATAGATAAGCTTGTGCCTTTATGTGTACATATAGTTCTTCTTAGTATACTATAGTTTTCCTTCTTAGCATAATTGGTAATCCCACAAGTGATTATGATAATTTAATTTCGCATATCAACTACAAAAGATCGAAAATCATATGAGACTAAGGGGTGTTTTATTTTTTACTTAATTTTAATTTTTAGGGGTACTTATCTCCTTATTGCTTGTTCATAGAGCATATAAGCAGATTTGAATGTATTGGGTTTGCTTATCTAATTTAATTAGTTGTTAGAGGAAATAAGCTTTTTTAATAAGCAACTTGAACAACTTATTTAAAAAAGCCTATCTCAAAAAGTATGCAGATAAACATATTATATCTCTAATTTAAAGAGGAACGACGGTGGATTTTTAAAAAAGGTCGGTGATGTCGGTGCATACTTGGGCCGTTTGGTTTTGAGCCTATTTGGGCCGTTTGGTTTTTAGCGTATAACGGGAGAGGCCCGTTTCTTTTTTCCACCGCCTCACCTCATGTTAACACGTGTAGTGATAACTCTTCTTTTTTCTACCGTCTCATGTTAACACGTGTTGTGATAACTTGATGTTATCATCTCTTTGCACCGAATCTCGGAGTAAATCTTCGATTGTTACAGATTTTTTTAGGGTTTTCTTTTGATCCGATGGGTTTAGATGAATTTTTTGGGTGCTATTGATTTTGATTTGCTTTCTTTGCGTAACCGAATGTGTCTTCCCAGGCCCGTATCTTGGCGGGGTAGCCATTTGGTTGCAGCCATGATAGGTTTCGGGTACAGTCTTGCTGTCGTTGGACATAAGAGGCGATGATGGATTTGCATTGGTTTTATCAAAGACGTGAACCTCTGCACCTTGGCGGGGCAAACAATCACGTTCGCAGCCATGGCTGATGTGTTCGGTTTTCGAGATTACTAATCAATCTAATCCTCCACAACGTGACAACCGACGATGGTGGCTATTTAGTATTTGCTTTCCTAATGGTTGGCTGCTAAAACAACTTTCGATTAGATCATGGTTGGTTTTTAGGACGGTTTTTGCATGTTCTGGGCCTTTGGTGCGTAGCCACAGTGTATGAGCGGCCTGTTGTCTCTACCCGTTTCAGTTTCGCTATAGAATAATGTGTGCTACGTTTCTTTACACGAGGGAAAAGTTGGTAGGTGGTGCATATCTCAGATTTTTTTAGGTTTTTGCTATATGTTTATGCTTTTGTTGCTTTTAATTAGGGTTTTCTCTAGGATTTTGTTGCAATACGTAGCTGTCAGTCTCGTAGAACTGATGTGGATGTTGTTGTGTATGACTCAAATGTTTATGTTGCCTTTGTTTAGTCTGCATGTCGAAATCTAAAGAGCATCGACGGTGGCATTTTAAAAAAATAAGTACCACTTTGGTTGGTCAGTTGGTCTGTGTTGTTGTTTTATTTCTGGGCCGCCTTATTTGTTGTATAATAGTATTGATTGTCATAGCTTTCGATAAAAAATGCCCTCAGTAACATGTTGGCGAGGCAGCTAACTAGGCTTGCAGCCACTGTTACACGTGAGGAATTTAGAAATATGTGATGTACTAAGTGGCAGTGATGATTACATGTTTTCTGAATAAAATGAAGTGGGTCATTAGAGGTTCGACAAGTAACTTGGCATGGCAATAACCGGGTGGCATGTACTTGTCGTTATGCAACCGTGTTTTTTGCAGCCATGGTGCAATTCGGAGTTCTTTGACCCTTTCGCATTGAAGAATCTGAGCCTAATTACTTATTTTATTCAAATTTGGTTCAAACTTATTGATTTATACATTTTTAATATGTGTGGATAAACATGTATATATAGCATACCGTGCTGTGATTATCGTTATCGCTTTTGTTCCACGGTTTAAGCGTACCGTTTTTATATAGTTTGCTGGAACTTCTAATGGAACCTCTATAAATATTGGCCATGGTTTGGGTACGTTAGAACAAACTGCCATAAAAGTCTTGCGTTGCGAGCTTATCTCAGTGCTGCATTTCTTTGGCATCCACTATTCCTGATAAGTGTTCGGCAAATGGATGTTGTGACCAGCATTCGGCCTCGAAAAACTAATCCTACTACTGATGTACTGGGATTGCTTTTTCTTGGTCGAATACTGATCACCGCTTATGATTTCCATAATGCATCCATTATAAGGCCTGGTATTTCATACGTTTGGTTTTGATCTTACTTGGGCTGTTTCTGCGCATCGTGGCACGGCAGTCATATCGAGTGTATGGCTGCAACCATGTTGGTAGCCTGGTATCGCTATTGTATACGCATATCTGACCCTCATTTGGTGTCAACATCTACGCGTTTCTGTGACCTACTACGCGTTAATGAAAGTGTGCATCCCTTATTTGGGCCGTTTGGTTTTGAACCTATCTGGGACGTTTGGTTTTGAGCATATAATGGGAGAGGTGCATTTCTTTTTTCTTAAAAAGCCACCGTCTTTGCTCTTTACATTAAAGATATAATCCCTTCATGTGTACTTGGCTTCAGACGTTTGCTCAAGTGGTTTGTTTATTCAGAATCGATTGACCTTTCAATGCCTAATTGAGTGTCATTTTCCGAGTCCCATATGTTCGCGGGGTAACCATTTGGTTGCAGCCATGATGGGTTTCGGGTACTACTTGTGTTGAGGGTGGGCCGAAAGTTTTGGTGTCGTTGGACATAAGAGGCAATGATGGATCAACATTGCTTTCATCAGAGCCGTGAACCTCTGCAGCTTGGCGGGGCAAACAATTAGGTTTGCAGCCATGGTGGCCGTGCCAGGTTTTCGATATTACTAATCAATCCGAGCCTCTTATAGTGTGGCGAAAACCAACGCTATTATATACATGAATTTTAACCTAGATCGTGGTCGGCTTTTTGGCCGTCTTTTGCGTGTTCTGGGCTTTTCGACCGTTGCCACGGTATATGAACGACCTGTTGTCTCTACCTATACTTTTAACTTGACGTTTGGTTTCGTTCTAGAATAATTGGTGCTGCGTTTCTTTACACGAGAGGAAGGCTGGTAAGAGGGTGCATACCTCAGGTTTTCTTTAGGTTTTTGCTATATGTTTCTGCTTTCGTTACTTTTGGTGAGGGTTTTGTGTGCAATATTCTTGCAATACGTGTCTTTCAGTGTCGTAGAACTGATGCGGATGTTGTTGTCTACGACTTAAATGTTTGTGTTGCCTTTATTTAGGTTGCATGTCCAGGTGTAAAAACCATCGCGTACTATCACTTACTTATCATCTCAGCTGAGATGTTTCTGCTCCGCCTTATTGGATCGCTGCAACTGTTACATGTGACCACTATGTCTCAGAAATTGTATTCAAACACCACCGTCGTTGCTCTTTACCTTATTTGTTGTATAATGGTATTGCGTGTCATAGGTTCCGATAAAAAATGAACTCAGTAACATGTTGGCAAGGCAGCTAACTAAGCTTGCAACCACTGTTATGTGAGGAATTGACAAATATATGGTATACTAAGGGGCAGTGATGATTACATGTTTTCTGAATATAATGAAGCGGGTAATAAGAGGTTTGATACGTAACTTGGCATGGCAATAACTGGGTGGCATGTAGTTCTCATTATGCAACCGTGTTTTTTGCAGGCATGGCGGAATTCAGATTTCTTTTACCCTTTCGCATTCAAGAATCTGAGCCTAATTACTTATTTTATTCAAACTTTATTTAAAGTTACCGATTTATACATTTTTAATATGTGTAGGTGAACATGTATATATAACATGGTGACCTTTGATGATCACTATCGGTTTTCTTACGCAGCCTAAACATACCGTTTTTATATACTTTCCCGGAACTTTTAATGCAACTTCTATAGATATTGGCCATGCTAAAAATAGAGCAGCCTCTGCGGCAACTTTTGTGGATAAACATGCTTTAATTTATTTTTTCGGTATCGCTTTTTCAAAATATCAATATGAAAAAGAACTGTTTTTTATGAAGAGTGGGGTTTCGGATGGTTTGTATATGTTAAAACAAACTACCGCAAAAGTCTTGGGCTGCGATCTGATCTCAGTCCATGCATTTCTTTGGCATCTACCATTCCTAAGAAGTATTTGGCACATGGATGTTGTGACCAGTATTCAGCCACGAAAAACTAATCCCACTACTGATGTATTTGCATTGCTTTTTCTTGGTTGAATACTGATCACCGTTTATGATTTCCATAATGCATGCACCGCAAGGTTTGATATTTCATACAAGGTTTTGACCTTTACGGATACAAGTACTTATTTTCTATTTCAGTTTCGTTGTTCTTCTTAAGATTTTCAGTAGTTTTGTAGCGGACATGTTTGTTGCACTTTATGCTACATCGTGGAGCATAACTAATGAATATAAAAAGTTTCACGGCAACTAATGTTGGCTGAGAACTACTATTTATGTATCGCTATATCGGTAGGTTCTAATTCTAATATTGAAATAAGACTACTTGGAGTACCAATATTCTCATATTGTGTATACGCTTATATTACCTTTCAGGATCATAGGTTACTGCATTGCTGTAAGCGGGGATTGTGTTGGAATCACTCCTAAACCTTATTCAAGTGTTAGTTACTCATATGTAATAGTTAGCTTATTATGGCCTTTATGTTTGTTATTAGCCTTAAGCTTATGTAGAAGGCCCATGAGCTTAAGCCCAAGCCCATAGGAGAAAGGAAGGGACTAGGAGTGTTGCCCTAGCTTCCCTCCTATAAATACTATGTAATAACCCTCACTTGAGGGTTGGTTGTTCTCTTTTCTATTTCACTCTTTGCTTTAACCTTTCTCTTAGTATTTCGTGTGTTTGGATAAGGGTTCAACCGATCTCTCCTTCTCTATTTCTTCTCTTGACGCTTGTGTTGTAAAACTAGTGACCTAACAGTGGTATCAATCGCCATCTAGTTGGGTGAAATGGTTTGTTTTTTTGCCTACTCGTAAGGTTCACGTTTTTAACCTTTCTCACGCATAAAGCTTTCATTTTTTCACTTTAAAATTCAAGATTCTTGTACTTTAAAGGTTATTTGGTGTTAAAGTTTAAGTTTTTGGCAAAAAGTTTGGAACTTTACGTGTGTAGAAGTGTTTTTGACCTTGATTTCATTCGTGTACCTTTTCTACCGTAAGGTGAAATAGTGTTTTGGATCATCAAGTTTCATACTTTTGTGTTATTTTGGTGATATTGAAGCTATTTCATCAAAAATCCGTTTCTAAACACTTTTGGGCATAAAATCGTTTTGGTATTTTCTACTCGTAAGGAAACCTTAAACTTACGCATAAGAGTTCCTTGGTTTGATCTTCAGTTTTTGTGGTTTACTCCGTGTTCTCTTGCTTAGATAAGCACGAAAACACGTCGACTTTGGATATCTTTTTACCGTGATAGTGTAAAAGATCTTTTGGTAAAACCTAATCTTACGCATAAGCTCAAAGCTTACGCGTAGAACCCTTTACGCATAAGATTATTCTTACGCCTAAGCCTTGTCTTACGCATAAGCTAATCATACGCCTAAGTTTTCTATGCCTAACTTTCAGTTTACGCATAACTTTAGTGTTTCTCAACTCTTAAGCGTAAGCTAATCCTACGCGTAATTCTCATTGTTACGCGTAAGGTTTTTTCTACGCGTAAGGTTCTTTCTACGCATAAGCTGGTTTTCTACGCTTAAGGACTTCTTCAACAAACAAAGTTTCATTCGACTACAAAGATCCATCATCAACACAAGTTAAAAAAATTTTGGCGGAAAATTTGAGTAAAATTTAATTTTTAGTGGAGACTAAACGTTCAATTTTTACGCGAAATTCAAATTTTGGTTTAACCGTGAAAATTTTGGTCAAAAATTCAAATTTTTGGGCCCAAAATTCGAATTTTTCGGTCATATTTTTGCGTCAAAATTGTCATAACTCAAATTTTTCTTACATCCTTAGAATTGAATTTTATAGTGAATTTCAAATTTTGAGAGTCAATTTTTCAAAATTATTTTTGGAGGGAAATTGAAATTCACTATATCGGCCTTCTGTGTGCTATATCGACTTCGCACCTTTTCTCTTTGATTCTTCTGCAGGGATTTAAATCAATGGATTCGATCTTTGAAAAGGTGTACGTAAGATGGAAACCAATCAAATTCTCCTTCCCAATGATTTACAATTCCAAGCGCCAGACATCATCAAATTCCCGATATCCCGCAGGCGTGCAAGGTGAAAGAGTTGATGTACATGAAAGGCATGCTCATATGGACGTTGAGAACGTTGTGATTACTGCAATGCCGGTAATGCGGACAATGAGGTTGTAGCATTGGAAAAGAAGGATGACAGCAGCAGATCTGGAGAAGATATCATACTTAACTACGACACCGAGCCCAACCGTGACGAAGAACAAATGGTTGAGGAAGATATCTTACCCACCTATGACACCTAATACGCAACGTGATGGTCGAGGTACAATCTACTGTTGATCATATTCCGACTGCAAATGCGACACAACATACTGAGCAACCTGAATTTAGTAATGAAGGAGAGGTTGACCTGTGTGTTGCACAATGTCCGAACAACTATCTCATGTCCGAGCCCTTACTTGTTAACAATTCAACTAAACGCCAAATCAAACTCTTGAATCCGAAATCATTCTTCTCAAAAAGACCATTGCCAAGTTTCATAAAGATTTTTCAAAACTAGAGGCACATTGCATCTCTCTTGAACTTAAATTATAAAACAAATCTTTTTCCTCGTAACACAATGGTCGAGTATTCAAATGAACAAAGTAATCGTGTGGATTTATTAGTAAAAGAAAATGAGCATTTAAAGGCTCAAATTCAAGCAAAGGGGCTTGCACATGTTGCTTTACAAAACAAACTGAGAAGATTAACTGGCAAGAGTGTGGATACTAAGTTTACAAAACCAACAATCTTGGGGAATCGTCTCTTCAACCAATCAGAAATCAATCAGTAGTTAGACAACCAACCGCTTTTAAATCAACGTTCTAAATCTTCAAAAACACGGTTTGCCTCCCAAGTTGTTGAGAATAATCATTTGTCAAATCCAGTCACTCCACATTCTTGGCCTAAGAAAAATGATTTTGTCTCTGTTAAACCTGTTTCTATTAAATCTGCTTCTGTTAAACCTCTACAAGTAGTTGCACCTGGCCCGTCTAGGATTAGTTCGAACACAATGTCTAAACCGAGCATCAAAATTCAATATTCATATGATACTAATGACTTGCACAAGAACTCTGATCTAGAAAAGTCTAGGAAGAGGACACTACTCCAAAAGGATGGAATCTTAGGTTCACGACACGGTGTATTCTGAAACTGCTTGTAGTAGCAAACCAAAACCTAAGTTTAATCAAACAGTTAGAAATAAACCCGTTGATCTAAACGTAAAATGTCAGAAACCTAATAGGTGGATCAATATAGGACGCAGACTCTTCCCGAAAGAAGTTTCAACATCCCCTAGATCTAACCTTAGATGGATTCCAACCGGTAGAGTTTTCAACACTGTTGGTCTTAGGTGGATTCCTACAGGCAAGATACTAAGTAGTTGCATCAAAACAAGTGTGAAACCCACTACATCCATCCCTCGGAGGGAAAGGAAATCATCAAATTAGCATGTTCAGGTGTCAAGAAGATAATTGACACTACATCTTTATGCTTCTAACATATGGAACCCAGTTACACTTGGGGATCCATGTTTTTCTCTTCCTTGCCCCCTTTCTATTTTTCCATGCAGTACAACAGCTATGGCTCCTACTGCAAAACAGCGTAGGACCCGTTTCTCACCGTCATAATTATCATGATCCATCACCGTTCCACCATTGTACTTAATCGTCATGAATTGAAAACATTGCTTGCTCCTCGGCTAAATATTCTCGCCAAAAGTCGTGCTTCAGATGTATCGAATGTTTCCACTGCACAACCAATAATACTCTAATTTCGATACACCAATCTACAACAACAACCGAATCTTCTATAACAGAAGATCAAACTGCTTCCAACAACAATGACACGGCTGATGATCAACATAATGAACAGAGATGTTTTATCAGCAGTTGACTCTCTCGAAATATTTTTGATACTTCACACTTGTTCGATCAATTGGACATACATGGTTTCGTTGTCTCCTTATACATGGTTTCGTTGTCTTCAATTCATCATCAACATACGTGGTGTATGATTCTGAATCATTGAAAACATCGAGGGGGAGAGAGTGTAGGTGGTCATTGCTTCCTTGTTCTTCTACATGCTTCTTTGCGAAAACCCAATGCCTTCTTGAATTTCTTCAATTAGGGGAAGAAATAAGACGATCTGTGGCTCAAACGTCTCACTTTGGTGTTATCGCCTCGATTTCCGGTGATCTTGTGTGAAGTTACCCAAATATGATGTTATGATGCCTCACACACGGTCTTGGTATCGATTTATTGCATATTCACAGAATTAGTATTCGAAAGACCACAACATTCGGGGAAGTCGTTTCATTTCGCTCTTTCGTGGTTTGTTTGGTGTGATGGGTCTACATACGCGAGAAGATCTTGTTGATTTCGCATGTTACCCTCGAGCGGATCTTCCGCAATTAGTCGATTTTCCTTGTGTGGTTTTCGCTCTTCTACAAATTCTGCCGCATAATGAAAACTTCAAAAGTTAGAAGAAATGTCTACTACATCAGTGTTTCAAATTTGCTAAAGACAGATGTCACTTTGGGGGAAACTGATTAAGAAACTTCGTCAATATCTATTTATATTCACAATGGCTTCTGAGTATAACAGCTTAGAACCCGGTCACAACCGCTTAAATTTTCCCCAAACCCCATCATCACCAACAAAGCCCCCAGCTTACTCGTCAACAAATGGAAAGGTTATTTGCTCCGCTATTCGGTGGACGATATTGATGAACGTGCTCGGTGTATCCGTTGTTTCCGGCTCAACCCGATAATACTCTTATACGATACACTGCTACAACAACTATGTTGAAGAAGCACCACGAGTTGACTCCAACACAACAGTTGAACAAACCGCTTCTAACAATGATGAACCGCCGATGATATTCTCAATGAAGTACCCCCACCTGCAGATTTTGATCCAAATGCGTTCTTTAACTCGTTTGCTAATGAGATCTGCAGGATGTCGCGAATCTTCAACAAACCATTTGAATCCTCAGAATCGCACAATGTATACCAACATCAACCCTCCACACATAGATGGACGAAAGACCATCCTCTGGAAAACATTATTGGCAACCCGAATCAACTAGTCGTTACGAGACAAGCGTCTTCGCACAGGACGGTGAACATTGCATTTATGCTCTCACCGTCTGCCAATCTGAACCTAAAAACATCAAAGACACAATGACAAAAGACAACTGGATTGAATCCATGCAAGAAGAACTCAACCAATTCAAACGTCTTGAAGTATGGGAACTGGTTGAAAGACCAACAGGGGTCTACGTCATTGGTCTCAAATGGATTTAGAAAAACAAATTGGATCTTTGAAGGAAACGTTATCGAAGTAAGTCACGCCTCGGTGGCTAAGGGTTATCGTCGGAAAGAGGAATAGACTTTGAAGAATCTTTTGCTCCGCTCGTCTTGAGGTCGTTCGATATTTCGCGTTAGCGGCTCACATGAATATGACGGTCTATCCGATGGATGTCAAAACTGCGTTTCTCAATGGACAACTTAAAGAAACGGTTTATGTCAGCCAACAAAATGGATTCGTTGATCCCGAAGTTCGAATCACGTCTACAAACTGAACAAAGCTCTGTATGGTCTCAAACAAGCTCCTCGGGTATGGTACGATAAGCTATCATCTTTCCTCATTGCTAATAATTTCACCAAAGGTTCGGTTGACCCAACTATTTTTATACAATATCACGGGTCACATATCTTAATTGTTCAAATTTACGTGGATGACATCATTTTTGGGTCTACACATAAAAAGTTTTCAATCGCTTTTGCAAAACTAATGAAGAAAAATTTTGAAATGTCCATGATGGGTGAACTCACGTTCTTTCTCGGACTGCAAGTTCATCAATCACCCCGTGGTATTTTCTTGAGTCAGTCCAAATATGCCCTTGAATTGTTAAACAAATTTGGAATGAAAACATGTGACACCTATGCCACACCAATGGCTCATACCAAGAAGCTAGACTGATTTACATGGGAAATTGGTGGACCCTACAAAATACCATAGTATTATTGGGTCTCTCATGTATCTAACAGCTAGCAGACCTGATATTGTCTTTGCCGTATATCTTTGCTCTCGTTATCGGTCGCGACCAACTGAAACCCACCTCTCCGAGGCTAAAAGAATCCTCCGATACATAAAGGGAACCATTAACTTGGGGATCCGGTATCCGAAGGATTCTGGTTTTGAACTAATCGCTTTTTTGACCACGCAGGATGCTTAGACTCTCGGAAAAGTACTTCAGGAGCTTTACAATTTCTTGGTGATAAACCTGTGTCATGGCAATCGAAGAAGCAGGATTGTACATCACGTCTCAACCGAAGCGTAATATGTAGCCGTGTCGCGTGTTGTGCTCAAGTCATTTGGATGAGAACACAACTCAAAGACTATGGTTACGTATTTGACAGAATCCCGATGTATTACGACAATCGAAGTGCCATTGCGATCTCGTGCAACTCGGTTCAGACTCGAAATCAAAGCACATCTATCTTCGATATCACTTCATCAAGGACCACGTGGAGCAGGGTAATGTTGAATTATATTTTGTGGGTACAGAATACCAATTGGCAGATCTTCTCACCAAAGCCTTGCCTCCCGCTAGGTTTAATGAGTAGGTCCACCGGATTGGTATGAGGTGTTTGACTCAAGAGGAATTGGATGACCTCCTAAAACAGTCTTAAAAAACTGTCAAACACCAAAATCTCTTTTGTAAATAATTTTTCAAAAACAAAATACAAAAATATAAAATCTGATAAAAACAACAAAAATATTCTTCTAATCTAATTTTTCTTTCAACATGGCAAGTACATTTCTTCCATCAACACTATAATCTTTCAAAATTCAGTATTTTTCCGATCAAGTGTTGAGGGGGAGAAAATTTATACTTAACCGTTTCAAATCATCCGTGTACTTGCATGTTGTCATATCCCGGTTGTTTCTTTTATCAATGGTGGTAAACTTTTCTGGTTTAAACTGACACTCCTCGGACTAAAATTTATAATCTTTCATCATTTATTAAGTCGAGGGGGAGTGTCGTCAAGTTTTATTTCTTAAAATCTTTGTTTGGTAGTCAAAATGGAAGTTAAATGGCTTTGGATGAAAAAGGAAAAGGTGGAGGGACCAAAACCGTCAAAAGATGAAAGTCATTTTTAATAAAACATCTTCCACCTAATTTTCTCACCTCACATTTAATACTTACACCAAAAAGATCCTACGCCTAAGAATCACTTGACTAATCCGTGTTTCTGATCATCAATTTGTAAGTAGTTTCATGATCTTAACATGTTTACAAACATAGGTTTTGATTTTTACACGAATCCAACGATCAAATTTTTGTCTATGATTATTTTTGTGATCTACGCATAAGCGTATGAACTCAAAATCAAGAATGGGTGTTTGTGGTTAAAAGGATTGTGTCAAAACATGTATTTAACATCAATGATACTAATTTTATCCTCTAAATCCACCCAGAAACACGAATTGAAGGTTTTTCAAAATTAGGGTTCTTAAGTCGAATTGGGTGTTTTCAAATGTGAAGGTTTTTGGTCAAAAAGATTGTTGTGTGATGTTCATATCATGGTGTATTAATGATTTCCAGGCCCTATAACAACCCAGAAACACTAATTAAGTCATAATTAGGAATTAGGGTTTAAAGTTCTTGAGTTTGGGTATTTTTGATTCACCACGATTTAGATGTTATAACTCCGTCATTAGACTCTCATAACATCCATGACCTACCAGAATTGAATTGGTGCTAATCCTATGGTTAAAACTCTTATGCGTAATTCATAACCCTTAGGGTTTTGACCTACGCGTAAAATGTTTAACATGTTTTCATGCCATGATTTGTTGTAAACTGAATAAATGTGTTAAGATTGATGTTTTGATGATTTTATTTCAAGCTTGCTACGCATAAAACTCAGAATCAAGGTGTTTGTTACTCTACGCATAAGGATCACCTTACGCGTAGAAAGTTATGCGTAAGAGTAATCCTACGCGTAACTATTACGCGTAAGGTTCTACAATGGGACTACGCGTATCCTGAGAAGGATATGCGTAAACAGTGACCTTTACGCATAAGGTCTACTCTTACGAGTAAGCCTTACGTGTAAGGTTTTATATACGCCTACGCGTAAGCTCTACGCATAAGGTCCCCTTTTCCTACGCTTAACATTTCTTACGCGTAAGTTAAGATCCTACGCATAAGCTTTCGTCTCACCATATATCACTCCTGTTTACGCGTAACTTTGCCAAAGTCTACGCCTAAACCTTGATTGACCTTCATAATGAGTTGTTACGTGTACAAACTTGTTAATAAATAATCATAACGTCACGAATCCAATAATGTCACTAATAAACTTAATCATCTGATATGTTGTGAACAATAAGTGATAACATAAACTTTAAAACTTAAAGTTAACGAACTCACGAAACATTTCACGACATCGTTGGACTATTGGACAAACAAGTGACTTAGGACTCGTAACAATCATTGTCACTTTACATTCAATAACTAGACAATAAGACCTTCTGTTGACTAACATTATGTCTTTCGATATGTTGGTTCTTTTGGCTAATGTTTTTCAGATCACGACATGGCGCTCAAATAAATGTGGATGCACTGAGGTTCTCACTATTGCTGATATCTTCCCAAATGGCTATCCGAGAAAGTTTGGAAAGAATAACCTTAGGGTTGACTTTGAAACCCTCACATGCTCAAAATCTTCTTGTCTCATTGCTGTGGATATTCTAAGGAATCATCCCTACTAGAACATGCTCTCACACTCGCTACAGCACCGGAAATCTACATTCAACAATTCGGGACTCTATGCAGAGGATCATCGGTCAAAGTGAAGTGACGGTGACACTTAATCACAAACAAGTCACTATCACTCATTCGGACTTACGGGTTGTACTCATCATTCCGGACATCGTGCTCATCGACTTCTTTGCCACACCTACTGAAGAGACAGTTCTGCAATTTCTACTTGATATTGGCTATGATGAAGCGTCGGGAATTATTAACAAGCACTCTCACGTGGATCTTAAGAACATTCCTCAACCGTGGAGAACACTCTACATCATCATCACTAAGTCTGTCTCTGGTCGTGACGGTGGCTATGAGCATCCCAAGCTCATGGAACTGCAAGTCTTCTGGTCATTAATCAATAAGAAGGACATTGAAATCGAAGCACTGATATGGGATGACATGATGTCATTTCACAAGAAACTTGGCTCAAAGATTCCCTATGTCAGATACACAAAATTGTTGATCCAGAGAGCACTTGGTCTTCATCCCGACATTCCACGGAGGCTCAATGACCCGACAATCCGCGACATGTTGTCCGAACCTATCCTTTCTATCGTAATCAAGGAATCGACAACAAAGAAACAAGGTGCCGTGCTGCCGATCACCTTCTCGACAAATGAAATCAAAAAGCTTGAAACATACAAAAGGTATCAAGTAGCGGTACGAGAAGGCAAAGTTGGTCATCTCGATGAAAAGCCTTCTGGAACTCCTACTCGGAGAACCGAAGAGGAAGTCTTGGAAGTGCAATAAGCACAGAGAGTCAAAGGAAGGTCCCAAAGAGGAAACCTACTCCAAGGAATAAATTTCCCTCCAAGGAAGCCGCTCCTATTCCTACACCTGAACCACAAAGAAAGCTACTGGACGAAAGCTCTGAAGATACACAATCGACGAGGAGGTCCACTACTCTGAAACTGCAAAGGATGACTCTCCATCAGTACCAAAACCTCCTAGTCCAATTGCTGAACATGGCAAAGGAAAGACTCCTGTACTTGTGCCATATGAAGAAAGCTCGAGAAAGTGATGAAGAGCAACTGGATAAATCATACAGGAAGAAGTTCAAATTTGTTCGACTTCAACACGTTGCACAACAATTTGCTCAAGAACAAATGGGTGGCCCCCGAGGGTCAAGTGGTGCAGCTCAACCTTCACCAGGTCCTGATGCGGTTAATCAACCCGATAAGGGATCCGGTGCCACCACTTTGGTACAACAACGGACACGTGTTGAAGACACTATTGAGTTTGATTTTGAAGAACCGAATCGAGAAGCTAGAGAAGGTAAAAGGCGATAAAGAAGCTGCGATCAAAGCCAAAGCCGATGAACAAGCTAAGACTGTCAATGAAGAAGATGTTGAGTATGATACGTTTCTTCTAGATAGTCCTGCACGATCAAAGGAAGAAACCTCTTAACCACCAAAGGACCGGATTCGCCTCACATCTCATCATCATCAGATTCTTCTTCTCACTCTTCACCATCACCATCAAAAAGATAAACCAAATCATCATCCGGATCGTGAAGAAGCCACCTCGATCTTGGATTTCTCATACTCATGAAAGAATTGTGAAAGCCTGCCCAACAAGTCGAAAGAAGGACATGCTCTACGAAAACCGAATTGGTTTGCTTGACCAAATGCAGATCTACATGATGAGAATGACAAGATGCGAATGAAAGGGAATACATACGAAGCTCATGCGGGATGATATACAAGGGAAAATGGACAGAATGATCAAAGGCTACACTCACAAGTACCTTCTGGATATCGTTCCTAAAGTCACAAAGGAGATGTTTACCAGACAACTATATCCGAATCTTATGCCGATAGCCAAGCAAACTATAAGATCAACACCCTTAACCGTCACAATCAATCCATCCGATCCTGTAGTTTTCTCGGATAATGAATTGGTGGCCAAGCTTGTCACACCAATGTCTAAACGATCAGGACATTTACTTCGATGAAGGAAAGTTGTTTCAAGCATTGCCGACTACCAACCAAGAAGCATGCAGATTCGAAGTGAAAGGTCTAAACGCCCTAGAGAAGATGAAGATAAGGATCGGGATAAGAATGATGAAGCTAAACGACAAAAGAAGTCTGGTGAATCATCTTCCATGCCACCACCTTCCCAACGGCCTCCTGCTCAACAAAGGTCTCCTCCTCGTTCTTCTACCGATAAACCTCATGATGCTGAGACACCACCCCGGACTCAAAAACCGGTGATTACTTTGAGTATACGGGTGGTGACGATGAAGAACACCATGAGCCCCTACAACAACCCACCTCTCCCAAACAAGTAAAGAAACCAGAACCTTCATCTAGGCCTAAGAAACGAAGAAAAAGGCCCCAAGGCGACGTCCTATCATGGCTAGATGAAGACACCACAGAGGAATTTGGTTGGTTTTCTACACTTGTCAATTCCACTCCCTACCCTGAAGAAGGTCAAGATCTGGTAGACGGTAATACATTGGAGCATGCTAAGATTATGCAAGAACAGTTCCATGTGAAGAAGATGACGAAATCCGAGTTGAGGCGAATCAAGAATGAAGCTTTTCAAATGTGGAAAGATAGCTCGAAAGTGCCATCGAGGTCGAATATCACCTTGAAAACATTGCTCGAGCTATGTCTAACAACATGGATTGGCTCAACCCGAAGCAAACATCGACTTCACCAAACGGGACAACCCTCCATACTACACCGACTGGTCAAAACCTCTACCAACAATTGGCCAATCAGATGAACCAAGGATTCCATTCCGATATTTCTTCAACCGAGACTTGGATTTTCTTCTACATGGTGGCGATGGTTCAAGGAAATACGCTACATCGTTGACATTTCCATTCCCTGCAGCCTATATAATCGAACCGCATAGCCATCGAGGAACGTGCCAATCACTTGTTCTCCAACAAAGTGAAAGCCTACGACCGAGATGTATCAGTACGGATTCATCATTGGCCGGAACGCCAAGAATCTACTACGAAGCGCCAGTTCGTAAGTCTCAACATGCGTATTCGATTCTAAAAGTATCGTTGCCATCAAACACGCCGATCTTTCATCTAAGTGGGACTACACCTTCCTAAAGAATATCGTGGTCAAACGACAAGATGAAAGGGATTATGCATTCTCTGACGCTGACTTTGAGAATTTGTCTATCAACGACATCGAAGACATGTACCTTGCCAAAGTACATGGTCGTATGAGACAATTCTCCACTGCAGTACAACGTGAATTCATCAAGTCATTGCTCATCTTCATCAGACGCATAGTTATCCAAGAACGTGTAGAAGATCTCCAACTGGCGGTTGAATCTTATCGACCGTGTCAACTTCACTCCACCGCAGCTTGATCTACCCGACATCAACCAACTTCCACAATATACGCTCATCAGCAAACCTTTCGGTGTCGTTTACCGCAGTGAACTTCAAAGAAATTGCTTGATGGCGTGCAGAGATCTTCATAAGTTTGGTGATCACACTTTGAAGATGGTTAGGGACGGATTGGCTTAACGGTTGAAGGATATACACCAAAAGATCGGGTCTCCTAAGCGATGGAATTCTCAGGATCGAAGGGACGGGAAGAGGATCATCACCGATTGATGAGCGGTTGTATAGAAGGGATCAATTCGAAGACTGGAAAGCTATGTTGGTGGTCGACCTAGGAGAAACATCATCGGCTTTCAACGCCCGACTCACACTCCTGGCGACATCTCCGGACTACACGGTACCCCTTGAACTGCTTCTTTCATTATAAATTTGGATGTATGATCTAATTATGTCTATGGCTTGTGCACACATTACGATTGTACAACCCGTACTTGTAAATAAAGGATCCCGTGGTACGCTTCAGTGCCACAATCCTTATAAAAGGAGCGAAAGCTTCTTACTTTTGAGTAAAACCTATCAAACCTTTCATTTTTCAAGGTTTTGCTCAAAAGAACAAGTGCTTTCCCTTATGACTTTCAAAACCTCAACCGTTTATATCACTTATTGAGGGGGAGTACTTGAATTAAAACTTTGTTCAAAAATTGTTCACCGTGGTCATTCTTCCCGCAACACTCGAAATGGTCATATTTATTCTCAACTTTTCAAAAATAACATCATATATGCCATTTTTGAGGGGAGAAAATAAGTGATAAGAAATATGTTGCGTCAATGCAAATGAATCATTGTGCTATAGACTTAACCCATAAATTGACGAGATCTTAATCTGTTAGTAACTCGAAAAGACTTGTCCGGGACGGGTAATAATTTCAAGCTAGTTCGCTAGTGATGTAAACGTGTCTCGCAAAGGACTTGTCCGAGTAGAATGTACCATTCGAGAAACTCTTAGTAGACATGAACTCTGACGGGTTTGACAAACTTTCGAGGATTGTCTACACCTTCAAGGTAGTTATTAGAGCTAGTTGTCACCTAGAAGTGACAATGCAACTCTTTAACTATGCCACGTAACCGTGTCTCGCGGGGGAATGTCTATCTTGAGTTGATCAATTCAAAATGTGCGCTCTTTCCTCACTGTGCATTTTAACCGTTAAAACTCTTAAGCACATGTGGAGGAGGAGTATTTATGCAAAATCTTATCTCAACAGTGGTACTAAAATGTTTTTCATTCACAAACACTTTGAGAGATTTTTCACAACAATGATTTTTTATGGCAACATAGGTTAGTCATGGAGTTATAAGGTGACTAAGGTTAGGAATAACCGTCCTATGATCCGCCAGATCCGGAGGGATCTACCCAAGGACACCACAAATAGTTAGTATTTAGAAGTCCTTAGGTATGATTGTAAAAAGGAGAAAATGAGAATCGGAGAAAGAAGGAGTTGAAGAATTAAAAGGAAATGCAAAGAAAAGGGTGAAAAGAAATAGCCCTCCAGATTATTCAACTTAGGGCAGACCCCGGGTTCAATTCATATGCTACTGGTTGTCACTAGATGACACCGGTATTGAAGATTAAAAGTCGTCATGGACCCAGTGACGCATGCACTAAACCTTCTTAACCACTCAAGTTTCTCTCAACAGAAGCTTGTTTCATTCTCACAGGAACCCTACGTAAACTATCGGCTTTCTCTTAGAGATTGCTGGTATTGAAGAAGGAGACCCTCTCCCTAGTCTCCGCTCCAGAAAACCAAAACGCACTATTGAGTCTAGAGCCACGAGATTCATCAAAAGATCTCTTAGGTACACTTGACATTTCATCACTTGATATTCAACAATAAGAATTTCGGTGGTACATTATCGAGTCCTTCACAGATCTTAGCAATCTGTCGAGAACATTTATGAGAGGTTCACATTTGTGATCCTCGGTGATTGAATGGAAACTCCTGCCAGGGTCAACATCAAACAGCCTTGACGGCAGTCGCCGGCAACTCCCCATGGATTGCGCTTAGTGGTCTCAAGCGGTCTACAGTCGTGAGGTGATGCTTCGGTGTACCTCAGCGACTCATCCGAATCGTAGGTGTACTTCGGTACATCGTGTTATCTCACTTGTGGGACTCGATTCAGAACGGCCTTTGTAAGAATTAGAGTTGTGTTTTCACACTATGTTGTTAACACTCTCAAAGTTCAAACTTGTAAGTGCCGGAATCCGCTTATTACTAACCGTTTTATGTTTTCTTCTTATGGAAGCTCTGGAGCGGAATGATCGTGCAGATTCTTCTCATGCTCACGCCAACATCATCACTAATGGAAGTTATATCTTAAAGCAACACAACAAAGTAATGATTCTTCGTCAAATCAAAGAATCTACGAAGTTAAAGACTTAAAGAACTTCATCAGTTCTGAATTCCAACGTCAAAGAGCGTGTGAGCATGTTGAAGAATGACGTGGAGACAGCAGCAGAAGCGAACTGAGGCGAACTGATGCAGATAACAACATACTATCACTTTCATCACAAAGAACAATGATTAAAGAACAAAGTTAAAGATGACGTCAAAGCATAACTGTTCAAAGAAAACTATCTCGCTACACAGGGGAGATGGTTCAAATCAAGGCAATTCTTCTCACAAGAAAGAAGAATGTCAGAAGGCGTCAAAGCTACTATTACATCAACGCCTTCACCGTTTTTATCACCAACACTTGAGTGTTTGTTACTCATATGTAATAACACTTGAGGGGGAGATTGTTGGAATCACTCCTAAACCTTATTCAAGTGTTAGTTACTCATATGTAATAGTTAGCTTATTATGGCCTTTATGTTTGTTATTAGCCTTAAGCTTATGTAGAAGGCCCATGAGCTTAGGCCCAAGCCCATAGGAGAAAGGAAGGGACTAGGAGTGTTGCCCTAGCTTCCCTCCTATAAATACTATGTAATAACCCTCACTTGAGGGTTGGTTGTTCACTTTTCTATTTCACTCTTTGCTTTAACCTTTCTCTTAGTATTTCGTGTGTTTGGATAAGGGTTCAACCGATCTCTCCTTCTCTATTTCTTCTCTTGATGCTTGTGTTGTAAAACTAGTGACCTAACAGATTGATTGCAATTGCCAATACATTTGCAATCAGTACGAGTGGAATCTTATCTAACCAGTTGTCGTGTCACTGATTGGGATCTTTCCACCTGGTAGAATATTTCAAGCGTCATTTGCTAATATTGATATGGGATGTTTATGATATTCCCCTGTCCTAATTTACTCCTTGAGACCCTTTCGTCCCTATAACGGTCTAGCAAAACGTCTGGTGCAGACCTTTGCATATCGGCCGTTGAAATGGCAAAAGGAATTCAATGGGGCGACTAGACGTGTATCACTATCCTGAACATCGCGTCTCAACATTAGCGACCGACGCTTGAAATGCACTCCCGAGTGGAAAGAGCCCAGTCGATGACCCAACAATATTCAGGTATGGAAGCAGAGAAAACTTTGGGGATTACAACCTGTCCGGGTGTATGCATTCCTGTAAGCAGGAAGTGATTAGAATTGTCCATACGTTTATAGTCGGTAGGAGTAGTATGTTATGCAGTAGAATGGTTGTGTCATCAATTGGAATCTTTCCACCCAGTAGAATATTACAGACTTCATTTGCTTATGTCGAAACGAGATGTTTAAGGTACCGACCCGTTCCGATCTTCCGCTCGAATTCCTTTCGTTCTTACAGCAGTCTAGCAACACGTCTGGTGCAGACGGTTGCACAAAGATTTTTGAAATATCAAAAGGGATTCGAGAGGTCGATCAGACGTGTCTCGCTATCCTGAACATCGGGTCTCAACATTACTGACTGACGTTTGAAATGTACTCCTGAGTGGAAAGAGTCCACTCGATGACGCAATAATATTCAGGTACGAAAGCAAACAAACTTTTTGGCAGTACAGTCTGTGCAGGTTGAGCTTTCAAGAACTGTTTACGCAAGCAAATAGTTGTGTCATCGATTCGAATCTTCCGACTCGATAAAATAGTGCAGTCTTCATTTGTTGATACTGATACGGGGTATTTAGGATATTGGCCGGTTCTCATCTTCCCCTCGTATTCCTTTCGTTGTGACAATAGTCTAGCAATACATCTAGTGCAGACCTTTGCACAAAGATTCTTGACACAGCAAAAGGAATTTGAGGGGGCGATTAGACGGGTATCACTATCATAAGCGTCGCGTATCAACATAATCGGCTCATGATTGCAGTACACTTTTGAGCCGAAAGATTCAGCTCGATGACACAACGATATTCAAGTATGGAACAAAAGGATCCTTTGCATAGTACAACTTGCGCAGGTACAACCATCGCGAGCGGTGAAAGATTCTTCCACAAAGTCGATAGCGATAACCTCTTTAAACATGCATGTACTCACATATTCCTGTCTTATTAGACTTCTTTTACTTTTTTATGTTTGTTCACGACTCTTTGCATATGTCGTTTCAGTTCATTGCAAAGGTTGGGCTGTGTTGCCATAATTTTTTTTCACATGCTCATTTGTTTGCTTCTTCCCAATATTGCAGCAACACAGAGCGGCATGCATGTGTCGTTAGACGCTGTTTCTACTTTGTTGCTTGAAGACAATAAACAAGGATATTGAGCAGACCCTGTTTCAGAAGGTATAATCTAATTTTGATACTTAAAGTGTAGTTGTATTAATGGTTAACATATCATGATATTGTATGATTCATCAAATTACAAGTCACTTTTCGGTAGGGGCCAAAAAAGAGTGACTAGCATCTTAATGTAAGGTTAATCATATGATAAGTCATGAGAAAAAATGATAAGGTTTTAAAATGTACCTTTTTGAGGGGTCGTTTAAGCCCTTATTTTATCACTTTTGTATCCGTTATTACTTAATATCGTTCATTTCCACTTTTTAGGTCTCTTGAAGGCAAATTGCTGTAATGGCACTTATTTGGACGAAAAGGCGCGGATATACGAAGAAAATGGCCAAAGTCAAGAATCGAGACACTCAGGCTGCTGGAACTGAAGGGGACGGCGTCAGGTTCTACAAGTGACGGCGTCAGGTGTTATATGCGACGCCGTCGGAGCACATGTTGTGACGATACAGTAGCCAAATTGCTTATTTTCAAGTGACGGTGTCAGGCTTTAATAGAGTAGGTCGTCGCAACTCAGACGGCCTAGATTTGATCCAGACGGCGTCAGAGACTGAAGGGGACAGCGTCACAATCATAAGGTGATGCCGTCGCAAGACTAACGTGGCCAAGACGAAACCCTAATGGCGACGACCCGGCGTCACAATTCATAAGGTGACGCCGTCGCAATTGTAATCTTATATATAGAATCCGAATTTTTCAGTATTTCTGTGTAGTCTTTTGGAGTAAAAACCTAAACCGAACCAAGGCTGTCTTGTACAGTATTTTAGGGTTCCAAACCCTATCTTACACCAAGATAAGTGTTTTACTTCATTAATTCAATTATGTCTTCAATTATTTGTGTGTATGCTTGCATGTTCTCCATGTCCGGCTAATTTATTTGTGTGTTTGCTTAGGGAATATGAAACTTAATTATTAAATATTGATTGGTTGTCTCTTATCTTAATTGTTAATGATCTAGTAATGCGATAGGTCATTCGTTGTGTAGTTAATTCTTGATTAATCTTTGTGAACATTAGACTATAACACCTAAAGTAGTTGTAGGCTAAACCATCCAAAGAGTACCTTAGAGTTAGAGTTTATAATTCCTAGAGATTTTGTAGACGAGACCCTTTGGTAGTTTCAAAGAGTTAGGGACAAACGCATACCCTACGACTTTAGACACACAATGCGATTAGGAATAAGGACGTGACAATTCAACCATCAATAGGAGATAATTAAGGAGTAATAAAACCTAAGTAAACACATCTTTAAACCATCAAACGAGCGCACAATAATTAGACATAGACTACCCTCACCTTAGATTAGATAATTAGATAAGTAGAGTAATCGGTAGAAATACCAACCCCCAAATCCAAACCCCGAGATTCGTACCTTTCTAATTCCTAAAAAAACATAAAAAGATAAAAAATAAGCTTCCTCAACCCCAACCTTAGCGTAGTAACTTCTCACTAGCATTCCTATTCCCTAGAGAACGATATCAATACCCGTGGCTTACCCTAATACTACACTACAACGATTAGGTTTACTGCCTAGGGTGTTATAAAACTTGCTCGAAGAAAAGGAAGTTCCTTTGACCCTAAACGACGCGTGTAGCGTTATCAAAAAAACATCGTTAATATGATCCGTAGTCACCCTAAAAATAGTTTGCAAACTTAAAATGGTTACATAAACTGATACAAACATGCTTTTATCTAGCTGATAAACATGGTCTTAAATGTTACATTCAAATCTACGTTTTATATCATAAGCCTGTTGCTGTGTTCTAAAACCAAATCCGAGACCATGCTAAATCTTACCACCGGAATTTATGAAGCAAATTGAAGTTAGTCTGCAAACTTAGATGCAACTAAAGTTTATTAATGGTTCACAATGACCCACACGTAAATTTGGCTAGAAAATGTTTGCTATAAATTGATTTAATGATTTCTAGGAACCAGCTTCGACTACTGCCTTTGAAAAATAGTATCATGCCTTTGATATGCATTACTCTTTTTCAATGTATTCACGACATCCTGTTGTGATGCTTAGGTTACACACACCGCTAACTATACAGTCAACTAGCTATGGAACAAACCAAAGGCTACCAAGATCGGTTTAGCACTACGTGGCTACAACATGCCTATTCGAAGGCGGCAATCTACGCCATATATCAGAGAAAGGTATGTTCTAAGACAAATAATATGTTATCATAAACATGCATTTCATTACGTACTGAATAATTTTAAAACAAAAAAAAAAGGATGTTCACAGATACAGAACCATAGACATTACCAAGTCTGCTTAAACCCAAAACAAGACTACCCATCCACATAACAAGACTACCCATCCACAAGACTGTTTAAACCCAAAAGATACTCCAGAAAAACCAAGATGAACAGGATCAATACACCATGCCCTTTAGCTTCTCTATGAACAACAGAAGCGACAACTTAACCAATAGCGCTGCGGCTTCCGTCAGATCCTCGGTTTGCAGCTTGGTTAGTTCTGAGATGCTTTGCACACAAGAGTCAAATGGGTATAGAAGCTCCAGTTCTCCAATAACATAATCCCTCTCGGCTACACGAGCTCTGATCTCTTGCGCCGCCTTCACAAGCTCTCCTTCGTCTACCATCACAACACTGATCTCCCTTCGAAACCGGACAATCATCATGTCCCTGACTAGACTGGACCCTGCAACACTAGCGAGTTCTTCACAAAATGGCATGTGTGTTTTCATCCTTTTTTCTGTTTTCTTATCTATACCCTTGGTTTTTTTCAGCTTTGGTTCTAAAGTAAAACTGAGTTACTATGTGTGTATTTTAAAGGAGATATTTACTATAAGTAAGTCAAATTATTACTCTAGCTTATTCAACACACTTGCTTAGTACATTGATTTGACATCCTATAGCAATCAAGCCCATTGAACACTAATGATGTGTTTATCTTCCCCAAGTGCTAGCATTATTTGAGCAATTTTAAACATTTGCCTTTTCATTTTGTCTCTTTTTTTTTTCACTCTTTCGTTTTCCAGCATGCAATTCCATATAATTCTCAGCAATTAAACAGTTCCTGTATATATGAAACCAGTCAAGGAAAAAGAAAAAAAAATGTGAACATCCTCACAACTCCAAAATTTACCTTATTTTTATTTTTTACCAACACTTATTCTTATTCTATACTTGCTTACAACATCTAATTTTTTCCCCCTTGAATACTGCAGGCTCTCTTTTTGGCCATAACGATACAAGGGGAGGGAACATGCCATGACATTATTTTGAACGTTTTTACATTAAAGATAATTCGGTAGAAATATTGTACATTTATTTTACCCATTGTGTGTTGCTTTTAACATAGACCGCGAAAATGGTTACACAAACATTGTAACAATCGCCATACATCGTTAAGTTGGGACCGCTTTCATGTATCAGTAAAAATGACACATTATCTTTAGTTTGTTACGTGAACTAATTGCAGTGTGACAAAGTAGTAGTATTTATTTAAGTAGGTAACATTAAGTACAACTAAATAATACATCGGCTAATAGTACGAAGAAAGTGACAACTAATACACAAGTTAAAAGCATGATTCATTCTAATATGGATTTTAAAAGCTTGATAATCCGGTGAATTTGTTTAAATGAAATACACCTTGATTATAGAAAAAAGCCACGACTATTAATCGTTCTAAAACCAAAAATTATTACCACAAACCGATATTATAAAAAACAGAAAAAAGGAGCCGAACCCCTAGCAACGCGCGGGCTACCCAGATCGTGTAAACTGCTTTAGAAGTTGTTTTAATTATATTTTGCGACGGCAAGGAAAAGTTGTCGAGTAGCTGTAATATCGTTTTACTTGATCCTGCCACTCACAGATTCGATGCAAAAGGTTATTATTTAGATTATTTTGATTGCATCCGTCTCAGGTTCCGCTGCTCCATGCTTTTGGATTTATTTCTTCAACGACTACATGTGGCACAAAAGTACGCAAACGCAAAAGAAAATATTTTTGAGAAAACCCGCTGCAACGCGGCGGCGGGTTTAGTATGCATCACAAAGCTAATTCTACAAGATACGGGTTTAGTATGCATCACAAACCCGCTGCAACGCGGCGGCCGGTTTCGAACTCGTTTAATAAGAAATCCGAACCCTCTAGATCGACATTACACTGGTTTTTGTATGCATCACAAAGCTAATTCTACAAGATACGGACCAGGGCCACTTAATCGTTGAATGATCCAATGCAACACTCACTACTTGATTGTAGGGGTGAAAACGAGCAGAGCCGAGCTCGAGCCTGCCAGAGCTCGAGCTCGGCTCGTTTCGAGCTTTAAATTTTAAGCTCGAGCTCGGCTCGTGGTAAGTTATATAGGCTCGGGCTCGGCTTGTTTATAAGATTTGGCCATGAAAAGTTAAATCTTGGCTCGAGCTCGAGCTCGGCTCGTAATATATGTTTAATAATTAAAATATTATAATGTCTTTTAGGCTCGTTTAAGCTCGCGAGCTTAAACGAGCTTTATATGTAAAGCTCGGGCTCGAGCTCGATTAATAAACGAGCTACAATTTAGGCTCGAGCTCGTTTAAGCTCGGCTCGTTCGAGCTTTTTACCGTTCCGATCCCGAGCTTTTCACGAGCGGCTCGGCTCATTTCCACCCCTACTTGATTGCAACTCGGTAGGAATTAATAACATCTTCTTTTTCATTTTACAATAGAAAAAAAAAAAAAGTAACAAAGAGATGCTATGTAATTCATACCGACTAGTAATCAAGATGGATTTATCAAGAAATGTTGTTTGCAACCTTAAGTGTGAGTGTTGGTCTCAAGTTGTCGATGTCAGTGTTAGTAATTCTATGTGGCTTACCATAAAAATGATACATAGCTAGTTATCTTTACTTCATGTCCATCATTTCAAGGTATCTTTATACATAGCTAGTCGACCCAAGGATCTAGATTCATACGTACATTTGGTTATGCTAAAAGGAGAAGAGTAAGGCGTCAAGAGAGATGTTTTGAAATAAACAATATATCAGGTGTGTCGTCAATTAAAATCCGTTTAGGAATTATATGTCACTGAGTCATGGCTGAGAGGTTTGAATGGGAATGGACGTGGTTTCATAGTATCACCTTTGTTAGCACAAGAATTATGTATTAACATGGCTAGTAAATTTAATATAGGTGTTCGAGCTTTAAAAGTTCTATATAGCTAGCTTATATATCTTCTTAATCGTCAATTAAAATCCTTTTTCAGGGATGCCAATACGTTTACAAGCACTGTGTTTACTAGCCGTAACAATAAAACATGACTCGGGTCATGCAGCTGTCGACCTGTAAAGTAGGAGTTTGAGATCTTGCCATGAGCATTCTCCTTTTGGTTAATTTCATTGTCTGTTCAAAATTGTTATTTGTTAGGCAGGCTTTCAATATCAGATACAGTAGAATTCTATCTTCATCTTTATAAACTAGACACGGAGCCAATAATTTTGTGACTGATATATAGTTTTATATTTATTAATTGTGTCACTTCCCAACATTTAACTACTCCTTTGTAGGTTATAACTTTGTACAAGCATTTTTTATTTAAAAAAGTTATAGCGCAAAATTTTTGGAACCAAAGAAATTCGTGTTTTGCTTATTAGTTCTATAAATAATATATGTTTCTCGTTATCATGCATGTGGGACTGTAGAAGTGATTGTCGTATAAAAGTCTGACAATCACTTTTATAGTCTCACATGAATCATCAGGGCCGTCCCATGAAATTTTTGTGCCATAATCCAAAAATAGGCCCCTAGACTCCGAAATTTGAACTATTTGTAAAACTAGCAAATTGATTCTGGTTTACATAACCTTTTAATATCTATCAACTAGCAACTTGCTAATCATATTTTAGTTAAATACATCGTTTTCTTTCTTTATTATGTGTAACTATAAAATATTATTGCTAAAGCGTTCTTTTTCTAAGACATGTTTCGAACTGAAAATATAGTTAAATGTCAGTTTTGAGTTTAAATGTTACATACTTTGGACAAAAGATTTAAAATAAATACAAAGTTTAAACTTTGAAGTCACCAAATATAAAAGATATATGGACTGAACTTGGACTAAAAATAAAATAGTGGTAAAAAACAAATATTAGTGCACAGTTCACGAAAATGTTATTACAGTATGTACAATAGTACTTTTGTTCGTCTTCTTCCTCAATATCAAGAACCCAAAACCCAAATCCCAGATCTACTTTCTTCCATTAAAACGCATATAGAGATTTTCTTTCACTTTGTTGTATAAATCTTATATTTTCTAGCCTAAAGCATCTTCTAAAGAGTTAAAATCAACCAAAAATGAGCACTGAAGTTTTCAACATCAGAGGCCCCTAAAAATCGGAGGCCCTGTGCGGTGGCCCATCCCGCACATGCTCATTTCCGGGCCTGTGAATCATGTGACGTAATATATGAGAAACATAAAGAAGAAATAATATAAAAACACTTTGTCTAAAAAAAAATATGCTTTATAACTTTTTAAAGTCCAAATGCTCGAACGATATCTTTTTTAACTGATACATATTTTTTTCGCGAGTAACGTTTATATTCAGGTGGCATTGATCGAGACTGCTCTCAACGTGCCTTAATGGTCCTCATGGATATTCTACCTTTGTATGATTTTGATAGGATGAACAACGGCCACGCGATGAGAATACTATTTCACGACCAAAAGATTACCATGTTCAAGTATTCGAAAATGATATTTCATCAAATAATAAGTTTGGGTTGCTATGATTTTGAATTTTAGAGGTTATTATGGTTTGGTGGATGAGAATGTTCATTGTCAATAAGTGTAAAGTGGTACTACAAAAGTAAAGTGGTAAAGAATGACACAATAAATAGCGCATGTGACAATTATTGTACATCATTTCTTCAGAAGAAAGTAATTTTGAAACTTCTATCTTTTTATCTTTTAACAAAATGGATTAATTTCATAAGAGGAGTGATACACCCACTCATATTTATTCACAAAAGAATCCCACACGTTGAGGTGGCGCCGGATGATTGGTTTTTTTGTAGGAGCCACTCTCACAAAAAATCAATCATCACGCGCCACCTCAGCGTGTGAGATTCTTTTGTGGATGAATTTGAGTGGATGTATCATCAGTGATTTCATAATACCCTAACCAACTTTCTTCAGAGTTTATTTTGGGCATTGTGAGACGAGTGTTTTTCATATGATACCAGTTATATTTGAGATAGATAAGAAACTTTCTTAATTTGTCACCAACTTTTTTTTTAGTATTTTCGCAAGTATTTTAGGGTTTGTAGTTATATTGCTTATATTGATTAATTATTTATAAAATTTAAAAAGTATTCACAGGTCATAGAGAAGTTGCTTGTGTCAACAAGTCACTTTGTTTTTAACTCTGGGGACATATCGACATGGAAACTAAGTGTACGTAATGCACCTTTAATTTAAAAAAAAATGAAATGGCGGATTTTATTAAACAACTAGCAAGAAGCTAGATCAAACATTACAAGGAAGCAAAAGAAGGATTTTTAACCAATTTATCCAACTAAATTTAGCCTTGCATCTATATCTACACCAATAAAATGAGCGAGTCACTAAATCGTCAAAAATAACCGCTTTGGAAGGGATACTCGTACCAAATAAACTTTTACTCCGAAAACTCCACACAAGCCCCACAATATGTAGAAAACGCCTTCCAGCGCTTCTCTATGATTAGAATGAATATGAAGATTCAAAAGCCACTCTAATCACTCCTTATATGACGAAAACTCCGAAACACTAACATCCCATCATGTAGCAATCTTACGACAAAGATCTCTCGCCATAAAGCAAGCGTAGAAAATTTGACTTGCAGATTCAACATCCTTACCACATTTTGGACAAAGAATGGATTAAAGAACCAAACTTCTTAGAGAAAGATTAAGCCAAGTAGGTAAGCAATCGAAGCTTACTCTCCATGCAAGAACATTAACTTTAATTAGGAGAGCATTAACCACACTAGTTTTAGATGAAACCTGTTAACTTATGTTCGTCTATGTACCTTCTCACTGAAGCAACATAAAAGACTACCGATCCCACTAGAGACCACGACCATTTGTCTTGCATCACAGGAAATTGAAGTCCACGATGCAAAGAACAACCCAACTTACCATGAGCCAATTTCGCAGCAACTGTAATCTTCTTGCTAGATTTTAACGCGTAAACTCTTGGAAAACGAAACTTGAAAGCAGTGTCTCCCCTCCAAGCTTCCTACCAGAACAAAGTGTTTTTACCATTACCCACCTTTTTCTTAATTAGTAACACAACTTAATCACCCTAGCCCACAAAGAGTTACTTTCATTTCAAAAACGCCAAACCCATTTAATCATTAAAGCACGATTTAATGAAAAGAATCTCGACACACCTAGCCCCCTTTCTCTTTTGACGCCAGAACCCTACTCCATTTTATCCACATCATTTCTTTTCGTTAGACTCAACCCCATTAAAGAAAATGACATCGAATGAATTCCATTCTTTTTAACACTTGTAATGGAACTTTAAACATAGACATATAATAAATTGGCAAAGAACCCAAAACCGATTTGAGAAGAGTTAATCTACCACCGATTGAGAGAGTCTTCATTTTCTATTTTTCCATTTGGAAAAACGAGATAATAATCTATTCACAATCTCGTCCCAATAGTTTATTCGAGACATCAAGCCACCAATTTTTATGCATAGATAAGAAAAATGAGGTTTAAAAGTCAAACACTTATTAGCTACTCGATTCACTTTATCATCATCTACTGATATCCCAACAATTTACTTTTGTGCAAGTTGATACGAAGACCAGAAGCTCGATAAAAACATTTTTGCGCATGCACCTACTTTTTTTCTAAAATGCAACTTTAGTTTAGCCCAAAAGTTTTTTATGGTGTAGATTTTATTACTTAAAGATAAAAGTAATCATTTTCCATTTGGAAAGACGAGATAATAATCTATTCACAATCTCGTCCCAATAGTTTATTCGAGACATCAAGCCACCAATTTTTATGCATAGATAAGAAAAATGAGGTTTAAAAGTCAAACACTTATTAGCTACTCGATTCACTTTATCATCATCTACTGATATCCCCAACAATTTACTTTTGTGCAAGTTGATACGAAGACCAGAAGCTCGATAAAAACATTTTTGCGCATGCATCTACTTTTTTAAAAAAATGCAACTTTAGTTTAGCCCAAAAGTTTTTTATGGTGTAGATTTTATTACTTAAAGATAAAAGTAATCATTTTCCATTTGGAAAGACGAGATAATAATCTATTCACAATCTCGTCCCAATAGTTTATTCGAGACATCAAGCCACCAATTTTTATGCATAGATAAGAAAAATGAGGTTTAAAAGTCAAACACTTATTAGCTACTCGATTCACTTTATCATCATCTACTGATATCCCCAACAATTTACTTTTGTGCAAGTTGATACGAAGACCAGAAGCTCGATAAAAACATTTTTGCGCATGCATCTACTTTTTTAAAAAAATGCAACTTTAGTTTAGCCCAAAAGTTTTTTATGGTGTAGATTTTATTACTTAAAGATAAAAGTAAATTTGTGCATCACCCTTTCAAAATGGGTGTTGATAATCACATCATCTTTTTTTATACATACACCACATTGTATAATAATGTAATGCACACTGTACAACACTGTAATGCATAAATGTAGTGTATGTATAAAAAAAATGATGTGTTATCAACACCTTTTCAAAATAATAGGACTGACCCTACCATTTATCTTATCAAACTTGTTGCCAAACATATATAACTCAAGACTATTATATTGGTGCTTTGCACACTTTATAAAATGATTAAGACACTCCAATTAATTGTGTTTGGACATTTATACCCTCACATGGGTGAAAGTGTAAGGTAACTGTGAGGGTATAAATGTCTAAACACAATTAATTAGGATTGTCTCAATCATTTGATGAAGTGTGTAAATCATCTTCCATTATATTTGAAAGGTGATTTACATATTATAAATTTTGATTGACACATTTTAATCTACATGTACAATAAGCTCTTATAATATATGTACAACTGTCTACTGCAAAAAATAAAATATGTCAATCAAAAAATAAAATGTGTAAATCAACTCGTATTATATTTGCTTGCTACCCAAGTACCCAACTCATCTAAACAGTTAATTTGTTTGGTTCAAATCAAACCCCTATCCAAATGATCATGTTTTGATGTGTCTATATTTACCTCAAGTTGAAATCAAAAAATTGGTGTTTTCGAATGAGGTTCAAAGGTGGTGTAGCCCTCGGTTTTATATGCGGTTGGTGCCCATACATCCCACTTTATGGATCATTGATTTTTATTTTTTTAAGGGTGTGTTTGTTTGATTAAGATGTTTTGGGTCTGAATCTGACTACCACATCTTACTGGTAAGAGGTGGGTAGAAGGTCTAAATCTGAACGAAATAATGTTGTTTGTTTTTGTATAATTGTGTGAATGATTGTAAGTGCTCGTTTTTGCAATTTGTTTATTAAACCCGAATGCGATAATAAATAACTTATGTAAATATGAAACAAGACTTTTTATCATAAATATAACATAGTTAATAAGCAATTAAATATATTATATAAAGTTTACAAAAGCAGTAAGAGGCAGTAGACAAGTCTCCCACCTCTTAACTGCGAGTAAGATGTTATATGTCTAACTGGGTCTTACTCAAAAGAAAAAAACAAACAAGAAAAACGTATGTCCACCTCTTACTGGTAAGAGTAAGAGGCCTAGTAAGATTTTTTTTTTTAAAAACAAACACACCCTAAATGTACTTGAAAGAGAAAATACTTTTATGGAGTAACGACTTTTTTTTTGCAGATGTTAGTTATGCCATCCTATATTATGACATGATAAATGATATGATGTCGATAGATTCTTAAACTGGATGGCAAAAGGTGGTACTATTGATACCCCTAGCATCCTTTTTACTTGTAATACCTTTTTTGGTCAATCATTTTATTTTTTATTAATATTACAATATAGTTTTTATCATTTTTTGTTCCATATTTTTTTATTTTTTTTTATCAATTTATGTTCCGTTTCTGTCAATATTTATATTTTATGTTTTGTGCTTTCCATTTTATAGTTTTGCAATAAAAAAATAAATACAAATAAAAAAAGTTAGAGGGGTATTACTTGTAAAATAGAAGGGTACCAATAACCATACCCATTGCAAAAACTAGTAAACGCACAGTCTACTAAGACTAGTGTTGCAATCGAGTCGCATTCGGATTCACCTATTCGGATTCACGGGTTGGTGGGTTAGTATAAACACTACCTAAACACGACATATTTATTAATTGTATCAAGAAACTCAACCATAACTCATACTTACATTACATGTATGACCTGTTTTACATGTTTAAGTAAATAGGTCAAGCGGTGAATAAGGTTGATGGTTCGTCGATTTTAACTAGTTTAAATGAAAATTGATATAAGGATATAAAAATAACATAGAAATAACTATACGTAAATTTCGATGATCTCTGAGTTATAATCGTAATTCAATTATATTAAGTACATAACAAATTACATTAATCCAAATCCAACATAAAACCCAAGTTATATATATTGTTTTTAGAGGTTTATATACTTAAACTGGTTCACAAGTCGACCTGTTTAATACTTACGCAACCCAAACATGACATGTTTAGTAAATGGGTTAGATTGGTTGACTTATTTTTGACCCAAACCTGTTTAACCTCAACTCAAACATGTTTAACTTCGTGTCAGGTTTTTTATAGGGTGAAAAATCACCTTCACACCACCTATCACGTGCGATCACTATAAAGACCTCCACCATCACTTTTTTGTGTGTGCACATACTGATGGTGCACAATCTTTATTTTTATTTCTTTTGTTTGTGAGTCTGTTGGGTATATTACGAGGTATGTTTGTATAAGGTGGGTAATTTTTATATTTTTTGTTTAGTGGTGACTATAAAAGGTAAAGGTGGTGATAGTGGTGGTGTGTTGAATGGTGATGTGGCGCTAACGTGGAGGTGGTCAAAGTGGTCACCATAAAAACTAGTCTAAAGTGAAGAAGTTTGTTCGATTTATATGAAAATGGTATTTTTTATTATTGGTAGCGTATCAATATTAGTGGATCAAGCCCACTAAATATATGCACAGATCAAGCCCATTACCAAGACCCATCAATAAACACTTGATAGCGGCCCGACTATAATCCCAGGCCATCCTTGGCTTGATGAAGCTCATCAGGCTATGCTGAATGCGTAGTACAAAGGCTCTCCGACTGTAACTAACGATCAAGATGTACCATCTGACATAAGTTACTGGGACGCTCGACAAGCACTACTTTGTACGAGCCAAGGAAGAGAGTCCACATGTCTTGCTTGTCTGCTCTTTAGATGATCAACACGTGGCTTCTTCACAGCCGTTGATCATCCCTCAAGAGTTTATCTCTAAACCTTACTCGCCTCTCTATAAATAGAAGGCTTCACAACACAACTTCACAAGTTTCACACACTTGGGCAAATACCTTCACACACGCAGTCTAAAAATGGTCTTTATTTAAGTGTTACCCAAGCTTCTTGATCTCAATCAATTCATCTGGTCCGTACCGTTCAACACGGGAAACCAAACAATAAAACCATCCCAACCCATTCTTAATACCGATTTGCATATCATACTTAAACATGACGCCATCCGTGGGGACATGATACAAAATAGCCACAAATTTCTCCCAAAATTTTCACCTATTTTCACTCATTTCTCACTCAAAAACCTCGAATTTTTTCCTTCTTACTCAAGTTTCTTAACAAAACATGTGTGGTGAACAACCACCTCAAATTTCAGACATAACCAGTGACCACCTAGATCCAGGTGGATGACCTCACTCACACATAGGAAGGTCGACAAACACTTGAAAATAAGGACTACAAGTTAGCTAAAAATCTCATAAAAAGGCCATCAAGGTAAGTGCATGCAACAATGACCTTGTTAGCTTGCATACGAAACTCTCTCAAGGAGGACCCACACGGTCCCATGACGAACATCAAGTTCTCAGCCCAACTTCTCAAGTCAGAATTCTTTAGAAGGTCAGGGGTCAGAGTTGCGCAAAGGGCGCTGGGGTGTCAGGGAAAAGAGCTACATCACATCCAGGTCGTGTCATACCGCGTCAGCTTATCTGAAACAACTCGCAAAGCAAAACGGTTGGCTAGTTCTTAGGTAAACGGATTCCAATCTACTTACCCTTTCCGCATTACTAGATATATAGCAGTCAGGCAACACCATCACTTAGTAACAACCCTCATGGTAACATGACTATAAGCGTGATTCAAAAAGACACCCCGAAACCATTGCCTAGCCCCTCCCCTCAAAGCAGTACTCACCCTCCTCTATGCCTAGCTCAAGCTCCCACTAAAAATTAACACCTAGTCTGGTCATATACTAGAACACTCATAAAGGGAAAGCAAAACCATTTCTCTAATCTACCTGCCCTAGATACTTTAAAACAAGCACCCCCAGGGCTGACTCCATCAAATAGATACACATGCATTCTTACCCTGATAACCAACCCAGGGTAAGTAACACCAATCATTTAACGCAAGACACCCCTAGTGAACAAGTAGGAAGTATACACATAATCCAATCATGGCACTCAGACAGAAAAAGAAGTAGTGAGGTTATGGAGGACTAGCAGCGTGTCCCATCACGAAGCATTTCATGGGACACCTTTATACCAACATTGTAACACACCCAAAATATCGCAGTGGAATATTGTGTCACTATTGTTTTACTTCTTTGTTCACAACACAAGTTATAGAAAACAAAGTCTAAATAAGACATTTTGAAAAATTACTATTCAATAAATAATATCATAGTTATAACAAGAGGTCCTAAAGTATAGTATTACAGTTTTACAAAAATAATATCAAATGGTAAAGTATAATGCATCCACGTCTTCAAATCATGTCATGCGACACTAATGCTCCAAGCCAATGCTAATTCCTTACGAACCTGTGATAAACATTCTTAAAATGTAAACACAAAGGTTGAGTGAATTCGTAGGTTTAAGTACGTAAAAATAGTGATCACAAGATTTCAAATTTAAGAGACGATGGGTTATGTTGTTATACACCCATAATTCAAAAACAGTTCAAGCACATAATCTCAAGTAGATAATTCTAAGTACCAATAATAATATTGATATAACACATAATTTCAAGTACACAATTTCAAAGATCAATAAAGACAGATATAGCACATAGTTTCAAGCACATAATTCCAAGTACGTAATTCCAAGTATCAATAAAAAATGATATAGCACATAGTTTCAAGCACATAACTTCCAAGTACGTAATTCCAAGTATCAATAAAAATTGATATAACACATAATTCCATGTACATAGTTCCAAGTAATAATAAAAATGATATAGTACATAATCAATTTTCAAGCAATTACGATCGTAGAAAAATTAGCATGTATCTAACCCCAAGTAGTTTATAAAATAGTCAAAATGAGTATAAGTGGGGCTATGAACTCACCGAGAGAAAAGTGATAAGCAGTGTGCAAGTAAAGTGAGGAATGAGCCGAGAAAGTCCTACGAGCAACCTAAAATTATACATTGTGTCTTAGGTTCAAAATTGACATTATAAATATATAAACATGCTTAATATAGTGTTAGGAATTATTTAAAATTAATGTAATAGTATAGAGCGGTTCCTACTGATAAGGTTCCTGCTGTTAGTTTTATTGTTTCTGCTGATAGTGCAGTTTCTGCGTTAGTGTAGTTCCTGCTGATAGTAGTGTTTCTGCGGATAGTAGTATCCGTATTATTAGTAATTAGTTAGGATATGCATGAGTTATATTAGGAAGAGATAATGCATATCTTTTACACGTTTTGTAAACAGTTGTATTAGGGTTTCTTATAGTATAAAAGAAACTTGTGGCTATGAGTTATGTACGTGATTGAAAACATTCTTAGTGAATTAATATAGATCCATAGAGGATCAAAGTTTTTATTTGTTATTATCTTCTTTAACTCTTGTGTTCATATTCCGCGTGAGCATAAGTTTATTAGAGGTTCTCCATAGTTTACTTGTGATTACACAAGTATTCTATTTGTTTCTTAAAGGCTCTAAAGATCTATCTAGGACTGATCCAACAAGTGGTATCAGAGCCTAGTGAGAATCTCTCTAACAATGTCGGATGGAGAAGATGATATGGAAAATCCTGAGAGCAACACTCAGACTCAAACAGTTCAACAAGTTGTTACCACCACTATGTCTAACAACAATGCTAAGTTTCCCTATTATAAGAAGGACGAATATGATATCTGGGCAATGAATATGGAAAATTGGATCGCCAACAGTGATTACCATCTCTGGAATGTTGTCCTGAAAGGTAACAGTAAGAAGAAGAAGGGAAGAGATACTCTAGGGAACGTGATAATTCTTCCTGCATCAACTAATGATGAACATATTGCACTTCAGAGGGAAACCAAGGCAAGAGCTATCTTGCTCCAAGCACTTCCAGATGAACATATGGGTGATTTTCATCACCTTGATGATGCAAAGGAAATCTGGCGAGCAATCAAGGCAAGGTTTGGAGGTAATGAATAATCCAAGAAGATGAGAAAGACAATGCTCAAGCAGAAGTTTTAGGATTTTAAGATTTCTGAAGATGAAGGCATACACAAGGGATATTACAGGTTTCAGAATATCTTGAGCCAACTTAATCAGATGCATTCAAAACCTAACAATGAAGACTGCAACACCAAGTTCCTAAGGGCTCTACCTTCTTCCTGGAGGCAGGTGTGCCTTACTCTCAAGGAAAAGGGTGGCCTTGAATACTTAAGCTTTGATGACTTGTACAATAAGCTCAGGACTCTTGAAATTGACATCAAGGCTCACCCAAGTTACTCTCTCACTCCAGAAAATTCAGCATTTGTTAGTACTACAAGTGCTAATACCAAGATATCATATCCTGATAGTCCCATCTGATCATCAGCAGCAACCACAACATACACCTCTTCTGGATCAATAAAACCAAATTCTAGTAATGTGATGGAAGATGTGCTTTATTCATTTGTTGCTGATAGTGAACCTCAACAGTAGCTGGCCTATGAGGATTTTGATCAGGTGGATAAGTGGGACTTGGAGGAGTTGGACATAAAGTGGCAGATGGCTATGCTTTCTGTAAAAGTCAACATGTTTGAAAAGAAGTCTGGAAGGAAGATTAGTTTCCAGGGAAGGGATGCAGCCAGGTTTGACAAGAAGAAGGCCAGGTGTTATGAATGCAATCAATTGGGTCACTTTGCCAGGGAATGCCCAGATAAGAAGGGAAGTGACAAGAAAAGATACTCTGCATTCAAGCTCAAGTAACATGAGGAACCTAAAGCTCTGGTGTCTGTAGATTCTATGCTTGATTGGACTGCTCATGAGACTGAAGAAAAGGAGGGTAGTTCTTCTCAGTTTGGAATGATTGCTGAGACTGGAGATGCTGCTGAGGAATTTGCCCTAATGGGTATCTCATCTCAGGTAAATACTTGTATATTTGGTTGTAATGATAAGTATGATGCCCTTAAAAGGGAATTTGATGACCTTGATGGCCAATATAAAGAATACTTTATTCAGGTTCAATCCTATAAAAATACTGTTAAAACTTTGGAAAAACAAAAGGTTTGGTACCAACAAAATCAATTGGCCAGTGAAGAGAAAATTAGGGTGCTAGAAAGAGATTTAGAAAACACCACTAACATATTAAAATTTACTGAGAATGAAAGTGTAAAAGTAAACTTAGAAAAAGAGGATCTAAAGGCTAAGTTAGAAAGTGAGGTGGCTAGACATAAACAGTGGCAAGAACAATCTAAGCATCTATCTAATTTATGGAATAGTTCTGTGTCTGTAAAAGCTAAGATTGGGTTGGGATTCAAGGACTATATAGGTCCAGATGATGTATATGACCCTAATGACTATAGTGTTTTTGACCCTGTCACTGATGCTGAGGAAGAAGAGTATCAAAAACCTATTAAGTTTTTAAAAGAAGGAGAAATGCATTCAGTTTCTTCATCTATAAACGGAATTGTTAGGCCACCCTCCCTAGACACAGACTTTGATGAATCACATATGACCTATGGCCAAAAGTCTAATAACTTATCCGAAACTGGCAGTGAAACTAATGACTTGGTATCTTGTTCTTTCAGTGATAAGACCTCAGAGACCCATTCCAATGAATTTGCCAGTTGTGATTCAAGTGACAAGTCTGCATTACCCAAGCCCCTTGAACCTGCCCCAAAGAGTTCTGCTGATGAATCTACTTCAAAGACAACTTCTTTTAAAAACATTTCTTGTTCTTTTAATTCTATTAAGGGCAATTCAGTTTTTTGGTTGTGGTTTGAATAAGTTTGTTTTCAATAAGACATCTCATGTTATGAACAAGCCTTTTAAGAAGAAATCCTGTTTTGTTAGTGGTAGTACATTTCATCTTATTAAAGATTGTGATTTTTATGAGAAACAAATAGGTGTGTGTACTGACCAACAGAAAGCCCAATCTACTGGTCGACCAGTTCCTGCTGGTAAGCCAGTTCCTACTAATAACCCAGTTACTGCTGGTAAGTCAGCAGCTGCTGGTAAACCAGTTCCTGCTGGTAAGCCAGTTTCTGCTGATAGACCCTTTCCACCATATTGGAGAAGAAATGTTCATAGGCCATTAATCAGACCTACAAGCACTTATTTTCAAAATGGATATTGGCCTGTTTATAATGACCCATTCTATAAAGGGGGGCCAGATGGGATACTGCTGTTAAGCCCTCAGCAGGTTGCTCTTGGAGTCAATGCAAACCACACTTAATGAAGGAATCCAAGAACAATGGTGGATCTCATCAATCTACATGTTTTTCATCTATGATCCACAAGGCAGGCCCAAGTCAGTCATGATTTGGGTCTCCATGAATACTAATGTTGTTGTATATTTTTCTAACTTGTAAGATGATCCTCATAAGAATAAAGATTTAGGTATTGTTGATAGTGGGTGTTATAGGAGTATGACAGAGAAAAGAGAAAGACTGCATGATTTTATTTCTCGACATAGAGGCACTGTTACTTTAGGAGGAGGAGATGGCAAGATAACTGGGAAAGGAACCATTAGGACCTCCAAGCTGGACTTTGAAAATATGTATTATGTGAAAGAACTTAGAAACTTCAATCTATTTTCTGTGTCACAAATCTGTGACAAGAAGAACAGTGTTCTTTTCACTGATAATGAATGTCTTGTGCTTTCTAAAGACTTTCAGATACCTGATGACAGTCAAGTAGTACTAAAGGTTCCAATGAGACATAATTTTTATACATTCAATCTCAATGATGTCCAGCCTGAAGGAGATTTGGCTTGTTTGGTGGCAAAAGCATCCTTGGATGAATCTAACAAATGGCATAGAAGGATGGTTCATGTAAACTTTAAAACTATCAACAAGCTGGCTAAACATGGTTTGGTCCATGGACTTCCTCCCAAAGTCTTCACTAATGAGCATAATTGTGTGGCCTGCAACAAGGGAAAGCAACACAAGGCTTCTTACAAGTCCATTAATGCAGCCAACACAATATCAGAAGCTCTAAAGCTTCTTCACATGGACCTCTTTGGTCCTACATCTATCCGATGTATTGATCACAAGTATTATTGTCTGGTGGTTACTGATGACTACAGCAGGTTTTGTTAGGTATTCTTTTTGGGGACAAAGGATGAAACATTTCAGGTTCTTCAAACCTTTATTGCCCTGATTGAAAACCAGCTGAAGAAAAAGGTTAAAGCCATAAGGCGTGACAATGGGACATAGTTCAAAAATGCCAAATTGATAGAACTCTGTGGATCTAAGGGGATAAAAAGGGACTACAGCAATGCCAGGACTCCTCAATAAAATGGAGTTGCTGAAAGGAAAAACAGAACCCTTATTGAAGCAGCAAGATCTATGCTTGCTGACTCTAAGTTACCTACCATGTTCTGGACTGAAGCAGTCAGCACTTCCTGTTATGTTTTGAATAGGGTTTTGATAACTAGTCCTCACAATAAGACACCTTATGAACTTCTGTCTGGGCATATTCCTACCATTAGTTACTTTAAGCCTTTTGGTTGTCATGCGACTATCTTGAACACCAGTGATCATTTGGGAAAATTTGAAGGGAAAGCTGATGATGGATATATAGTGGGTTATTTTTCTCATGGTAAGGCTTACAGGGTGTATAATATATCTGCCAAAAGGATAGAAGAAACACTGAATCTGAGATTTCAGAAGGATAAACCTAATGTTCAGGGAGCTGGTTATGAATGGTACTTTGATCTTGACTATTTAACTGGTCATTTAGGTTATATTTGTTTCAAATCTAATCATTCTGCAGGTCCACAAGTTTCACAAACTAACAGTGCAGGTTCCTCAGATGATGATTCAGACTCAGATTGTGATTAACAACTTATTGTTGTTCCCTCTTTTCCTACTAACCATTTATCAGGTACTGAAGATAAGGATTCTTCTGATGTAACTCAAAGTGATTTAGGGTATGCATTAGAGCTTGTGAAGTTTCAACGCCAAGAGCATGCGGCTAAGGATGATGCTGAAAATTTTGGTTATGAATTCTCCACAGACACAGAGGAACTCTTAAGGCAGGAAACTATTGAAGCCCACAGGAACCTTGAAGCTGCTGATAATACTTCTGTTTCTGCTGGTAATGCTACTGTTCCTACTAGTCAGGGTGCGGCTGGTAATGTCAATTTTGCTGGTAGTGGTTCAGTTGCTGCTGATATCAATTCTGCTGGTAGTGTTCCCGTTCCTCCTGGTAGTGATACTGTTTCTGTGGTTCCCTCAACTACTCCATCTGTTGATTCTCTGGGTTTCAATGATTATCCTACTCGATTTCCAAGTCCATCTGATCTAGCCAATTCCCAATATTCAAGCTCTGAGTTGGAAGGTATTCATCATCTGTCAAGAACGTGCATTTTTTTATTTTTCTTCATATGATGATGATTTTGGCCCTACTATTAATAACCTGCCAACCTCAGTTGATGTTAGTCCTAATGCTACTAAAAGGATTAACACTGTTCATCTACAATCTCTGATTATTGGTGATCCTACTTCATCTGTTCAAACCAGAAGTAAGGTGAAGAAGACAAGATTTGGAAAAACTGCATTTCTCAGTTATATTCAGGATCAACATAGGAACAATCACATAGAATATCATCATTGTCTATTTTCTTGTTTCCTCTCACAAGTTGAACCTACCAGTGTAGCACAGGCCCTTGCAGACTCAGATTGGGTTGCTGCTATGCAGGAAGAAATGCAACAGTTCTTAAATCAAAATGTCTGGAAGCTTGTTCTATTGCCTAATGGGAAGTATGCAATTGAGACAAAGTGGATTTTGAAATGTAAAAGAGATGCAAGGGGGATTGTGGTAAGAAATAAGGCTAGGTTGGTAGCTCAAGGTCACAGGCAAGAAGAGGGAATTGATTATTATGAAGTCTTTGCTCCAGTAGCAAGAGTTGAGGCTATTAGACGTTTCTTAGCTTTTGCTTCCTATATGGGCTTCATGGTTTATCATATGGATGTTAAAAGTGCCTTCCTATATGGTGAAATTGAAGAGGAGGTGTATGTGACTCAACCCAATGGCTTTGTGGACCCACACAATCCAGATCTGGTTTACAAGGTGGTTAATTAAAGCACTCTATCGGCTTCATCAAGCACCAAGAGCATGGTATGCTAGGCTGTCTTCATTCCTACTAAAGCATGGTTACAGGAGGGTGCTATGAAGAACTCCAGGGATATCATCTTGGTCCAAGTATATGTGGATGATATTATTTTTGGATCCACTAAGGAGGCTTGGTGTAGAGAATTTGAGGAGTTGATGAAAAGTGAGTTTGAAATGAGTGCAATGGGGGAGCTTACATTCTTATTGGGCCTACAGGCTAAGCAGCAGCCAGATGGTATTTTCATCCATCAAGAGAAATATGTCCAAGACATCCTCAGGAAGTTTGATTTGGAACATGTTAGGACTGCAACTACTCCTTATGAAGCTCCAAAGCCTAAGTCAAATAATGAACCAGATGATGCCGTCAATGTCCATCTTTACATATCTATGATAGGTTCGCTCATGTATTTGACAGCTTCAAGGCCTGATATTATGTTTGCAGTCAGTGCTTGTTCTAGGCATCAGGTTACTCCATTGACTTCCCACTTGAATGCAGTCAAGAAAATCTTCAAGTATCTCAAAGGCCAGCCTAAATTGAGTCTTTGGTATCCTAGAGATTCTCCATTTATGATGGAAGCTTACAGTGATAGTGACTATGCTGGTGCAAATTTTGATAGAAAATCTACTACTCGGGGATGTCTGTTTTACGGGTAGGAGATTAATCTCCTGGCAATGCAAGAAGCAGACCATTGTGGCCACATCCTCTACTGAAGCAGAATATGTTGCTGCTGCTAGCTGTTATGGTCAGGTACTCTGGATACAAAATCAGTTATTAGACTATGGGTTCAATTTTATGAACACAAAAATCTTTATTGATAACTAAAGTACCATTTGCATTCTTAAAAATCCAGTTTTTCATCAAAGAATCAAGCACATTGAAATTAGGAACCATTTTATCAGAGATGCAAATGAAAAACATCTTATTCAAGTGCTTAAAATCCATACTGATGATAATGTGGCTGATTTGTTAACTAAAGCTTTTGATGGCCCTAGATTTCAATTTTTGGTTGTCCATATTGGCATGATCAACCCCTGATTGTTGTGTTTGAAGAGAGGATTATGCCTAAGGGGAGGATTTATTGTTGTATAATTTGTACATTTGTGTATATTCTTTGTATATTCTGTATACTTCTAACAGTTTTGCAGATTAAAGTCAAACACTTAATCAGTTTCAATGAGAGTTAAAGAGAAACATGGAAGTCTTTTTATTTATAATAAGAACTACATTAATAGATGCAATTTTACAAGAGTTCTTCCATTACATTCAAGACATACTGATAAAAGACAAGACATCAACAAAAGATAAGACAACTCCTAACTCCAGCTGCCAACCACAAGAAATCTACTCCATGGGATTCATCCTCTTTCCCCACTCAGGCATCCTCTGATTTTGTTTCCCCCGCCTACTGATCAAATCCCGCACTCTGGGACAGGCAAGACCAATCACTTGTTGTCTTTTTTGAGGATTCTTGTTGGAGGGACCTAGCCTTGGAACTAAAGGACCTCGAACTGGAACAGCTGAAGCTAACACTTGAGCAAGGGGAGCAACATTCAAAGGTCTGGAAGATCCACCTGTTTCGCCATCAGTCTCTGAATAAGCCGACACAAAGCTTGGCATGGAGTTAAGCTCAGAGCTGGAATCTTCATACCCCAAATGTAAAGGTGGAGTAGGTAGATCCTCTGAAGAAGTACCTACTGGTGCTGGTGAAGGAGGAGGGTTTGTGTGCATGAAGGTAACACTAGTGTTCTTAGGATGGAAATAGTTTAACCATCCATCATTATATGGTAGACTCATTGAGGAATATGAGGAAATCTCAATCGGTGAGTCGGGTGAGTTGCTCATGCTGATGATTTTGATGGATGATTCTTTGAAAATCGTTTGAAGTGTTTGGGTTATTTGTGTTGTATGGTTGAGGGTTTCTTTTATAGTCAAAGTCTTATTGTAATCTAACCCCTATACAATTTATGAAAGTAATTGTTCGGTTGGTGTATGAGTTAATGAGGGTTAAATCAACAGAAGAATTAATGCGCAGTTAATAATAAAAGAGTTGACTTTTCTTCATTCCTGCTGATAATGTGATTGATCCTGCTAATGGGTGATGATTCCTGCTGGTAGCGTTGAATGGTAATTGCGGTCAAACTTTAGGTGGTTTCTGCTGTTTAACTAAATGGTTCCTACGGATTGACTTTTGGATGCTGCTGGTTTTGTAGAATTGGGAATTTAATACGGGATTAAATTAAAGTCAAATTGGTCAAAGATTCTTTGCGAGATATTTGCCAATTTGAATGGCTATTTTGAGTAACTTATTTAAATAGCCAATTACAGTTATCCCACGACCTAATTAACCAATTCCCTCTCATTTTCAACCAACCCATTAAGCTTCTCGTATTATTGAAATGGTGACACTTGCGTTCAAAGGGGATCATAATAAAGTTGCGTTTTTGGAAAGAGCTAAAGGAAGTGATGTTTATGATCCTATGGTTGATTTCATTCTGCGCTAAAAAATCAGGTACACCCTAACTCATTGTCCATCTGTTGTTTATGACTCATTGGTCAAGCAATTTTGGGCCACTCCTTATGATCGATCTCCTGAGGGTATGCCCAAAGAGATTGTGGCCATTATTGATGGACATGAATGTGTCATCACTGAGTCTCTTATAAGGACTCTGTTGCAATTAAATGATGAAGGAGGTGTTTTTGAGAATAATAGGGAGGAAATAATCAATGGTTTGGCCAGTTTAGGGTATCCCACTGATGGGAAGTTTATATGGTATAAAAATAAGTTTTGCCCTAAATGGAGATTTTTGGTTCATATCCTTCTTCAATGTTTAAGTCCTAAGTCTAGGGGTTGGGATCATTTCTCCAGATCAATTGCTACTGCTATAATTTGTTTGGCCCAAGGTAGAGATTATAACTTTTCCAGGTACATCTTTGAGGAAATGCTTAAAAACATAAAGGATACCAAACATAATTTTTTAATATATCCTAGGTTTCTTCAGATAATATTAGGCATTGAGACCTCAGATCAAACCCCAAGAGCAGTAGGGAAATTGACTGCCAAATTATTTGCTACCATGAGGACCAATTTTTCTGGAGAGCATAGACCCTTATTACCTACTATGTTGCCCATTGGCAATGAAGGTGCTGGTGCAGCTGATGCTGCTGGTGGCAATGTGCCATCTATTGATGAGGTTGTTGGTGGCACTATGCCACTCATCCCTGATGCTGATGATGCCTCTGCATCAGATACAGCTGATATTGGGGCCGGCCTCCAATGCTCCTGATGCAACTGCATCAGTTGCTACTGATGACCAGCAACCCCCATCTCCTACACCAATTTCCCCACTGATTCACGCTAAACCATCAAGTTATCTCACACAAGCCAGCCACTTGTGAATGGCCGACCGTAAGAAACTTAAAACAGTCTGGAAACGAATGCAATGAAGATCAGGAGAGTATAGTGTTTCCCCGGGTCGTTATGTCCCAGCGAGCTATGCGATGAATCACCAAACGAATAGTGATCGAGAGATTTGAACGGAAAAAGGGATTTGAATTATTATAACTACAGAAATAGCCTATAATTACAAAGGCTTAAATGCAAATTAAAGAAAATTAAAAAGATAAAAAATATTAAATAAACGCTATCACTATTTGCAAAATGATGTTTTTTGTTTTATCTTTTATAAAACTTAAATTAAAAACTACGCGACGTACAAATGAAAATATGAAACTGAAACAATATAAATCCTAAAAATATGAAAATGACATTTTTACCAACCTAATGATAAAAGAAAATTTATAGAAAAAGAAAATTATTTTTATAACTATTTATCTAATTATTATTAATTAAAAACTATTTTTAACTATTTAATAATAGCCTTAAATACAAGAAAATATGAAATAAAACTAGAAAAATAAAATTATGACTTGAAAAAATCTAAAATAACAAAAGAGAATTTTCAAAACTATTTTTGTATTTTTCTGATTATTTTTGTATTTTCTATGAATTAAAAACTATTAAAAACTAATTAAATTACTTAAAAATACAAATTTAACTAAGACAAATCTGGAAAAATATTTTTTTGACTTTTTATATTTATCTTAACTTAATAAAAATGAAAAATTATTTTTTTGAAACTTTTCTTAATTAATTATATTAAATGCTAATTAAAAAGGCCTAAAAATTGATTTAAATCAAGAAAAATAGCAAACTGACTTGGAAAAATCTGAAAAATTCAAGAAAAGTCTAAAATAATGTTTATAATCTAGGAAAAATATAAAAACAAGGGGTTATGTGTGAGAAAATGAAACTGCTATGCAAAGTGCTTATAAATAAGCACTTATGAAAAGCCAAAAGCCACAAATAAGCTACCAAACTAAAACAGAAGCTATAATATGTTAAAAGTACCAAAATACAACAAGTATCAACTAGCTTAAACCACTGGAATGCAAGTTACACAGATTTGGCTTATTTGAGTATAAGTGCAAAAACAGTTAGAGGCTACTACTTTTGAGCTTAAGTACAAGCTTCCCAATAAGCTAAAATTTAAAACCAAGAGTTGGAACCTAACTTAGACCTGGCTAACTACTTATGAACCAAATACCAGACCTAGACAAGCTCTTATGAGCTCTGTGCAAGATCTGCAAGAACTGCACAACACCTGTGCAGTTCAGTGCTCTGTGCACAGGGCATATAAGCCCATCTTGACCAGCTGATTAGGGGCTTATAAAAAATTGACAAAATTCTTCAAAAATGATAATAACAAAATAGACCAACTGAAGTTTTAAAACATCAAGTTTCACTTGATTTGGCTCAGAAATGAGTCAATGAAAAATCCTCTCAGTTGGGCTCAAAACTGGTTTTTCATGTTTTTGACTTTTGAAGTAAAATTGAAATGTTGACTTTTGTGAGATTTGAATCCAATTTGAGGACTGATTATGAAGTATTATGATGAAATAGAACTACTGAAAGCTATGTCTATGAATTTTAAACACAAAACAAGAGTTTGATTCTTTAAAATCTCAACAGTTAAACTTTCAAGACAGATTCAATAAGATTTGACTTTGAGAGTGTGCAGGCACAAACAACTGACTCAAATGAGTCTAATTACTTATTTTAAGACAAATAATGCAATAGCCAAGTACAAACAAAGACTCAAACTCAGCTTACATACTGATCCAAACACACCTTTAACCCACTGATTTGCAAATAAAATGAGATAACCACTGATCCAACTTGTGCAGACAATCAAAATGAATCTAGGTGACCTAAATACAACTAATCAAACAGGTTTGAACTAGTTATAACTACAAATACAAGATATGCATTGAAACTTTGTAAATCACTTACAATAGGTCCTTAGCCACAATGGCTTGAGATTAAACAAACACAGAACCTCTATCCTATTTCTATCAACCCATTAGAGTCTAAATCAACCCAAATCCAGCACTGCATCAACCATTACCCATTTCCATTTCAATTTTGATCCAGTTTGACTTTCTTTGACCAAAACCCAATTTTGCTTGAAACTAAAATGTAAGCTTATAAAAAGCTTTAAGTAGCTTATAAAAGCTTATTAGAACTTAGAACTGAGCTATTTGAAGCTTGAATGTTGGAAACTGAAACTGAAATATTCAACAGTAAACACAGAAGTATGAATTTGAGATAAACTTTGAAACTGATGCTTAAAGTAGATTATATTGATAATATAACTTGAGTTTGATACAAGAAAACAAAATATTACATCTGTTACACTTAGCTAAAATTTTTAAGTTAAAAACGACATTGATAAAATTTTAAAAACTACAAGACTCTCTTTTCTTGCTTCTTATTGCTTCTTTTTATACACCAAACTTCTTCTCTCCTCTTTCTGAGCATATCCCACTAATAATCAGGGCCATTGGATTACTTGAATTCATCTTAGCCGTTTGATTGGATTTTGGCGCCAAAATGCTTTTATCCATCTGTGGGTTGAGTGAAGGGGTAAGAGGTGCATTTAATGCTTCTTGGAAGGTAGTTGAAGGTGGGGGGACATGGATGTGTGAAGTTGAGGAGGGGGGATGGGAGGTTGTGTGTTGCAGAGAAGCATTTGGGGAGAAGAAGAAAAAGGCGCCAAGGGGTTGGTTTGACTGGGGTTTAATATTGCAAGGGGGGTCCAAATTGCAAAGGGTCACAATGGTTTGGCAGGGGTCATATGGTTTTGATAGGGTCCAAGGGTTGAAAGGGTTTTAAAACACAAGGACTTATGTTGTAAATTCTGAAAACACAAGGACCTAGGCTGCCATTTTGAAAAGTTGCTCCAAGGGACTAAAAGTGACAAGCTCCAATAGTACAAGGACCAATCTTGACAATTTCACATTTCCAAGGACCATTTTTGCCAAATTTGAAACTTGAAGGACCAATTTTGTATTTTCTCAAAACTTTTGATATTTTTCACCAAAGGACTAATTTTGACAACTTATGATTTTAAAAGGACCTTTGGTGACTTTTCTTTTGAAATAAGTGCTCAGGGACTATTTCTGACAACTTTTTTGAAACTTGGGGGTGAAACGCCAATTATGCAAACTTAGCTCATTTTCATCGATTTTAAACATTTTGCATCTGAAACATATAAAATGCAATTTTGAGATATTTTCAGTATTTTGATGCATTTCTGAGCATTTTTAAACGTTTTGCAGTTCAGATTTAACCAAAAATGATGAGTATTTACACACTCATCACCCACCATCTCCTTGAATTATTGCTCCTGATGAGCCTATCATTGCTTCTGAAATACAGGGTCAAACTCCTGTTGAACCAGAGGTCAATGTTGACCAACCACCTGAGCCACCTTTGAGTTCCCCTAGCCATACTTGTGAGGATGACACCAATATTGGTAGCGATTATTCTGTTTCTCCTTTCAGATCTAATGATGCTCCTCACACCTTAGGAAAACCTGTTGGTGGAGCTGAGGAATCTGAAGTCCTAATGAAAATGTCTAGTTTACTTGACAGGTATGTTCAGAAGGTGGATGATATTGAGGCGGAGCTTAAGGAGACCAAGAGGTCACTTGGTGGAACTGTTGTACAATTTCTTGGAAGGGTAACTGAGTTAGAAAATAGGTTGAATAAGAGGACGAGCAGATTTGTGGTTTCTGAGTCAGAAGATGAGCAGGATAAAGAGGAGGAGGATATTGATCTGGATGCACTACATCTCTTGGCCTCTGCTTCTTTGGTTGATACTGCAACAGAGGAAGATCATGTGTCTGAGCCTGTTATAACTCCAAAGGTTAAGGTTTTTTACAAGAAGAAGGACCAAAAGGAGGACCAAACTGAATTCTGAAGTACCAGCATTTGAGAGGTTTTAGTCTATTGCTGCTGGTAGTTCCATGGTTCCTCCTGGAGAACCCATTGCTGCTGATAGCACTGTTCCTTCTAAAACAGTTCAGATTCCTTCTGATGAGACTTCTGCTGAAAGACTCCTCATACTGAGGTTTCTTCTGATGCTACTGAGGTTCATGTTCTTGTTCCCTCTTATCCAAAGGATATTTCTGCTGAAACTGTGCATGTATCTATTCCACAAGTGAATAAGGGAAAGGCTTCTACGATAGAAGAGGAATTGGATTCTGCTGCTTTCAAAGCTGAACATGCCATGCTTCTTAGACTTCATGAAATTGAACAGAGTAACAGGGTAGTGGCAGAGAAAGTTCTGGCTGAAATGGATGCAGATCTTCAAAGACAAACTCACAAAGTTCCTGATATAACTCCTCAAAGGAAGAAAGAGCTTGATGATGCCTCTCTATATTTCACAGAAGGTAATTGGCAACAGATTGTGAAAGAAGTGACTACCAATACTTCTCTTGCTCAATCTATCTTAGGGGATGCTTTCAACTCAGATAACTTTGCTGCTATCATCGTTGCATTGGTGAATCAGAGAAAGAAAGAAAATGCTGAAAGGAGGGCTAAAGCTAAGAGTGATAAGCCTCCAACTCAAGTTGAGCAAATACAGCATATGAGGGAGTTTGTGAAGTGTCAGAGTTATGCCATTTACAACACTGGGTGGACTATGGGCTATGTGAAGAAATTAACAGATGAACAGTTAAAGATAGAATATGAGAAAATTCTTAAAAGATTGGAAAGAGATGGCATCAATCCATATACAAGGTTGAAAAGACCTCAATCTACCTTGGAAGCACCTGAGACTAAGAGATTGAAGTTTTCTGATGCCACTAATGACATTCCAGTTTCTACTGAAGATACACCTCCTGATGGTGATAAGCTCATTTCCTCTGATGCACCTCATAACCTTTCTGTTGATGTTGTTCCTATTCCTACTATCCCAACACCAACCCCACAGGCTATTTCCACTGATAAGGAGGTTGCTGATTCTCCAGATGGTACACCAATGATCCCTACTCCTGATGTTACGAGGTCTAGTGTTTCTTCTCCTTCTTCCACTCTTGGAGGAAGACGGAAGAGTCTAGCTAAGAAAAGGAAATCTAGGGCATTTGATCTACAGGCTCCTGATAGTTCCTTCATCAAGGTTGCTGATGTTGATGATTCTGATGAGGAACCAGTTATGTGGTCAGCATTTGATAGATGGGAATTAACACCAGTTGTTTTGGGTGGTTTGGGAGTGATCAATACTATGTATAGAAAAGATGGGTCAATCAAACATTTCACTTTTCTGAATCAGATCCTCCATATGGTAGATAGACAGGATCTATTCAAATTGTATGGACATGTGACTGAGTATATTCAGTCTCATCCTGCTACTGGTGCTAGTTTGATGCTATTGGGTGACCTACGTGTTTTATTTCATTATCTTCATCAGGATGAGGAAGGGTTCAGCATTTGGAATGAACAGGATGAATGGAAAATTTGGCATTGGGGCTTTTATCCTTTATCTAATGTTCATGTTTTACAAATTGTATCTGGCCTCTATGTCTACATGTTCTCAGATCTCCAATATCCTCTCACTGTGAAAGTGATGGGTCAAATGCTGAAATGTATGTTGGAGATTCCTACTGATCTAGTTGGAAATGACATGGGAGCTGCAGAGCAATTGGTGAAACTAATTAAGGACATAATTATTGCTGCCAGTGCTGCGGCAACTTCTTGATATTGGTAATTTGTATTATTTTTGTTGTATATTATTTTTTTATTTCAGTTGCTAAAAAAAATAATAAAAATAATAAAAAATAAAATAAACTTCTAATGTATATATTGCTTATGTACTAACTTTTATGTTTGAGGATCATGTTGTGTAGTTTTGTATCATCTCATCTATGGTAATCAACTCACCATGTCTTAGACAAGAAAGAGTTGACTCATCATGTGGGTACGGCTCTGGTGGGCATTCATCAAATCCGTTGATAGTTGTTGATTTACTAAAAATCAGATGGTTATCAATGTACCCTGGTCTCACACACCAAACATTGGCTATTCCATGAGAAAATGGCTCTGGTAAAGAGATATCAAATCCGCTGGATGGTTGACAATTTGCCAATAAATTATATGGTGCCCAACTCACCATGTCCTCGTAGATGAAGAGTTGGCTAGCCCACAAGTTCATGGCTTGTGGTAAAGGCAGTGGAATACCATGGCTAGTCCTGAGTTAACGGCTTCAGGTAAAGACATCTCAAATCCGTTGATGGCTGTGATGGTTTGCCAAAAACCATTAGTGTTCTCCAACACACCATTGATTCACATTCTAATACTTGGTAAAGGCTTATCAAATCTACTCAGGGAGTTGTTGCTGCTGGATTCAGATGCTGCTGTTATAGGAGTTGCTACTGGATATATGGTCTTCATTGCTACTGGTGGTGTCAGTTTCTGTTGTTGTTGGTTATCCTCATTGCTACGGATGCTCAAGTATTCAATCATCGTGCTGTGAAAGATCTATCTAGAAACTTGAAGTTAACCAAGTCAAATTCAAGTTTAGGGTAGGATTGTTAGGAATTATTTAAAATTAATGTAATAGTATAGAGCGGTTCCTACTGATAAGGTTCATGCTGTTAGTTTTATTGTTTCCGCTGATAGTGCAGTTTCTGTTGTTAGTGCAGTTCCTGCTGATAGTAGTGTTTCAGCGGATAGTAGTATCCGTATTATTAGTAATTAGTTAGGATATGTATGCGTTATATTAGGAAGAGGTAATGCATATCTTTTACACGTTTTGTAAAAAGCTGTATTAGGGTTTCTTATAGTATAAAAGAAACCTGCGACTATGAGTTATGTACGTGATTGAAAACATTCTTAGTGAATTAATATAGATCCATAGAGGATAAAAGTTTTTAGTTGTTATTATCTTCTTTAACTCTTGTGTTCATATTCCACGTGAGCATAAGTTTATTATAGGTTCTCCATAGTTTACTTGTGATTACACATGTATTCTATCTGTTTCTTAAAGGCTCTAAAGATATATCTAGGACTGATCCAACATATAGTTATTACATTAATAATGCTTGGGTACTTAATATTTGTAAAGTAAAACAATTGCTTAAGTTTAGTTTGGACAATTTAAAATTAGTAACGAGTTCTAATTTACAAGTTATTCAATATTCAGGTTCTATGTCACTTTTATGAATCCATGTGTCCTAATTTGTCGTTTCGGGATTAGTAAGTTTATGAAAGAGTAAACGAATCCATTTTTTCTATAGTGGGTCCCACCACTACGGTTTGTAAGAAAAAGTGGTCAAGTAATACTAAACGTTACGTTTAGAGTTTCTATTTATTTTCGTTTTCCCGTCTTAATTTATATATTATTTCTAAACCGTAAAGAGTTATGATTTGGTTCTTACGTCGTCAGAAAGTTTTCGAATAAAATTTAAATATTTATGGGTCCCACGGTCTCTAAAGTTACTTAACTAAAGTAAAATTATCAATTTATCGCTATATATACATGCTAATTTCAATCAGCAGCTTACTGTATCACGGGTTTGGCCATTACTTAAGTTCTACAACTCCATTTTATGTCCAATTTTTGTCTACATTCAAGTTAGGGTGTTAGCTACAACTTTTATTCTTTGACCAACAGGTAGTTATATGAAAAGTTTATGACTTTTACCTGTTTCAAAATTGTTACTCAGATTTTGACACTTCTCGCTAAAACATTTTTATTTAATTCATCGGGTATCATTATTAGGTGTTCTACCCATAGAAAAGACCGCAAGAAATAGGCCTAACTCCTTATATTTTTAGATAAGGCCCAAGATCCACTGATCTCAATCAATTCATTGGTTCCTTTTCGTTCAACACTGAAAACCAAACAACAAAACCATCTCAACGCATTCTTAATACTGATTTACATACCATAAGTAAACAATTATGTATGTGGGGTATAATACAATTATGTACTCGTAAAATTTTATTAGTATTAATGTTACTCGTATTAATATTAATGTGGAGTATAAACAATTATGTACTCGTAAATATGAGTAACATCAATTAAAACCATTTGGTTTTGATTTTTTTGGTTTCGGTTTTGTTTATATGTACCATAATTGTTTACACAAAATTTACTCGTAGATATGAGTAACATCATTAAAAAAAGGTTGAAATAATTAGCAAAACGACAGTAAAATGAGTTAAACTTAAAATATAGAGTTTTATAGGTTTGGGTTTAAAACTTTAAAATGTTATTTTGTTAAAAAAAAATTATTTATTTATTATTTTTTTATTATTATTATCATTTTTTTGTGAAAGGCGATGGGATTTTAAAGTGTAAAGTTTAATTAGTTTGGGGTGAATTTATTAGCTAGCAAACTTAAAAGGTGTTTATAACTTAATTGGTAAGTTTAAAGGTGATATAATATAGAGTTTAATAGGTTTTAAGGTTTAGTTTGTAATTTTCTTTGAATTTAAAAGGATTTTAAAGCATAATGCTTACCTAGTTTAGGGGCTTAACTTTTACCAAGCTCAACAAGTGTTTATAAATTAACTAATAAGTGAAGGGCGTGTTTATGGATTAAGCATATAAGATTTACTGTATACTAACAGTAAAACCTCCGTTGATAAATGTTAGAGTTAATTACATAAATCGTCTTTGTAGTTTATACACTTTTCACTTTTCATCCGTAACTCTCAAAAAATACAATGGTCATTCCCGTGGTTGTCTATTTGCATGGACCAGTCATTTGACTAAACGCGGGTTAGTTTTTTCATTAAGTTCATAGGGACCAAACGTGCGTTAGTAACCAGAGATGATTTATGTAATTAACTTTTGATTTTTTTATTTAATTATTTCTTTGTTTGTTTATATTTTATAATTTTTTCTATTTTAGGTTCGTTTTTATTATTTTTTTCAGCTATGGTTTCTTTTTGTTTTTATTTATTTATTTGTTGGTTTATTTTAAATTATTAGTTTGCGGTTTTCGTTTTTTTTTTTAATTTATTTTTGGTTTGTTTTTATTAATTTATTATACGGTCTTGGTTTTTGTTTAATTATTATTTTTTTTATTTTTTTTTTCGGTTTTGGTTTTTTTTATTTATTTTTATCGGTTTCCTTTAATTTTTATTTATTTATTTTTAGTTTCTTTTTATTTATTTGTTTTCGGTTTCAGTTTATTTTTTTATATTTATTTACTTTCGGTTTCTTTTCTATATTTGTTTTATTTATTTATTTATTTTTCAGTTTCGCTTTCTATATTACTTATTTATTTATTATTTTTTCTTTCTTTTTATTTTATTTGTTTTTCAGTTTCGATTTTTTGGTTTTCTCATTAAATCAGTTTGGTGTCAATTTTTTTTTTTTTTGGATTTACCGATAACTAAACTAGTTAGTTATGAACAATCATGGAAAACTTGTTTATCTCTATTTTCTTCAAACAATAGAAAACTTAAATTCAAACACCTCTCCACCCTATATTCATCTTCTTCTACCTCATTCTTCTATCAAGTATCAATCACATCATTTTTTTCAACCCTATTTGTTAACACTTATGTAAGTGTTTTAAGTAAGGATGAGCGCAAAAATCAAAAAAACCTGAACCAAGTGAAAAACTAATGGGGATTGTTTTGATTTTTAGAAAAGTCGGATGTTTGTTGCGGTTTTTGGTTGCATATAAAAAACAAACCGAAAAAACTGCCCCGTCCCACCTTTATATATTTTCATTAGTGAAGAGGATGATTGCAAACACACTGTTAAGTTTTACAATCCTTCTAGGCAGAGTACCTAATCGTTGTATTGTAGTATAGGCAAAATTCGGGGGATTGATCGTTCTCTGAGGGAATAGTGAGTTAGGTTCGAAGTTTATAACGGATTAAGTCCAAAGACTGAGGGAAGATAATTTTTAGACCTTTATATTTTATTAGAAAGCAATGTAAAATCTCTGGTATTTGGAAGATGTTGGTTTTAAACTACTAATTGAACTAAAATTCGATAAAATAAAATAACAAAAAAAGTAAGGGAAAATGACGCAAATAGACCGCGCGCCCTAAGGCTTATCACTTTCCGGACCACTTTTATTTTATATTTGAAAATAGACCGAGGGAACCCGCTGTCATTGGGCAACTCAACCACATTGCGACAAGTGCCCGTATGTGTAAGGTATTGTTTTTTGGGCAACCAACGTTCGCTGGGCAACCGTATATTTTTAAAAGGGTTTTATCGTCATTTTACGTTACATAAAAAGTACACATTTGAATAGTGAAAGTACAGTAATTTATATTAAAAATCCAATACTCACTCGTCTTTATCATTCGTCTTCACTCTCTATGTTTTTTGCTTCTCGCATAAAAACATTCTTAGTTACTTTTTTCACAAATCAAACCGTCTGCTGCGTCGGCACCACTGTTGCTCCTAACGTACACTGTTCATAGCAACCGAATATTTCCGTTCGTTACATTTTTTTACAACAAGAAAACCACCTTCGATTGTTCAATCTTTTTGTTCCAATAATGTGGCAAAGTATGGTACGTAAATATTTTTATTGTTGTTTATTACATATGATTTATTTCCAATTCGTTCTATGTTATAATGAATCGTTGTTGTTATTCGATTATTGCCTATGTTACATACGTTTTAATTCCATTTTACAATCCATTGCTCTTTTTTATGTCTGCGATTACGTAATTATGTAGTCTATAATACATTAGATGTAGTTAGTTAAGTATCTAACATTTAGTGCGGTTTGTAGACCAATAAGGAGTTGTTGAAATGGGTCCAGGTCCAGCCATTGTATTTTCCGATATGAGTATGTTATTGTTTACGACGTTGGTATACATTCCTTCTATGGTCTGAATTAATTTTTCATTTTTGTTGACCGTTTTTAGTACTATGAATCTAAGTTAATTAATTTTATGTTTCTACTGACAGGTGCGCTATGAAACAAACAATACTATCACCATGCGTAGATCCAATTCCGAATGTTTTTGTGCTTATCTGACATAAATTGTTAGATACTTTGCTAGGATGCTCAACTTTTATAACACAAGTAAAAACTAGTTGTATGTAAATATTTTCTGGTTTTATGTATGTATAGTTTTTTATATTCCATTTTGTGTTGTATACAAGTATACTACTCAACAGTCGCATGCTAAACTTAAAACCATGCCTATTCACCAACACACTTGTATGAAAAACATATCATACATTAGACAAGATTTATTTAAAAACATGCAAGGCAATTAGCTTACTGCAACACCGAAAGATATAAAAAGGTTCTTAAAACGTCTTTGATCGTCTGTCTCAATGTGTGTAACAGTCCCCTCGTTTGCGAGCTTTAGGTTATGACAGTAGTAGGGTAACTGCGCAAACGATGCCTTTGGACAACCCTGGGTTGATTCCACTGCCAATTGTTTCCCCCTCCAAGCTTTTCTATATGAAACATCTATATTCAACTCCATATTCAGATCATGGATAATGTTCCTTGGCTTATAAACGCGTGTAACATCTGTGATTTTGGGAAGTAGTAATTTAGACAGGGTTTTTGCTGTAGCATTTCGATGATTTGGATTGAAATGGATTTTGGAACATGTATGACAATCATTAATTGCAGTGATTCTAAACTGGATACAGTTTGGAATCCTACGACAGTTTATGTGCCAATCACATTTTGGCTGCACGCACTTTACTGCGTACCTAATAGTACACGATTTATGAACATAAAATTCATACCCTTCTTTTAGGCATTTAAAAGATACCTCATATATGCACTATGCCTTATCATCAAATCTATCATTCACTTTCATAACACCTCTATCTTTACTTTCAAGTTTGCTATCAATAGGTGGTGGTTGGGGTGTGGGCGGTATATGAGTAAAGTTGTTTCGTTGCCATATATTCGCATCTTGCTCAGGTAACAACGTATCATTAAGATCCACATGTAAATGTGGGGAACAAGAAGACTGGGTTGCCACAACGGGTTCTTTAACCTGGTTGATGCATATGGTTTGCGCCTCTGACTGCGACCCATCAACTATACTTTTGAAAAAATTCAAGTCATTGTCGTCAAGTATGTACGTTGTGGTTAAGGCGATGTTGTATGTTAGACTTATCCCGTTTACATCATTAACTTTGAACTTTTTCTTGATGTACCGCACAAGACTCGAAAAATTAATGTCAACTGGGAGTAAAACACCACACACAAGATCTTCATACCGCGTAAACACCTTGCATTTCGCAACAGAGTTCATTTTTTTTTGATGATGTTATTTTGTTTTAATTAACTTTTTCTGCTGTTATGTGTTGAGTGAAGTAAATAAGCACATGGAAACTAGGGTGTGGTTATATTAGGTGAAAAGCTATAAACATTAATAGTGTGTCGCAAGGTAAATATATGATGATATGCATATGAATTAAGGTTGCCCAACGTACAAGACATATTGACCAAGTATGTCCTATAGTTGCCCAGATTGCGTCTAGGATGTTGGCATGCGGTACAAATTAAGTTCCCACATGACACTAAAAGTTGTTTCCCAGAGTACATCTAAAAGTGTGGGCTAAAGTACCAATAAATGCTAAGGACCCATTGTACAATATATTCTTTAAATATGTAAAGGTTGCCTAAAGTACTAACTTGGTAGCCCAAATACAAAATTAGTTGCCCATATTACATCTAAAAGTGTGGGTGACGATAAACCAAAACGAATGATCGGTACCATGTGTCGAATAGTCCATTTGGCCTCGCTTGTTCCTTTTTTTTATCCAAAAATTGTGGCACGAACACTTATAAATTACTTATTTCGTTATTAACAAAATCTAACAACAATTGTTTTACAAGTAGTAATTCAACAATTGTTATACTTTTTTTAAACTTTAAGTTGCTCCAAGTCCAGTGAATATCTAGTCGCAACAAAAGAGGTACTATTTATTATCGAGCAACGGGCAAACAATTAATTCCCTCGACTCAAAATTAATGAACCCGATTGTTTACCCTCGTGTTCAGTTTATTATCAATTCAAACCATAATCACCAATGCAATAAAAATGTTTACTTTCTCACTTTATTTTGGCCACAAATCATGCGTACAACTAGTTCTTTCATCAAGTATTGTCAAGCTTTTGGATGAAGCTTTATTCCTGTCTTTTTTTTTGAGCCTTTGGTCCCTTTTTCCGCCCAAAGTCTTGGAAACGACCATTTACCTCTACACCTCTTTATAGCTATCGATTGTATACCAAAAAACATGACACACATAACACGTATTCCCTTACAAAAAGTACCACATCAATGGATGCAAATGGTTACTTTCAAAATGATGCAGAAGAGTACGCGTTTGTGTTAAACAACTATTTGTTGTTTGACGCGGTTATTGATGCTTTCGGGGAGGAACCCATTTCAGAATTTGGGTCCTATAGGGAGGTAGATACGAGGATGAGGAAAATTATTTTGAACTGGCTCCATACAAAAGACTTTTACTGGGATGAGGTTTATGGAATGAATGATTTGGAGGAGGATGAAGAAGATGAAGATGATGAGGAGGATGGAGATGAGGAGGATGATCAACAGGATGCAGAGGTGGCTCAAAGTGAGGCGGTGGATCAGCAGCAAAATCGGGTGGAGCAGACAAATGTGGTACAGCAGCAAAACCAGGGGGAGCAACAACAAGGGTTTGAAGACCCTTATGATCTGGAAAACAGGATTAGCCGGCTTGAAATTTTGTTTCAACAACTCAAAGCCAGGAAAGAAATGAAGGAAAGCAGGGAAGAGAGTTGTGGTTCTAACAACTTGGTTTGAAATGGGGTGGGTGGAGCAGTTTACGATGATGGTGGTTTGTTTTTCATGTCTTTTTTAAAAAAAAATTTGGGGTTTTTTGTTGTTTTACTTCTTTTCTATTTTTTCATCTTTTGTTTTTAGGTCGGATAATTAGATGTATGGTTGCACTGTTATGAATGTTTGTTGCCTTTAAAAAAATATGAATGAAAAACTAGCAATGGCAATTGAGTTTCTGGTGCCAACCATGAGATAGTGCTTCTAAGCGTAATATGAATGAAAAACTAGCAGTGGCTATTAAGTCTAGCATTTATGGTGATATGTTTATGAATTATGGTTGCCCGATAGTACATGATGTATTGCCCAAATATGGCATTTAGATGCCCAGATTGAAAATTAGAGGGTGGCCTTAAAATCCAAAAGAAACTGCCCAATTACATCATAGAATGTTAAGCAACTCGAATCCGAGTATATTATTACAACATAAAAAGGTTGCTCTATTTTAACAAATAATGAGCATCCCACTGCACAAATTTACTATTAAAACAATAAATAAGTTGGATTAACGTACAACACAATAAGCATGACCTAGTAGCAGTTGTAGTAAAGTACAAAAGTTGGTGTAAAGTAGAAAAGTTACTCTTAAAAACGTGTCATCATTTCGTTCATGTCTTCTATCACTAGCAGTAGTTAATATAACCAGCAGTTGTAAGTATACAACCAACTCAGTTTTAGTAGTATTAAAAATAACTAGCGGTAGTAAAAATAACCAACAGTTGTATGTATACAACCAATCCATTTTATAATTTCAGATATTTTATTTAAGTAATCAAGCATAAAAGTAGTGTCGTATTTTTTTTACGTTTAGGAATGTCACATAAACTTCGAAATAATCAACTCAAATTAATCTAACTCTACACATCTGATAACCTGAATCCGTTATGTGTTTACGTCAAAGTTAACATGTTGATGATTTTAGAATAAGTGATGGTCTATAAAATAGTTTTGTTCCATCATAGAATAAATGTAGTCGAAGGTAATAACAACTAGGCAATTATATTGACTCAATTATAAACATGTTGATGATTTTAAAATAGTTTTGTTCCATCATAGAATAAATGCACTACACTATTACAGTTGGCCAATGTAGAAAGAATTGTACATGTCGAATGTAAAATATTAGTTGGCCTGTGTGCCACAAATAGTTGGCCAGCTAACTAAAATATTTGCCCAACGTTTGTAACTAGTTGCCCAAAAAAACTGTAACTAGTTGCCCAAAAAAAACTGTTTGCGTATGAGACAAACCTCATTAACTCAATAAGTAATAAATTCAACCAGTTACCACTTGAGTACACGTATTACTAATAAAATTTGTCTGAATGCAAATTAAAAACATTCAACCACCACCCCATTTTGCATACATCACCGCTTCACTACAAGTACTATAGCAGTTGCCATGTGTACACTATTTAGTTGCCCAAAGTACCATTTTCTAGCTATGAGATAGTAAACTCGTCATAAAATTAGTTTAAAAAAAACCAAAGGTACTGTGAAAAACAGATTGTGGGTGGCTACCTATTTGGGGTTGCTATCCACTTGTCCATGGGAAACAGACAAATGTCATAACTTGTTTGTCAGCATTTTTTGTGTCTCGATAATGTATGCCGCTAACGGTTGCTTTTGCTGATTATATATGTAACTAAAAGACTTTTTTTATCTCTATTAGTGAGAATCTTAGAAAAACAAACATAACAAGTGTCCCAAAATTGTTTAGTCTAACAATGTCTACTGGCATGGTTATATGGGATGAATTACAAAATGTTGGAGGTTCACAGTTGTTAAAAGATATTACGATCGCGTACTATAGGGATGAATTGGATGTTGCTTTACGTGAAGAAGCAGATCATAGGAGGAAAGCTGTTGAAATTAGGGCCCGTGTCAATCGTAGACAGCTAATGATAGCAGAAGTCGAGCTTCTATGCGGGTTGGATTGTTCGTTGGCAACTATTAATCACCTCCTAAGGATGCAAAATGAGGATCTGGCTGAGAGTTCCAAACTACTTCTTTCTTTGTTTAAGAAACATGACCGTGTTAAAGACCTGAATGGTTTCATCGAAAAGTTGGAGTCAATGGAGATTTGATGTGCTATGTATTGCTTAGATTGGAGCTGGTGGCTTTTTTTTGTTAGGGGATCATTGTTATATTTTTGAGTATCTCATCTTGTATACTCTGTCTATGTTATGTTAACCTATGAATTTGATCCCCTTTATGTTAGTTGTATATATTTGTGGAATGTTACTAGTATGTATTCTTTTGCGTAGTTGTTCAATTGTGTGCGATATAGTAAGTCACGTTACAAAAATAAAAAAATAAAATAAATAAATAAATAAATAAAAAATAAAATAAAAAACTTACTACTAAAGTAATGACCGATTTACATGTACCCAAAAAACAAGTATTTAGTTAAAAAAGTCATAATGTGGGTGTGTACTTCTTTGGGCTTCTGACCAACTTGTCGATGCATGAAAAGAGAAACAACTCTTCTAATAATGTGTTAGTCAGAAATTTTGTATCTCGATAATAGAAAGACGATGACGTGTTGAGTTGCATGCTTATTTATGTATTAAAATAATAATCCGTATTTTATCGTTAAATTAAAAAAAAAGAAGCGATAATTAGAACAACACAATTGGGTATAAATACGCCCGAAATTGTAACAAGCTGCTTGGTCATAACATAGTTTAGACGGTACAAAGCGGCATAATTCGGAAACCCTAACATTCAGTTGCAATCAATTTTGAAATAAACAACAATGGCGCCCAAGTTTTTTGCTAGAAGTCACAACATGATTGCGTTTTTGGAAAAACCAAAGGAGGCTACAGGGTTTGAAAAAATTATAGATTTCCTGAATGCACACCCACTTAGGTATGCACTCACTGCCAAACCTGTTATCTACGTTTCTTGTATCAAGCAGTTTTGGTCTACTGCAAAGACTAAAACCATTGATGAGGAAGTACAAATCCATGCTAAGGTACATGGCATGCAGATAATTATTACTGAGGCATCGATTAGGAGAGATCTTCTCCTAGATGATGTTGACGGTGTTGTGTGTTTGGATAATGATACCATTTCTGAAACACTACAACTTTTGGGGTATGGAGGTGAATTAGGAACAAAATTAAAATTTTTCAAACCACTGTTCTCCCCACAATGGAAATTCTTGATCCATACCATATTAGGTGTCTAAGTCCAAAGACAACATCCTGGAATGAGTTTAGTACAAACATAGCATCTTTTGTGATTTGTGTAGCTCTTAATAAGAAATTCAATTTATCCAAAATGATATTTGATGGTTTAGTCAAGAACTTGTTGGATACGCATGCAAAATATTATATTTAACCAAGGTTTTTACAACTGCTATTTGACAACCGTTTTGAGGCACCACCAAAACATTCAAAAACTTGGTATGTCCATTGTCACACCCAAAAACTTTTGAGTCACATGAGAAGACAGGGCAATAATTTTGATGGGACACTAACACCATTGTTCCCACACATGGTGTTGCTGCCTCAGAATTTGGGGGAAGGATCAAGAAGTCCCTCTGAATCCCAAAACACACCCGGACGTTTGGCTTCAACATCCCAACCCAAAGGAACTTCAGCTGAATCATTTTCCAGTGGAACAAGTTCTGATGATGAACCCACCCAAGCGAAAAATATGGGGGATCTTTCTGCTCATGGTAGGCAAAAGATGAGGTCTGCACACCTCGAAGATTCACCTCAGTCAGGAGTTAACACAATTGGAAGTCGGACACGGTGATGCGATATTAAATAAACTGGTGGAAAAGTGTGATCAACTATGTCAACAGTTATGTGAATTAACAAAGAAAACATCAGCACAAGATGCAAATATAAAATATTTGAATATGAAGGTTAAGCGGCTGGATAAGAAAAAGGCAGGTACCGCAAAAATAAAACGTTCGGTGAAGGTTCGAAAACATCTAGTAGTTGAGTCATCTCCGAAAGAAGCAAGTGGTGATCATGCGAAGGATACTACCAAGCAGGGGAGGCGTAATGAACAGAATGCAGATTTTTCAGTTGATATGTATGTGGATGGTTCAGGGGAGGCTGTTGTTGCAGTTGATAAGTCCGTCGAAATTAATACAAGTGATCATGATGTTGGTGCCTCATTTGAGCCACAACAAAGGTATGCGTGTCATTACATTTCTTAAGCATGTTCATATGTAAATGCATAGTTGTCGCTTGGCTTGAATAGTCCGTAATTGTACAGAACTCCCGTGACGGATGTGGATGGTTCAGGTGAGGCGCCGAATGTAGTGGAGAAGACCGTTGAAACTAATACAACTGTTCACAATGGCGGTGCTTCATTTGAGTCCGAACAAAGGTATGCGTGTCATTACATTTCCTAAGTATGTTCGTATGTAAAAGCTTTGTTGTCGGTTTGTGACTAGTCGATACTTGTACAGCACGCCGTGATGGATGAGGATGCTTCACGGGAGGCTGCGTCTGGACTGGAGAAGACATTTGAAAGTAGTAAAACTGTTAAAGATGTAAGCGTCTCTTTTGATTCAAAACGAAGGTATGCGTGTCCTTACACTTCTTAAGTATGTTCATATGTAAGTGCGTGGTTGTCACTTGCGTTGACTAGTTCGTAATCGTACAGAAAGATCGGGATGGATGTGCATGCTTCAGCGGAGGATGCTAATGCAGCGGATAGCAGAGTTCAAACTAAAAAGACTGCTGAAGATGTCGTTGCCTATTTTGGTTCCAAAATAAGGTATTAATGTCACTACTCTTCTTAATTATGTTGATGTCTACATGCATGGTTTTCACTTGCCTTGACTAGTCCTTATATACACCCTTGGCTTCACAGTTGTGAAGATGTTTTTGCTGTAAATACTAAACAGTCTAGCGGACGTACAAACTGGGAACATGTATCTGCTGCCATTACGAGATAATTCTGCGCTTGTTCGACAAAACCAAAGATTTTTCGAAGTAAGCGTGCAACGGGAACACAAAAGCAACATTTGAACATGACGATATTAATGTAGATGTTGCTAGCGTGATTCGTAACTATTTCACTTCAAGTGGAAATGAGGAGTCTCCTCCTGGTGAAACTAGTGAACCTCAATCTGTTACTAATGGTACTCATGTGACTAGAAGCAGTGAATTGACATTCAGTAATGATGCTGCGAAAGATCTTGTTGGGCGTATGACTGATGTTGTGACAATAGAAAACACAACGGTGAAACAGAGTGGGGATGAAGGTGGAAATGGTCAAGCTGAAACCGCTGCTAGTGTCACTGCAACCACCGCTGCAACAAATGTTGCAACCACTTCCAGTACAACTCAAACAAATGTCACTCAAACAAACACTGTCAATGAACAAGGTCATGATTCACCCACAACAATTTTGAACAAAGTTACTGCTGCTTGTACATATGTTTCTGCTGGTGCTACAGTTCAAAGTGAATTACTTAGTGTGGAAACTATGCAAGCTGAAGCTGTTACTAATGCTACTAACGTGCATACAAGTGTTGAAGTAGCAGTAATGATAGACAGAGGTGATGAAAGCAAAACGGTTGGGACTGCAGCACTTGGGCTAGCATGTTTGAAGAGCGCAATGCCAAATGAGAGAGGAGCTACAATGATAGGAGCAAGTGGTATGCAAGCTATTATTTCTATTGATTTAAATGTCGCCGCTTCTGTTATAGGAAAGCGTCCGTTGGTCGAAGGACCCAACGAAAATGCTTTATCTAAAGAAGGCGAAGCGAAGTCGATAACGAGATAGCTAGTAAGTTGCGGGATTACTTTTTAACAGAAAAAATAAAGATGACAAAGTCTTCCAAACCGATCTGAAATTAGTGCTAAGATTGCGGTGACAATGTAACGAAAAAGCAACAGATGAAAAAACCCCGCTAGGTTCTCCCAATGCAAAAGACAGAGCAAAGGTTAAAAGGAAAAGAAAGGCAGATGTTGTAGCTAGACAAAACTGCGTTGGAACATTGGCATTACGTTAGGTCAACAGCTGAAGCCAATGAGATACTAGCATGTAGGATTCAGAGCAAAGAAATTGAAAGCCTAACATGTGAACAGGCAAAAGAAGCTCTTGATCAAATAGTGGAAGAAAGGCAAAAATTCTTCAGTAAAAAAAACAAGAAAGGATGCGAAAGCCACCAACGAAGAAAGAACATAAACTCTTCATGTATGAGTACTTGAATAACATGGGAGGGCATAAACTAAATGTCTTGCAGAGGCTAACTTATGATAAAGTGAAAGAAATGTTTGGAAAGTGTAGAATAAGGACTGATAAGTTCACTCCTATGAACAAAGGAACATGTGAGAGAGATGAAGGAAGTTCCAAAAGAGCTGTTGATGATTTAGAGCAGGATCAGTCAAAGAGGCAGAGGATTGATCGAAACCAAAGGAACGAAAGGTTAAGCAGTTTGATTGTGCTTGATACGACGGGACGTAGGATGGGTGCACTTCATCCGACAATAACATATCCTGCACTTAAAGTTAACTTGACAAATGGTGGCACTATAATTAACACCACGAGGTCTGACAGGCTCGAAACTGCATTTAACAGCTTGGGTCAGTTGCTACATATTATAGACAGAAAAGATTTGGAAAGTGTTTAGAAGTGCGCTAAAATTGGCTACGGACAGGGCGGACCGCAGGTTACCTAGGAGTTGATAAGTGGTATGGGATGAAGTGCATGTTTGAGCCCGATATAGAGGACGTTGAATGGAATGAAACACTGGTCACGAGTTGGAGATTGTACGAAAAGTGTAGAGTTCATGTGGTTACTACGCCGACAAGTTATCTGTATATGCTAGATGATGCAGATTACCCTCTAACACCAACTCTAGCTTGTAACATGTTGCTTCAGAAGCTGACGACAAATGGAATAAGTGAAGTGGCATATGGGCTTGTTGAAACGATAGAAGGAATAGCGCGTATGTAAACTTTAATAATGTAGCCGTTTTTAATGGAAAGTTGCATATTTTGGACGTAAAAATCAGCTTTGTGTGTGTGGTTTAAATAATTGATATTCAAAGAGTCCCTAAGGCACAAATAAATGGTATTTTCGAATTTAAAGGCCGAGTATTTAAATTCAAAGTGTTTATAATTGTGGATAAGCGTTATCCAAATACCAAAAAGGAGAGAATCTGCTACCACAGCTGCTAGTAGTATAGTCTCATGTACTTGTTAATTTTACTCGCCATACGATAGAGTACCTCAACGAAATGATGTGTACAGTTAAATTCATTTGAGTTGATTATTTTGAGCTATATGCGACATTTGTAAACGTAAAAAAAAGCTGCACTGCTTTTATGCTCGGTTACTTACATTAAAAATCTCAAAACATAAAACGAATTGGTTGTATACTTACAACTAGTAGTTAGTTTTAAAACCGGTATTTATTTTTAGTACTCCAAGTAAAACTGAGTTAGTTGTATAGTTACAACTGCTAGTAGTAACCTAACACCTGCTAGCTATGTTAACTACTGCTAGTGATAGAAGAAATAAACGAAATGATGCGCCAGTCATATTATACTGACAAATGCTAGTTAAATTGTACTAGTGTGGAGTGTTAAATATGTTTTTGTTAAGTGTGCATAGTCACTAGCTTGTAGTTATTAGTAGATTGTAGAATACGAATTGTACGACTAAAAGGACTCCTTCGTTTATAAAAGCTATGGGAAAAGAAGTTGCCCTACGTACAACAGTTAGTTGCCTAATTGATTTTTTGAAACAACTGTTGGTTGCCAAGATTACATAAACACAGGAAATAGTAAATATGTTGACATACAACGTTTCATACACACAACCTACAACATATTAAGCATACTACATAATTATATGTTTTATGGTTACATAGTTATAGAACCACTTGATTTATAACTTGCAGCGAGTAGGAAAAAGATAACCACTCCACGCTTCCTCCCCATACAGACAGCGTACTAAAACCACAAAGCCTCATTCCCATTAAGCATGATCGATAACTTCAGGCCGACATACCTGTTGAAAATGCCCTTCATATATCATTAACCAAGTAAAGTGATAATCTTTTAAAGGAAGATGAATAGAATGTTAAGTTACAAAAAAAACATACTATACACAGCACGCTCTGTGTGATTTAACAAAAGAAGAGATTCTTTGTATGGGGCGATGTAGAAAGTTCCAGCATCTCCTAACATTCCCATGGTGACAAATAATTCAAGTTCTTGGTTGTACACAAATACAGAGTGTTGCAAATGATTGCCGCTGTAGGCTTCCACTATTGGAGCATGATGCTTTGTAAACCCAAGCAAATGAACCGAAACTAGGCTAGGGATGGCGAATAGGCTTCTAAATGATCTTATGGAACAACCATTCACGTCCAACAACCATCCACAAAACAATGGCATACCTTCACCAATGATCATCCCAGAAATGACCAGAGAAGTTCCAAGATCCGTAACATAGAATGGAACTGAGAGTTCATTTTTTAAAATATGTGGTATGTCGATAACTTTTAATTCGCTGGTTTCCAAATCAAAAGAAATCAACATATAAATCTTGTACGTAACACCGTCCTCATTAGTTAGCTTTTCGCTCCCAGTCAAATAGATAAAACGACCCACAACTTCCTGAGTTTTACGTTTCAATTTGATTGTTTCACAAGGGGGGTGGAAATTTTGAAGGCGTGTCCACCGTAAAGAGTTCAAAGAAAATCTGAGACACATACCATAAACCACTTTGGAAAACAGGATAGGAGACCTTCACGATCATCGGGTCGAGTGTCGGGGACGACGCCAAAACCAAAACAAATCTTTGGAGATTCAATTTGATGCGTGTAAAACGGGACAAATACTGCAAGTGATTTTTTGATTGCCGGGTTCCAAATAATAGACATTAGATTAGAACAATAAACAAAACACGAAAGACCATTAGAATTGCCAACTGCAATCAAAGATGAAAGCCTTAAATAATACGAAGTGGCGTAGCGATTAGCTTTTCATCTAAACCTAACATAAAACCAGTGACCCGATCGAATGTTAGCGTAAAAAAACACGCATCATTACGACGAACACCATAATTAAAGATGAAGCTTCCACAATCTATACTAGCCTTCCATAACTTGCAAACGATGCGTAGTGGAGTATAGACTTAGGAGGTAGCCTACAGATGATATCTAGTTGAACATCCAGTGGGATATTGTCAGACATTTTGTTAAACAAAAGCAGAAAGATTGAGATAAAAGATGTGAAGTGAACAGACCAAAAGAAGAAAGAAAGATTTTGTTAAACAAAATTAGAAAGGTTTGTATTGAAGAAAGAGATTGGGAACAGAGGCATTAAAGGACATGTACTTTAGGGCAACCTAATATTTAATTCTGGTGTATACCAAATATTAATAAAGTATACATAACCAATATAGAATTGGTTTGCAAACCATACGCCTTTTTGTGTATGTGCACTGGTATTAAAAAAATAAATGCAATTGAGCTTAACAAAATACAAAAAACTAATAATCCAGTAATATATAACACAAGTAAAAATACATATAGTAAAAGTTGAAAGAAAAATCATGCACAAGTCAACATGTGACAATAATTATGGGTCAAACGGACATTAAGGATGGTACCTTGACAGACCGCTGAAATTTTTTGTATTCAACCTTGTGCTTCCGAAGTATTAGGGCATCCGTTCTCGGTAAGCTACTTGTTTGAAGAGGGTCGTCTACTTCCAGAGGCTGGTTACGGAGCAATCTGTACATAATAATGCACACCCATACTCCGCAATCGCCATACAAGTCTGATTGTTGTGGGACTTTTGGAAACTTGAATGTGACTTTATAATCCCCGGGTGATATGCCCTTACTATGCAGTACCCCAGCCTTTGTTAGGTAAAATTGAAGATGTGTTTGTAAATCTCTCTTCAAACCTCGCCACCACCGTGAACCTTTTCCACCTAACCCAAGAGAGTCATAAACGTAAACAACTCTAGTGCGGATATGGAGAACACCGAGTACCCAATGTTTTTCAGTTTCAATCATGGGAAAATACACCTGATATATAAAGAAATTGAAGAATATTATAAGTTGTTTATAACAGTAGTGTTATATGTACGGTAAGAGGCTGCCAAACTGACCTTTTCAACATCTCGCCAAGCCACAGGGTATGTTGTGCCATCTGAATAAGTGGTAGGCAGTTTGCCATCTAGGATTTGAGTGCAGAAATTACACCCTGCCAAAGCCCAATCTGCATCGGCTGGTCTAAACAACCACATCAAATCAACCATACATCCAAGTGCTGTGGACATATAAAGCAAATCAAAACTATTAACATTCAGTTCCAATGTAACAAAACGAAATAATAAACATGTGTAGGAGACAAGATAAAAATCAGGTTTACTCACTAAGTCAGTAAGCCACCCGCGGGTGCAATCTTCAACACATGCCAAGGCTACCCAAAAACCCCTATAAACAACAACGGCACCGGAACCCCAAGGAAACGTATAAAGTAATGGTTTTTTAAGCTTAATCAGGCACAGTAACCTTCTCCTTGTTGCATTTCGGGTGTCGTAAAAGTTCCTTAAAAAATTATATATTGAATAAAATTAACCATATGATAATGATGTTAATGGATTAACAAACAAAAGATACCTCTACAAAGCGGTTCAATTCAGGTGAATACAAGTTACTAACTCGACGCGTTTTGGGGTTTTCGGAAGTTTCCTGAAAACATACTTGAAAAATAAGCAGACAAACAGAAAATATTCATTTCCGTTAGAATTTAATAAGGTGCTTTACATCGGAACCGGCAGCCGGGATAATAGCCTCATTAATGACACCTTGCGATCTTGTAAGACGGCGGCAAGGAGTAGCTGATGTTTTTGATAGGCCAGTTGGTGAATTGACAGAATCAACCATCTTCTTATCATGTTTTACAATGCTATTTTTTTTACTAAGGTTGTCGTTCAATTTTACTCTCTTTCTTTTGTTCGTATTGTTATGGGAGAAAAGTTCTTCCAATGGAGGTTTGTCATTAGGACCTACCACATTTGCAAATGACAATTTGTTGGATTTAATCTGAGATTTAGGGGATTCAGGGTCTTTCTTTGTTGGTGTTTCTTCTTGGGTAACAAGGCGACAACATTGTTACGGATCGAAGGCCAACAAGCGAGTTTTCCTCACACATTCACTTCTTGCTCATCAAAATCCATTAAATCTAAAGACGGAACAAACAATGTTTTATCGACGCTTTTGTTGAAATTATCTTCGGAGGAAACACGTCCCAACATAGGTGTGTCATTTTGGCCAACCACATTTATATTTGATAGGTTGTTGTCTTTGAACTACGATTTGAAAATATAGTATGTTAAAAACAACACATTAAAATCTTTTATTTATCGGCGTTGTTTCTTGATAATGTAGATACTTCAAGAGCTTTGTTGGTTGGTGTTCCTTCTTCGTGCGCATACCAACAATATTGTTAACGGGTTCAGGTTCCCCAGGAAATTGTTTCTGAACCACATCTTGTTGTTCATTAAAACAATCCATTGCATCTACATAATTATCACCCGAAACTTTATCGTCTTTTATGTAAGATGACCAATCGTTACCACAATCCGCTTCCTGATGAATTTTAATTATATATACATAAGTATGGGCATATGTTATACTTGATATGTAAACTCTAGGTGAAAGGACAATACTGGGGTCACCGAGTGTTTTTTTTTTCATCGTTTGGTGCAACTGGTTGAAGTTGAGTAGTACGATCACCTCCATATTCCATAGCAGGACATTTTTGGGTGATGGCACAAGCTTGTACAAGAATCCCAAGGTTACATGGTTGCGTATCTTTAAGCCCATCATCATTGTCAATGGCCGTTGCATCGTCCACAGCGACCTTAACCCGTTAGGGCCTAGACCATGACATGGCGTGGCATGTAACGACCAAGGTTTGATATAAGTGTACACACGAAGGATTATTTGGGTTTGGTATAACATTTGAGGTAACCTTAAAAGTAAATACAAACCTTCGGATCATTAGGATTAACGTCAGACTCATTTGTATTGGCACAACTTTTAGATTGATCAGGAACGAAGGCCGCATCATTTTTAAGACCCAAAAGTTGATGTACTTTTGAAACTCTGCTTTTGACAGTCGTAAACACATCAAGTACAACCGGTGTGTTTCTGACCGAATGAATGCCATTTTCTATCATCAAATTTTTTTTATCCAAATCCACTAACTCATGAATTACAGCCCCTGTTGAAAGAGTGGTCCCCGTTTGTTCACCATTTAAAGAAGGTTGTTGCTCAATGTTGAGTTGCAATGCGTTTTCGGTAACCCTATGATTGACTTTCCATGACCATGAAAGTGTGTAAATTGAAATCGTCCATGAATTTATTCGAATGCTCTGCGATCTTCTCACAACCGTCTATATGCGGCGGACAAACCATCTATATATTGGGCCTGGAAATACACCACGGTTGCTTCATTTCACTTGTGTTGCGAAAAGTTCAACAATGGGAGTTGAGTCCTAAGAACAAAAAGAGTTACAATTCGATATTGTGAACAAATTTAGGTACAAGTTAGTATAGTCTGCGGCATAAGAGTGTGTGATGCCTACGGTCAAAAGAGATTACAACGATCTGCGTTCGAAACTTTGAAAGTTCTGACCAAGCAAGACCACGTGGAATCACCTTGTTGTCTTTCACCCACCAAAGTGAGCTTTTAGGAAAACTCTCCAAAAACCAAATATGTAATAGGCACACCCGTCATCGTTAAAAATGTCTAGTTATGCAGTTATCGTTTTTGAATTTGTTTAAAGTTTTAACAAACTAAAGGTCATCTGTTTAGGATGAAACAATACCTTTATGATTACAATTACTAAACAATCGCAAACTAAAAAGTGTTATAACATTCTTTGTAATCTAAATTACGGGTAACATTTATATTACGTGTATACACACCAAAAGACCAGCATTGCATAACAATAAAACAACATCATTATTTATAGCTACTTTTTGATTGAACAAGTAATAGCACAACAAAATAGAATCAAAAGCTTTTAATAACCTGTTTTCTAAAACAAAGATGTTATCAAACTAAGACATACATACATTAGTACAAACTACTGAGAATTCAAACCTTAAAAGGCGAACCCCTATATATTGTATGTGGCACTGACTTTGGGTTTTTTTTCAATTTTAACAGATGATCTTTTACGTGAATATGAACAATATTGACAGTCCTTTGATAAAATTTATGCCACATATATTCACCCCAAGGAAATACATTCCAGGCTTCAAAATCATCAACCAAGGACAATAAGTGATTATGGATGCAATTCATGTCTTCTTTCCCATAAACACCAGCTCTGCAGCTACCAACAGACACACCCTAACAACATCCTCATCAGAAAGCGATAACCACCTTTTTCCATCCTTTTTTCCATCATTAAAAAGTTCCAAAAGATCAATATCATGTACATTTGTTATACCATTACTCTCTTTTTTTTCAGGAAATACACGATCACAGAAAGCGCTAGATCATTTATTCGCTTTTGAAACTTTGCCAAATCAAAACCCTATTATTAGACAAAATTCTTTCCGGGCAAACCTTAACGAATGCTCCCCAATTTGGAATGTTAGTGGAGGGGAATCAGAGGATATGTTAGAAACATATACCTGGTGTTGCAAAACATAATGCATCGAGGCTCATTCTCATACGACTTTATATCCAACCATGGACCAAATCTTGTTTGCACGAACAACCTTTCGGTTTTCGGTTCTTTGACAAACAGAGTTTATTATCTTAGAGCAACTTCAATGTAGAACGAACTGCGATTTTACAATTGCGCAACTTTAATTTTGTCATATGGAATTATACTGATAAAATTAATTAGGGTTTAGAGGGTTACTGAATAAGATGTGGTTTGTGAGTGTGTCGCGTATGATGTAAGAAGACCTTTACTTGTAGAAGGCTGTTAAACATTGTACAAGCGGATGTTTCATTGTATGTGTCTTGTGGCGTGATGTTGTGTGAGATGCGATGTCGAGTTATTATTATTAGTTTTATAATACAACCAGTGTAAAATGACCATATTATCCTCATGTATAAATACAAGTTGCCCAATATTATATAGTTGCCTGAAAATACATTTTGGTTGCCCAAAAAACAATACCTTACAAGACATCACAAATCTTGTAAAATATGTACTTCCAAATTAAATCGCTTTGGTCGGACACGTGCCACCCCATGGTTGGATACAAGAAAATCGCTGGGCAACTAGTCCCTTTTCGGAACTCAAAAAAGCGTGGTCCATAAAGTGATATGCATCAGGGCGCTCGGTCTATTTGACTAATTTTCCCAAAATGTAAAGTGGTGGTGAACTTATTATAAGAGGAAAAACGTATTTACCTAGAATCTCACTACTCCCTAGTTATCCCCTATTGTGTTGTCGAATTGTCACGTCCTTGTCTAATGTAATGTGAAGTATTCCTAATTACCTATCGTGGTATGGTCAGTCCCATATCTATAGACTAGCCTAAGTGAACGACGCCTATCTGATTGTCAAGCTCACCTAATAACTAACCCACGCAATAAATACTCCCCTCAAATTAATCAACCTAAGACGTAAGTTATTAATTAGTCACGTTTTAGTGGACGTTCAACTTAGTATAGTTTTTCCTAGCCTGTTTTCCAACTCATAACGCCACACTATTTAAAAAGAGACGACAACATAACAATCAATAATTAGGTTTCATGCAATCCTAAGTAAATACTAATTAGTTTAGCATAGTAATGAAAAGAAAAGCAATTAAATAAATCAACACTAACACTTATACATGATTGAATTATCAAATAAATAACTTATCTTAACAATACAAAGGTCCTTCAATGGCAAAAAAAAGGCTTAAAATGCCCTAGGTTCGGTGGTGAAAGTTCCTCCTAAGTTGCACACACAATAATGAAAATAATGTGTTTATATTTGTAAATTTTAGGTTGTGACGACGTCACGTTAGGGTTGTGACGCCGTGATGCAGGTTTTACTGACCAGGTTTTAATATTTATAAAATCTCGTTATACCTATGGTCTACCCTAATGCACTAACGGGCAGTGTACCCGGTCGTGTGTAGTGTAGTATTTGGTAAAACCGAGGTCGTCCCAAGAGCTATGTGTGTTGGATTATTACTAAGTCTAGGTGTCACAGATTAATAAAGGTTTCAATAAGGAATTAATTATTAAACTACTAAAGCAGATAAAAGCAAATAAAGGCAAAGGATAAATCAATAGAGGATAGTGGTGCTACCTAGTTATTCCTCCTAGCTAGTTATGTCTACGTCTACTTAATTCCAATTACTTCAGGTGGGGTCAAAGTCGAGAGGACAGCATTTGGTCAATTCGCCCTAACCTATCAGCAAAGATGCCACCACAGGAGAAGTCTGGTGTCCCTGTTAGGTCACAAGGTTTACCACACAAGCTTCCTATAAAGATAGAGAGGCGATTGAACAATATTAAACACACACACACGATATACTAAGACCGGTTACGCGTAGGTGATAGTGAAAGAGAAATATTGAACAACCAACCCTCAAGTGAGGGTTATTACATAGTATTTATAGGCAAGGAGCTAGGGCAACACTCCTACTCCTTCCCTTTCTCCTATGGGCTTGGGCCTAAGCTCATGGGCCTTCTACATAAGCTTAAGGCTAATAACAAACATAAAGGCCATAATAAGCTAACTATTACATATGAGTAACTAACACTTGAATAAGGTTTAGGAGTGATTCCAACAATCTCCCCCTCAAGTGTTATTACATATGAGTAACAAACACTCAAGTGTTGGTGATGAAAAACGGTGAAGGCGTTGATGTAATAGTAGCTTTGACGTCGTCTGACATTCTTCTTTCTTGTGTGAAGAATTGCATTGATTTGAACAATCTCCCGGTGTAGAGATAGTTTACTTTGAACGGTTATGCTTTGGCGTCATCTTTAACTTTGTTCTTTGATCATTGTTCTTTGTGATGAAAGTGATAGTATGTTGTTGTGCATCAAATCGCCTCACGTGCGCCCTTCTCAGTGTCTCCACGTCATTCTTCAACATGCTCACACGCTCTTTTGGCGTTGGAAATCAAGTACTTATGAAGTTCTTTATGTCTTTAACTTTGTAGATTCTTTGTATTGACGAAGAATCATTACATTGTTGTGTTGCTTTTGGATAGAACTTCCATTAGTGATGATGTTGGCATGAGCATGAGAAGAATCTGCACGATCATTCCGCTCAGAGCTTCCATAAGAATAAGACATAAAAGCGGTTAGTAATAAGCGTATTCGGCACTTACAAGTTTGAACTTCGAGAGTGTTAACGGCATAGTGTGAAAACACAACTCTAATTCTTACAAAGGCCGTTCTCGGAATCGAGTCCCACAAGTGGGATAACACGATGTGCGAAGTACACCTACGATTGGATGAGTGAGGTACGAAGCATCACCTCACGCATGTAGACCGTTTGAGACCACTAAGCCAATCCATGGGGAGTTGCGGCGACTTCTTTGTCGAGCACGTTTGATGTTGACCTGGCGCGGAGTTTCCATTCAATCACCGAGGATCACAAATGTGAACCTCTCACAAATGTTCTCGACAGTTGCTAAGATTTGTGAAGGACTCGATAATGTACCATCGAAATTCTTATTGTTGAATATCAAGTGATGAATTGTCAAGTGTCTAAGAGATCTTTTGATGAATCTCGTGGCTCTAGACTCAATAGTGCGTTTTGGTTTTCTGGCGGAGACTAAAGGAGGGTCTCTTTCTTCAATACCGCAATCTCTAAGAAAGCCGATAGTTTACTTAGGGTTCCTGTGAGAATGAAACAAGCTTCTGTTGAGAGAAACTTGAGTGGTTAAGAAGGTTTAGTGCATGCGTCCTTGGGTCCATGACGACTTTTAATCTTCAATACCGGGTCACTAAGTGACAACCAGTAGCATATGAATTGAACCCGATTATGCGCCTAAGTTGAATAATCACGGAGGGCTATTTCTTTTCACCCTTTTCTTTGCATTTCTTTTAATTCTTCAACTCCTTCTTTCTCCAATTCTCATTTTCTCCTTTTTATAATCATACCTAAGGACTTCTAAATACTAACTATTTGTGGTGTCCTTGGGTAGATCCCTCCGGCTCTGGCGGATCATAGGAGGGTTATTCCTAACCTTAGTCACCTTATAACTCCATGACTAACCTATGTTGCCATAAAACCATTGTTGTGAAAAATCTCTCAAAGTGTTTGTGAATGAAAAACATTTTAGTACCACTTGTTGAGATAAGATTTTGCATAAATACTCCACATGTGCTTAAGAGTTTTACGGTTAAAATGCAGGTGAGGAAAGAGCGCGCACATTTTGAATTGATTCACTCAAGATAGACATTCCCCCGCGAGACACGGTCACGTGGCATAGTTAAAGAGTTGCATTGTCAGCTTTTAGGTGACAACTGGCTCTAATAACTACCTTGAAGGTGTAGACAATCCTCGAAAGGTTGTCAAACCCGTCCGAGTTCATGTCTACCAAGAGTTTCTCGAATGGTACATTCTACTCGGACAAGTCCTTTGGAAGACACGTTTACATCACTAGCGAACTAGCTTGAAATTATTACCTGTCCTGGACAAGTCTTTTCGAGTTACTAACGCTTAAGATCTCGTCAATTCTTGGGTTAAGTCTATAGCACAATGATTCATTTTCATTTACACAACATATTTCTTATCACGTATTTTCTCCCCCTAAAAAATGGCATATAAAATGTTATTTTTGAAAAGTTGAGAATAAATATGACCATTTCGAGTGTTGCGGGAAGAATGACCACTGTGAACAATTTTTGAATAAATACTCCCCCTCAACGAGTGTTATAAACGGTTGAGGTTTTGAAAATCATAAGGGAAAGTACTTGTTCTTTTGAGCAAAACCTAGAAAAATGAAAGGTTTGATAGGTTTTACTCAAAAGTAAGAAGCTTTCGCTCCATTTATAAGGATTGTGGCGACGGCGTACCACGAGGGTCCTTTATTTACAAATGCGGGTTGTACCTTTGTAATATGTGCACAAGCCATTGACATAATAAATCATACATCCAAATTGATAATGAAACGAAGCAGTTCAAGGGGTACGGGTAGTCGGGAGATGTCGCCGGGGTGTGAGTGTGGGCGTTGAAAGCGATGATGTTTCTCGGGTGCGACCACCAACATAACTTTCGGTCTTACGGCGATCCTTCTATACAACCGTTCATCAATCATGGTGATGATCCTCTTCACGTCCTTATCACGAGAATTCCATCGCTTAGGAGACCCGATCTTTTGGTGTATATCGTTCAACCAGTAAGCCAATCCGTCCTAACCATCTTCGTAGTGTGATCTCCAAACTTATGAAGATCTCTGCACGCCATCAAGCAATTTCTTTGATGTTCACTGCGGTAAAGCGGCGAAAGGTTTCTTTGATGAGCGTATATTGTGGAAGGTGGTTGATGTCGGGTGAATCAAGCTGCGGTGGAGTGAGTTGACACGCAGTGCGATAAGATTCAAGCTGCCATTGGAGATCTTCTACGTTCTTGGATAACTATGCGTCGATGAAGATGAGCGACTTGATGAATTCACGTTGTACTTTGCGGTGGAGAATTGTCTCATACGACCACGTACTTTGGCAAGGTACATCTCTTGATGTCGTTGATAGACAAATTCTCAAAGTCAGCTTCAGAGAATGCATAATTCCTTTCATCTTGTCGTTTGACCACGATATTCTTTAGGAAGGTGTAGTCCCACTTAGATGAAATATCGACGTGTTTGATGCCAACGATACTTTTAGAACCCACATCGCATGTTGAGACTTGAACTGGCGGCTTACGTAGTAGATTCTTGGCGTTCAATGATGAATCATGCAATGCATCTCGGTCGATAGCTTCCACTTTATTGGAGAACAAGTGATTGCATGCGTTCCTCGATGGCTATGCGGTTGAGTATATAGGCTGCGGGAATGGAAGTGTCAGCGATGTTTGCGTATTTCCTTGAACCATCGCCACCATGAAGAAGAAATTCTAGGTCTTTGTTGAAGAAATGTCTGAATGGAATCCTTGGTTCATCGATTGGCAATTATTGGTAGAGGTTTTGACCAGTCTGTAGTATGGAGGGTTGTCTGTTTAGTGAAGTCGATGTTTGCTTCCGGGTTGAGCCAATCCATGTTGTTAGACATAGCTCGAGCAATGTTTTTAAGGTGATATTCTACCTCGATGGCACTTCTGGTCTTTCCGCCGGTTGAAAAGCTTCATTCTTGATTCGCCTCAATTCGGATTTCGTCATCTTCTTCACATGGAACTTTTCTTGCATAATCTTAGCATGCTCCAATTTATTACCGTCTACGGATCTTGACCTTCTTCAGGGTAGGGAGTGGAATTGACAAGTGTAGAAAACCATTCAAATTCCTCTGTGGTGTCTTTATCTAGCCATGATAGGGCGCACGCCTTGGAGCCTTTTTCTTCTGTTTCTTAGGCCTAGATGAGGGTTTTGGTTTCTTTACTTGTTTGGGAGAGGTGGGTTGTTGTAGGGGCTCATGATGTTCTTCATCGTTACCACCCGTATACTCAAGTAATCACTTGGTTTTGAGTGCAGGGGTGGTCTCACCAGCTCATGAGGTTTGCTCGGTAGAAGAACGAGGAGGAGACCTTTGTTGAGCGAGGGGCCGTTGGGAGGTGGTGGCATAGAAGATGATTCACCCGAGACTTCTTTTGTCGTTGCTTCATTATTCTTATCAGATCCCATTATCTTCATGTCTCTAGGGCGTTTATACTTTTAAACGAATCACATGCTTGAAGTTGGTAGTCCAACAATGCTTGAAGCGACTTTTCTTCATCGAGTAAATGTCGGTCGTCGAGACATTTGTGTGAAAGCTTGTCCAATTCATTATCGAGAAAACTGAGGATCGGATGGATTGATTGTGGCGGTTAAGGTGTTGATCTTATAGTTTGATTGGCTATCTGCATAAGATTGGATATAGTTAAGTGGTTAACCTCTCCTTTGTGACTTTAAGACGATATCGAAGGTACTTGTAAGTGTAGCCTTGATCATTAATCCATCTTCCCTTGTAGATCATCTTGCATGAAACTGTACATACTCCCTTTCATTACGCATCTTTCATTCTCATCATTGAATCTTGTATTTGGTCGAATGAAACCAATTGAGTTTTATTAGACATGTCTTAGCTACGACTTGTTGGGCGGACTTTAACGATCGATTCTTAGATTGAGAGATCCAAGATAGGTTGGCTTCTTCTTGTCTGGATGATGATTTGGTTGATTTCTTTGATGGTGGTGGTGAAGAGTGAGAAGAAGAATCTGAGGATGATGAGATGTGAGGAAGTTCCGGTCCCTTTGGTGGTTGAAGTTTCTTCCTTTGATCGTGCGGGACTATCTAGAAGAAAGCGTATCATACTCAACATCTTCTTCATTGCCGTCTTAGCTTGTTCATCGACTTTGGCTTTGGCTAAACTTCTTGACGGCTTTAACGCCCGGTGGGTTCTTTAAAATCAAACTCAAAGAGTATCTTCGACATTAATGCACGTTGTTGTACCAAGTGGTGGCACGGATCCATATGGGTTGATTAACGCATCGGGATCGGTGAAGGTTGAAACACACCACGACCTCAGGGGCCGCCCATTTTTCTTTGCAAATTCATTTCGCGTGTTTGTCTAGGAATTGAATTAACTTCATCAAGTATCCGGTTGCTCTTCTTAACTGTCGAGCTTTTCATCGTATAACACAATCCGGTGCTTCCCTTTTTCTTTGTCAGTGGTGGACTTGGAGGTTTGGCTAGCTTGAGAGGTGTTAGGTTCGGGTTGAGTAGGGACCTCTGCGATGCGTTAATGTATCTTGAGCTTTTCGTCCGAAAGCTTTCTGCGGTTGGGCGAATAGTTGACTTAGAGCTTCTTTAGAACAATCCTTTTGCGAGGAGGATTCCTTTGGGAAGCTTCCTTTGAATTTATGTACTTGCACTTCCGGCCGCGCCTCTTCGGTCCTCAGTGGGTGCGAGGAAGATCTTTCATCGAGATGACCAACTTTGCCTTCTTTACGGCTAGCAGATACCTTTTGTATGTTTCAAGCTTTTTGATTTCGTAGTCGAGAGGTATTCGGAGTAAATACGCACCTGTTTCTTTGTTGGCGATTCTTTGATTGACGGATAGTATGGGTTGATCAATATATATGTGATTATCGGGTCATTGAGCCTCTGTGGGATATCGGGATGAAGTCCAGTTATACAGATCCAACAGTTTGGTGTATCGACATAGGGAATCTTGGATCAAGCTTCCGTGAAATAGCATCATGTCCTCCCATACTCGGTGCTTGATTTCAATTTCCTTCTTGTTGATCAATGCCCGAGAAAATTTGCGGTTCCATGAGCTTGGGATGCTGTAGCCATGACGACCGAGAGACCAATTTGGTGATGATCGTAGAGTGTTCTCCATGGTTGAGGAATATTCTTGACTCCGTGAGGTGCAGTAATGATTCTGACTTCATGTAACCAATATCTATCAAAATTTGAGTTGTCTCTTGATGGGGTATGCAAAGAAGTCGGGTTGGAGCGATGTCGGGAATGATGAAAACGGCCCGTAAATCGTCGGTGATGGTGACTTGTTTGTGATTAAGTGTCCTTTGTCCGCACTTTGACCATTGATCCTCTGCATAGAATCGGAATTGTTGAATGTAGACCTCAGGGCTGGCGAGTGTGAGCATGTTACGGTAGGGATGATTCTGAGAATATCCACTGCAATGAGACAAGAAGATTACGAGCATGTGAGGGTGTCAAAGTCAACCTAGGTTGTTCTTTCCAATCTTTCTCGGATAACCTTAGGGAAAGATATCAGCAATTGTAAGAACTTCGGTGCATCCACATTCATTTGTTGACCATGTCGTGATGACGAAATAACATTAGCCAAAAGAACCAACATATCGAAAGACATAATGTTAGTCAACAGAAGGTCTTATTGTCTAATTATTGAATGTACAGTGTCAATGATTGTTACGAGTCCTAAGTCACTTGTTTTTCAATAGTCCAATGACGTCGTGAAATGTTTGGTGAGTTAGTTAACTTTAAGTTTTAAAGTTTATGTTATCACTTATTGTTCACAACATATCAAACGTTTAAGTTTATTAGTGACATTATTGGATTCGTGACGTTATGATAAGTTTATTAACAAGTTTGTACACGTAACAATTCATAATGAAGGTCAATCAAGGCATAAGCATAGAATTGGCAAAGTTAGCGTAAAAGTAATGATATACGCGTGAGGCAAGCTTATCGTAGGATCTTAACTACGCGTAAATGTTGCAGCGTGAAAAAGGGGACCTTATGCGTAGAGCTTACGCGTGAAGGTATATATACCTTACGCGTAAGGCTTACTCGTAGAGTAGACCTTATCGCGTAGAGGTCCTTTGTTTCGCGCATATCCTTCACGGGATACGTAGTCCCATTGTAGAACCTTACGGCGTAATAGTTATGCGTAGGATTTATTCTACGCATAACATGACTACGCGTAGGGTAATCCTTATGCGTAGAGATTCAAATGACCTTGATTCGAATTTTAGTAGCAAGCACGAAATAAATTCATCAAATCATCAATATTAACACAATAATTCATTTTAACAACAAATCATGGCATGAACATTCGTTAAACAGTTATGCGTAGAAAGTCATACGCGTGAGTCAAAACCCTAGGGTTATAATTTCGCGTATAATTTCTACCATGGATTTGCACCAAACAATTTGGTAGTTCTAAGATGTTGTGAGAGTCTATAAACGAAGTTATAACATCTAAATCGTTGTGAATAAAAAATACCCAAACTCATGAACATTAAACCTAATTCCAAATTGACTTAATTAGTGTTTCGGGTTGTTATAGGGCATGAAATCATTAATTCAACATGATATGAAAATCACACAACAATCTTTTTGACCAAAACGTTCACATTTGAAAATACCCAAATTTGCATAAACCCTAATTTTCAAAATCAATCAATCATGTATTACGGGTGTGATTAAGTGATGAAAATGTATCATTGATGTTGTAAAAACATTTTGACACAATCATTTAACCAAAACACACACAAACTTGATTGTGTGTTCATATGCGTAGAACACAAAATCATTATATCTCAAGTTTTAGTTGGATTATGAAATTCAAAACCATTGTTTAAAAACATGTTATAAACACATAATAACTTACAAATTGATGATCAAAACGGATTTGAAGAGCGATTTTTATCGTGAGATTTAGGTTGGTGAGTAATAAATGAGGTGAAGTAATTAGGTGGAAGATGTTTTATTAAAATAACTTTAACTTTTGGCAGGTTTGGTCCCTCCACTTTTCCTTTTTCATACAAAGCCATTTAACTTCCATTTTGGTTACCAAACAAAGATTTTAAGAAAGAAACTTGACGACACTCCCCTCGACTTAAGAAAATAATGAAAGGTTATAAATTTTAGTCCGAGGAGTGTCATTGAACAGTTTACCACCATTGATAAAAGAAACAACGAGATATGATAACATGCAAGTACGCGGATGTTTTGAAACAGTTAAGTCTTTGTATTCTCCCCTCAACACTTGATCGGAAAAATACTGAATTTTGAAAGATTAAAGTGTTGGGAAATGTACTACCATGTTGATAGATAGAAGAATATTTTTGTTTTATCATGTTTTTATATTTTTGTATTTTGTTTTGAAAAATTATTTACAAAAGAGATTTTGGTGTTTGATGGGTTTTAAGAACTGTTTTAGGAGGTCATCAATTCCTCTTGAGTCAAACACCTCATACCAATCCGGTGGACCAACTCATTAAACCTAGCGGGGAGGCAAGGCTTTGGTGAGAAGATCGCCAATTGGTATTCTGTACCCACAAAATATAATTCAACAGTACCTGTTCCACGTGATCCTTGATGAAATGATATCGAAGATCGATGTGCTTTGATTTCAGTCTTGAACGGTTAGTTGCAGATGCAAATGGCACTCCGATTGTCGCGATACATCGGGATTACGTCAAATACGACCATAGTCTTTGAGTTGTGTTCTCATCCAGATGACTTGTGCACAACACGTAGACATGGCTACATATTACGCCGGTTGAGGACGGCGATGTACAATCCTGCTTCTTCGATTGCCATGACACCAGTTTATCACCAAGAAATTGTAAAGCTCACGAAGTACTTTTCCGTGAGTCTAAGCATCTGCGTGGTGTCGGCGTCTGGCGATTAGTTCAAAACCGAGAATCCTTCGGATACCGATCCCCAAGTTAATGGTTCCCTTTATGTATCGGAGGATTCTTTTAGCCTCAGAGATGTGGGTTTCAGTTGGTCGCGGCCGATAGCGGGAGCAAAGATAACGGCAAAGACAATATCAGTGCGCTAGCGTTAGATACATGAGAGACCCAATAATACTACGGTATTTTGTAGGGTTCACCAATTTCCCATGTAAATCAGCGTCTAGCTTCTTGGTATGAGCCATTGGTGTGGCATAGGTGTCCCAGGTTTTCATTCCAAATTTGTTTAACAATTCAAGGGCATATTTGGAGTGACTCAAGAAAATACCACGGGGTGATTGATGAACTTGTAGTCCTAGAAAGAGCGTGAGTTCACCCATCATGGACATTTCAAAATTTTTCTTCATTAGTTTTGCAAAGCGATTGAAAACTTTTTATGTGTAGACCCAAAAATGATGTCATCCGTAAATTTGAACAATTAAGATATGTGCCCCGTGATATTGTATAAAAAGAGTTGGGTCAACTGAACCTTTGGTGAAATTATTAGCAATGAGGAAAGATGATAGCTTATCGTACCATGCAGGAGCTTGTTTGAGACCATACTGAGCTTTGTTCGGTTTGTAGACGTGATTCGAGGCTTCGGGATCAGCGAATCCATCACGGTTGGTGACATAAACCGTTTCTTTAAGTTGTCCATTGAGAAAGGTTTTGACATCCATCGATAGACCGTCATATTCATATGAGCGAGCAGCGAAAATATCGAACGACCTCAAGACGAGCAGGGGCAAAAGATTCTTCAAAGTCAATACCCTCTTCACGACGATAACCCTTAGCACCGGCGTGACTTATTTCGGATAACATTTCCTTGACATCAATTTGTTTCCATTTTAGACCAATGGCGTAGACTCTGGTCTTTCAACCAGTTCCCATACTTCAAGACGTTTGAATTGGTTGAGTTCTTCTTGCATGGATTCAATCCGGTTGTCTTTTGTCATTGCGTCTTTGATGTTTTAGGTTGGTTGGCTGACGGTGAGTGCATAAATGCAATGTTCACCATCGTGTGAAGACGTTGTCTTGTAACGGCCGGTTGATTCGGGTTGCCAATAATGTTTTCCGGAGGATGGTCTTTTGTCCATCTATGTGTGGAGGGTTGATGTTGGTATACATTGTGCAGATTTCGAGGATTCAAATGGTTTGTTGAAGATTCAGCGACATCGGTGCGGCGATCTCATTAGCAAGCGGGTTAAACGCATTTGGATCAAAATCTGCGGTGGGGGTACTTCATTGAGAACATCATCGGGTTCATCATTGTTGGAAGCGGTTTGTTCAACTGTTGTGTTGGAGTCAACTGTGGTGCTTCTTCAACCGTAGTTGTTGTGAGGTGTATCGGGTATAAGAGTATTATCGGGTTGAGCAGCGAGCGTGGATACACACGGAGCATTCATCAATATCGTCAGCGAGCAGTGAGCAAATAACCTTTCCATTTGTTGTGAGTAAGCGGGCTTTGTTCGGTGATGATGGGGTTTGGGGAAGTTTAGCGGTTGTGTCGGGTTCCAAGCTGTTATACTCAGAAGCCATTTCCGTAAGTTCATCAAAATGAGCATGAATCATTTCCATCACCTGTTTTGTACGGCGATTCGGTTCGGAAACCTTTAGAATTATCACAGTATCCGATAAAGACTCCAATGTCAACTTTGGCTTTGAGCTTTCCAAAGTCATCACGATCATTATTCGGATAGCAAAGAGATCCAAATACATGAAAGTGTTTGAGATCGGTTTTACATGGACAAGCTCAAAAGGTGTTTTGTTGTGGCGTTTGTAATCATAGAGGTTTTGAGTATAGCATGCAGTAGATACATTACGCCCATAAGTAATCACGGAAGTTTAGCATTGATTAACATTGTTCTTGCGGCTTCCACTAGCGTTAGGTTTAGTCTTTCAACAACTCCGTTTTGTTACGGTGTGCGTGCAATAGATGTCGATCTTTGAATTCCCACTTTCTCATAAAATTCACGAAGAGTTTGATTAACAAATTGATTCCTCTCACATTACGATTAGTCGAACGGTGCGTAGGCTGAACTTGTATTTTCGTGAGAAAGGTGATGATCATCGTGGAGCTTGATCTTTGCTTGAAGAAAGTAGACCCAAGTTCAGCGTGAATAGTCATCAACAATTACTAAGATGTAGCGTTTGCCATTGATCGTTTGCAGCGCGCCGGGCCACACAAATCCATGTGAAGAAGATGAAGCACATCTTTGAGCGTGTTCCACCTTTGAAGGAAAATGAGCACGAGTGCTTTGCCTTGTTCACAAGCTGAGCAAAGGTGATCTTTAGAATAACGAAATCGTGGGAGTCCTTCAACTAGTTTGTGTCGAGCAAGGTTGGTGATGGTATGATAGTTTAGATGTGAGAGCGAGCGGTGCCATAGCCAGGATTTTGTTGATGTTGCCTTTGAAAGTTAGCAGATGGGAGAAGAAGCAACCATGTCTTGCATAGAGATAGTGTAAAGACTTGAATTAGCGAGCGGACATAAGATCGTTTCCTTGTAGATCACGAATGAAACAAGTTTTCTCCCGAAAGCAACTTCCAAATCTCCATCACAAACGACCTCTTGAAAGCAGTGTGACGAGGCCTTCCATAATAAACCACGCTAATTTCGATGTTCCCATTGATATAGTCTCCGTAGCCCATGATAGGCTGAAGTGATCATTCCGAACGTGCCAATGAACTTTGCAATAAAGTTTGATAACAGTTTAAGATTGCCGTCATGTGTGGGAACATCCGCTATCAACAATCCGAGAATGATCGTATCACACGCATTACACACGAGACGACGAGATGGAATAGAAGTAGATGTGGAACCGAAATGTTAGAGGGTTCGTGAGTTATAGTAGATATACACATCAATAGCTTTAGGTATCCACTTAAATCCTAGTGTGTTATATATCCATTTTGCCATCTAACTAGTATTTGCTTTAGTCTTAGTGAATGCACTAGGTGGTACTACATTCCTAGGAGGTGGCGGAGCTCTGAGGGACACAATGCGTTTCTTAGAATCTAAAGAGGGCGGTCTACCAAGCCGACTTACTTAGAAAGATTAGTGGGCCTAGAGGTATTCCGGTTCTTAGGATTCCTTAAGCGAGAGATGATAGCTTTAGCAACACATTTATCATGACAATCAGAATTCATACTTTTCGACAAATAACACAAGGTGCATCGGTGAATATCAAAAGTACTTACGGTTTAGCATTAGTTACATCACTATTTCTATTACATTTGCGGGCGCAATATCTATAGTGGAAGCAACGTGAGTCTTATTCATAGTCCTAGGGTGTTCTTTTACTTTAGCATTCCTTGATCTTTAGGTCGCAACTTCCTATTCTTCGATGTAGTGCCTCTAAGTCGTGAAGTCGGACGTTTGGAAAAGCGCAACTATTCTGTTTAGGTAGAAGGAAGCACGTTAGCAACTTGTGATTTGGCGTGGAATTCTAGGTTCATGAGTACTAAGTGTTCTGGGGCTAATCTCTTAATGGGTAGTTAGCGTTGTTCATACTTTCCTAACATTTCTCTTAACTTGAAGATAGTGTGAATCGAGATCTTGATTTTCGAGACCAGAACATTTCGAGCAAAATGCATAACTTCTTTAGTGTGTGCAAGATAATGATCAAGTTCATTTGATGCTTCATCACGAGTCTTTTTTAGTAAATCAAATATGACACCATATTCCTTTTTAACTTTTACAAGTTCTTGTTCATATTTAGAGATTTGACACTTAAAGACCGCGTTTTGATCATCCAATTTTGCTCAATTTGATTATTTTTAGCACGGAAGCGATTTTGTGTTGAAAAGCAAGTTGTTGATCGTGAATATCTTTTTGACACCAATTAAGGCGACGTATTGCATTTGAAAGTTCGTTTGACAATCGTTTGTTTTCAACAGTTAAGGACTCGATCGAAGCACATTATCGGTGTTCTCAACATTTACCACGAAATCAACGATATCGGCGAGAGATATAATCAAATGCATATGACAAAAATTCAATAACAACATTATGGACATCGCACACGGATGACATCTTCCAAGAGTCGATCAACATCTTTTCTCAACAGTTTCTTTTTCGTTTAGTGTTAGAAATAGATGTTTACGTTTTCAGCGACCTTCATCAATCAAGTTCCTTATGAAAGTCCTTTTCCGAAGATAATGCACAACTTTTCAAATTTTTAACATTTGGTAAAGATTTTTTCGAAAAATGTCTCTTTGTTCTCGGCTAGAGGTGATTGAAAATGTTGAACTTTGATTTGAGAATGATATTCTATCTCATGTTGTAAAGTTTTGAGGTCAGCCATGAAAATGTCAAAATATCGAAGAATTTTGCGATTTTCAGGTTTTGAGTTTACTTCAATGATGGAAGGTAAAGGACCATAAGTTTGTGCATAATCTGGTTGGGGATTAACATTAGAAGACTCAGGTGTTTTGATGATAATCCTTGGTGTGTTAGAAGAATCCGTTGGTGTGACGAAAGTGACGCTTTTGAATAGTTAAAAGGTTTGTTGTAAACAACTTTTTCTAATTTTGATCGACTCGTCTTACGCATCTAATTCCTCTTGACGATGTTATTCAACAACACTCATAACAGAATTATCAACTTTATATTCTACTTTGGAAACTTCGAGGTTTGGTTTGAATGCTTTGGTTGAAAGCTTAGGTTTGTAATCGGCAAGATTCGGTCCATATCCATTTGGATTGGGTTTTAAAGTAAACTTTTCAATGGCTGTGACCGACTCGCCATGTTTGTAAACAACCATTTTAAACTCTTTAAGTTTGTTTTGCAAGCCGATGATTTCTTCAAGATGATCATCTATTCGTTTCGTTGAATGCTTTTTGTATCCAGAGAACTGGTTTTGACAAGTTAACAACTTCGGCCTTAGCTTTTGATTTTCCAAGGTGAGGCGTTAATTTGCTTTTTATGTTCATGTTTCAGTTGTTCTATTTCAGACAACAAAGCATTCTTCGAGACGGCTAGATCACGCATCTGTCTTTCTAAATATTTTTCGTTTGATAAGATTTGGCAAACGCTTCAAAACCGTTTTCCGCGTTTTCTTGAGTTTTGAAAAATTGAGTTGCTTTTGTAAACATTCAAAATCCTTGGTTAACAGTGCATTTTTGCATTTCAAGTCTTGATTAATGGCATGACATTTTTCCACTATGGTCTGTTGGTCTTGTATTAACGAGCAAAATCGGATGAGGCAAAGTTCGGCGTGTTCAACGTGAGTCTCAACATGATCATTTCTGAGATCCTCAAGTATAACCACGGAGTCAATTTGATTATCAAGGGAAACCGTTGGTCATCTTGATCGTCAAATATAACTACGGGGTCTAGTTGAAAATCGTCAGAATGAGATGTGGGCGACTCATTTTGAACATTCGAGCCTTGGGATTAGATGTTGGAGATATGGATCGAGATAAATATGGTTTGTTGGGTACACGAGACAAGCCATCAGTGTCATACACTGGGGCTGTGTCACTCATGTGTAACTCATGCATATTAGCCATCAACATAACATTTGCATTGGCCTGCAAGTCCTCCATATCATCATCACGGTGCATTTGCCATAAAGCTCTGTTCTTTGTGCGTGAGAGTTCCACCGGCTTCATCCTTAAGAGCCAAAAGAAGAGCCTCTTTGAAATAAGCACCCCCTAGTCCTTGGCTTTGGGCATGCATTAGCAGTGTGTCCCTTCATTGCGGTTGTAGCATCGAAGACCATTCAACCCATTTGAGCATTTCCTGTTCCACCACGAGCTCGATTGTTATTCCTACCCACACATTAAACCCTTGACCACCGCCATCGGCGACCATAACCACGATTCTGAACTTCAACTCGTCCATTGTTCTACAACTTGATTCCTTGTATTAGATGAGGAACAAATACGGTTGTTGGATTTGTTGGTATAACGGCTAAAGGCATTAGCAATCATAGCAAATACTTGTTGCAATGCTTGAGCGGATCGATTCCTCATTAGCTACGGCTTGAGCATTGTTGTTGTTGTATGGAACCAATTGAGTTTGTTGAGATTGAGGTTGTGAAGGATCATGTGGTGTGATTGTAGCAGTTGGTTGAGTTCGGTTGAGAGAATAAGCGTTTTGAGCATATAAGGCAAGTTGTTGATTGTGTCGATGGAGCAATTTGAGCACGGAGAATCCTTTCCTATCAACTTCCTTTTCATGAGGCTTCAAGTAATCGTACAACAATCCATATGTAGAATGATGCATGTTTTTCGGCTGCGGAGAAAAATGACATACTTCTCCCATTAGGGACCAAGACTACTCAGGAACTTAGTATTACCTGCAATTCTTGGCATGATGATGTTGTGTTTATCCAAATCATTGATGATGTCTGAAAATAGGTGATGATAGGACTCTAGTGTCTCAGGTTCAATCATGAAGTGTTCATAAGCCAAGTAAATTTTGGATTCCAAATCTTCGATTGAGTAGAAACCGAATATGATCCCATTTTTCTTTGCAGTCTTTTGAGCATCAACACTACGAAGAATTGGGTTGGGTAATCCTAAGAGGATATATCCATTGCAAGCTCATCTGCTTCATAGTGTAGAAGTTCTTGAGGATTCAAGTCTGCAACATTAGCAATGTTTGTTTGTTTATCTCTTGGTGGAATGGCATTTGGATCTCGGTACAATGATAGGCATCTCAAATGGACCTTCCAAGATAACCTTCTTTAAGAACTTTCCATGTGGCTTCTTTAGATCACAAAACCTAAAGAACCTTATCACCCATTGATCGTAGTTTCCTGGAGCATTGGAGGTCTATCAAGTGATCCAACCTCATGAATTGATTGTTGGTTGCTTAAAGCTTCAAACATCTTTGCAAACCAAGTGGGTTCCTTCATAGTGTTCCTTGATGGATGTTGATTGAAGTCATTTGTGTATGGTTGAACTTGAAGACTTGGTGGTGGTTGAACCATATGAGGTTGTGGATTTGCAAGTTGTGGAGTATGTTGTTGATTAAATTGTTGTTGATAAATTGCTTGTTGTTGATTCCATTGTTGATGTTGTGGAGTTAGTTGTTGTTGGCGTTGAGGATGAGGATAAGTGTAAGGGAAATAGTTAGAGTATGGTGGTTGTGACATGTTGATAAACTTGTGTTGGTAAAATGGATCTTTGTAGTCGAATGAACCTTTGTTGATGAAGTATCCTTAGAAATCACAATAGCCAAGTAGCACTTATGCGTAAAACACCAAAGTTACGCGTAACAATCAAGAGTTATGCGTAGATTTAGCTTACGCGTAAGTAGGAAAAACACTAAAGTTATGCGTGACACAAAGTTAGGCAGAAAGTTAGGCGTGGGATTACCTTATCGTAAGACTAGGCTTAGGCGTAAGATGAATCTTATGCGTAGGATTTCTACGCGTAAGCTTATGCTTATGCGTAATTTTAGGGTTTTATCCCAAATGATCTTTTACACTTCACGGAGCAAAAGATATCCAAAGTCGAAGCGTATTTTGACTTATCCAAGTAAGAAAACACGGAATAAACCCCGAAAATGAAGATCAAACCAAGGAAATACTTACGCGTAGTTTTAGGGTTTTACTACGCGTAGGTTTACTCATAAATTTGATTTTGCCCAAAGTTGTTTCTAAACCAGTTTTTATGTGATGAAATAGCTTCAATAACACCAAAAGACACAAAAGTGTGAAACTTGATGATCCAAGCTCTTAAAAAGCTGTTATGCGTAGAACGATACCCACATATAAAAAACTAGTTTAAAAAACACGATCCAGCATAAAGTTTGAAACTTTTTGCCAAAACAAGTATTTTAACACCTTAAAACGTTGAAAGTACAAGAATCTTGGATTGAAAAGTGAAAAATCGAGTTTTTAAGCGAGCCAAAGCTCTGCGTTACTTTAAGTAAGACCAAACAAAAACTTCAAAAACAAAAGTGTTCACCCAACTATTTGGCGATTGATACCACTGTAAGGTCACAAGGTTTTACCACACAAGCTTATAAAAAGATAGAAGGCGATTGAACAATAAAACACACACACACGCGATATACTAAGACCGGTTATGCGTAGGTGATGAGTGAAAGAAATATTGAACAACCAACCCTCAAGTGAGGGTTATTACATAAATTTATAGGAAGGAGCTAGGGCAACACTCCTACTCCTTCCCTTTCTCTATGGTTTGGGCCTAAGCTCATGGGCCTTCTACATAAGCTTAAGGCTAATAACAAACATAAAGGCCATAATAAGCTAACTATTACATATGAGTAACTAACACTTGAATAAGGTTTATGAGTGATTCCAACAGTCCCCTCATAAGTCCTGTTGTTCCTGGTCCCCTAAGCCAAGTCATTAAGTACCGCTACATGCTATACTTATAATAGTGAGTGCCCGGTGTTGCTTAGCAAGCACTGGCCCCAATTCTTAAGTTCATCCAAGCGGTGGGTCTCAGTTGGTCAAATCGCACAAGTAGAAGGGTGGAGTGATTGGTGATATTTTGCTTCTAGTCTCCGATCCGGCTCACCCACAAATTAGGTTGGTCATATCTTAGGCAATTGGCCTGCAGCCATTCAAAACCTAGAAAAAGGGTAGCCGCCCAATAAGCCCATGCATGTTGCATACACTTAGAAATAATTATACAAAAGTAATATAAACGAAAACAAAACAATTAAGGAATCATAACACAGGCTGCACCAAGAGGTTAGCAGCATCATATTAACTGAATACAAATCAATTCCATATTCAAAGATGCAATACATGAATCGAAAGTAAGGGGAAAAGATAAAAATGCTAATGCTTATCGTGGGGAGTGATTTCTGCGGAGAAAGTTCCGTATGCTCATCTAGACACGCCTTTGACTTTGCTTTCTCTAGTTGTTGTGTGTGGAATTGGATGATTAGAAATCTTGGAATTCATGGGTATTATAGGCCAATGGGTTACGGCGTAACTAATATAAAGTTACAAGTAACCATCAATTTCTTAAGTATTTTGCACTAAATCTGGCTGATTCTTCGTAACATTATAGTGGTTACGCGCCGAAGTCTTCAATATACTTTGTAGTTCTTTGTAGTTGATGAAATAGTTACTGACGGATTGTCGTGGAACCTCATTTGACCTAATATGGTTCATTCAGAGTAGCCTTTGGGAGAGTTAGATGCGTAACAACACGTGGAGTTGGTTTTAGAGTCGCAGCTTTGGTAAACGCATAATGTGAGATGAGTTACGCCGTCACTTTATTCAAAGTCAGATACTATGATAAATCTTTTGATATTTCCGGTTTGGCGTCTCTTTAGCTCAATGCTCGTGGTACACGAGTGGAAAACAA
>OU343220.1:49896586-49946447 GCA_910596185.1 Chrysanthemum makinoi | reverse complement strand
GATCTCAATTCTATTATACATGTAGCGTAAACAATGATAGATATATAACCATTTTCTTCGTAAATTAAATTTAAATTAATGGTTATAGGAGATACAAAATTATTTTTTATAATCTATATTGCCATTAAACTCGTCATTAATGTAATAAATATCATAAGTTTATAAAAAATTATGAATCTCAATATTCTTTATTTAAAACTGTGGTAAATGCTACTTATCTAACACGATGCAAACACTTTTAAAATTTCGATATGTTGCAATTTATTTTTTAAAATAAAATATTATATTTAGTGATTAGGATGTGTAAATTTTTATATCGTATAAATGTAATGAAATGACACTTTCTTTTACCTACTTGTTATCATAATATCAACCACTTTGACCTCATACTTTCAAAATATTACCAATCACCGGCTCTTTATTGAATCAACATCGCGCAATCGCGCAATTATTATATGGTTTTTATATAATTTGAAATTGCTTAAAATTAATAAAAAAAAAATAACAAAATATAAAATAAAGATATTCTCGCTATTCAAAAAGTTAATGTAACAAAAAATAAATAAATATAAAAATATTCATCTCGGGAAATATAGTCTAGAGAGAACCTATGACTATATTGAATCCTGTGCACTTCTTCAAATTTGGATTCCGGATAAGCCTTCAACTAAGAGAAGAAGAAAGCGTTTTAGTCATTAAATGGTAATAAATTTTTTCAAATGTTCCGATTTGATACGTGAATTTTGAAAAATTGTGTAAAAGTAACGAGCTTTCATAAAGTGTTACAATATGCACATTTTGATGATGTGTTATACCTGAAAGTCTGACACGAGACATCATTTATAACATGACACATCATCAAAATGCAGATTAAAATACTTTAGTTCGTTACATATGTCTAATTTTTTCAGAATTCACGTACCAAAACGAGACAATGAAAAAATTCGTTGCTATTATATGACTAAAACCCAAGAAAAAATGTTATAAGTCAGAGTCAACTTTGTTCACCATTACGTTCTTTCACTGCTATGTGGGCTTCCTTGAAAGCTTATAGCGGTACCGAACAAGTAAACAAGTGAATCTTGAGTAACATCAGCGCCACATCAGCTTTAACATAGGTTAAACCTTAACACCTTAACACAAGTAAACAAGTGAACAAGTAAACAAGTGAATCTTAGAGCACTAGGTTAAACCTTAACACTGTGCCACATCAGCTTTAACATTTCACCTTAACTCAACAAAAAAACACCCCTTATCATAACATTCCCAAGGTTAAACCTTAACTCACCAATAATTTACAAAAACAACCCCTCATTTAGGGAAAAAAAAGCCCTTTAACGCCGCGTTATGGTGTTAACATGTGAGTGTTAACACCCCGTTAACACCATATGCGGTATGGTTAACATGCTTTAACATGCAAATGTTAAACTTTGACATTGTGTTGGGTGTTACCATTCCCAAGACTCTTAGAGTACTCAAATTGAATTTTAATTGTAAGTATTTAATAAATTTATATTTCAATTTTTGTCCTTTAAAACAAGGGTACTCAAATTGTGACTACACATGTGCACTGAAATTCATATCTTCTATAAAATTTATAGTTCATTATCGGATAGGGATTCTTTCATATTCATTTGAACATGAGAGGTAATGTTATACTTCTTATGATTGTATTTTTAAATTAAAATAAAATAAATGTGTTGTAATAATGATAATTACAATTCTGAAATGAGAACATAACCTCTCATGTTCAAATGAACATGAGAGAATCCTTATCCTTCATCATCCTGTGTGATTATGCAATGGCTTACAAGCACAGGGAGGTTACACAAAAAGGGCACGAGTATTATATTCCAAAGTTTACCTATGGGCTAAAAGTCACATATTCTATAGTTAATTTCACATTCTCACTAACTGTAAAAATAAAGTATTACGGAGTATGATTCAAGGTCAAATGAGTTTTGTTAATACAAATATCGTCATTAAACGTTATTTATATTTTTGATCTTTGCCTAAGTTTTGTTAACGACAAAAGTAAATTTAATTTATAAAAGCTTAAAGCTTGTCAAGTTTATTAGATATTAAAACAAGCTTTCTTAAAACAATATATTCATCATTCAAGCATTTACATTTATGATTAGTAACATCTTGATATGACTCTAATCATTATGTATGATAGTAGTTTGTAGAATGTGTTAGGTTCTTAAAACCAAACACTACTTAAGCATTTGCATATTTCTATAAATAGTAATACAACATTTGACATCATGTATTACATCATGGAAATCATTGGAAGATTCCATTAGATATTTTGTGAAGATTTGTACTCTTCATATCTTGCACAATCTTACTTAGATAGAGTTGACTTTAGACAAGATTTGATATCTTGACTCGTCAGATGGCGGTACCATTTGGTACACGGGCGGAACCCTTTTAGGGGTCCGCCGTCCGTGGACGCCTGTCCATTTGGCTATAAATAGAAAAGCCAAGCCAAGTAGTTTCTCATCCCTTTCTAACATACTCTCATACATATCTTCTCTCTAACCTTCCTAACTCAGTTTCATATCATATTAGTGATCTCTTTTGTAGCAAAGAAGATCAAGTCATATTCAAGCTTCAACGAGAAGTTGGAAGTCTTGTTTGTTTAGTGTTGTATGATCTAGTGTTGATTCATACTTCATTGTTGTATCAAACCATCATAATCTTGTGAGTGTGAGTGGTTAGTATTTTAGTCCTCAAAATACATTGTGTGTGGAGTAGTTGTACCCTTGGAAAGAACTCGACATCTAGCTTAGTGTCGGAAATAGTGTAAGCGAAGTGTAAAGGTTTTCTCCCCCGGTGAAAGGAGCTTGTTGACTAGTGAAGTTAAACTCTCGAGTGTGAGACTCGGGGAGTGGAGTAGGGCAAGGAAAAAGAGTCCTTGTAGGCCAAACCACTATAAACAACTTGTTGTGGTTTGATCATTTCTTTCCTTATTTACTATTTACATATTGCTTGCATATTTCATTAACATACTCAAGATCAATATCAATTGATCTTTCAATAAGTTTCAAAACAAAGTTTTTAATGGGTAAACTATTCAACCCCCCTTCTAGTTTTCTACAATTGGTACCAGAGCCTCGTTGCTCAAGAATTTCTAAAATAACTTGTATTTTATAAACTTGAAACGATCCATGGATTCTGAAAACTTTAAAGAAGGGCAATCTATGCAAAGACCACCACTCTTTGAAACCAATGGATTTATCTATTGGAAAACCGTTTTGAAACATATGTAAAATCAAAAGATATAGATCTTTGGTTTATTATTGTTAAAGGAGATTTTAGTTCTACAACAAAGGATATTTCCGTTGATGAACAAAAGAAATTAGTTGCTAAAAATAATGAAGCTAAAATGATGCTTTATAATGCTTTACCTAGAAAAGAATATGAAAGAATTTTTATGTGTGAAACCGCTAAAGATATTTGGGAATCTTTAATTGTTACACATCAAGGTAATTCACAAGTCAAGGATAACAAAATTGATCTTCTTGTTCAACAATATGAACAATTTGTTATCCCGGAAGATGAAACCATTGATTGTGGCTTTGCTCGTTTTAACACTATCATTACATCACTTAAAGCACTTGATGAATCTTTTCGTAGTAAGAACTTTGTCGGGAAATTTCTTAGAGCACTCCATCCCAAATGGAGAGCTAAAGTGACCGCTATTGAAGAATCAAAAGATCTCTCAATAATGTCACTAGACGAGCTAATTGGCAACCTCAAAGTTCACGAAATGGTAATGGAGAAAGATTCGGAGATCATCAAAGGAAGAAAGGAGAAGATCAAATCCGTTGCTCTTAAGGCAAAGGCGAAATCAAGCGATGATGGTGAATCTTGTTCCGATAGTGAAGATGAGGAGTATGCTATGGCCGTTAGAGATTTCAAGAAGTTCTTTAGAAGAAGAGGAAAGTTTGTAAGACAACCTCGAGAAGAAAAGAAGCCATTCCGAAAGGATCGGGATGATAAGAAGATTAAAGGTGAAAGAAAGTGTTTTAGATGTGGTGATGCAAGTCATCTCATAGGAGAATGTCCCAAGCCACCTAAAAACAAAACTCAACGAGCTTTTGTAAGTGGTGCTTGGAGTGATAGTGAAGACGATGAAGAATCAAGCAAGGAAGAGATCGCTCTAATGGCACATGAGTCAAATGAGGTACTTTCCGACTCTTCTTATTCTTCTATAGATGATGACACCTTGCAAAAACAATATAATCAATTGTGTGAGCTAAGTCTAAAAATCATAACTAAAAATAAATTTCTAAAACCCAAAAAGGAGTTTTTGGAAAATGAGGTATATGAGTTAAAAGAAAAAGCAAAACGACTTGAAAAGGGAAAAGCAAATGACGATGATTGTAAATCATGTCAAGAGCTTAATCTTGAAATAGAAAAACTAAAGCTCACACAAGAAGTTTTAATAGAAAATAATTCTAAGTTTAAAAGGTTTAACAAAAACATCGCTCTTGCCGATGAAATAGTTAAAATTCATAAAACACCAGGAGACATGAATGGGCTAGGTTTTAATGAAGTATTAATTCCAAAGAGTCAAAACAAAACGGCCGAAAACGAACATTCTGTCAAAACTGCTGCATGTACAGCACGGACCGACGGAACCAAAATAAGGGTTCCGTCCGTTATGCAAAATGGTACCGCTGGGTACTTCAAAGCGAAAAGAATGTTCGCAATACGGACCGTCGAATTTGTTAAAGTAACAAAGAAAACCAATGATAATGTTAAACTAAAACCAGCCATTATATCGGGAGTAGGACTTGTTAAAAATGAATTTAGATCAAAACCTACTCAACAACGATATAAAACTTCTTTTGCCAAACGCCCATTTCCTAAGAGCAACCACAACGTTCAACCTAACTACCAACACAACGGTTGGAATCAAAACTTTCCTAGACCATATCAAACTCCGGATTACATGCCATGGAACCCTTACCCATCATTTCCATACATGAATCAAATAAATGGTATGTTTAACCCAAACGGACCCATGAGATATTGGGGACCAAATGTTTGAGTTATTTGCTTCTTAGGTATGCTTGAAAGTTGGATTGGAACCCGATGAATGGATAAAAGATAGTGGATGCTCACGACACATGACAGGCAACAAAAGTCTCTTCTCATCATACCAAGAGTATGACGGAGGTAATGTCACTTTCGGTAGCAATCTCAAAAGCAAAATCATTGGCAAAGGTACGATTGCTCATAACTCTCTAACTATTGAAAATGTTGCTCATGTGGATAGGTTAGGATTTAATCTACTTAGTATTAGCCAACTATGTGATAAAAAGTATAAAGTACTATTTGATGAAAATGGTAGTAAAATACTAAAAGATGGTATCACCATAGCTAAAGGAGTTAGGAAAAATAACATATACGTCATGAAAATAGATAAAACATATAATGACAAACTTTGCCTAACAACATTAGACGATAGCTCATCTCTTTGGCATAGACGTTTAGGTCACGCTAATATGAGACTTATACAAAACCTATCTTCAAAAGAGTTGGTTAGGAATTTACCAAAACTTAAATCTGACCAACACTTTTGCGACGCTTGCAAAATTGGTAAACAAACACATAGTAGTCACAAATCTAAAAATATGGTGTCCACATCTAAGTGTCTAGAATTATTACATATGGACTTGTTTGGACCATCCGCTATAAGAAGCTATGGAGGCAACTTATACACTTTGGTCATAGTAGATGATTACTCAAGGTTTACTTGGACATTATTTTTGAAAACCAAAAATGAAGCTTTTGATAAATTTGAAATACTTAGCAAGAAAATTCAAAATCTTCTAGGTGTCAAAATTGTGTCGATCCGAACGGATCATGGTCGTGAATTTGACAACGAAACTCAATTTGGAAACTTTTGTGATACAAATGGTATAACACATAACTTTTCGGCTCCACGAACACCTCAATCAAATGGAGTAGTAGAACGTAAAAATAGAACAATTCAAGAAATGAGTAGAACAATGCTTAATGAACAAAACATTCCTCAAAAGTTTTGGTGTAACGCCGTTGACACTTCTACATATATTTTAAATAGAGTCCTAATACGTCCTTTCCTAAACAAAACACCATATGAACTTTATAAAGGTAAAAAGCCAACATTAGGATATTTTAAAGTCTTTGGTTGTAAATGCTTTATTCTTAATACTAAGGATTATCTCACCAAGTTTGACCCAAAGTCTTATGAAGGTGTATTTCTTGGTTACTCTCAAACTAGTAAAGCTTACATTGTCCTAAATAAAGAAACAATGATAGTCGAGGAATCGTTGAACATAACATTTGACGAAAGTCCACCTCCCTCTAAAACATCACCTTTGGTAGATGATGACTTAGTTGAAAGTCAAATAATTGAAAGTCAAATTAATAATAACAAGGAGAATGAACCATTAAATAAGGAAATTGTCAATATAAAAGAATCTAAAAGTCATCCATTAGAAAAGGTCATAGGAAAACTTAATCAAAGAACCTTAAGATCACAAGCTCAAAATCAAAGTAATCATTTTTGTTTTGTATCCACCATTGAACCAAAACCCATAAATGAAGCAATAAAAGATGAATCATGGGTAATTGCCATGCAAGAAGAATTAAACCAATTCGTTAGAAATGATGTTTGGAAACTAGTTCCAAAACCCAAAGATCAAACTATAATTGGAACAAAATGGGTCTTTCGAAACAAAATGGACGAAAATGGTGTAGTATCTAGAAACAAAGCTAGGCTTGTTGCACAAGGTTATAATCAACAAGAAGGAATTGACTATGATGAAACTTATGCACCGGTAGCTAGACTTGAATCTATTAGAATATTACTTGCTTATGCATGTGCTTATGATTTTAAATTATTTCAAATGGATGTTAAAAGTGCTTTCCTTAATGGGTTTATTAACGAAGAAGTGTATGTTGCTCAACCTCCCGGTTTTACCGACTTTGAGAAACCACATCATGTCTTCAAACTCAAGAAAGCATTATATGGCCTTAAACAAGCACCTAAAGCTTGGTACGACCGTCTTAAGACTTTTCTTATTGATAACAAATATACTATGGGATTAGTAGATAATACTCTTTTACCAAGAAAAAGGAATCACATATTATTATTGTTCAAATATACGTTGATGACATTATATTCGGATCAACTTGTCAAGAACTATGTAATGATTTCTCTAAAATCATGCATGACGAGTTTGAAATGAGTATGATGGGTGAGTTAAACTTCTTTCTAGGACTTCAAATTAAACAACTAGAAGATGGTATTTTCTTTAACCAATCTAAATATATAAAAGACATGCTTAAGAAATTTGGTCTTGAAGATTCCAAACCAACTAAAACACCCATGTCCTCGGACACTAAACTCACCAAGGACGAAGAAGGTGAATCCGTAGATAACACTAAATATAGAGGAATGATTGGTAGCCTACTCTATCTTACGGCTAGTAGACCCGACATTATGTTTAGTGTTTGTCTATGTGCTCGCTTTCAAGAAAACCCAAAGGCATCACACTTAGAAGCATTAAAAAGGATTTTAGATACATTAAGGGAACAACGTGTTTAGGATTATGGTATCCCAAAGGAACGGGTATAGAAACCATAGTGTATGCCGACTCGGATCATGCGGGTGACTATGTCGATAGAAAAAGTACAAGTGGTATTTGCACTTTTGTTGGACATTGTCTCACCTCATGGTTTGCAAAGAAGCAAACGGCTTTAGCCATCTCTACTTGAAGCCGAATACGTTTAAGCCGGAAAAGCATGTCAACAAGCTCTTTGGATGAAGCAAGCTCTCGTAGACTACGGAATTCATCTCAACGACATTGTGATACTTTGCGACAACAAAGGAGCCATCGATCTCAGCAAGAATCCCGTTCAACATGCTCGTACAAAGCACATTGAAATCCGTCATCACTTTCTTCGCGACAATGTTCAAAAAGGAAACATTTCAATCGAGAAAGTATCCTCCGAAGACAACATTGCCGACATCTTACTAAACCTCTTAACCGAGAACCTTTTAATCTTCTTAGACTTGGTTTAGGGTTAATGGAACCAAACATGTAGGATAAACATAGCCTAAAACATTAGAATAGTCAAACCAAAACAATTTTGTCTTGTTTCTGCTACTGTAGCCACGGACAAACGACAACACGGACGGAACCAAATTATTTGGTGCCGTCGGTCCGTGGTGTCTACGAAGCAAAACAAACTGCTTTATACATAACATCTTCTTCCTCACAACCCACTTTACCAAAACGTGCAAAACTTAAACCAAGCTCATTATTGTCATCTTCCCACTCACTAATCACTGAAGATAACATCATTGTAAGTATCCTAACTACATTTCATCTCTTAATTCGGAGTCTAGGATTCTTATTTATGCACAAAACTATCACAAATCATTACATGGGGTTTTATGTATGCTTTTATACCAAATATGAATTCAATTGGCAAATTGCATAACTAGTCATTCAAATTAGGTACTACATTATCATATTGCATAAACAAATCATGTTTCCCACTAATTGATAGATAATAAATATAAGGCCTTATTCAAACAACCAAACACCCCATGTCAAAAGTTTTGAAAAGCTTCTCACTTGTAGGAAAACATTTTTCATTGCTAATACAAATAGAAACGTTAGAATTTTCATCACTTGCATGCTCTTGAATACTAAAGGTATTGCATAACTAATATGCACTCCCGGGTATATTCAAATATAGCCACATTGAATTAGGAGCATTTGGGTTATCTCATGGTATTTGCCAAACACTCCACTAAAACCATTTTGAGCATAAAATGAGTCGAGATAACCGCAACTCCAAATTGTTTTCATATAGGCACACACTAGAATCAAAAACGTTAAAATTTATTATTAATTTTTTTAACATATTAATTCTTGTCCTTAGGAATAACCATGGTAGCCGCAAGATTCTATGATCACAAAGACACTCTTAACTACATTCCCAAACACCACAAAACCAAAGGACTCACCAAGGAACAAATAGAAATATTTAGGGGTCTAGAATCAAGGTATTTCCACGAGGGTAGAACCATTCACTCATCCTTCCTTGAGCATACCAATCTTCGTGAAGAACTAGCCGCCATTCAATTCGATTGTCTTCTTGACATTGATGAACCAATTTGTCCTAGGTTTGTGTTAGAATTCTATGCTAGTGTGACGGCTTTAGTAATGAAGATGATGATGAGTTTTGTCTTAGCTTTAGAATCAACCAAAATGACTACACCATCACTTTAAGTGAATTTGCTAGAGTACTAGGAATTCCCAACCGAGGAACTTGTGTCTACACGGATAAGTGGTCACTCACCGCCCTTGATGCAATCAATGACCGCTCTCTTCCCTACATAACCCGTTTAGCCGATAAGGATGTCATCCGTGAACACCTTTTTAACCCAAAAACGGATACAACCCGAGTAACCCGAAAGGGAAAAGAGGTAGACCGAGATCCATATGGAATGGAGCTCAATGAACTTAAGCACGAATTTAAGAAATGGGAGGAGTTACTTAGAGCAAACGTCATTAGCACCATAGGGAATAGGGATCACATAAGCGCTTGTCTTTGTCACATCCTTTACAACTTGTCCACCCGACAACCATTCAACTTAGCCTACTACATAGCTAGGAGAATGATTGATATTCCAACTCAAGGATCCGTTGCTCTTCCATACGGGATGCTTCTCACCCGTCTCTATAGAAACTTCGCTCCAATTCCACCAACCCCAAAAGGGATGCACCTTCACTATGAACTCATCCCTCACATCTTTGTACCTTTGAGTGATGCTCGAGTTGCTAAGACTAAAGGCAAGAGAGCTAAACCTCCAACTCCTTCATCATCATCATCAAATAGCTCAGAGGATGGTCTTCCAAGCTCTCATCTTCCACCTCATGAGTATTACGCATCTCTTCCCGAGATTGAGAATGAATCAGAAGAATTCAAGCAAACTAAGGGAATGTTCAAGTGCCTTGGTAGGATGATGAACAAGATTTACAAGAAATTGAACAAATAAGGGTACTTTAAGGAGTGTTTGGAACAATGCTTTATCATTAATGTTTGATACTATTTAGTTGTTTTATTATGTAGGATGATAATATAACTTAAAACAATGGTGTATGCTAACAAACTCATGCAGGGGGATAGCACAAGTATGCTATCAAATTTTACCCATTTTCACTATATTGTGAAAATCAATAAGCCTTGCTCTTAATCTATGCTCCAATGTGTTTACATATGTGTTATTTACTTTTCCTAACTAGAAATGTTTAGTATAACAGTTTTGAGAAAAATTTCGGGTTTGAAAATTTCGGTTTTAAGAAACATTCTGGCCAAATTTCAGCACTCCACGGATCAGACGGCACCATTATCTTGGTACCGTCCTTTATGTAATTTGGTACCGCCATATCTGCAAAGCGGACCAGACGGCACCCTTTTTTGGGTTCCGTCCGTGTATGATTTTGGTGCCGTGGATCCTCTAGGTAATTTTCTGAATTTCGACTCTTTCGTGATTCCAAATTATCTTCCATCACTTAAAAATCAACCTTAACTAGTTTATACTTTTATTAGAACTAGTATTATTCACTAAGGGATGTAAGAAATCCATTTCCCACCAAAATTCAAAATTTTGAAAAATCCACCCAAGGAGCCCTTTGGCATAAAGGAAGGAACCAAATTTTGGTACCTTCAAATGGGTATCAATATTAGGAAATTCCACACACTAGAACACATTAATTGCATATCTTTTCTTCTTCACTCCATCTTCTTTGTATGGATTGACTTGGGTGATATGACTAGCATTCAACCCACTTCCAAATCATTAGGAACCTCATCTCTTCAATGGTTCAACATCAAATCAAACCTTTTCTCAACAATTTCTTACCTCTATAAATTGAAAGGCTTTACCATGATCATCCTCACACCTTCTTCATTCTCATTACTATCTAGCAAATCAAAACCCAAGTTAAAAATGACTAAATCATCACCAAAACCTTGCAAGAAAACCGCTAGAATAGCGTAAGGCCTTGTTGTTTTGTCAATCTTAGCTCATCATCCGAATCTTCACCACTCACAATCTCATCTCCCATTAGAGATGATACACACCTTACCTTAGCTACACCTACTTCATCACACATTGTGATCACCACTCCACCACCAATAAAAACACCTACTTCACCTCCACCGGCACCCATCCAAACATCCAAAACACCCTCACCACCTTCACCAAGGTCTCCCACTCTCACTCCCATGGAGTTATTTTCAACTCCACCAACATCACCAAATCCTTTCCTAGAGGACTTGGAAGACTTGCCTCCTAGGCCAAGTCATCCACCACCATTGCCATCCTTTGGCACCATTGAGCGAATCGCTCATGAATCACCTCGGTCATCCATTGACCCAAACGCCCCATTAGGGCCAAGACCTCTCCTTTTCCACCCCATTCACAAGGACATTCATGGTCCTTTATACGGGGATCATCCACTTCCATCATCAATGTCCCCTCATATTGAGGACATTCCGGAGAGCATGTGGGATGACAATCCCACTAGAGAGGAGATTCAAGCCGAACTCCACAACCTCCACCAATTCAAAGGCATGGTGGATTCTCACTTAAGTGAGACAATGCAAATGCAAAGTGCTTTGCTTGCATCCATCATGACCACTCCAAACATCCCCAACACCACCAACACATCCACCATTCCACCACCACAACCTCCGCAAACTTTCTACCCTCCAAGGCATGGTTGCTCTACTTGTGAGCAAACGGGTCAAACCGTGGATCGGACCGGGATTATGGTCCATGACTTCCACGAAGAAATGAGGTTCATCCTCAACCACATTCTTGAGCGTCTCAACGCTCTTTCCCATCCACCATCACTTTAGGATGGTTTTAAAATAGTCTTTCTTTTATTTGCTCTTTTAGGATAATTTTCATTTTCTTGTACTAGAAACACATCATTGTGTTCTCTTTTCATGATCTTTACTCATGAAAAATTTTAATAATGAATGTTGTTTCTTATATTGTTGGTGTCATTACATAGTGTTTGGAAATACTTGTGAATGATCATTATTACTAACAATTTTTTTGCTTTATTTTCACAATCCATGTATCTTCCCACAAAAGCACCCAATTTAGGGGGAGCTTTGAACAAGGGGAGATAATAGCTCGGGCTCATTACATTCCGCATAGCCTCTTCTTTTTTGTTGAGGCAAAAAGGGGGAGAAAATATAGAACTTGGAAATTATTTATATTTGACTTTTTCTGAAAAAGTCAAACTGCATACTTTGACTTTCTGAAAAAGTCAACATCATGCATCAACTAGTGAATTCTTTGACTTTCATAAAAGTCAAATTTCATACACTTGCATTATCATTTTCTTTTCAAGCTCTAAAACTAATATTTTTATAACTCTTGTACAAACTTTGTTTCTTTTATAAAAATAAAATTTATATTTTGTCCTCAACAAAAGGGGGAGATTGTTAATACAAATATCGTCATTAAGCGTTATTTATATTTTTGATCTTTGCCTAAGTTTTGTTAACGACAAAAGTAAATTTAATTTATAAAAGCTTAAAGCTTGTCAAGTTTATTAGATATTAAAACAAGCTTTCTTAAACAATATATTCATCATTCAAGCATTTACATTTATGATTAGTAACATCTTGATATGACTCTAATCATTATGTATGATAATAGTTTGTAGAATGTGTTAGGTTCTTAAAACCAAACACTACTTAAGCATTTGCATATTTCTATTAATAGTAATACAACATTTGACATCATGTATTACATCATGGAGATCATTGGAAGATTCCATTAGATATTTTGTGAAGATTTGTACTCTTCATATCTTGCACAATCTTACTTAGATAGAGTTGACTTTAGACAAGATTTGATATCTTGACTGTCGATGGCGGTACCATTTTGGTACACGGGCGGAACCCTTTTAGGGGTCCGCGGTCCGTGGACGCTCTGTCCAATTGGCTATAAATAGCTATGCCAAGCCAAGTAGTTTCTCATCCCTTTCTAACATACTCTCATACATATCTTCTCTCTAACCCTTCTAACTTAGTTTCATATCATATTAGTGATCTCTTTTGTAGCAAAGAAGATCAAGTCATATTCAAGCTTCAACGAGAAGTTGGAAGTCTTGTTTGTTTAGTGTTGTATGATCTAGTGTTGATTCATACTTCATTGTTGTATCAAACCATCATAATCTTGTGAGTGTGAGTGGTTAGTATTTTAGTCCTCAAAATACATTGTGTGTGGGAGTAGTTGTACCCTTGGAAAGAACTCGACATCTAGCTTAGTGTCGGAAATAGTGTAAGCGAAGTGTAAAGGTTTTCTCCGCCGGTGAAAGGAGCTTGTTGACTAGTGAAGTTAAACTCTCGAGTGTGAGACTCGGGGAGTGGAGTAGGGCAAGGAAAAAGAGTCCTTGTAGGCCGAACCACTATAAACAACTTGTTGTGGTTTGATCATTTCTTTCCTTATTTACTCATTACATATTGCTTGCACATTTCATTAACATACTCAAGATCAATATCAATTGATCTTTCAATAAGTTTCAAAACAAAGTTTTTAATCGGTAAACTATTCAACCCCCCTTCTAGTTTTCTACAGTATGGTTGAGGGTTTCTTTTATAGTCAAAGTCTTATTGTAATCTAACCCCTACACAATTTATGGAAGTAATTGTTCGGTTGGTGTATGAGTTAATGAGGGTTAAATCAACAGAAGAATTAATGCGCAGTTAATAATAAAAGAGTTGACTTTTCTTCATTCCTGGCGATAATGTGATTGATCCCGCTAATGGGTGATGATTCCTGGTAGCGTTGAATGGTAATTGGGTCAAACTTTAGGTGGTTTATGTTGTTTAACTAGGTGGTTCCTACGGATTGACTTTTGGATGCTGCTGGTTTTGTAGAATTGGGAATTTAATACGGGATTAAATTAAAGTCAAATTGGTCAAAGATACTTTGCGAGATATTTGCCAATTTGAATGGCTATTTTGAGTAACTTATTTAAATAGCCAATCACTGTTATCCCACGACCTAATTAACCAATTCCCTCTCATTTTCAACCAACCCATTAAGCTTCTCGTATTATTGCAATGGTGACACTTGCGTTCAAAGGGGATCATAATAAAGTTGCGTTTTTGGAAAGAGCTAAAGGAAGTGATGTTTATGATCCTATGGTTGATTTCATTCTGCGCTAAAAAATCAGGTACACCCTAACTCATTGTCCATCTGTTGTTTATGACTCCTTGGTCAAGCAATTTTGGGCCACTCCTTATGATCGATCTCCTGAGGGTATGCCCAAAGAGATTGTGGCCATTATTGATGGACATGAATGTGTCATCACTGAGTCTCTTATAAGGACTCTGTTGCAATTAAATGATGAAGGAGGTGTTTTTGAGAATAATAGGGAGGAAATAATCACTGGTTTGGCCAGTTTAGGGTATCCCACTGATGGGAAGTTTATATGGTATAAAAATAAGTTTTGCCCTAAATGGAGATTTTTGGTTCATACCCTTCTTCAATGTTTAAGTCCTAAGTCTAGGGGTTGGGATCAGTTCTCCAGCTCAATTGCTCTTTGCTATAATTTGTTTGGCCCAAGGTAGAGATTATAACTTTTCCAGGTACATCTTTGAGGAAATGCTTAAAAACATAAAGGATACCAAACATAATTTTTTAATATATCCTAGGTTTCTTCAGATAATATTAGGCATTGAGACCTCGATCAAACCCCAAAGCGAGGAAAATTGATGCCAAATTATTTGCTACCATGAGGACCAATTTTTCTGGAGAGCATAGACCCTTATTACCTACTATGTTGCCCATTGGCAATGAAGGTGTTGGTGCAGCTGATGCTGCTGGTGGCAATTTGCCATCTATTGATGAGGTTGTTGGTGGCACTATGCCACCCATCCACGATCTTGATGATGCCTCGCATCGATCACAGTGATATGGGGCGGCCTCCAATGCTCCTGATGCAACTGCATCAGTTGCTACTGATGACCAGCAACCCCCATCTCCTGCACCAATTTCCCCACCATCTCCTAGAATTATTGCTCCTGATGAGCCTATCATTGCTTCTGAAATACAGGGTCAAACTCCTGTTGAACCAAAGGTCAATGTTGACCAACCACCTTAGCCACCTTTGAGTTCCCCTAGCCATACTTTTGAGGATGACACCAATATTGGTAGTGATTATTCTGTTTCTCCTTTCAGATCTAATGATGCTCCTCACACCTCAGGAAAACCTGTTGGTGGAGCTGAGGAATCTGAAGTCCTAATGAAAATGTCTAGTTTACTTGACAGATATGTTCAGAAGGTGGATGATATTGAGGCAGAGCTTAAGGAGACCAAGAGGTCACTAGGTGGAACTGTTGTACAATTTCTTGGAAGGGTAACTGAGTTAGAAAATAGGTTGAATAAGAGGAGGAGCATATTTGTGGTTTCTGAGTCAGAAGATGAGCAGGATAAAGAGGAGGAGGATATTGATCTAGATGCACTACATCTCTTGGCCTCTGCTTCTTTGGTTGATACTGCAATATAGGAAGATCATGTGTCTGAGCCTGTGATAACTCCAAAGGTTAAGGTTTTTTACAAGAAGAAGGACCAAAAGGAAGACCAAACTGAATTCTGAAGTACCAGCATTTGAGAGGTTTCACTATTGCCTGGTAGTTCCATGGTTCCTCCTGGAGAACCCATTGCTGCTGATAGCACTGTTCCTTCTAAAACAGTTGATTCCTTCGATGAGACTGTGAAGACTCCTCATCTTGAGGTTTCTTCTCGATGCTCTTGAGGTTCATGTTCTTGTTCCCTCTTATCCAAAGGATATTTCTGCTGAAACTATGCATGTATCTATTCCACAGTGAATAAGGAAAGGCTTCTACGATAGAAGAGGAATTGGATTCTGCTGCTTTCAAAGTTGCAACAAGCCATGCTTCTTAGACTTCATGAAATTGAAAGCGTAAAGGGTAGTGGCGAGAAATTTCTGGTGAAATGGATGCAGATCTTCAAAGACAAACTCACAAAGTTCCTGATATAACTCCTCAAAGGAAGAAAGAGCTTGATGATGCCTCTCTATATTTCCGCGAAGGTAATTGGCAACAGATTGTGAAAGAAGTGACTACCAATACTTCTCTTGCTCAATCTATCTTAGGGGATGCTTTCAACTCAGATAACTTTGCTGCTATCATGGTTGCATTGGTGAATCAGAGAAAGAAAGAAAATGCTGAAAGGAGGGCTAAAGCTAAGAGTGATAAGCCTCCAACTCAAGTTGAGCAAATACAGCATATGAAGGAGTTTGTGAAGTGTCAGAGTTCTGTCATTTATAACACTGGGTGGACTATGGGCTATGTGAAGAAATTAACAGATGAACAGTTAAAGATAGAATATGAGAAAATTCTCAAAAGATTGGAAAGAGATGGCATCAATCCATATACAAGGTTGAAAAGACCTCAATCTACCTTGGAAGCACCTGACACTAAGATATTGAAGTTTTCTGATGCCACTAATGACATTCCAGTTTCTACTGAAGATACACCTCCTGATGGTGATAAGCTCATTTCCTCTGATGCACCTCATAACCTTTCTGCTGATGTTGTTCCTATTCCTACTATCCCAACACCAACCCCACAGGCTATTTCCACTGATAAGGAGGTTGCTGATTCTCCAGATGGTACACCAACGATCCCTACTCCTGATGTTACAAGGTCTAGTGTTTCTTCTCCTTCTTCCACTCTTGGAGGAAGACGGAAGAGTCTAGCTAAGAAAAGGAAATCTAGGGCATTTGATCTACCGGCTCCTGATAGTTCCTTCATCAAGGTTGCTGATGTTGATGATTCTGATGAGGAACCAGTTCTGTGGTCAGCATTTGATAGATGGGAATTAACACCAGTTGTTTTGGGTGGTTTGGGAGTGATCAATACTATGTATAGAAAAGATGGGTCAATCAAACATTTCACTTTTCGAATCGATCCTCCATATGGTAGATAGAGCGGGATCTATTCAAATTGTATGGACATGTGATGAGTATATTGTCTCATCCACGCTATCGGTGCTGGTTTGATGCTATTGGGTGACCTACGTGTTTTATTTCATTCTCTTCATCAGGATGGGGAAGGGTTCAGCATTTGGAATGAACAGGATGAATGGAAAATTTGGCATTGGGGCTTTTATCCTTTATCTAATGTTCATGTTTTTCAAATTGTATCTGGCCTCTATGTCTACATGTTCTCAGATCTCAATATCCTCTCGTGAAAGTGATGGGTCAAATGTGAAAGCATTATGTTGGAGATTCCTACTCGATCTAGTTGGAAATGACATGGGAGGCTGAGCAATTGGTGAAACTAATTAAGGACATAATTATTGCTGCCAGTGCTGCGGCAACTTCTTGATATTGGTAATTTGTATTATTTTTGTTGTATATTATTTTTTTTATTTCAGTTGCTAAAAAAAATAATAAAAATAATAAAAAATAAAATAAACTTCTAATGTATATATTGCTTATGTACTAACTTTTATGTTTGAGGATCATGTTGTGCAGTTTTGTATCATCTCATCTATGGTAATCAACTCACCATGTCTTAGACAAGAAAGAGTTGACTCATCATGTGGGTACGGCTCTGGTGGGCATTCATCAAATCCGTTGATAGTTGTTGATTTACTAAAAATTAGAGGGTTATCAATGTACCCTGGTCTCACACACCAAACACTGGCTATTCCATGAGAAAATGGCTCTGGTAAAGAGATATCAAATTCGCTGGATGGTTGACAATTTGCCAATAAATTGTATGGTGCCCAACTCACCATGTCCTCGTAGATGAAGAGTTGGCTAGCCCACAAGTTCATGGCTTGTGGTAAAGGCAGTGGAATACCATGGCTAGTCCTGAGTTAACGGCTTCAGGTAAAGACATCTCAAATCCGTTGATGGCTGTGATGGTTTGCCAAAAACCATTAGTGTTCTCCAACACACCATTGATTCACATTCTAATACTTGGTAAAGGCTTATCAAATCTACTCAGGGAGTTGTTGCTGCTGGATTCAGATCTTTCTTTGTTATAGGAGTTGCTACTGGATATATGGTCTTCATTGCTACTGCCTACTGGTGGTGTCAGTTTCTGTTGCTGTTGGTTATCCTCATTGCTACGGATGCTCAAGTATTCAATCATCGTGCTGTGAAAGATCTATCTAGAAACTTGAAGTTAACCAAGTCAAATTCAAGTTTAGGGTAGGATTGTTAGGAATTATTTAAAATTAATGTAATAGTATAGAGCGGTTCCTACTGATAAGGTTCCTGCTGTTAGTTTTATTGTTTCCGCTGATAGTGCAGTTTCTGTTGTTAGTGCAGTTCCTGCTGATAGTTGTGTTTCTGCGGATAGTAGTATCCGTATTATTAGTAATTAGTTAGGATATGCATGAGTTATATTAGGAAGAGATAATGAATATCTTTTACACGTTTTGTAAAAGTCGTATTAGGGTTTCTTATAGTATTAAAGAAACAGCACTATGAGTTATATGCATTGATTGAAAACATTCTTAGTAAATTAATATAGATCCATAGAGGATAAAAGTTTTTAGTTGTTATTATCTTCTTTAACTCTTGTGTTCATATTCACGGAGCATAAGTTTATTATAGGTTCTCCATAGTTTACTTGTGATTACAAGTTATTCTATCTCATTTCTTAAAGGCTCTAAAGATATATCTAGGACTGATCCAACATATAGTTATTACATTAATAATGCTTGGGTACTTAATATTTGTAAAGTAAAACAATTGCTTAAGTTTAGTTTGGACAATTTAAAATTAGTTACGAGTTCTAATTTACAAGTTATTCAATATTCAGGTTCTATGTCACTTTTATGAATCCATGTGTCCTAATTTGACGTTTCGGGATTAGTTAGTTTATGAAAGAGTAAACGAATCCATTTTTTCGATAGTGGGTCCCACCACTACGGTTTGTAAGAAAAAGTGGTCAAGTAATACTAAACGTTACGTTTAGAGTTTCTATTTATTTTCGTTTTCCCGTCTTAATTTATATATTATTTCTAAACCGTAAAGAGTTATGATTTGGTTCTTACGTCGTCAGAAAGTTTTCGAATAAAATTTAAATATTTATGGGTCCCACGGTCTCTAAAGTTACTTAACTAAAGTAAAATTACCAATTTATCGCTATATATACATGCTAATTTCAATCACTTTTTGTATCACGGGTTTGGCCATTACTTAAGTTCTACAACTCCATTTTATGTCCAATTTTTGTCTACATTCAATTTAGGGTGTTAGCTACAACTTTTATTCTTTGACCAACAGGTAGTTATATGAAAAGTTTATGACTTTTACCTGTTTCAATACTGTTACTCAGATTTTGACACTTCTCGCTAAAACATTTTTATTTAATTCATCGGGTATCATTATTAGGTGTTCTACCCATAGAAAAGACCGCAAGAAATAGGCCTAACTCCTTATATTTTTAGATAAGGCCCAAGATCCACTGATCTCAATCAATTCATTGGTTCCTTTTCGTTCAACACAGAAAACCAAACAACAAAACCATCTCAACGCATTCTTAATACTGATTTACATACCATAAGTAAACAATTATGTATGTGGGGTATAATACAATTATGTACTCGTAAAATTTTATTAGTATTAATTTTACTCGTATTAATATTAATGTGGAGTATAAACAATTATGTAGTCGTAAATATGAGTAACATCAATTAAAACCATTTGGTTTTGATTTTTTTGGTTTCGGTTTTGTTTATATGTACCATAATTGTTTATACAAAATTTACTCGTAGATATGAGTAACATCATTAAAAAAAGGTTGAAATAATTAGCAAAACGACAGTAAAATGAGTTAAACTTAAAATATAGAGTTTTATAGGTTTGGGTTTAAAACTTTAAATTGTTATTTTGTTAAAAAAAATTATTTATTTATTATTTTTTTATTATTATTATCATTTTTTTTGTGAAAGGCGATGGGATTTTAAAGTGTAAAGTTTAATTAGTTTGGGGTGAATTTATTAGCTAGCAAACTTAAAAGGTGTTTATAACTTAATTGGTAAGTTTAAAGGTGATATAATATAGAGTTTAATAGGTTTTAAGGTTTAGTTTGTAATTTTGCTGAATTTAAAAGGATTTTAAAGCATAATGCTTACCTAGTTTAGGGGCTTAACTTTTACCAAGCTCAACAAGTGTTTATAAATTAACTAATAAGTGAAGGGCGTGTTTATGGATTAAGCATATAAGATTTACTGTATACTAACAGTAAAACCTCCGTTGATAAATGTTAGAGTTAATTACATAAATCGTCTTTGTAGTTTATACACTTTTCACTTTTCATCCGTAACTCTCAAAAAATACAATGGTCATTCCCGTGGTTGTCTATTTGCATGGACTAGTCATTTGACTAAACGCGGGTTAGTTTTTTCATTAAGTTCATAGGGACCAAACGTGCGTTAGTAACCAGAGATGATTTATGTAATTAACTTTTGATTTTTTTTATTTAATTATTTCTTTGTTTGTTTATATTTTATAATTATTTCTATTTTGGGTTCGTTTTTATTATTTTTTTCAGTTATGGTTTCTTTTTGTTTTTATTTATTTATTTGTTGGTTTATTTTAAATTATTTGTTTAAGGTTTTGGTTTTTTTTAATTTATTTTTGGTTTGTTTTTATTAATTTATTATACGGTCTTGGTTTTTGTTTAATTATTATTTTTTTATTTTTTTTTTTGTTTTTTTTTTTTTGGTTTCCTTTAATTTTTTTTATTTATTTTTTAGTTTCTTTTTATTTATTTGTTTTCGGTTTCGGTTTATTTTTTTATATTTATTTACTTTCGGTTTCTTTTCTATATTTGTTTTATTTATTTATTTATTTTTTTAGCTTTCTATATTACTTATTTATTTATTATTTTTTCTTTCTTTTTATTTTATTTGTTTTTCGTCTTGATTTTTGGTTTTCTCATTAAATCAGTTTGGTGTCAATTTTTTTGGATTTACCGATAACTAAACTAGTTAGTTATGAACAATCATGGAAAACTTGTTTATCTCTATTTTCTTCAAACAATAGAAAACTTAAATTCAAACACCTCTCCACCCTATATTCATCTTCTTCTACCTCATTCTTCTATCAAGTATCAATCACATCATTTTTTTCAACCCTATTTGTTAACACTTATGTAAGTGTTTTAAGTAAGGATGAGCGCAAAAATCAAAAAAACCGGAACCAAATGAAAAACTAATGGGGATTGTTTTGATTTTTAGAAAAGTCGGATGTTTGTTGCGGTTTTTGGTTGCATATAAAAAACAAACCGAAAAAACTGCCCCGTCCCACCTTTATATATTTTCATTAGTGAAGAGGATGATTGCAAACACACTGTTAAGTTTTACAATCCTTCTAGGCAGAGTACCTAATCGTTGTATTGTAGTATAGGCAAAATTCGGGGGATTGATCGTTCTCTGAGGGAATAGTGAGTTAGGTTCGAAGTTTATAACGGATTAAGTCCAAAGACTGAGGGAAGATAATTTTTAGACCTTTATATTTTATTAGAAAGCAATGTAAAATCTCCGGTATTTGGAAGATGTTGGTTTTAAACTACTAATTGAACTAAAATTCGATAAAATAAAATAACAAAAAAAGTAAGGGAAAATGACGCAAATAGACCGCGCGCCCTGAGGCTTATCACTTTCCGGACCACTTTTACTTTATATTTGAAAATAGACCGAGGGAAACCGCTGTCATTGGGCAACTCAACCACATTGCGACAAGTGCCGGTATGTGTAAGGTATTGTTTTTGGGCAACCAACGTTCATTTGGGCAACCGTATATTATTAAAAGGGTTTTATCGTCATTTTACGTTACATAAAAAGTACACATTTGAATAGTGGAAGTACAGTAATTTATATTAAAAATCCAATACTCACTCGTCATCATCATTCGTCTTCTTCACTCTCTATTTTTTTTGCTTCTCACATAAAAACATTCTTAGTTACTTTTATCACAAATCAAACCGTCTGCTGCGTCGGCACCTCTGTTGCTCCTAACGCATTACCTTTGTTCATAGCAACCCGAATATTTCCGTTCGTTACATTTTTTTACAACAAGAAAACCACCTTCGATTGTTCAATCTTTTTGTTCCAATAATGTGGCAAAGTATGGTACGTAAATATTTTTATTGTTGTTTATTACATATGATTTATTTCCAATTCGTTCTATGTTATAATGAATCGTTGTTGTTATTCGATTATTGCCTATGTTACACACGTTTTAATTCCATTTTACAATCCATTGCTCTTTTTTATGTCTATCTGATTCGTAATTATGTAGTCTATAATACATTAGATGTAGTTAGTTAAGTATCTAACATGTAGTGCCAGTTTGTAGACCAATAAGGAGTTGTTGAAATGGGTCCAGGTCCAGCCATTTCATTTTATGATATAAGTATGCTATTGTTTACGACGTTGGTATACATTCCTTCTATGGTCTGAATTAATTTTTCATTTTTGTTGACCGTTTTTAGTACTATGAATCTAAGTTAATTTGTTTTATGTTTCTACTGACAGGTGCGCTATGAAACAAACAATACTATCACCATGCGTAGATCCAATTCCGAATGTTTTTGTGCTTATCTGACATAAATTGTTAGATACTTTGCTAGAATGCTCAACTTTTATAACTGGTATGTGCTAAAACACATACCTTTTCTTTATCAAAACAGACCCAAAACAACCAAGAAAGAGCCGTTTATTGCTAATATTTGTGGTTTTCTTGAGCTTGTGCATGTGCAGGTACGGATATGTTAAAACACACAAAAAGAAGCCAAAACCGAAGAAAACCATGCACGAAAGAGAGAAGAGTGCAAAAGCCGATGCCGGGGATGCTATTTCAGAGATTTTGGTGCTTAAAAGATCAAATTACGAAGCTCGGGACATGAATTGGGAGTTTTCCACATTACACATTCACTTTCACAAATTTACCATTTTACCCCTCAACTTTCCACATTTACCCTTTATACCCTTATACACCCCACTTAATCATTTACCCAAATTCACCCTACACTTTCACTAAATGTCATATTGGGTCCTTGGTCTTTGTCACTTTACACAATTGGTCCTTCAATGTTTAATCCATTACATTATACAAAATCCATTGTCAAATCCAATACACTTTGCCTGGCCCAAATCCCATTTATCTAGGCCCAATCCCAAACTAAACAACCCGGCCACTTAATAACACCAACCCGGATCACCCTTAAACCCGTATTATTACCCGATAATCAAACCCACAAACCCAAGTCAACACCTTTTTGAGTTATAATTAAATAACCAAACGCGCCTAAACAGTGTACCCTCCTTCTTCCCCAAACCCAAACACACCCGTACACCATTGTAACACCAATCCCAAACGCCTAACATAGTACTAAGCATCTAAGATGCCAAGCTGGCAATCTATGTGATGGGAATGACACTGTGGACGAATGAAGCAATCTTATTGGTCTAAACACCTCACAAGAATGATCCCGTGGTGAGATTTGATGAGATGACAAAGAGAGGAATGAATGGACATGATTAAAGGATCTAGGACCTTAGAAGGCATCCCAAGCTCTCTCACTCATCAGCTATTAATACCCTTTCAGTCACAATGTAGAAATTGTCCAATCTCTTAGGTTTTAGAGAGATTTTGGCCATTTTAATTCCTGTTTTTATCTTTATGTTTTCAGTAGTTAAATAATCTGTAATCTCTGTCTTAATTGTAGCACTCTCTTTTCATTAATGCAATTTTCACTTTTTCTTTATATGCATTGCTAAATCTGTCTTTCATACTTGGTTTCCATTTGTTTTATAAGTTCTACTTTTCTCACTTTAAGCTCACATAAGCTCATCCAAGCTTATGTGAGCTAATCTCTGTTTTAAGATCAAGCTTAATTTTCATTTTGAGTAAAAGTCAACAACAGTCAAACTTTGAAGTCTAATCTAGTCTTGGTAAATTTATGTTGTTAATCCGTGTTATTGGTTAAGTTTAATGTTAGATTGCTTGTTTTGATTCAGTTAAAATCTCATTTCATCCGTTTGCAAAGTTTAGTTTCATATAAGCATGTTAAAGGACTGTTTGGATTGCCTGATTTATTTGTGCTAGAGGTTTATGTGGTGGATTAAATCTGTTGATGTAAGCTTGTTATAGTTATTTGAGGTCACATCTGTGTTTGATTTTATGTCATTTGAGCTCATAGTCAAAATCAACATTTCACTGTCCTAATTTGCATTCCTGTTGAATTCAGTTGCAGTAAGCTATTCATGTAGGTTCTAAATCAGTAGAAGTAGCTTGCTAAAGATCATTCACATCTTATCTCACCTTAATCTATCCTTGATTTTGCTTCTAAATCTCATTTTAGTCAAAATAACCACTGTTTTAAAAAGTCAAACTGCAGGTCTGAATCTGTTTTTTACAGATCTTGCATCATCTGCACAATGTTCATTTTAGCTAGTTAGGGTCTGATTTTTGGTCCACTTGCAGTCTTCTAGGTGGTCTTCAAGGCCACAAATCTGTTTTTGGCTATAGATTATCTGATAAGTAGTTAAATAAGCTCAAAGTAGGTCCCTAGTTCAATTGTTTTTGCATTCATCACTTCGTCTATTTGGCCACTTTTTGTTTTGATCTTTAACTGCTCATTACTAGTCATCATAAGCTGAAAATTTGGGTCATTGATCTCTGGTTGGTGGGTTTTAGAACCATGCTTTTAGATTTCCCTGTAGCTTATTAGATAAGCAGTTACTACTGCTTATACAGTAGGGTCAGTCCACTGTTTTGTTGATTTGTCGGTTAGCTTAAATCGGTAGCATGCTTATTTAGGTGTTATATTTAGCTTACAATAGTTGCTGTAGAGTAGACTTAGTGTCATTTAGCTTCTGGTATCATTTGGTTCACTCTTTTGCTTATTAGCTTATTAAAAAGTGCTTATTTCCCACTAGTTTACATAGCAACTCTGATTTCTTCCACTTAGGCCCTAGTTTTTATATTTTTCTCTGCTTTAGAATTACATTTTAGAATTTCCCTGCAATTTTCATAATTTTTAGTTACTGTTTGGTATTTTTCTTAATTAAAATCAGTTTTTAATCAATTTTAATTAGCTTTAATTGCATTTAATTGAGAAAAAGCTCAAAAAAATAATTTTTCAATTTTAATAGTTTAAGATAAATATAAAAAGCATAAAAAAACATTTTTCCCTATTTTTCTCCTTTGATTTGGTATTTTTCATAATTTTTATTAGATTTAAATAGTTTTAAATTCATAGAAAATAGGAAATTAATCAGAAAATTACAAAAATAGTTTTAAAAAGTCTTTTATGTTATTTTAGATTTTTAGAAAGTAATTACATATTTTTCCCTCTCTCTTTCATAATTTTTAGATATTTAGTTTTATTTTTAAAGTTAATAATTAGTTTTTAATTTTTATAAAATCAAGAAAATTCCTTAAAAAATAGTTTTAATTCATAATTAGTTTACTTATATCATTTTTAGAGTAAAAGTAGTTTTAGGTTATTTTTAGGAGTTAGATTAGTCGTAATTGCTTTTTATTCGCGTTTCGTTTAATTTCCGTATTTGCGTTTTAATGTAGAATTGCGTAGTTTGCCTTAGTTCTTAGGATTTCCCTTAGATTTTAGTTCCTTATGCTTTCCTTATCCCGTAGTTTAGAATATATCATATTATCCCCTTCTGTTATTCAAATCCCGATTATTGAGACGTGAGTTGGAAATTCCATTCAACCCTCGTTCGGAACGATCTCGGTGCTCAAACCTAACACGTTTGAGTTACCCATATACTACACCTTCTTATTATTGATTTGTAATCGAAATCAATTTTTGGCGCCGCTGCCGGGGATTGTTTTGTTCACTGAAATCAATTTTTGGCGCCGCTGCCGGGGAGGGCTTGTAGCGAGTTTTCGTATTCCGTCTCGTATCGTGTGCATTTGAAGATCCTTCCCCGAGTGAAGTTATCGTTGATATTTGTACATATCCCTTTTATAAAACCCAAAAAGATTTTCCTTTTCAAAATTTGTTTTAAAAAACCCAAAAATATTCTTCTTTACCCTCTGAGCCGTCAATTCTTTATCTCTTTACCCTCTTATTCATATAATTCTTCTCGATGTCTTCGTCTTACCATTATGGTTGTCAATGGTGTGGGGGACCTCAAAATGGTGGGAATTGTCCCGGTTGTAGCATTGTGAATACGGGAGACGAGTTTGTCTACGACCAATATCCCTACAATGATACGACCGATTTCCTTAACCAATCCCCATACCATGAGACGGAGTCATACTCGTGTGAGTACTGTGGAGGTCCTCACCAAGGTTTTCAATGCCAAGCTCAATATAACAATCAGACCTTTGGTTATGAACCTTATCCATATACTTCACCAAACCCGTCACAACAATCATATTGTTGTGAGTATTGTGGAAGTCCGCATGTTAACTCCGATTGTCAAATGCAAAACCCGCTTGTCTATGAGCAGGTTCCTTGTGATAATTATGACTATTCTTATGACCCACCTCCACAATACCAAGAGATTCAACCACAACATCCGCAAATTCCTCAAGATAGTTTCCAAAGATGTATTAATATACCCGAAGAATTTATGGATAAAGATCCTCATCAGAAAACGTATGGTGAATTATTTGCCGAAGATCGAGCATCTCGCAACGAAATATCTATGTTAGAACTAATCGAAGAAGAAGAACGAGCAGCTCAGATTGAAAAATGCCTTGAAGAAATACGAATTGAGGAGCAAGCACTTAAAAGACGTGCCCGATGGCTCACGACTTACATCGACGATGATGATGAGGATTCCATCCAAATGAAAGAGTACTATGCAAGTTTGTCAGATGAAACCCCTCCCGTTTCTGAGCCTTTCATTTCCGACCCTTCCCCTTCACTCACACCGGATGAGAGAAGTGATATCGTATTGGAAGAGGTCGATGATTCTATTTCTTCAAACATTGTTGATCCCGTTGACTCTCTCATAATGGGGGACGAGCCTCTTAGCACTATTCCGGAAACGGAATCGTCTTGTGTTGAGAGCCTTGACCCAATCCCAAGTGAGTCCGAGGATATATCTGATAGTGATTGTGATTCGCTTTTATGTGATTCTCTTGACATCTCCGAGGTTACTTCCGGGATTTTCTCAAATCCACTCTTTGAATTCAAGGACGATTACACCTTTTGTGAAGTTAATCCTCTTTTCGACAAAGATTTTGAGTCCGATTCAGACACCACAACGGAAGTGGTGGATATTGCTAGCTCTCAGAGCACACCACTTGTCCCACCTCTGTGTTCCGACCTTTCTCTCCCGTCATGTGATGTTGAAGAAAGTAATGAATCCGACACTGAGGATATTATGGAGATTGATTTTGAAATGGTTGAAGACGATATTCTTGATAAACCGCCACGTGATTTTGATGTGGAAGAAATCGACTTACCTATTGATGACCCAATACCACCGGGTATTGAGGATGTTATGGTTGATCTTGATGGTTCTCTTGACTCTCCTTCTTCTGATGAGTCCACCATCATGTATCCCGTTGAACCCGCATGTGAAGACAAAATCTTTAAACCCGGGATATTCATTGATGAGTTCTTTGTTAAAACCGTTGTTAGAGAAAAGGATCCTCCGATGGATGCCTTCATTTGTGAGCCTACACCTCTTATCTTTTACCATAAGCTCCCGTCTTCTTTGGAGTTTTCTCACTCTGATCCGTCATCCTTTCGTCCACCCGCAAAACCACCGGATGATGGATCATTCTTTCATGATATACCATTTGTGCTTGAGCCCGACACTTTCTTCACCACCCAACCCACCCAGTCTCATTCCTTCGGGAATGAGGACACCGTTTTTGACCCTGGTATCTCTACCACTTTCTTCCCCAAGGACAAATGAATTCGGGGACGAGTCAGGCTAGCGACTCGTTTAAGAAAAACAGTAGCGCTTCGTGGGAGGCACCCCATGCTTATCCATCTATCTTCTTTCTATTTTATAATAAGTGACGCGAAGGTCGCCTCTTGATTTCGTGTTTGGTTGTTTATGATGTTGTGTTTAGGATGTTCCCGATATGAAGACTCTCGTGCTCGAAGTTTGTCATTTCTCCACTCGAGTTTCATGATCGATGCTGATGGAAATCCGATATCCTAATCTTATCGACTAACGTTTATCTTTGAGCATACTTAATAAACGGATTTTAGATTTTCGTGATACCCTTGCTTTAAACATTGAGGACAATGTTTCGTTCTAGTCTGGGGTAGGGTAATCTTCGATTTGATTTGACCGCACTTGCTTATTTCTGTTGTGTTTCTCTCGTAACCCCGTTTTTCCTTAGAAAATAAAAAAAATTGTGCAAAAATTAGCAAAATTTAAAAATTTTGTAAGCTTTTGTTAAGTCTTTTTGATTGAATAGTTTTGCTAGTCTCTTAGATAAGAAGCTATAAAATGCGAATTCTAGCTCACAAGGCCAAGATTTTGCAAGTTTCCCTGAGTGACTTTAAATATGCATGACTTGATTTCATTAGACGAAACATTTGCTAAGTTAATATATGTTTTGACACCTTGATTGACTTTCCACTGGTGAGAGTAGGAATAGAATTCTGACTTGACCGGCGTGTTGAGCCCTAGCTTGTTCCCTTAACCATAGATAATCTAAAATTATCGGCTAAGCATCTGCGGATCTCATTATTTGGGATTTTAAATTTGCAGAGATCGAGAAATGATAGAGTTACTTATGAGTTTAGATGCTAAGCGTGGAGTAGTTGGTTTTCTTTAGAGCCCATCGAAGGTACTTATGGCTTTTTGTTCCCACAAAATTGTTTCACCCCATATCTGTCTAAATAATTAGAGATGTCGAGTTTTTGGCGATAGTTAGTTCTTTATCTTCTTGAAAGAATCTTTGTTTTAAAAATTGGGTACACATCAAGGATCCGTAATGAATAAATGAGTAATAAGTGATATGTGAAATGTAATAAATAAAGTTGTGAGCTGCGGTGTCGAGATCGGACCCTTGGATCTTTAGCCGGGATTGAGTGAGGTCTTAGCCTAGCCAGCCGGGATCCTCATTTCATGAAGCCTATAGTCTTGGAATTACCCTGTGAAGCTCCGTGGTTCACAGCTCATATAAGTAAAGGTATAATTGAAAAAAAAAAAAAAAAAAAATGTTGAAAATTGAAAAAAAAAAAAAAAATCAAAAATATAAGTGAATAAAAATTCCTTGATGTGGACCTCATTTTTACGACAATGGTTCTTGAGAGAAGGCGGATAACTAATTATCGACTTAGCTTCATATCTTTATCAGAATTAAAAGTTATCGAAACGAGAATTTGAAGAAATTCATTTCTCACAAAAATAAAAAAAAATCTAGAGGAAAATAGGAAAATGGGAACGAAAAGTAAGTACACAAGTAACTTCCATGGGTAGTGTTAGCATCTAGAGTCATTTGTAACAATGATTTCGGTTTTACGCTTAGTTTGGGACTTGTGAAAAATCAGGGACGATGTATTCTATCCGTATGGTCACTTCACATTTGTGTTGTGTTTTCTACTCCGTGATCCTAACGTGTCGTTTGAAAAATGTTTGAGTTATTGATCGGCATGAAAGTTCAACAAACCGTCATTCATAATCGGATGTGCTTAATCGTAATATCTATATATGTGATTTAAAAGGTAAACGGGGCGTTTTTAGAATTAGGGGTTTCTTAATCTCTTTTGAGGAATCTTTGCTACTTCTTCTCTTATTATTGGTTTGTCTGAATTGTTTGAAGTTTCTTACGGTTAGTCATTCACAAGTGGCTAGCTTGTGTGAGATAACTTGATGGTTTGGACATACCAATTTAAGCGTCTTCATAGGTTTAGTAGAAAGAGATTGAAATCCTTGGTTTTAGAAACGTGAGTTGATTGCATTGCGTGAGGACACGGCAATGGTTTCGTCTGGGGTATTTTGGTATGTGCTAAAACACATACATTTTCTTTATCAAAACAGACCCAAAACAACCAAGAAAGAGCCGTTTATTGCTAATATTTGTGGTTTTCTTGAGTTTGTGTTTGTGCAGGTACGGATATGTTAAAACACACAAAAAGAAGCCAAAACCGAAGAAAACCAAGCACGAAAGAGAGAAGAGTGCAAAAGCCGATGCCGGGGATGCTATTTCAGAGATTTTGGTGCTTAAAAGATCAAATTACGAAGCTCGGGACATAAATTGGGAGTTTTTCACATTACACATTCACTTTCACAAATTTACCATTTTACCCCTCAACTTTCCACATTTACCCTTTATACCCTTATACACCCCACTTAATCATTTACCCAAATTCACCCTACACTTTCACTAAATGTCATATTGGGTCCTTGGTCTTTGTCACTTTACACAATTGGTCCTTCAATGTTTAATCCATTACATTATACAAAATCCATTGTCAAATCCAATACACTTTGCCTGGCCCAAATCCCATTTATCTCGGCCCAATCCCAAACTAAACAACCCGGCCACTTAATAACACCAACCCGGATCACCCTTAAACCCGTATTATTACCCGATCATCAAACCCACAAACCCAAGTCAACACCTTTTTGAGTTATAATTAAATAACCAAACGCGCCTAAACAGTGTACCCTCCTTCTTCCCCAAACCCAAACACACCCGTACACCATTGTAACACCAATCCCAAACGCCTAACATAGTACTAAGCATCTAAGATGCCAAGCTGGCAATCTATGTGATGGGAATGACACTGTGGACGAATGAAGCAATCTTATTGGTCTAAACACCTCACAAGAATGATCCTGTGGCTGAGATTTGATGAGATGACAAAGAGAGGAATGAATGGACATGATTAAAGGATCTAGGACCTTCTGAAGGCATCCCAAGCTCTCTCACTCATCAGCTATTAATACCCTTTCAGTCACAATGTAGAAATTGTCCAATCTCTTAGGTTTTAGAGAGATTTTGGCCATTTTAATTCCTGTTTTTATCTTTATGTTTTCAGTAGTTAAATAATCTGTAATCTCTGTCTTAATTGTAGCACTCTCTTTTCATTAATGCAATTTTCACTTTTTCTTTATATGCATTGCTAAATCTGTCTTTCATACTTGGTTTCCACTGTTTTATAAGTTCTACTTTTCTCACTTTAAGCTCACATAAGCTCATCCAAGCTTATGTGAGCTAATCTCTGTTTTAAGATCAAGCTTAATTTTCATTTTGAGTAAAAGTCAACAACAGTCAAACTTTGAAGTCTAATCTAGTCTTGGTAAATTTATGTTGTTAATCCGTGTTATTGGTTAAGTTTAATGTTAGATTGCTTGTTTTGATTCAGTTAAAATCTCATTTCATCCGTTTGCAAAGTTTAGTTTCATATAAGCATGTTAAAGGACTGTTTGGATTGCCTGATTTATTTGTGCTAGAGGTTTATGTGGTGGATTAAATCTGTTGATGTAAGCTTGTTATAGTTATTTGAGGTCACATCTGTGTTTGATTTTATGTCATTTGAGCTCATAGTCAAAATCAACATTTCACTGTCCTAATTTGCATTCCTGTTGAATTCGTTGCTTGTAAGCTATTCATGTAGGTTCTAAATCAGTAGAAGTAGCTTGCTAAAGATCATTCACATCTTATCTCACCTTAATCTATCCTTGATTTTGCTTCTAAATCTCATTTTAGTCAAAATAACCACTGTTTTAAAAAGTCAAACTGCAGGTCTGAATCTGTTTTTTACAGATCTTGCATCATCTGCACAATGTTCATTTTAGCTAGTTAGGGTCTGATTTTTGGTCCACTTGCAGTCTTCTAGGTGGTCTTCAAGGCCACAAATCTGTTTTTGGCTATAGATTATCTGATAAGTAGTTAAATAAGCTCAAAGTAGGTCCCTAGTTCACTGTTTTCTGCATTCATCAGCTTCTGTCTATTTGGCCACTTTTTGTTTTGATCTTTAACTGCTCATTACTAGTCATCATAAGCTGAAAATTTGGGTCATTGATCTCTGGTTGGTGGGTTTTAGAACCATGCTTTTAGATTTCCCTGTAGCTTATTAGATAAGCAGTTACTACTGCTTATACAGTAGGGTCAGTCCACTGTTTTGTTGATTTGTCAGTTAGCTTAAATCTGGTAGCATGCTTATTTAGGTGTTATATTTAGCTTACAATAGTTGCTGTAGAGTAGACTTAGTGTCATTTAGCTTCTGGTATCATTTGGTTCACTCTTTTGCTTATTAGCTTATTAAAAAGTGCTTATTTCCCACTAGTTTACATAGCAGCTCTGATTTCTTCCACTTAGGCCCTAGTTTTTATATTTTTCTCTGCTTTAGAATAATATTTTAGATTTTCCCTGAAGTTTTCATAATTTTTAGACACTGTTTGGTATTTTTCTTAATTAAAATCAGTTTTTAATCAATTTTAATTAGCTTTAATTGCATTTAATTGAGAAAAAGCTCAAAAAAATAATTTTTCAATTTTAATAGTTTAAGATAAATATAAAAAGCATAAAAAAACATTTTTCCCTATTTTTCTCCTTTGATTTGGTATTTTTCATAATTTTTATTAGATTTAAATAGTTTTAAATTCATAGAAAATAGGAAATTAATCAGAAAATTACAAAAATAGTTTTAAAAAGTCTTTTATGTTATTTTAGATTTTTAGAAAGTAATTCCATATTTTTCCCTCTCTCTTTCATAATTTTTAGATATTTAGTTTTATTTTTAAAGTTAATAATTAGTTTTTAATTTTTATAAAATCAATAAAATTCCTTAAAAAATAGTTTTAATTCATAATTATTTTACTTATATCATTTTTAGAGTAAAAGTAGTTTTAGGTTATTTTTAGGAGTTAGATTAGTCGTAATTGCTTTTTATTCGCGTTTCGTTTAATTTCCGTATTTGCGTTTTAATGTAGAATTGCGTAGTTTGCCTTAGTTCTTAGGATTTCCCTTAGATTTTAGTTCCTTATGCTTTCCTTATCCCGTAGTTTAGAATATATCATATTATCCCCTTCTGTTATTCAAATCCCGATTATTGAGACGTGAGTTGGAAATTCCATTCAACCCTCGTTCGGAACGATCTCGGTGCTCAAACCTAACACGTTTGAGTTACCCATATACTACACCTTCTTATTATTGATTTGTAATCGAAATCAATTTTTGGCGCCGCTGCCGGGGATTGTTTTGTTCACTGAAATCAATAACACAAGTAAAAACTAGTTGTATGTAAATATTTTCTGGTTTTATGTATGTATAGTTTTTTATATTCCATTTTGTGTTGTATACAAGTATACTACTCAACAGTCGCATGCTAAACTTAAAACCATGCCTATTCACCAACACACTTGTATGAAAAACATATCATACATTAGACAAGATTTATTTAAAAACATGCAAGGCAATTAGCTTACTGCAAAACCGAAAGATATAAAAAGGTTCTTAAAACGTCTTTGATCGTCTGTCTCAATGTGTGTAACAGTCCCCTCGTTTGCGAGCTTTAGGTTATGACAGTAGTAGGGTAACTGCGCAAACGATGCCTTTAGACAACCCTGGGTTGATTCCACTGCCAATTGTTTCCCCCTCCAAGCTTTTCTATATGAAACATCTATATTCAACCCCATATTCAGATCATGGATAATGTTCCTTGGCTTATAAACGCGTGTAACATCTGTGATTTTGGGAAGTAGTAATTTAGACAGGGTTTTTGCTGTAGCATTTCGATGATTTGGATTGAAATGGATTTTGGAACATGTATGACAGTCATTAATTGCAGTGATTCTAAACTGGATACAGTTTGGAATCCTACGACAGTTTATGTGCCAATCACATTTTGGCTGCACGCATGGGACCAGGGTGATCCCACCGATCTTCACCTTTTGAAGAAGACATTTTGGCTGCACGCATTTTACTGCGTACCTAATAGTACACGATTTATGAACATAAAATTCATACCCTTCTTTTAGGCATTTAAAAGATACCTCATATATGCACTATGCCTTATCATCAAATCTATCATTCACTTTCATAACACCTCTATCTTTACTTTCAAGTTTGCTATCAATAGGTGGTGGTTGGGGTGTGGGCGGTATATGAGTAAAGTTGTTTCGTTGCCATATATTCGCATCTTGCTCAGGTAACAACGTATCATTAAGATCCACATGTAAATGTGGGGAACAAGAAGACTGGGTTGCCACAACGGGTTCTTTAACCTGGTTGATGCATATGGTTTGCGCCTCTGACTGCGACCCATCAACTATACTTTTGAAAAAATTCAAGTCATTGTCGTCAAGTATGTACGTTGTGGTTAAGGCGATGTTGTATGTTAGACTTATCCCGTTTACATCATTAACTTTGAACTTTTTCTTGATGTACCGCACAAGACTCGAAAAATTAATGTCAACTGGGAGTAAAACACCACACACAAGATCTTCATACCGCGTAAACACCTTGCATTTCGCAATAGAGTTCATTTTTTTTGATGATGTTATTTTGTTTTAATTAACTTTTTCTGCTGTTATGTGTTGAGTGAAGTAAATAAGCACATGGAAACTAGGGTGTGGTTATATTAGGTGAAAAGCTATAAACGTTAATAGTGTGTCGCAAGGTAAATATATGATGATATGCATATGAATTAAGGTTGCCCAACGTACAAGACATATTGACCAAGTATGTCCTATAGTTGCCCAGATTGCGTCTAGGATGTTGGCCTGCGGTACAAATTAAGTTCCCACATGACACTAAAAGTTGTTTCCCAGAGTACATCTAAAAGTGTGGGCTAAAGTACCAATAAATGCTAAGGACCTATTGTACAATATATTCTTTAAATATGTAAAGGTTGCCTAAAGTACTAACTTGGTAGCCCAAATACAAAATTAGTTGCCCAGATTACATCTAAAAGTGTGGACTGACGATAAACCAAAACGAATGATCGGTACAATGTGTCGAATAGTCCATTTGGCCTCGGTTGTTCCTTTTTTTTATCCAAAAATTGTGGCACGAACACTTATAAATTACTTATTTCGTTATTAACAAAATCTAACAACAATTGTTTTTACAAGTAGTAATTCAACAATTGTTATACTTTTTTTAAACTTTAAGTTGCTCCAAGTCCAGTGAATATCTAGTCGCAACAAAAGAGGTACTATTTATTATCGAGCAACGGGCAAACAATTAATTCCCTCGACTCAAAATTAATGAACCCGATTGTTTACCCTCGTGTTCAGTTTATTATCAATTCAAACCATAATCACCAATGCAATAAAAAATTTTACTTTCTCACTTTATTTTGGCCACAAATCATGCGTACAACTAGTTCTTTCATCAAGTATTGTCAAGCTTTTGGATGAAGCTTTATTCCTGTCTTATTTTTTTTTTTTGAGCCTTTGGTCCTTTTTTCCGCCCAAAGTCTTGGAAACCGTCCATCTACATACAATACTTGGATAACCCTTAACCCAAAAAAAAACGACCATTTACCTCTACACCTCTTTATAGCTATCGATTGTATACCAAAAAACAGGACACACATAACACGTATTCCCTTACAAAAAGTACCACATCAATGGATGCAAATGGTTACTTTCAAAATGATGCAGAAGAGTACGCGTTTGTGTTAAACAACTATTTGTTGTTTGACGCGGTTATTGATGCTTTCGGGGAGGAACCCATTTCAGAATTTGGGTCCTATAGGGAGGTAGATACGAGGATGAGGAAAATTATTTTTAACTGGCTCCATACAAAAGACTTTTACTGGGATGAGGTTTATGGAATGAATGATTTGGAGGAGGATGAAGAAGATGAAGATGATGAGGAGGATGGAGATGAGGAGGATGATCAACAGGATGCAGAGGTGGCTCAAAGTGAGGCGGTGGATCAGCAGCAAAATCGGGTGGAGCAGACAAATGTGGTAGTGCAGCAAAACCAGGGGGAGTAACAACAAGGGTTTCAAGACCCTTATGATCTAGAAAACAGGATTAGCCGGCTTGAAATTTTGTTTCAACAACTCAAAGCCAGGAAAGAAATGAAGGAAAGTAGGGAAGAGAGTTGTGGTTCTAACAACTTGGTTTGAAATGGGGTGGGTGGAGCAGTTTACGATGATGGTGGTTTGTTTTTCATGTCTTTTTTTTTAAAAATTTTTTTTGGGGTTTTTTGTTGTTTTACTTCTTTTCTATTTTTTCATCTTTTGTTTTTAGGTCGGATAATTAGATGTATGGTTGCACTGTTATGAATGTTTGTTGCCTTTAAAAAAATATGAATGAAAAACTAGCAATGGCAATTGAGTTTCTGGTGCCAACCATGAGATAGTGCTTTTAAGCGTAATATGAATGAAAAACTAGCAGTGGCTATTAAGTCTAGCATTTATGGCGATATGTTTATGAATTATGGTTGCCCGATAGTACATGATGTATTGCCCAAATATGGCATTTAGATGCCCAGATTGAAAATTAGAGGGTGGCCTTAAAGTCCAAAAGAAACTGCCCAATTACATCATAGAATGTTAAGCAACTCGAATCCGAGTATATTATTACAACATAAAAAGGTTGCTCTATTTTAACAAATAATGAGCATCCCACTGCACAAATTTACTATTAAAATAGTAAATAGGTTGGATTAACGTACAACACAATAAGCATGACCTAGTAGCAGTTGTAGTAAAGTACAAAAGTTGGTGTAAAGTAGAAAAGTTACTCTTAAAAACGTGTCATCATTTCGTTCATATCTTCTATCACTAGCAGTAGTTAATATAACCAGCAGTTGTAAGTATACAACCAACTCAGTTTTAGTAGTATTAAAAATAACTAGCGGTAGTAAAAATAACTAACAGTTGTATGTATACAACCAATCCATTTTATAATTTCAGATATTTTATTTAAGTAATCAAGCATAAAAGTAGTGTCGTATTTTTTTTACGTTTAGGAATGTCACATCAACTTCGAAATAATCAACTCAAATTAATCTAACTCTACACATCTGATAACCTGAATCCGTTATGTGTTTACGTCAAAGTTAACATGTTGATGATTTTAGAATAAGTGATGGTCTATAAAATAGTTTTGTTCCATCATAGAATAAATGTAGTCGAAGGTAATAACAACTAGGCAATTATATTGACTCAATTATAAACATGTTGATGATTTTAAAATAGTTTTGTTCCATCATAGAATAAATGCACTACACTATTACAGTTGGGCAATGTAGAAAGAATTGTACATGTCGAATGTAAAATATTAGTTGGCCTGTGTGCCACAAATAGTTGGCCAGCTAACTAAAATATTTGCCCAACGTTTGTAACTAGTTGCCCAAAAAAACTGTAACTAGTTGCCCAAAAAAACTGTTTGCGTCTGAGACAAACCTCATTAACTCAATAAGTAATAAATTCAACCAGTTACCACTTGAGTACACGTATTACTAATAAAATTTGTCTGAATGCAAATTAAAAACATTCAACCACCACCCCATTTTGCATACATCACCGCTTCACTACAAGTACTATAGCAGTTGCCATGTGTACACTATTTAGTTGCCCAAAGTACCATTTTCTAGCTATGAGATAGTAAACTCGTCATAAAATTAGTTTAAAAAAAACCAAAGGTACTGTGAAAAACAGATTGTGGGTGGCTACCTATTTGGGGTTGCTATCCACTTGTCCATGGGAAACAGACAAATGTCATAACTTGTTTGTCAGCATTTTTTGTGTCTCGATAATGTATGCCACTAACGGTTGCTTTTGCTGATTATATATGTAACTAAAAGACTTTTTTTATCTCTATTAGTGAGAATCTTAGAAAAACAAACATAACAAGTGTCCCAAAATTGTTTAGTCTAACAATGTCTACTGGCATGGTTATATGGGATGAATTACAAAATGTTGGAGGTTCACAGTTGTTAAAAGATATTACGATCGCGTACTATAGGGATGAATTGGATGTTGCTTTACGTGAAGAAGCAGATCATAGGAGGAAATCTGTTGAAATTAGGGCCCGTGTCAATCGTAGACAGCTAATGATAGCAGAAGTCGAGCTTCTATGCGGGTTGGATTGTTCGTTGGCAACTATTAATCACCTCCTAAGGATGCAAAATGAGGATCTGGCTGAGAGTTCCAAACTACTTCTTTCTTTGTTTAAGAAACATGACCGTGTTAAAGACCTGAATGGTTTCATCGAAAAGTTGGAGTCAATGGAGATTTGATGTGCTATGTATTGCTTAGATTGGAGCTGGTGGCTTTTTTTTGTTAGGGGATCATTGTTATATTTTTGAGTCACTTATCTCATCTTGTATACTCTGTCTATGTTATGTTAACCTATGAATTTGATCCCCTTTATGTTAGTTGTATATATTTATGGAATGTTACTAGTATGTATTCTTTTGCGTAGTTGTTCAATTGTGTGCGATATAGTAAGTCACGTTACAAAAATAAAAAAATAAAATAAATAAATAAATAAATAAAAAATAAAATAAAAAACTTACTACTAAAGTAATGACCGATTTACATGTACCCAAAAAACAAGTATTTAGTTAAAAAAGTCATAATGTGGGTGTGTACTTCTTTGGGCTTCTGACCAACTTGTCGATGCATGAAAAGAGAAACAACTCTTCTAATAATGTGTTAGTCAGAAATTTTGTATCTCGATAATAGAAAGACGATGACGTGTTGAGTTGCATGCTTATTTATGTATTAAAATAATAATCCGTATTTTATCGTTAAATTAAAAAAAAAAGAGAGCGATAATTAGAACAACACAATTGGGTATAAATACGCCCAGAAATTGTAACAACTGCTTGGTCATAACATAGTTTAGACGTACAAACAGCATAATTCGGAAACCCCTAACATTCAGTTGCAATCAATTTCGAAATAAACAACAATGGCGCCCAAGTTTTTTGCTAGAAGTCACAACATGATTGCGTTTTTGGAAAAACCAAAGGAGGCTACAGGGTTTGAACAAATTATAGATTTCCTGAATGCACACCCACTTAGGTATGCACTCACTGCCAAACCTGTTATCTACGTTTCTTGTATCAAGCAGTTTTGGTCTACTGCAAAGACTAAAACCATTGATGAGGAAGTACAAATCCATGCTAAGGTACATGGCATGCAGATAATTATTACTGAGGCATCGATTAGGAGAGATCTTCTCCTAGATGATGCTGACGGTGTTGTGTGTTTGGATAATGATAGCATTTCTGAAACACTACAACTTTTGGGGTATGGAGGTGAATTAGGAACAAAATTAAAAATTTTCAAACCACTGTTCTCCCCACAATGGAAATTATTGATCCATACCATATTGCAGTGTCTAAGTTCAAAGACAACATCCTGGAATGAGTTTAGTACAAACATAGCATATTTTGTGATTTGTGTAGCTCTTAATAAGAAATTCAATTTATCCAAAATGATATTTGATGGTTTAGTCAAGAACTTGTTGGATACGCATGCAAAATATTATATTTAACCAAGGTTTTTACAACTGCTATTTGACAACCGTTTTGAGGCATCACCAAAAAATTCAAAAACTTGGTATGTCCATTGTCACACCCAAAAACTTTTGAGTCACATGAGAAGACAGGGCAATAATTTTGATGGGACACTAACACCATTGTTCCCACACATGGTGTCTGCGCCTCAATTTGGGGAAGGATCAAGAAGTCCCTCTGAATCCCAAACACACCGGACGTTTGGCTTCAACATCCCAACCCAAAGGAACTTCAGTTGAATCATTTTCGGTGGAACAAGTTCTGATGATGAACCCACCCAAGCGAAAAATATGGGGGATCTTTACGCTCATGGTAGGCAAAAGATGAGGTCGCACACCTCGAAGATTCACCTCGGTCGAGTTAACACAATTGGAAGTCGGACAATGATGCGATATTAAATAACGGTGGAAAAGTGTGATCAACTATGTCAACAGTTATGTGAATTAACAAAGAAAACATTAGCACAAGATGCAGATATAAAATATTTGAATATGAAGGTTAAGCGGCTGGATAAGAAAAAGGCAGGTACCGCAAAAATAAAACGTTCGGTGAAGGTTCGAAAACATCTAGTAGTTGAGTCATCTCCGAAAGAAACAAGTGGTGATCATGCGAAGGATACTACCAAGCAGGGAAGGCGTAATGAACAGAATGCAGATTTTTCAGTTGATATGTATGTGGATGGTTCAGGGGAGGCTGCTGTTGCAGTTGATAAGTCCGTCGAAATTAATACAAGTGATCATGATGTTGGTGCCTCATTTGAGCCACAACAAAGGTATGCGTGTCATTACATTTCTTAAGCATGTTCATATGTAAATGCATAGTTGTCGCTTGGCTTGAATAGTCCGTAATTGTACAGAACTCCCGTGACGGATGTGGATGGTTCAGGTGAGGCGTCGAATGTAGTGGAGAAGACCGTTGAAACTAATAAAACTGTTCACAATGGCGGTGCGTCATTTGAGTCCGAACAAAGGTATGCCTGTCATTACATTTCCTAAGTATGTTCGTATGTAAAAGCTTTGTTGTCGGTCGCTGTGACTAGTCAGTACTTGTACGTAAGACGACCGTGATGGATGAGGATGCTTCGAGGGGAGGCCGTGCGGACTAGAGAAGACATTTGAAAGTAGTAAAACTGTTAAAGATGTAAGCGTCTATTTTGATTCAAAACGAAGGTATGCGTGTCCTTACACTTCTTAAGTATGTTCATATGTAAATGCGTGGTTGTCACTTGCGTTGACTAGTTCGTAATCGTACAGAAAGATCGGGATGGATGTGCATGCTTCAGCGGAGGATGCTAATGCAGCGGATAGCAGAGTTCAAACTAAAAAGACTGCTGAAGATGTCGTTGCCTATTTTGGTTCCAAAATAAGGTATTAATGTCACGACTCTTCTTAATTATGTTGATGTCTACATGCATGATTTTCACTTGCCTTGACTAGTCCTTATATACACCCTTGGCTTCACAGTTGTGAAGATGTTTTTGCTGTAAATACTAAACAGTCTAGCGGACGTACAAACTGGGAACATGTATCTCTTTGCCATTACAGATAATTCTGCTGCTTGTTCGACAAAACCAAAGATTTTTTCAGAAGTAACTGATGCAACAGGAACACAAAAAGCAACATTTGAACATGACGATATTAATGTAGATGTTACTGCTGTGATTCGTAACTATTTCACTTCAAGTGGAAATGAGGAGTCTCCTCCTGGTGAAACTAGTGAACCTCAATGCTTACTAATGGTACTCATGTGACTAGAAGCGGTGAATTGACATTCAAGAATGATGCTGCGAAAGATCTTGTTGGGCGTATGACTGATGTTGTGACAATAGAAAACACAACGGTGAAGCAGTGGGGATGAAGGTGGAAATGGTCAAGTTTGAAACCGCTGCTAGTGTCCTTTGCAACCACGCCTGCAACAAATGTTGCAACCACTTCCAGTACAACTCAAACAAATGTCACTCAAACAAACACTGTCAATGAACAAGGTCATGATTCACCCACAACAATTTTGAACAAAGTTCTTGCTGCTTGTACATATGTTTCACTGGGTGCTACAGTTCAAAGTGAATTACTTAGTGTGGAAACTATGCAAGCTGGTTATTACTAATGCTACTAACGTGCATATAAGTGTTGAAGTAGCAGTAATGATAGACAGAGGTGATGAAAGCAAAACGGTTGGGACCGCAGCACTTGGGCTAGCATGTTTGAAGAGCGCAATGCCAAATGAGAGAGGAGCTACAATGATAGGAGCAAGTGGTATGCAAGCTATTATTTCTATTGATTTAAATGTCGCCACTTCTGTTATAGGAAAGCGTCCGTTGGTCGAAGGACCCAACGAAAACGCTTTATCTAAAGAAGACGAAACGAAGTCTGATAACGAGATAGCTGGTAAATTGCGGATTACTTTTAACGAAAAAATAAAGATGACAAAGTCTTTCAAACTGATGCAGAATTAGCTGCTAAGATGGCTGCTGAAAATGTAACTGAAAAAACCCCGCAAGGTTCTCCCAATGCAAAAGACATAGCAAGGGTTAAAAGGAAAAGAAAGGAGGATGTTGTAGCTAGACAGTTGGAACATTGGCATTACGTTAGGTCAACAATGGCCGATGAGATACTAGCATGTAGGATTCAGAACAAAGAAATTGAAAGCCTAACATGTGAACAGGCAAAAGAAGCTCTTGATCAAATAGTGGAAGAAAGGCAAAAATTCTTCAGTAAAAAAAAACAAGAAAGGATGCGAAAGCCACCAACGAAGAAAGAACATAAACTCTTCATGTGTGAGTACTTGAATAACATGGGAGGGCATAAACTAAATGTCTTGCAGAGGCTAACTTATGATAAAGTGAAAGAAATGTTTGGAAAGTGTAGAATAAGGACTGATAAGTTCACTCCTATGAACAAAGGAACATGTGAGAGAGATGAAGGAAGTTCCAAAAGAGCTGTTGATGATTTAGAGCAGGATCAGTCAAAGAGGCAGAGGATTGATCGAAACCAAAGGAACGAAAGGTTAAGCAGTTTGATTGTGTTTGATACGACGGGACATAGGATGGGTGCACTTCATCCGACAATAACATATCCTGCACTTAAAGTTAACTTGACAAATGGTGGCACTATAATTAACACCACGAGGTCTGACAGGCTCGAAACTGCATTTAACAGCTTGGGTCAGTTGCTACATATTATAGACAGAAAAGATTTGGAAAGTGTTTGGAAGTGCGCTAAAATTGGCTATGGACAGGGCGGGCCGCAGGTTACCTAGGAGTTGATAAGTGGTATGGGATGAAGTGCATGTTTGAGCCCGATATAAAGGACGTTGAATGAAATGAACACACTGGTCACGAGTTGGAGATTGTACGAAAAGTGTAGAGTTCATGTGGTTACTACGCCGACAAGTTATCTGTACATGCTAGATGATGCAGATTACCCTCTAACACCAACTCTAGCTTGTAACATGTTGCTTCAGAAGCTGACGACAAATGGAATAAGTGAAGTGGCATATGGGCTTGTTGAAAAGATATAAGGAATAGCGCGTATGTAAACTTTAATAATGTAGCCGTTTTTAATGGAAAGTTGCATATTTTGGACGTAAAAATCAGCTTTGTGTGTGTGGTTTAAATAATTGATATTCAAAGAGTCCCTAAGGCACAAATAAATGGTATTTTCGAATTTAAAGGCCGAGTATTTAAATTCAAAGTGTTTATAATTGTGGATAAGCGTTATCCAATACCAAAAGGAGAGAATCTGCTAGCACAGCTGCTAGTAGTATTCTCATGTACTTGTTAATTTTACTCCGCCACGATAGAGTACCTCAACGAAATGATGTGTACAATTAAATTCATTAGAGTTGATTATTTTGAGCTATATGCGACATTTGTAAACGAAAAACGAATTGGTTGTATACTTACAACTGGTAGTTAGTTTTACAACCGGTATTTATTTTTTGTACTCCAAGTAAAACGCGAGTTAGTTGTATAGTTACAAGCGCTAGTAGTAACCTAACACCGCTAGCTATGTTAACTACTGCTAGTGATAGAAGAAATAAGCGAAATGATCGCCCGGTCGTATTATAATCTGACAAATGCTAGTTAAATTGTACTAGTGTGGAGTGTTAAATATGTTTTTGTCAAGTGTGCATAGTCACTAGCTTGTAGTGTTGAAATTACTACGGAAAACTATGGAACTGCTTGAAGTTCTGGATCTTTGAAGTAATGGCGAAAAGTTTCTGCAGAAGAAGGAACGCGAAATCTGAAGTTATACTTCTCACCAAGTAATAATGCGGTCGTGATTCAATAAAGTGCTTATCCAACGTAGGAGAGATAAGCTACGGTATGTGTAGGCCGTATGTAGGAAAAGTCACCATGTATGTATAGGTTGGCAAGTATTATATAGAGCTTACCGGAATAAACAATATGACGAGTAAAACAATATGATTAGTTGCATGCTTGTCTAAGATGCATGCGTTCTTTGTGTTTGTATTAGGAGCATACGTTAAAAATGCTCGTGAGTGATTAGATGGTTTTCTTGCCTATAAAAGGAACCATAAGAGTATGTAATAGGAAGGTTTTTCGGAAGTCTTTCAAGTCTTGTAAAACATCCGAAACATAGAGTTTCAATAATCAAAAGATCCATAGAGGATCAAAGAGTTCTTAGTTATTATAACTTGTATTTACTTTCCGCTATAAAATACGAGTTGTAGAGATCTTCTATTAGTTTGCTTGTGATTACATAGGCAACACTAACGATCTCCGAGTGCTTAAGATCTATCAAGAGGTCTTTGTGTTTAACAAGTGGTATCGAGCCTCGGAAAGTCTCTACGATACTAAGAACCATTCATACCCTCATACAACCAAACATACCTCACCATGCCACGGATCGATAATGGCCCAAGTCACCAACACAAACAACACCAACACCACTTCCATGCAGCGGCTTAGTCTTTCAAACAGTAATGGTAAATTTCCTTATTTGAAAAGGGAAGAATATGATCTTTGGACTATGAAGATGGAAAACTGGATTTCCAATATTGATTGGAATTGTGGGAGGTGGTGAAGAAAGGAAATGCTTTAAAGAAAATGATTCAGACGGGGATGGGAAGTTTATCATGGCTCCTCCCAAAAGCTGAAGAAGTATTGGCCATGCAGAGAGCACAAAGTAAAACTATTACGCTTCAAGCCATTCCGAAGATCACTGTGTGATTTTCACCGTATGGATGATGCAAAGGACATATGGATGGCTCTCAAAGCAAGGTTCGGTGGAAATGAAGAATCGAAAAGAATGAGAAAGTCCATGCTGAGGCAACAATTTCAAGACTTCAATATCTCTGAAGAAGAAGGTATCCACAAAGGATCTGACAGGTTCCATAGGATTTTGAGTCACTAAACCAGTGAATGCAAAACGATAATGATGATTGCAACTCAAAGTTCCTTCGATCCTTGCCTCCATCGTGGTTACATGTAAGTATAGCCCTCAAGGCTAAAGGTGGGTTGGACATGCTCACCTTTGATGAGCTGCACAACGACTCGAACTCTTGAACTCGATGTCGAACTCCATACCCCATTACATCTTCTTACGGTCATGCGACTTTTGTTGGGACATCTCCCTCCAACATGATGGTACAAGCTCCTAGTTCCAACTACTTTCCATCATCTCCAAGTTCCAACTACTTTCCATCATCATCTTGTGCTCCCACTCCACCACATAACACTTGTCCCACTCCACCATGTTCTCAAACTAAGTCTAGTAGTGTGATGGAGGATGTTCTTCATTCTTTTGTTTGATTATGATACTCGCCAGTATCTTGCATATGAAGACTTTGATCGTGGACCACTTGAAATGGAGGAAATGAAATGGCCCGAAAATGCAAGTTGGCATTGCCGTCTGGACATCAAAAGGTTTGAAGAAAAGTCGGAAGGAAGTTTGCTTTCAAGGGGAAAGGAACCACGCTTTGATAGGAGAAAAGTCAAGTGTTTCACTTGTCACCGGATGGGGCATTTCGGGGAATGTAAAGACAGAAGAGTGGAGATGGAGCCAACTACCTCCTATCAGAAAAAGACAGAAGTTGGAGCTTCGCCATCTACCATGGATGAAGGTCAACTGGATCGCACATGAACCTGTGAATGAGGAAGCTCATGATACCGATAAGCTTGGATTGCTCGGGCAAGGTGTACTTCGGATGAAAGGCATGATCGGTTTGCCTTGATGGGACTATCTCGGTACACAATCAGATATTTGGTTGTAGTCTTAGATACAATGAACTTAAAGAAGAATATGATGCCATGAAACCTAAGTTTGATGAATGCTATGTTGAAAATGAAGCTCATAAACTAGCATTAAAAAAAGTTAGAAAGACAAAAAGTTTGGTTTCAAAAGAATCAAATAGCTTATGAAGAAAAGATAAAGGTGTTACAGTTTGATCTAGAAGTTGCAAATAATTACTTAAAGTGCCCGAGAAAGCAAAGGATGAAGGCGTGTGCGAGAACCTAGAGCTTAAAGAAAAGGTAGCCGAGGAAATAGCTAGGAATAAACAATGGTTAATTTGGTGATAATCCTGGCTAGAGAACTCTATAACACCAATCAAGTAACCTCGGCTTAGGATTAGGCTTTCAAAAATATGTTGGAATAGAAGCTAGGTATGATGGTCGTAAATCCACACCAGTAGGGTTAGCTAACTTTGTAAAAGAGGGTAATATGCATGTCAGTCCTGGACCTATTAGAGGTGAATTTATGCCCGCACCTATCCATCATTGTTGACTTTGATGGATCACATCATCTATATGGCGAAAGTCAAAGACTTGCCGGACCCACGATACCTCATCTAATGATTTTGTCTCTTGCTCTGACGGTGACAATTCATCGGATCAAGGGTCTACTTCCTATGAAAGCTGTGATTCAAATGAGAAGTCGACCTTCCAAGCCTGAGCCTACACCCAAGCTTGCACCACGCCTACTTAAAGCCTTCTAAGGAAGGCTGGCTGAGGAATCAACTTCCAAGACGGTTTCTCAAGACTTGTCTTTAAATCTTTGAATAATCGTACTGTTAAAACAATTCCTTGAATGTTTCGCTTTTTAAGTACTTCGCATGTAATCAAACATCTCCTATTTGAATAAATCTTCCAAGAAGAAGACATGTTTTTTATGTAGAAGTAAATTTCATTTAATTAAGGATTGTGATTTTTATGAGCAAAGATTGGGTACATGTGCTACTCACCAGAAACATAAATCTAAGTGGACCAATGTTGATAATATTCCACCTTATGTCCCACAAGTTGCTAATTCTGACTCTCATTAGAGGTTCAGTTACTGGACCTTATGTGAAACCAACTAGCCAATACTTCAAACATGATTATTGGCCTACTTATGTTGACTCTATGTATGCTGGGATGGGATATGGGAGTACTGATGTGAAGCCCTCAGCAGGTTGTTCTTGGACTATCAAGGGACCAAATCATCAATGGAGGACCAAGAACAATGGTGGATCCTCTAGATCTTCATGTCCCACACTGTGATCCAAAGGCGCGTTCAAGTCGGAATGACTTGAACCTCCATTGAATACTAATAAAGATGTATATATTTTATTTTTGTTTGTAGGATCATCCCCTTAAGCATAAGAATATTGGTATTGTTGATAGTGGTTGTTCCGGAACGTCTGGGAACAGGATATGATGCACAATTTTATTCCTATAGAAGGAGGAGGCAATGTGACCTTTGGAGGAAGTGATGGGAGTATCACAGGGAAAGGCACCATAAAGACACCTCATCCGAATTTTGAAAATGTGTACTATGTTAAGGAAACATTTCAACTTGTTCTCCGCTTCACAAATCTGTGACACTAAGAACAAAGTTCTCTTCAATGAGAATGAATGTCTTGTGTCGTCTAAAGACTTCAAACTCCCAGAAGAAACTTCAATTCTGCAGAAGGTTCCTCGAACTCACAATTTATACACATTCAACCTTAATGAAGTTCAACCTGGTGGTGACCTCACGTGTTTGGTGGCTAAAGCATCACTTGATGAATCTACTAAATGGCATAGAAGGATGGCTCATGTGAATTTCAAGACCATAAACAAACTCTAAAAAATGGGTCTTGTTGAAGGTCTTCCCACCAAAGTATTCACCAATGATCATAATTGTGTTGCATGTAACAAAGGAAAACAACACGTGAGCTCTACAAAGCTATCAATGCTATGAGCATCATTTCTGAACCTCTCAGCTTGCTCCACATGGACTGTTTGGTCCAACTCAAGTCCGAAGCATTGATCATAAGTACTTCTGTTTGGTGATCACTGATGGCTATAGAAGATTTTGTTGGGTTTTCTTTTCTAACCAAAGATGAAACATCTCAAGTGTGACCAATTCATCACTTTGTTGAAAATCAGTTAAACAAAAAGGTTAAGGGAATTCGGTGTGATAATGGGACAGAGTTCAAAAATGCTATTCTTATAGAACTCTGGGTCAAAAGGCATAAAAAGGGACTATAGTAATCCAAGAACCCACAACAAAATGAGGTGGTTGAAAGAAAGAATAGGACCTTAATAGAGGTCAAGGTCAATGCTTGCAGACTCTAAAAGCTCCACTATGTTCTGGATCAAGCTGCTGGTACGCATGCTATGTCTTTAAACAGGTCTCCATTAGACCACACACAACTCAAAACACAATATGAACTTCTCTTTGGGAAGGTTCCTGTCATTCACTACCTAAAACCTTTTGGGTGTCAAGTGACCATTCAACACCAGGATCCGCTGGGAAAGTTTGATGAAAATACTGATGGCTATATTGTGGGTTATTCACCACAAAGAAGCATACAGTGGTGTACAATTTGCAAGCCAAGAAGATAGAGGAGACGTTGAATCTGAGATTTTTGTAAGATAAGCCTAATGTTCAAGGACAAGGTCATACGTGGTCCTTTGACCTTGACTACTTAAGCGATTATTTGGGTTACACCGGACATTTGGCTAACCAAAATGCAGGTCCTCAAGAGTCTCCCCACTAACAATGCAGGTTCCTTAGATGATGATTCTGAAAATGAGTTTGAAAATGATGAGCAACCTATACTTGTGCCTTCTTTCTCCCCTAACAACATTGCAGGTACCACCTCCAAGGATATTGCCGTCTGAGTGATGAAGATGAATCACATTATGCTGAGGACCTTGCTAGGCTTCGAGACTCAAGAATTTGCGCTAAACTTGAAGAGAAACCGATGGAGAGGTTGCTAATGAAGGAGTCGGTGGAAACCATGTTCACTGAAGTTGATTCGCTCACACCTTCCTCCTCAAATCCTCGGCTATGCTTTGTTTCTTCTCATGTTCCTTCTCAAGTGTCTTGAGATTGTGAACCCTATACACGCTTTCCAAAACCTTCGATCTTGGAAATCATCAACCCAAAGGCGGCATCTTCACCTCACCCTCTTATGATGATGAATTTGAACCAACCATCACTAATCTTGATTCATCCATTGAAGTCAACCCCACTACTACTCAGAGGATCAATATTGCCCATCCTCAATCCAACATTATAGGTGATCTTTGGCACTGTTCAACTCGAAGGGCTATCTCCATCCTCGTTTTTGGGCCGTTTTTCTCTTATGTCTCCAACCAAGAAAGAGACAATCACACAGACTTCAAGCATTGTTTGTTTGCTTGTTTTCTTTCTCAAGTGGAACCAACAAGTGTTTCTCAAGCCCTTAACGATTCAAGTCGGCTAGAAGCAATGCTAGAAGAGATGCAACAATTTCTCACAGCGGTGTTGGATCTTGGTTCGACCGATGGCAAATATGCCATTGGGACAAAGTGGATTTTGAAGAATAAGAGAGATGCTCTGGGTGTTGTGATCAAAAACAAAGCAAGATTAGTGGCTCAAGGTTTCAGAGAAAGAGGAGGGATTGATTATGATGAAGTGTTTGCCTTTGTTGCGAGAGAAGCCATTGAATTTTCCCGGCTTATGCTTCTTTACATGGGCTTCATGGTATATCGGATGGATGTTAAAGGTGCTTTTACGTATGGTGAGATTGAAGAGGGGTTTATGTCTCTCAACCGAAGGATTTGAAGACCCGATCACCCAAATTATGTTTACAAGGTTGTTAAAGCTCTATATGGCTTACATCGTGCACCTGTTAAAAGGTATGCTAGGCTTTCATCATTTCTCGGGCATGGTTAAGGAGAGGTGCTATTGATAAAACTCGTTTTTCATGGGAGGTGTATATTCTCGGGAGGCATATGCCTCAGGGAGGATTGTGCAAACTCGTGATATTTTTGATATTATTTTGTCACTAACACTAACTTTAATATCTCTAGTTTGTGTGTTTTGTGTTGTGTATGTTTT
>OU343220.1:49764289-49896486 GCA_910596185.1 Chrysanthemum makinoi | reverse complement strand
TGCGATTTTACAATTCTTAACTTTAATTTTGTCATATGGAATTATACAGTAAAATTAATTAGGGTTTAGGGGTTACTGTGAATAAGATGTGGTTTTGTGAGTGTGTGCGTGATGTAGAAGACCTTTAATTGTAGAAATTTGTTAAAAAAGATTGTACAAGCGAGATGTTTCATTGTATGTGTGCTTGTAGCGTGATGTTGTGTGATGCGATATGCGAGAGTTATTATTATTAGTTTTATAATACAACCAGTGTAAAATGACCATATTATCCTCATGTATAAATACAAGTTGCCCAATATTATATAGTTGCACGAAATACATTTTGGTTGCCCAAAAAACAATACCTTACAATACATCACAAATCTTTGTCAAAATATGTACTTAGTGGGGCTTTGGTCGGACACGTGCCACCCCATGGTTGGATACAAGAAAATCGCTGGGCAACTAGTCCATTTTCGGAACTCAAAAAAGCGTGGTCCATAAAGTGATATGCATCAGGGCGCGCAGTCTATTTGACTAATTATCCCAAAATGTAAAGTGGTGGTGAACTTATTATAAGAGGAAAAACGTATTTACCTAGAATTTGTAACACCCCCAAAAATGGTTTGCAGCGGAAGAAAAAGTTTTTGGGATGCTACTCAGTTGGATCATAACACAAGTGAAACATAATAGCTTTTTAAGTAAAAGATTTCATTTATTGAAATAAAATAGAGTTTACAAAGGTTGATTTGTTGCGGAAAAATGGCCCATTAATAAAATGTGGTCCCCATTTGTAAATGGAGTCATCTATGACCATGCCATGCCAATGCCAAAGCGCCTCCAGAGTTAGCTATCGCCTTTTCATCCTGAAAATACATGCTAAAAAGTCAACACAATGGTTGAGGGAATTCATAGGTTTAGTAAATAGCGAGTTGATCACAAGATTTTCAAGTTTAAGATAAGCCATGGGCTCACGTTGTTATATGCCACAAAAGATAGTTGATATTATTGCACTAAGCTCATGACACCAATACTAGCGCATACACCTAATTACTGGTGTAAGTAAACAAAATTGCCCCTCTGAGATGTAATAGCCAATTACATAGAGATACCAAATATAGTGCGCCCCGGTTATTTCCGATAACCGAGTCGGGTTCGTCAATTCCCATAGTACTATCCACGATATTTGCGTTCACTGCTTAAGAGTGATTAATGGTTCATGATGAAGGGGACTTTTGGCTGGCAACTTATGCAGAGTCATAATATCAAGATACATGAAAGCAGTTTTCAAGCAATTATGCATAAAAGCAGTAGTAGCATGTATTCTCCCCCAAGGAGTTTATAAAATAGTTAAAAGAATAAAAGTGGGGCTATGAACTCACCTCAATACGAAGCAACACAAGAATCACAACTAATAAGACTGGCACCAAAGAGCAAGTATAACCAAATCATGAAGGATGGCACGTCGATAACCAAAAAGTACAAGTATTAGGTACTACATCGCCACGACCTAAAAGTATACGTATTCTCTCAAAATACATCTCAAGAGTAAAATAATATAATATCAGAAAGACAACGTGTCTTAGTTTTCGTGGAATACTCGTATCAATGATTTCCAAAAATCCAGTATCAATATCTCAAAACTTTAGTTTTTAACGTTTCGTGTGGTGGTAAGAAATCGAGACTCGACATACAACTCACGCCAAAAGTATACCAAAATGTAACTCACACCGAAGGTTATAACTCACGCCAAACATAACTCATACCAAGCCATAATATATATCCCAATATATTATGAGGAATAGTCAAAAAAATATTTGACCAAGACTCAACTCGAATCTAGAAGATCATGACTAAAAAGACGCCAAGACAATAAGGCGCATAATTAATTCCTAAATATGTCAATTGGTAAGTTCCGGTATTTACCCATAATCCCAAACAGTTTGTACAAACATGTTTTATAATCAATGATAAGTTTGAATTTGCATTTCAAGCGATAAAGGTTTACCACTTAAAAGAACACTTGTTTAGGTTCACGGGTTTTATAACGATAAAAGAGATTTGAAATTTAAAAATATAAGTTAGAACGTTTTTATAAATTTTGGCATGACGCCTCCATTTATAAAACATTCCCAAGTCATCGTGACTTTAAATAAACCAAGTTTGAAATTACATTATTTATAAATTTTGTTTCGTTATCATTCACGAAATTATTAGCTTGAGTTTATTGAATAGTTTGTGAGTGTTCCGTGTCTAATATATTAACTTCTATTAGAGTCTAATATATTATACCGTTAAGTCACAAAGTGTCCAATAAGTCCAACGTCCAATATCGTGAATCCAATAACAATCCAAATGTCAAAATATACTCAAGTGATATCGATATATGTCCAACAATTATCCAAAAGTCAATTCACAATCTGTATCCATGTATAAACCAAATCAAATGTCGCAATTCCAAACAAGTATCAAGTCTTACAAGTTTATCCGAAACTTACCAAGGATCAATATAAATATCAGAACAAAATAGATTACCTAGTTAGAGATGTCGACACCCATAAAATGTTTAACACACGCTAAAAATACACCAAACAATTCCATTTACAACCCGTTTATAAGCAATCTTATACCTATTTTAACAAACAAAACAAAGTGCGACCATAGCTTGCTTTGGAGCAAAACTAAGGGTTTACCCCTTGAGCCGAGACTAGGACCACAAACAAGGCAACGTCATTAACCCTTTATCAACAAACTACTAGCGACCAAGTTAAAACTTAAGTTAAGCAATTCCACCACCTAGTCCGGTGACCCTCACTAGACTCGACCCAAACATTGAAACAACCTGAATATCAATAGCAGATTAGCCATCAAAACCCATGAAACAAGCACCACGAATTTAAAGAAATGCTCACGTCAAACTGAAACCTTACGGGTTTATCCCAATAACGAGACCAAGATAGATCACCACACGATTTTAGAGCTTCGACACCAAATCCAACAAACATACCCCAACCAAGATTCACCACGAAGGTTTTCAAAAAGATTTTCAATCAAAAGCGAATTGTATTAATTTTAACAAAAGTTAAACACGCGAGTTATTTGAATCATGATGAGCTCAACTCAACTCGTCTGAGTTGACTCGGCTGAGTCGACTCGACTCGCCCGAGTTGAGTTGACTCAGTTTATAATATCATACAAACACCACTTGTAGAGTATTTTAACCCTACGAAACAATGAATCAAAACATGTTTAATCCCATTTTAAATCCCGAAAGTTACGGAGATTTATTATTAGGTTTATAAAGAAATTTTAAAAGTGAGCTTTTGTTTAGACATACCAACACGGAATAAGAGGAAAGTGATGACGGCGGTGGCGGCTGTGGTGACCGTGACCACAGCGACGGTGGCGGTGGCTCTCGGATGCAACCCCAACAACGTGAAACCTCTTTATACTCGTTCAAGACTAAAAACCCTTGAGATCCGAATCTTAAATTTAAGATCTGGTGGGTGGTTCTTAGGCGCGTGCTACCCATGGATGGAACCATAAGCTCGCGATCTATCTTTTAGTGGTAAGTTTGCATTTTTCGGCGACGGTGGTGGGCTTTTAAATGGCGTGGTTGATGGCCGGAATTTAGAGAGGAGATGGAGAGTGATATTTTAAGAGTGAGAAAGTAGTGTGAGAAATGAGGGAGGAGAGAGAGTGGGAGGTATATATACCCTTGGAGGGACCTAGTTTGCCAATATCAAAAGTGTAAGGTAAGGATAAGTGAAAATATCACAGGGACCAAACTCGTAATTTAGGAAGTCATTAAGTATTGGCCGGGACACATTCGGAGGAGTAAGCAGACTCGAAAAATTACGAAACTTGCGCCATCGTTCCGCGAAATCATTTTTCCAATAAAAATGAGTATTTACTTGACTATTTTCTCACAATTAGAAATAGCAAACAAATCAAAATGATTGATAGGTTTATGGTTGTTCCGGTATGCGTTGTGTCTAAAATTTCACGTTTCGCGAGATAGCTTTCTCGTTTTCATGTCAACGAGCACGAGAAAAGTTGTAAATGAAAAACAGACGAATTTTATCGAAAACGAATATCTGGAAAAGTACGAGTGGTTACAGAATCTCACTACTCCCTAGTTATCCCCTATTATGTTGTCGAATTGTCACGTCCTTGTCTAATGTAATGTGAAGTATTCCTAATTACCTATCGTGGTATGGTCAGTCCCATATCTATAGACTAGCCTAAGTGAACGACGCCTATCTGATTGTCAAGCTCACCTAATAACTAACCCACGCAATAAATACTCCCCTCAAATTAATCAACCTAAGACGTAAGTTATTAATTAGTCACGTTTTAGTGGACGTTCAACTTAGTATAGTTTTTCCTAGCCAGTTTTCCAACTCCTAACGCCACACTATTAAAAAAGAGACGACAACATAACAATCAATAATTAGGTTTCATGCAATCCTAAGTAAATACTAATTAGTTTAGCATAGTAATGAAAAGAAAAGCAATTAAATAAATCAACACTAACACATATACATGATTGAATTATCAAATAAATAACTTATCTTAACAATACATAGGTCCTTCAATGGCAAAAAAAGGCTTAAAATGCCCTAGGTTCGGTGGTGAAAGTTCCTCCTAAGTTGCACACACAATAATGAAAATAATGTGTTTATATTTGTAAATTTTAGGTTGTGACGACGTCACGTTAGGGTTGTGACGCCGTGATGCAGTTTTTACTGACCAGGTTTTAATATTTATAAGTCTCGTTATACCTATGGTCTACCCTAATGCACTAACGGGCAGTTAATCCCGGTCGTGTGTAGTGTAGTATTCGGTAAAACCGAGGTCGTCCAAGAGCTATGTGTGTTGGATTATTACTAAGTCTAGGTGTCACAGATTAATAAAGGTTTCAATAAGGAATTAATTATTAAACTACTAAAGCATATAAAAGCAAATAAAGGCAAAGGATAAATCAATAGAGGATAGTGGTGCTACCTAGTTATTCCTCCTAGCTAGTTATGTCTACGTCTACTTAATTCCAATTACTTCAGGTGGGGTCAAAGTCGAGAGGACAGCATTTGGTCAATTCGCCTAACCTATCAGCAAAGATGCCACCACGGGGAGAAGTCGGTGTCCCCTCATAAGTCTAGTTGTTCCTGGTCCCCTAAGCCAAGTCATTAAGTTCCTCTACATGCTAGATTTATAATAGTGAGTGCCGGTGTTAGCAACAAACACTCACCCCCTAATTCTTAAGTTCATCCAAACGGTAGGTGATCAGTTGGTCAAATCGCACAAGTAGAAAGGGTCGTCAGTTGGTCATATTTTACCCTTCCCGTCTCAGTCCGCTCACCTAGGGTCAGTTGGTCATATCTCCTAGGCAATTGGCCTCTACCGCCATTCAAAACTACCGAAAAAAGGGTAGCCACCAATAAACTATGCATGCATACACTTAGAAATAATTATACGGAAGTAATGTAACCGCAAACAAAACAATTAAGGAATCATAACTAGGCCAGCACCAAGAGGTGCTTAGCCGCTCATATTAACAATACAAATCAATTCCATATTCAAAGGTACGAAATACATGAATCGAAAGTAAGGAAAAGATAAAATGCTAATGCTTATCGTAGGGGAGTGATTTCTCCCTTGGAGAAAGTTCCGTATGCTCATCTAGACCTGCCTTTGACTTTTTCCCACGTTCTCTAGTTGTTGTGTGTGGAATTGGATGATTAGAAATGCTGGAATTCATGGGGTATTTATAGGCCAGATCTGGGTTACGGCGTAACTAATATAAGAGTTACACCGTAACCATCAATTTCTTCGTATTTTGCACTAGATCACGCTAATTCGGTAGTAACCTTATTAGTGGTTACGCCGTAGTCTACAATATACTTGGTTACGCTGTAGTTGATGAAATAGTTACTGATGTAGTTATGCGGCGTGGAACCTCATTTGACCTAATATAGTTACGTCGTAGCCTTTGGGAAGAGTTACACCATAACCTTCGATGAGTTGGTTTTAAGTCACGCTTTTAGTTACGGTAATGTGAGAGATGAGTTACGCCGTCACTTCTTCAAAGTCAGCATACTATGATAAATCTTTTGATATTTCTCCAGTTTTGCGTCTCTTTAGCTCCAATGCTCGTAATTTACCTGAAAGTGGAAAACAATGGAAAACAAGCGTAAATCCATATAAATGATATAAATTACAAGCATTATTGGGGGAAATTAACACTTAATATTCAGGACTATTTGATGTTATCACGCCGTCAGCTCGCCGCGCATTAGAGTTTTGTTCTTGAACCGACTTTAGTGCGATGGCGTCACTTATAAGTTGTGACGCCGTCAGCAATGATTAATTTGGTCTTGATGCCGTCATGGTAAGCCGTCTCCAGCCATTGTACGGTCGGCACCTCCAGGTGACAGCGTCGCGTTGTAGTTGTGACGCCGTCACGAGACCTTCTTGCGACGTCTTTGTTGTTTTCTTCGTTTTTTCATCCAATCGAGCTCAAAACGCGTCCTTTTCCAGCAAATGCATCCCAAGTACCTAAAACTCAAATAAAAACGATTTACAACAATAAATGATCAAATATATACGAATATAAATGCTAAATAACCTCTTAAAAGCGTATGAATTTACACATCATCAACTAGATTTACAATAATCTTATCTAGTTAATTATTTAAACGAAAGAATTGATATTTCTCTTAGAATTTTTGGTTGACATTTCATATTCCTGCGATTTTTATATTGATGTTTCATATTTTAGTTTACGGTATTATTAATTTCGTTGGAATAATGTTGTTGAAAAACATGATGGTTCATAACTAACTAGTTTATTTATCGGTAAATCAAAATCTAAAAAAAACAATAGAAAATAAATTGACACCAACTTGATTTAATGAAAAAATCGTAAAACCAAAACCGAAAAATAATTAAATTTAAAGAAGGCGAAAATAAATAAATAGAAAGTCAAACCGGACAACAAATAAATAAAAAGAAACCGAAACCAAAAAATAAATAAATAAAAAGAAACCAAAATAAATAAATAAAAACAAATAAATGAAAAGAAAGCAAAACTAAAAAACAAATAAATAAAAAGAAATCGAAAATAAATAAATAAAAATAAAAGTAAAAGAAGTCGAAACCAAAAACAAATAAATAAAAGAATAGAAATAAATAAACAAAAATAAAAATAAAAAGAAATCAAACCGAAAAACAAGTGAAATAAACCGAAAACCAAAAAATAAGTAAAAGAAGTAAAAGAAACCGAAAAACCAAGTTAATTACATAAATCGTCCGTTTGGTTATCAACGATCGTTTGATCCTTATAGATTAACGAAAACAACTGATTCCCATTAGGTAAAAGGATCATGAACAACCAAATAAACTATTGGTGTACTTTTTAATAGTTAAGAACGAAAGGTGAAAAGGTATGCAAACGACAAAAATACTCATGTAATTAACTCTAAATATTACTCCCTTCGTATCATATTAAATATCCACTTTTGACTTTTGAAGTCTTTTTTCTTCAATTTTGACTCTTAATATTTTTGTTTGTGTTATATAATACTTGATGAAATTTATATCAACGAAGATACATTGAAACCCCAATTCACTCATATATTTTGCATCAAGTGTTATATAACACAAAGATAAATATTTAAGGTCAAAGTTAATGATAAAAGACTTTAAAAATTCAAAATGAACATTTAATATGGGACGAATGTGGTATTATAACAATTCCTCATGACAAGTGTCGGTAACCAATCAACCACGGGTGTCCTTGCATTTATAAAAATAAATAAAAAAAGTACTGGTCCTACATATTTTGTAGATTGTTGTGAGATTAAGATAAGCAAAAAAGTACAAAATATAAGATTATAAACATAAAATATTGGTAGTAAACCCCAATCATTAGGGTAGTGGTCAAATAAAAAAGAGTTATATATGGATATAAACATAAAATATTGGTAAACCACTAAACGTCAAATAAAGATTTTTTGTGTATTCAAATCAATTCTTTTGAAGCAATCTTATGTTATTTTTCATCCACATATTCTTATTACATACACTTAAAAAGCACACACATAAAAAATTAAGAATTATACTTACAAATAGATCTATTTCATATACATATTACATTTTTGAAATACATCACTTTCTCTCTTCTCATATTAACTAATCACTTTTAAAATACACTAACCATATTTATAGTCTCTTTTTAGGTTTATTAGTTAGATTTACAAATCATTTTTCAAAAATTAAATTACTAATCAATAGTACTTTTTTTTTCTCTCAACTTACCCTCTCATGTGAGCCTCATTTCATAAAAGACGACATCTTTAAAGATTATGGATTAACGTATCAGTTGTTACGGAATCCATAAGAAATTGAAGGTAGAGAGAGTTGCAAAGCGAGGACATAACAAATAATGTTTGTACAAAAGTTAAAAGGAGTGATGAAACGATGACGTGACAAGAACCATAAGTGTCGGAAATGTCCCAACAATGATAAAGACATTAGACCCAATTTACTCACTTCGTCTAATTCAATTAAGTAAACAACATTTTGATATTTTGTCTTTTTGCCAACATACATGTCTAAACATATCACTTTCTAAAAAACCAAACTATAAATATATAAATCATTTGTCAAAGTCAAAAATAAATTAGAAGCAAAGGTCGAACTTAAAAGTCAATAAAAACATGGTATATTGTATATTGTATACTAGTTAGTAACTAATTTTTTTATATGTCGCGCATCACAGTAACACAAGGGATCAATAATTTATTAGTACATGTATGTCGTATGTCGGTAACATTAATGTTTCATGAGTAAATTGTATAAAAGGTTACATTTCGTGGATTTTAGTCGAGCGTTCAAGGTTCGTGCTCATTTTTGGCATACTTTAGAGTCGTCTCTCAAGCTCTTAGACGGTTTATGAGGTACATTTAGGGTTGTTTATAGTCCGTTCAATCGATGGTTTTCGGACAATGTGGTAGTCTTTAGTACTTCGTCACGTGTCAAAATTATCCCTTTTAAGATTCTTATGTTTGATAAAGGTAATCTTAGCGAGGTCAAGGAATTGGTAAAGGTCAAAGTTGTTTTAGCTTGTGGTGGTTTTACAATCGCTGGTATGTTAACCGTCTGTTAGATTATGATCGACTAACAACCTGGTTACTAGAAAACGGATTACCCGATCTCGAAGACGTGTTCGACAGAAAAGAAAGAATATGCACAAGTAAGTACCCTAATCGATTGTTTGATTAGTATTGAAAGAATGACGTACAAGACCCCTCCCCCCTCACCTCCTTTTATAGAGATGAGGGGGATGCTCGACTCTAACAAATCACCTTTGTCGGTTGTGATAATAAGGAAAATACAGACGGGTTGGGCTTGGGACACAAACCGACCCACGACCACTTATTGATATCCTAGGACTAGTTGACTAATAGGAAACTTAACGCTTAATCCCTAGACACTCGTAAGCTAAGATAAAGACTAAATACATAACAATTTCCACCTTAGGCTTTATATTAGCCTACTCCGACACTCCTCGGCAACTCCAAAGCAATCTTTGAAGCTTCATCCAGTACCACCTTCGTCAAGGCATCTGCGGCATTGTGTTCGAGTACCCACCCCGAAATTTCAAGTCTTTGCTTCCAGACCTGCCGATAAAGTGATAACGTACATTGATGTGCTTATTCCTTTCATGAAAAACATGATTCCGCGATAAGTGAATCGGCATACGATTATCACAATTAAGCGCCACATTGTTAAGCTCCACGAACTCTTCCAAGAGTCCCCTTAGCCAAATAGCTTCCCCAGCGCCTCAGTAAGGGCCATATACTCCGCCTCTGTAGTTGAAAGAGCCACCACGTGTTGTAGCGTTGCCTTCCGGCTTACAACACATCCTTGTACTAAAAGCGCGTAACCATTGATAGACCTACCTTTATCCGGATCCTTAGCGTAGTCTGAATCAACAAAACACATTACGTCCACATGGTTGCCACGATTTGTCCCATACACCAAACCAGCGTTTGCGATGCCCGCAAATATTTCAAAATCCACTTCTTTGCTTCCCAATGCTTTTTACCGGATTCGCCAAATATCGCTAACTACACTTACGCATACGCTATGTGCGGCCTCGTGCACACCATTAAGTACATTAAGCTCCCAACGCATTTGCATCGGCACCTCATCCTTTCAACATCCCAATCCCTAACCGGGCAATCCTTCAACGACAGCTTGAAGTGCCCACCCAATGGCATCTTAACCGATTTCCCATTGTCTATTCTAAAATTATTTAAAATCTTAGAAACATACCCGGATTGTGACACCCTCAGAATCTTGTGACTCCGATCCACGATGATCTCCATACCAAGAATCTTCTTTGCTTCCCCGAGCTCTTTCATGTCGAACTCCCTTTTAAGCAAAGACTTGATAGACCCAATCTCAGCCTTGCTTTTACAAGCAATCAGCATATCGTCTACATATAACAGTACATAGATATACTCACCTGGTGCATAACTCCTGTAATATCGCAGTATGCGTAAGCTGCTACGCTTAAACTCGTTGCTCGGCATATACTCATCAAACCTCATATACCATTGCCTAGGTGTGCTTCAATCCATAAAGGTTTCTTTAACAAACATACCTTGTTACCTTGTTCATAACCGGTGGTTGTCTCATGTGAATCACTTCTTCAAGATTACCATGTAAAAATGCCGTCTTTACATCAAGTTTGCTCCGACTCATAATCTCTACAGCGATCAATGCAAGTATAACCGAATAGATGTGTGTCGAACTCACCGGTGAAAATACTTCATTATAGTCAATACCGCCTCTGTGTGTGAATCCACGAGCCACCAACCTCGCCTTGTACCTAGGATTTTGAACACCTTCATCCCTTCCTTTATCTTGAACACCATTTCTGACTCGGCTTTTGCCCAGTGGATGATCTACTAACTCATAGGTCTTATTCTTCCTCGGAAGTCCATCTCTTCATCCATAGCGACTTTCCACTTAGAACGTCTTCACAAGCAAGCGCCTCCGGTATGTTAATGGTTCATGAGTATCTTCTTCCTCTGCTGCGGCAAACGCGTAGCGGCCATATTACTTTCATCCCATAACCTCAAAGGTTTCGTTCTTGTCCTTGGCTCTCTATCCCGAACCAATGATAGCGAGATCCGGTGTTTGATCATGATCTGATCCCTGCATCTTCATCATCGCCATCTTCGATCATCATGCGATCTTCTTGATCATTTGTGCACGTCCCTCAAGTGAATGATTATTTAACCTCTGCAGTTTCCACCTCAACTGTAAATTCCTCAATAGACTTATCGTACGCACCAGAATCCTTCAACGTGTCTTTGTACATGACACTTTCATTGAAGACCACGTCCCTGCTAGTGACTATCTTAGGTGATTCATTATCAAGCACAGTATAGCCTGTACCCCTCACACCTTGATATGCACCCCAAAAAGAGCGCATTTTACGCTCTTGGCTCGAGCTTACCTTGTTTAACGTGTGAATATCGACACGGCCGAAAATCCTCAACATGCCATAATCACTTGGATGTCCCGACCACATCTCCATAGGAGTCTTTTTCTCAATCGCTGTCGATGGTGACCTATTTATGAGATATGCGGCGTACATGTGCCGCTTCCGCCCGAAGGTCTTGGGCAATCAATTTGAATTAATAAGCAATGCCTTATCCATGAGAGTTCTATTCATCCGTTCGCTAATCCATTCACGGCGTCGGCAACTTGTCAAATGTCTAGCAATCCCACTCTCAGTGCAACTGTTCAAACTCGGTTACTGAACTCAAGACCATTATCCGTCCTAAGCTTCTTAACCGTCCTCCAGTCGATTCTCTACTAACTGGTTCCACTCTTTGAACTTTCCAAATGCTTCGTGTTTGAACATGAGAATATAAACCCATACCTCACCGGAATAATCATCAACAATAGATAAGAAATACCTCTTACCTCCCAATGATTCCACGAGAGACCGGACCCCATAAGTCGGATGAACATAGTCTATCACTCCCTGAGTAGTATGCCTTCCTACACCGAAACTGACTCGATGTGACTTTCCCAGAACACAATTCTCACAAAAATCGAGCTTACCTAGACTCTTTCGCCAAACAACTCCCTTTCCCACACTGTAGTCCGCCTCACTAATATGTCCCAGTCTTTTGTGCCAAACCTGCGCAAGACTGTCTTTTTCTTCAACACTAGCATTAAGCTCACACGCTTGCATGGCCATCCAAAGAGTATACGCAATTTTCCCTTCGGGTTCCAGATAAAACAACACTGGAACCATTAATCACCTTGATTTTGCCTGACTGCAATTTTACGGTATATCCCTCTTTTTCAAGAGTTCCCAGCGATATCAAGTTTCTTTTCAATTCGAGGAATATACGACATTGTGTAATACAAAACTTGACCCATCTTTCAGTTGTACCCTTACCTTGCCAATACCTCTGATCTTGCACTCCCTGTTGTCACCCAACAGTACCACGCCCCATCGCATTCTAGAAAATCAAAAAATAAATCTAACCTTGGTGTCATATGGTATGAACCTCCTGAATCCATGATCCAATCTAGCAGAGCCTCTGCACTCATAACCATCATCACCTCAGAACCGTCATAAATCGAACCACTGGAGCTTGGTTGATCATCTTTCTTGACAAAACCATTTGACTTCTTGCGATTATTTTTCGGACAATTTCTCTTCAAGTGCTCCTCAGATTGGCAAATATAACACTTGAGTCTTCCACCTCGAGACTTCGATCTTGACTTTACCCTAGACTGATGCGAATTCCTGCGATCAGATCTTCCCCTCACGTATAACCCTTCACCATCATCCCCTTTCGCCTTAGATCTTTCTTTGATTTCCTTTGAATTCAGTGTGGCCATCACATCCTCCAAAGTCAAAGCTTCCCGTCCATAAAGCAAGGTATCCACAAAGTGTTCGTATGATCTTTGGTAAAGAAGTGAGTAATAATAAAGCAAGATCTTCATCCTCGAATTTTACCTCAATATTTGCTAAATCAACAACGATTTTGTTGAACTCATCTATATGCTCGAAAATCGTTCGTCCAGTAGGCATGTAGAATGTGTACAACTTCTTCTTGGTACAACTTCTTGTTGGCCAAGGACTTTGTCATGTACAAAGTCTCGAGCTTGGTCCAAACGCCCATTCGATCGTCTCCCCGGTAACCTCTCTCGGAACCTTGTTACCTAAACACAAAATCATGGCCTGTGAGCTTTCTTGTTTAGCTCGGCTTTCGTTCAGATATCCATGTCCGCGGGTAAAACCTCGAGGCACTGCTTCATCCATGTTGGATTAATAAAGCACGCATCTTAACTCTCCATAACCCCGAAATCACCAGTTCCATCGAATTTCTCGATGTCAAACTTGGCTCCCGTCATTCTTTAAACCCTTTATTAATTTGCTAAACCTTGTGAAAAAATATCACAATCACAAAATAATAAAGTCCCTTGTGCAATACCCTCTTAATTTAATAACCCTTTTGTTTCTTTAAAAAAACAAAAAACTCTTAACTTTATGATAGTTAAATATCACCTTTGTTATTAAAATAAAAGACAAAGGAACACCTTCACGTGGGTCTTTTTCTTTTGCTTTATTAAAGAATAAAAAACCTCCACTGTCTTTTGTCTACAACTTGTTCTTCTTTCTTCTTTACTTTCTTCTTCTTTCTTTGTTACTTGACGTGACAAAACCAGAAAAAAAAAATACCGATCAAAACGAAACACTGCTGCAACCTTCTTGTTGTCGTTAACCACGGTAGCCCAAACAGAAAACGACCTTTCGCTCCTTCCAGAAAACCGAACAACAGAGACCCTTCAAGATCGATCCTAGATAACCAGAGAACTTTCGAACCTGGCTCTGATACCACTTGTTAGATTATGATCGACTAACAACACTGTTACTAGCGAATTACCCGATCTCGAAGACGTGTTCGACAGAAAAGAAAGAATATGCACAAGTAAGTACCCTAATCGATTGTTTGATTAGTATTGAAAGAATGACGTACAAGACCCCTCCCCCTCACTCCTTTTATAGAGATGAGGGGATGAAACCGACTCTAACAAATCACCTATGCGGTTGTGATAATAAGGAAAAACTCGACGGGTTGGGCTTGGGACACAAACCGACCCAACGACCCTTATTGATATCCTAAGACTAGTTGACTAATAGGAAACTTAACGCTTAATCCCCTAGACACTCGTAAGCTAAGATAAAGACTAAATACATAACACCGTCAACCAGCTATACTTGGTCGGATCTTGGGTCATTGCTCTTAAGGGGTTATGCGTTTGTTGGATTGCATAGCAGGGTTTATCATTCGATCTTTTTATTTTTGCGATTGTAATTACCATGGTATTCATATTTTAATGGTCGATATTGTTGATATGAGTTTTAGTTTAGTCTTTGCGTAATCATTATCATACTTTCTATTAATGTATATTAATAATTGTCTAGAATACATAAGACTAGTTGGTTGACGTCTAGGCATGTATGACGAAATTAGTGAGAGTTAAAGTTGCAGCTATAGTTGAAGCTTATATTATAAGTTTAATGTTGAAGTTTATATATTTGTAGAGGTGTTTGTAAAATTAATTGAAGTTGAAGCTTATTATTATAAAATGATATAAAAATACATCAAATTCAAATTACATATATTTCAAACTTTGACATGTTAATCTATTATATGTTGAAAGATATTTAAATACTTATACATTTTAAAAGCTCATTTATATTAGCTTCGACTTATCGAGACTTATGGATTAAAAAACGCTTATATAAACATATGTGGTAAACAAATCTTAGCTTATATAAACATTGTTAAAGAGGTCACTTCACTGGATGAAAAAGGTCTCAACCTCTGCAATGCTATTTGTTTTAAAATTGGAAATGGTGAGAAGGCCCGTTTTTGGGAGGATAGGTGGATTGATGGTATGCTCTTCAAAACACTATTTCCTCGGCTTTATGCTTTAGAGTTGTGTAAAGACTGCACTTGCGGTTCGTCAAGATCTGTGATTATACCTTTGATTCTTCTTTCCGTAGACCACCAAGAGGAGGGGTGGAACAAGAACAATTCATGGCTCTTTTGTCGATGGTCAAAGATATTCAGTTAGTTTCTATAGAAGATCGATGGTCTTGGAGTCTCTCAAGTTCAGGCGAGTTCTCATGTCATCACATTGAGACGTTGATAGATGATAAAACTCTTCCAGATGCTACGCAAAAAACTAGGTGGGTTCGTTTGGTGCCCATTAAGATTAATGTGCACGCTTGGAAGGTAAAATCTAATTCGTTGCCTACTAGGTTCAATAAATCGTGTAGAGGTATTCTCATTGACTCCCTAAAGTGCGGTACTTGTGATATGGGTGTGGAGACGGTTAACCACTTATTTTTCTCCTGCTTATACGTAATCTTGTAGATCGATTGCTCCTTTGGTGGAATGTTACTCGTGGATATTGATTCTTATTACGGTAGGGCGTGGATACAAAATCTTCGGCTTCCTATCAAGAACAAAAGGATGTTGGAGGGTGTGTTCTATATTATGTGGTGGTATGTGTGGACTTTTTTAACAAGATGCTCTTTGACTTTAAAAAACCGAGGAAGGCGACCTTGTTTGACGATATTGTGTCTATGTATTATTTTTGGGTTTGTAATAGATGTAATTCCTCGTTTAATATGTCTGACTGGATCAAAAATCCTAGTTTAATTCCTTTGTAATTTGCTAGTTTCCTACTAGCGTTTCTTTAATAAATTGTCGTTCAAAAAAAAATCTTAGTTTTATAAAATAGTTTATTTTAAAAGCCGAGGCTCGTAGAGCACAAGGTATGGTAGTCATTTAACATGCCATTCGCCGTGCCATTCGTGAACCACCATACAGGCCAACATGCTAAAGTTGAGACAAATGATTTTGAGTTAGTGAAATGGCTCAAGCCATTGGTTTCTTTTATGTTTTTTTCTTATTTTTTATTTTGTGTATTGTGTGTGAGTGAATATTTTTAGTGGGTATTTATGGGACCAAATAACATGTTAGTGGTGTGTTATGAGGGATGAGTGTTTTAGTTATTGGTGTGTTATTGAATTAAAATGAGATGGAGCTGATGTGGTATACCAATAACGTGTTATCGGAGAACACCGTACCTACTGCTCTTAAAAAATGAATAAGCGTGATTTGAAACACATGATATCCCATGAACCTCAACCTCATTGATGAAATATTATAAGAAAATAAAATAATGCTATTTTTTGAACATGAATATATAAAAAATACCACGAGACAAAGACAAGTAACTACTTTTTAAACAAAAAGTTACACTAAGTGACATCTATATTCCTAGATTGGGAGTCAATTCCAGTCACTACGGGACTTGAAATCTCGTGTGATGTTGATTATCTATACTACATAAAATTAGGGGTGAGCATGGTTCGGTTTGGCTCGGTTTTTGTATAAAACCGAAACCAAACCGAAAAATTTCGGTTTTTGATTTTTAGAAACCATTTGGTTTCGGTTTTGTGTCGGTTTGGTTTTTCGGTCGTCGGTTTTTTTTCGGTTTGGTTTTTCGGTTTTTTTGGTTTTTTCGGTTTCTATACGATTTATCAAGCTTTGCTTTTTCAAAGTAGATTTGACATATATCATAAAATAGAACCATATCTTAAACCGGTACCGGTACAACGGTAATAAAACAAGTAAAGAACCGTCTTAAATCAAGTGCCAACATTCTCAAAGTTGCCTCCAAGTTCTAAGGATTTGTTAGAGCTTGAAAGGTACACTGAAACAATTGAAGGGTGTGTAAACGAAAAAAGAATGATGTTGGAACAAGTTCTTCAATCTTTTGATGTAATTGCACCATCTTCAACAGGAACAAACATTAACATTCAAACTTAATGTGTTCTTGTGACATTTGTGTACCCATTTTTTTTTACCTTAAAGCACATTTGTGTTATGCATATTGTTATGAAATAAAATATTAGCAGAGTTATCACACATTTGATATGCATCATTGACAACGGTAATGTAAAAGAAGATATCAAGATAAAGTACTTATATTATTTATGAACAACAAGGCAAGATATATTATTTTGACTTTAAATGTCGGTTCGGTTTATATTGGTCGGTTTTTAAAGCTAAAACCAAACCGAACCAAAAACTTCGGTTTTTTCAAAATATAAAAACCGAACCGTCGGTTTTTCAATCGGTTTCGGTTTTTTGGTTTCGGTTCTTTGGTTTTTTCGGTTTAGGTTCGCTTTTCGGTTTCTTGCACACCCCTACATAAAATGCACGAAGGCATCTCACTCTTAATTTTAAGACGTACAAGACAATGAGCATTACGTACACTACTTTAATGCACCAAATTTTCAGAATTACAGCAAAGTAAGCATATTGTACAACAAAATAAAGCGTTGTGTCATTTTAAGACCAAAATTCTATCAAACAATATTAATTTTATTAAAAACACCCCTTCACTAAAAATTACAACAATTTAAGCACAATGTACAATAGCTGCAACCAATTTTCAGATTTACAACAAAATAAGCATAGTGTACAACAAAATAAGCATGATGTACTTTTCAGACTGATTTTCAGACTTACAACATTAATGCTGTTAAAGTGGTCAATGTTATTAATGACTATAATAACTACTACTTACAAGAAAAGAAACATAGTGTACAACACTTTAATGCACATAGTTTTCAGACGTATGAGACAAGAAGCATAGTGTACAACAAAACACCACATTAATGCTATTTAATGTAGTCAATTATTTAAATGGTCAATAAATACAATTAATACAGTTATTAAAACACCCCTTACATAAGAAATACAAATTATCAAGCATATTGTACAACCAAATTAATCACAATTCCTGCATTAAATTTCACTACTACAAATAATAAAGTACATTATACAAATATTCAAGCCCGAACAGTAGCGAGCCAAATGGGCTTGAGCCCGAACGGAGCGGACCAAACAGGGCTCGAGCTAAGCAGAACACCGGCCAACGTTCGAACCGAGCGGGCACGGGCTATATGAAATTCTTGATATCCGTAAATTTATTGTTAAAAAGAACATAACAAACTAAAATACATTATTCATCGAAAAAATTTATTTCAGGATACTAACGCGCGGGTACCCTGCTAGTTATGTTTAATACTTTTTCCGTCTCATAAAAGTGTCAACCTTATTATTTATGTTTATCTCAAAATAAGTATTTAGTTTTTATATATAGACAATAATTATGACTGTTTTTCCTACTTTACCCTTTTAATCAAAACTTGTATTAGTTATTCTTGTTTAATTTCGATATTAACTATGAGACTAAAAATAACTTTTTATCAATCAAAACTACCATTAATTACACATATCATAATTTTTTTATTTTTTACTTTTTGACACTCTTTTTGTAACGAAGAGAGTAATTAATAAGTGTCACACCCCCAAATTACCTGTTTTGCAGCGGAATTGAATACCTTGGGGAGGACTGTCATAGCATCAAAGTTACAGTTATATCGAACGACCTAAAGTGTCGTTTTAGAAAATACATCGTTGGATTAAGTAAAATAATCAGAGTTTACAAAATGTAGGTCCCAAATGAAAATCAATGTATGCGGAAATAGGTTTGATACAAGCCAAGCGATGTTTTAAAATGCATAAATCATGTATGCGTGTCGTCAACGACTCTATGAAATGTCCCAATGCATGCCATGAAGTGAATGCCTTAGATACCTGAGATAAAACATGCTAAAGTGTCAACACAAAGGTTGGTGAGTTCATAGAGTTTGATTAACAAGTAAAGCTTTAAAAGAGCGTTCATAAAACAAAGGCAAAGTTTTTGGTCATATAGAATAGTTAAGCAAAGCAAAGGCATCGTGAATCCACTCAGTTCCAAGTCCGCCCATACAAAACTTGCAACCTTGTTGTTTACAACCTTGCTAAAAATAGTATGTCAATCTTGTATGCATGTATCATAGTAGTTAAAAGTATCAATGTTACCACAAGGGTCTTCCAACACTCGTGTTGGGATGTATCCATAAAAATGGCCTTCCAACATATAAATGCTGGGATGTTCCTCCAACGCTCCCGTTGGGCTGTATCCAAATTGTGGCCTTCCACCATATAAATGATGGGATGTTCCTCCAACGCGACGCGTTGGGAACATCCAAATTAATGGCCTTCCACCACATATAAAATGATGGGATGTTTGTTTAAGTCTACCACCACACGCACTAAGCCCAAAAGTATAAGCAATGTTGTTTGGCAAAAGAGTTTAAATGTTTTGACCGCTCCTCGCTAGGAGTTAACCAGTTGTTAAAGTATGTATGTTGATGCATAATAGAAAACAAGTTTAACACATTAAAGCAAAGATCGCAATAAACCACACAAATGTCCAAAGTGTATAAGAAGTATAGTGTAACACAATTGTATAAATGGTTTGAATATTCGAAAGAGTAAAAACAAGTATTTAAGCATGTATCTCCCCCAAATAGTTTGTAAGAATTTAAACGAGTAAAAGCCGTATGAACTCACAATAGTATGTCAAAGTTTAGAATATTTGTGAAAGTAAATGAAAATAGTTTGAGCATGTATCTCCCCCAAAGAGTTTGTAAGACAAATAAGTAATAGAAAGGGGGGCTACGAACTCACCTGGTGTGATTGATATGCTAACAAATGAAGTGCATCGAAAGAGAGACTCCGGAACTATCCGCCGACCTAGAATGAATGCATGACTTGAGTTATATGATATGTTGTCGTGAATGCGTGATAGTGCGATACAATGTTGTGCATGCAACTCCATATGATATTCATACCACTTGTATGTTTTGGAAATAATATTTATCGTCAACATATGTTTATGACATCCCGTCATATTATAAAATGCTTTACAAGTATTTATGTCAAAATGTCATCCTACAATGGTTTTATAATGATTTATGGTGAAATTTTCACTTTTCGTCGTAAAACAATGTTGTCGGAAATTTCTTGAAAGTGACAAAATGGCTTCAAAACTAGTCGTAAATAGTGTACGCGAACGTTAGAGAACGAACTCGACGGTTTTGGAAAGTTGTATCGAAATCTAGAAGTTTCAGTTCAGGAGTTTTCACAAAAAAAGGTCTCAACATAAAGATAATAACGGTTAAAGATGGTGGTTTTGGCTAAAATGTTGGTTAAAAATGAGTTTCGGCCAAGTTTAGACATCCATAAATAAGTTATTACAACTCCGCTATACAAACGGTTGGTTGTTTTAGAAAATATGCTTGGTGAACTCGATTTTATTATAAGACAATTCGCTCCAAAAGTTTCACATCATGGTTAAAAAACAGCCTCCAACATGGTCGCTTCAACTACCGTAACACTTGTCTCGTAAAAATAATATAGTTTTTTCGAAAATAATAGTTACGCAATTTTATGAAAACGTGCATATCTTTTGTCGTTTCAAATCCGCTTTCTACGTATTATACGCCCTTAGCTTCAGATCAAAAGTATACTAATATTCGATAAGTGAAATAATTTGTGCTTAAAGCCTCGCTTTTGACTCGAATAAAGTAAAAATAGCTTGCTGAAATTTCTAAAAAATATATATTTCGTCGTCAAACTTGTAAAATCCATAACTTCTTCGTTATAACTCCGTTTTAATCCGTCAGCTTCGCCACGGATTCGTTTTAAAGTATATTTTCTAAATATCAAGGCCAAAATCGTCTACAGTCGGATTTTCAATAAAATCAAAACAAGGACAGAACACTTTTATAACTTATCGAAAATAGTTTTTCTCGTACTAAACCTATTCCAATCCCTTCAATCAACTCCAAAGCTAATCTAATCCTACCATACACCTTCTTAGGGTGTCATGGGTTCCTAGACATCATCAAGACCAAAATATATCAAGGGGATAATTATAGGATGACTTTATATATAAATAACTCTATAAATCATGGAAAATGGTATAAACAACACAAGTCATGCATGTTTTTGCTCAAAAATGATGAGATGAGTATGAAATGAATATGTAAGATGAAAAATAAATATGAGATGCTTACAAGTGATATGATGAGGTGATAAGAACCAAGGATTAAACCTAAACACCCTAGGTTTTTATTTCAAAACCTTAATAAGAGTGTAATCTAGATTGTGATAACTTGAGCTTGAGAAAATTTTTGATGATTCTCTACCAAAACCTTGTGAAGGCCGGTTATGGAGACAAAGAAAACAAGAGAGAAGAACTTGATCTACTAGTTGAATAATTGAGATGAAAAAAAAAATGAAGTGAATGTGATACTTGGAGTAAATATATATACAATCAAGAAAATAATACCAACTACATTTATGCTATCCCCATAGGGCGGTTTTGGGGTCTTGTTCTCAAAGATATATTTTTTTTTTTTATCAAATGTATATACTTGTTGTTGTAAGAAAAGTGTAAGTAAGAATGTTTATATAAATAACTTGTATATAAAATGTTAGTGTATTTAAGGAACTTTTATGTAAAAGTAACTTTTAATGGATCAAGGTAGAGTATAATAAGATCATAAAAATTGTAAAAATATATTCCTTGTAAAATTTGAGTGATATAATAATTATCGAGTAGTTTTTAAGAATAACGTCGTAATAATATAAATTTAACGATTTATATACAAAATAAATTTAAAACACTAGGTAAACTCAAAATATTGTTTTTACAAACTAAATGTAAGTATAAAAATATCTCGGGATCATTTTTGGAAGTAGCGGATTAAATGCTCAAATAATAACTCACGCGATAACGATTATTTAATATGAAATTTATGCGTTTAAGGTGAAATGTAAAAATCATGAATGAACCGATATAAAATGATGAATATAGAGTTTGAGAAATGACCGAAAATTGAGAATTGTGACATTCTTCCCATGTCAGCGGAATCACGTCCTCGTGATTCGATTAATGATACTATGGCCCAAAACGCGACAAGGGTTCGAAAGTTTTATGCTTGTGTATGGTCTATATGATTATGTCAATGCTCATGCATATGAGTTACCCGCCCAACAAGATACGTTCCCGCGCATCGCGGAGAAGTTCCCGCCCCAAATACATGCTTTCTTATGATTAGGCTCGATGAGACAAGCTTTCCCATTCTCAAGCAAAATTTTAAAAGACTTTTTGGTAACCGATTTTTACTTAATCCCACAACTCATCAAACAAGAACTGCCATACGATTAGGCTAAATCGGTTTAGGTAACGACTTGTTTCTAGCTCGATCTTTGCAACTCATCAAACAAGAACTGTCACTCGGATCAAACTGGAAACAAGTGGTTTGAAGAAAATCTTTTGAAAATTTGGCTTGATTACGAAATTGCTTACACATATGAGACTACTACTCCCTTCATTGCATGATTCTTCCTGAATTAGACATAGGTGATCAGGCTATGTATAATTTAGGAGTAACTATGCAATGCTTGGACTAATCGACTCATATGATGTTTGGTGTTGAGTCATAAGTCCGCATGTATAAAGAATGTGCACTTATAATGATATGATGAGATGCTATGATGATGTGGTTATAGTCTAGGGTCAATGATGCAACCTAGTTCTCTATAACCGATGCTCTCATACCAATCTGTCACACCCCTAAATTACGTGTTTTGCAATGGAATTGAATACCTTGGGGGAGGACTGTCATAGCATCAAAGTTATAGTTATATCGAACGACCTAAAGTGTCGTTTAGAAAATACATCGTTTGTTTAAGTAAAATAATCAGAGTTTACAAAATGTAGGTCCCAAATGAAAATCAATGTATGCGAAAATAGGTTTGATACAAGCCAAACGATGTTTTAAAATGCATAAATCCCATGTGCGACGCCCGTCACCACGACTCTATGAAATGTCAATATGCATGCCATGAAGTGAATGCTTAGATACCCGAGATAAAACATGCTAAAAAGTGTCAACACAAAGGTTGGTGAGTTCATAGAGTTTGATTAACAAGTAAAGCTTTAAAAGAGCGTTCATAAAACAAAGGCAAAGTTTTTGGTCATATAGAATAGTTCGCAAAGCAAAGGCATCGTAAATCCACTCAGCCCAAGTTCCCATACAAAACTTGCAACCTGTGTGTTTACAACCCACTGCTAAAAATAGTGTGTCAATCTTGTATGCATGTATCATAGTAGTTAAAAGTATCAATGTTACCCCAAGGGTCTTCCAACACTCGTGTTGGGATGTATCCATAAAAATGGCCTTCCAACATATAAATGATGGGATGTTCCTCCAACGCCACGTTAGCTGTATCCAAATTAATGGCCTTCCACCATATAAATGATGGGATGTTCCTCCAACGACGCACGTTGGGCTGTATCCAAATTAATGGCCTTCCACCATATAAATGATGGGATGTTTGTTTAAGTCTAGTCACCACACGCACCAAGTCTAAAGTATAAGCAATGTTGTTTGGCAAAAGAGTTTAAATGTTTTGACCGGCTCCGCAGAGTTAACCAGTTGTTAGAGTATGTATGTTGATGCATAATAGAAAACAAGTTTAACACATTAAGGCAAAGATCGCAATAAACCACACAAATGTCCAAAGTGTATAAGAAGTATAGTGTAACACAATTGTATAAATGGTTTGAATATTCGAAAGAGTAAAAAAACAAGTATTTAAGCATGTATCTCCCCCAAATAGTTTGTAAGAATTTAAACGAGTAAAAGCGGGGTATGAACTCACAGTAGTATGTCAAAGTTTAGAATATTTGTGAAAGTTAATGAAAATAGTTTGAGCATGTATCTCCCCCAAAGAGTTTGTAAGACAAATAAGTAATAGAAAGTGGGGCTACAAACTCACCTGGTGTGATTGATATGCTAACAAAATGAAGTGCACGAAAGAGAGACTCGGAAACTATCCGCGACCTAGAATGAATGTCATGACTTGAGTTATGATATGTTGTCGTGAATGCGTGATAGTGCGATACAATGTTGTGCATGCAACTCCATATGATATTCATACCACTTGTATGTTTTGGAAATAATATTTATCGTCAAAATATGTTTATGACATCCCGTCATATTATAAAATGCTTTACAAGTATTTATGTCAAAATGTCATCCTACAATGGTTTTATAATGATTTATGGTGAAATTTTCACTTTTCGTCGTAAAAACAATGTTGTCGAAATTTTGAAAGTGACAAAATGGCTTCGAAAAACTAGTCGTGAAAATAGTGTACGCTTAACGTTAGAGAAACGAACTCGACGGTTTTGGAAAGTTTGTATCGAAATCTAGAAGTTTCAGTTCAGGAGTTTTCAGCAAAAAGGTCTCGAACATAAAGATAATAAAGGTTAAAGATGGTGGTTTTGGCTAAAATGTTGGTTAAAAATGAGTTTCGCCAAGTTTACATCCATAAATACATACAACCCGCTATACAAACGGTTGGTTGTTTTAGAAAATATGCTTGGTGAACTCGATTTTATTATAAGACAATTCGTTCCAAAAAGTTTCACATCATGGTTAAAAAACAGCTCCAACATGGTCGTTTCAACTACCGTAACACTTGTCTCGTAAAAAAAAAATAATATAGTTTTTCAGAAAATAATAGTTACGGCAATTTTATGAAAACGTGCATATCTTTGTCGTTTCAAATCCGTTTTCTACGTATATAATGTCCTTAGCTTCAGATCAAAGTATACTAATATATTTTTGATAAGTAGAAATAATTTGTAAAGCTTAAAGCTCGTTTTTGACTCGAATAAAGTAAAAATAGCTTGCTGAAATTTCTGAAAAATATATATTTCGTCGTCAAACTTGTAAAATCCATAACTTCTTCGTTATAACTCCGTTTTAATCCGTTCAAGCGGCCACGGATTCGTTTTAAAGTATATTTTCTAAATATCAAGGTCAAAATGTCGTGCCTACAGTCGGATTTTCCAGAAAATCAAAACAAGGACAGAACACTTTTATAACTTATCGAAAATAGTTTTTCTCGTACTAAACCTATTCCAATCCCTTCAATCAACTCCAAAGCTAATCTAATCCTACCATACACCTTCTTAGGGTGTCATGGGTTCCTAGACATCATCAAGACCAAAATATATCAAGGGGATAATTATAGGATGACTTTATATATAAATAACTCTATAAATCATGGAAAAATGGTATAAACAACACAAGTCATGCATGTTTTTGCTCAAAAATGATGAGATGAGTATGAAATGAATATGTAAGATGAAAAATAAATATGAGATGCTTACAAGTGATATGATGAGGTGATTAGAACCAAGGATTAAACCTAAACACCCTAGGTTTTTATTTCAAAACCTAAACAAGAGTGTTATCTAGATTGTGATAACTTGAGCTTGAGAAAAATTTGATGATTCTCTACCAAAACCTTGTGAAGGCCGGTTATGGAGACAAAGAAAACAAGAGAGAAGAACTTGATCTACTAGTTGAATAATTGAGATGAAAAAAATGAAGTGAATGTGATACTTGGAGTAAATATATATACAATCAAGAAAATAATACCAACTACATTTAATGCTATCCCCCCCCCCATAGGGCCGGTTTTGGGGGGTCTTGTTTCTCAAAGATATATTTTTTTTTTTTATCAAATGTATATACTTGTTGTTGTAAGAAAAGTGTAAGTAAGAATGTTTATATAAATAACTTGTATATAAAATGTTAGTGTATTTAAGGAACTTTTATGTAAAAGTAACTTTTAATGGATCAAGGTAGAGTATAATAAGATCATAAAAATTGTAAAAATATATTCCTTGTAAAATTTGAGTGATATAATAATTATCGAGTAGTTTTTAAGAATAACGTCGTAATAATATAAATTTAACGATTTATATACAAAATAAATTTAAAACACTAGGTAAACTCAAAATATTGTTTTTACAAACTAAATGTAAGTATAAAAATATCTCGGGATCATTTTTGGAAGTAACGGATTAAATGCTCAAATAATAACTCACGCGATAACGATTATTTAATATGAAATTTATGCGTTTAAGGTGAAATGTAAAAATCATGAATGAACCGATATAAAATGATGAATATAGAGTTTGAGAAATGACCGAAAATTGAGAATTGTGACAATAAGTTTATGATTTACGTTGTTTTTCTAAAAGAGAAAAGTAAACATAATACTAGGGATGAGCATTTTGATCCGAATCCCGAAACCGAACCGGAACCGTACCGATTCCGTATATACGGTACGGTACCGGGACTACGAAATAAGGTGAAAAAAAAATCGGGACCACTAATTCGGTACGGGACCGGTACCAAATCGGGAAATTCCCCAAAAAAAAACGGGGAAAACCCGATTTCCCGGTACCGGTATTCGAATCCCGTTCGGTACGGTATCGGTACTACTAATTTATGTTCGGGAAAAAATCAGTATCACTAATTCAATACGAGATCGATACAGGACCAGTAACGTGCTCATCCCTTCATAATACATAATATTTACGAATGATAAAATATTAGATACAAATACTCATTTCTAATGAAAAGATAAAAGCCCACTTTTTCACAAACTTTAATTATAGAATGTATTATTATTATCTTTTATGATTTATGAATATAGACATTTATGGATATGCTAAAATGCATTATGAGTGGTAACAAACATGTACCTTTCTTTTATTTTATTTTTTTGAAATGATGAACTATGTATTAACTTTCTCAAATGTATAATTTTTCATACTGCACATCAACTATGACAGTCCATAGTTATCATTTTTACAGTCCATAGCTAACAACTAACATATGCTTTCTTTTGGATAAAAGGCAGGTAAATTTTATTACTTCAAAGAATATTTATATACATAAGATGGGAGTGAATCTCACATCTTAGACAATTACATGGGCGAAAAACAAACGCATCATTTTGTAAAATTACAATTCGGAGAATAATAATGATTTGATTGATTGATTCTAATAGATTACATTGTACATATTTATAGCGATACTAAGAATATTCTAGACTCGGGTTTGAGCCCGTCAATGTCATTAGATGTGTATTAAAGTGAATGTCTTGATTTGTGGGGAATTAGTAGTTTACCAAAAATAGCCTATGGATGATCACTATATGTATCTGTATCATTTGTATGGAATCAATAACAAAAGCAATATTCTCTATTGTGTCTATCTTCATTACATTTACATTGTATCAGGCCTAATCGGTCCTCTCTCAAAACCTTAAACAAAACCGCTTCCGCCGCCGGCTACACGCCGGAGGTTGAAGAGCTCCCTTTAAACCTTAACCTCTGTCATCTTTCATTTTCAAATATGAGTTTATTTTCACAAAATATAACCACGACTTATTCAAAGTTATCACGTAATAATGAAAACCCAACCCTTTCTTTTCTTTTTCTTTTTCTTTTTCTTTTTTTTTTTTTTTTTTTGTCCGACCACCAATCATTAAAAAAAATGGAAAATTTTTGGAGTGTGTTAACCGTCAACCATCTATACTTGGTCGGATGTTGGATCATTGCGTTTGTTGGATTGCATAAGAGGGCTTATCCTTCGATTTTTTTATTTTTGTGATTGTAATTACCACGGTATTCGTATTTTAATGGTCGATATTGTTGATATGAGTTTTTGTTTAGTCTTTACGTAAGTATTATCATACTTTCTATTTAATGTATATGAATAATTGTCATAAGACTAGTTGGTTGACGTCTAGGTATGTATGACGAAATTAGTTGGAGTTAAAGTTGCAGCTATGGTTGAAGTTTATATTATAAGTTTAATGTCGAAGTTTATATATTGGTAGAGGTGTTTACAAAATTAATTAAAGTTGAAGCTTAATAATAAAAAAAAGTACTATACTTGCCACCCTTTCTTCTTCAAGGTAGCGAACAAAATTTTTTGCTTCTCAAGGGTATTATACTTTCAAACTCATCCTCTTTAGGGTATTTTGCAAAAAAGTCGGACATTTTTGCCCTCTTACCCACAAGAGCAAATGATGGCAAGTATAATATATATATATATATATATATATATATATATATATATATATATATATATATATATATATATATATATATATATATATATATATATATATTTTTTATCATTTGCCCTAGTTTTTATTATGTTAAATTTTGGATATGTATTAAGATAATTTATTTAATGATTTATAATTGTGTTAAATCTATGATAAAATGTTTTGTTTTATCATTTGCCCTAATTCACTTCAAGTTGTTTAATGCTTCAAGCGTTAAACCGAATTAGGTTTTAACGCTTCGCTAAATTAGGAGGAATTATATTACAACCTGAAGTACTTGCATATAAATTTATGTTCGTCACTTGTTGAAGCATAGACTAGAGAGTATACTATTACTAGATTAAGGGTGTGTTTGTTTGATTAAGATGTTACACATCTGAATCTTACTACTGCATCTAAATCTGACTACCACATCTTACTATTAAGAGGTAGCTATAATGTCCGAATCTGAATGAAAAAGTGTTATTTGTTTTTTATAATTGTCCGAATGATTTTAATTTTCCCTTTTTTAAGTATATATTAAATTATTACAAATACGATTAATAAGTAAATAGTGTAAACTTAAAACAAAACATTTTTATCATAGATTTAACACAATTATAAATCATTAAATAAATTATCTTAATACATATCCAAAATTTAACATAATAAAAACTAGGGCAAATGATAAAAAAAAAAAAAGTAATATACTTGCCATCATTTGCTCTTGTGGGTAAGAGGGGCAAAAATGTCCGACTTTTTTGCAAAATACCCTAAAGAGGATGAATTTGAAAGTATAATACCCGCAGAAGCAAAAAAATTTATTCGCTACCCTGAAGAAGAAAGAGTGGCAAGTATAGTACATTTTTTTATTATTAGCCCTATTATAAAATGACATAAAAATACATCAAATTCAAATCATATATATTTCAAACTTTGACGTGTTAATCTATTATATGTTGAAAGGTATTTAAATACTTATACATTTTAAAAGCTCATTTGCATTAGCTTGGACTTATCGAGACTTATAGATTAAAAACGCTTATATAAACATGTGTGGCAAACAAATCTTAATTTTATAAAATAGTTTATTTTAAAAGCCCAAGCTCTTACAAAAATAAATAAGCGTGATTTGAAACACATGATATCCCATGAACCTCAACCTCATTGATGAAATCTTATAAGAAAATAAAAGAATGCTATTTTTTAAACAGGAATATATAAAAAAGGGATTAAGTTGTAGAATAGCAATGTACTTTTCAAAGTGTCCCGTTTTAGTACGTGTACTTTTTTTAAGTTGTAGAATAGCAATGTACTTTTAAATGTGTTTCAATTTGGTACGTGTACTTTTTTTAGCTTCGTAAAAGTTGTAGAATAGCAATGTACTTTCTATAAGTGTTCCAATTTGGTACGTGGATGACGTACCAAATTGGAACACTTATAGAAAGTACATTGCTATTCTACAACTTTTACGAAGCTAAAAAAAGTACACGTACCAAAACAGGACACTTATGGAAGTACATTGCTATTCTACAACTTAAAAAAAGTACACATACTAAAACGAGACACTTTGAAAAGTACATTGCTATTCTACGACTTAATCCCTATAAAAAATACCACGAGACAAAGACAAGTAACTACTTTTTAAACAAAAAGTTACACTAAATGACATCTATATTCCGAGATTGGGAGTCAATTCCAGTCACTACGGGACTTGAAATCTCGTGTGATGTTGATTATTATGTATAATACTTTTTCCGTCTCATAAAAGTGTCAACCTTATTATTTATGTTTATCTCCAAATAAGTATTTAGTTTTTATATATAGACAATAATTATGAATGGTTTTTCTACTTTACCCTTTTAATCAAAACTTGTATTAGTTATTCTTGTTTAATTTCGATATTAACTATGAGTTTAAAAATAACTTTTTATCAATCAAAACTAACATTAATTACACATGTCATAATTTTTTTATTTTTTACTTGTTGACACTCTTTTTGTAACGAAGAGAGTAATTAATAAGTTTATGATTTACGTTGTTTTTCTAAAAGAGAAAAGTAAATATAATACATAATATTTACCATTGATAAAATATTGGATACAAATACTCATTTCTAATGAAAAGATAAAAGCCCACTTTTTCACAAACTTTAATTATAGAATGTATTATTATTATCTTTTATGATTTATCAATATATACATTTATGGATATGCTAAAATGCATTATGAGTGGTAACAAACATGTACCTTTCTTTTATTTTATTTTTTTGAAATGATGAACTATGTATTAACTTTCTCAAATGTATAATTTTTCCATACTGCACATCAACTATGACAGTCCATAGTTATCATTTTTACTGCATGAACGTGCAGCAAACTAGCTAACAACTAACATATGCTTTCTTTTGGATAAAAGGTTTTACATCAGGTAAATTTTATTACTTCAAAGAATATTTATATACATAAGATGGGAATGAATCTCACATCTCAGACAATTACATGGGCGAAAAACAAACGCATCATTTTGTAAGATTAGAATTCGGAGAATAATAATGATTTGATTGATTGATTCTAATTGATTACATTGTACATATTTATAGCGATACTAAGAATATTATAGACTCGGGCTAGAGCCCATCAACGTCATTAGCTGTGTATTAAAGTGAATGCCTTGATTTGTGGGCAATTAGTAGTTTACCAAAAATAGCCTATGGATGATCACTGTATGTATTTGTATCATTTTTATAGAATCAATAACAAAAGCAATATTCTCTATTGTGTCTATATTCATTATATTTACATGATATCAGGCCTAATTGGTCCTCCCTCAAAACCTTAAACAAAACCACTTCCGTCGCCGGCTACACGTCGGAGGCTGAAGGGCTCCATTTAAACCTTAACCTCTGTCATCTTTCATTTTCAAATATCAATTTATTTTCACAAAATAAACCACAACTTATTCAAAGTTATCACGTAATAATGAAAACCCAAACCCATTTTTTTTTTTTTTCGCCTGACCACCAATCATAAAAAAAATGGAAAATTTGAGGAATGTGCCTTTGGTTAAAAGTTGCGGCTACAATAGGGACAAACCAAAAAAAAAAAAAAAAGGCTTACCCATTTTTGCTACTGTTGACGCAAGATGAAGAAACAAAAGGGTTTAAAAGTCCTTTTTTTTGTTGGCTGCTATTCGACCGAAAAAAAAGAAGTAATAATGGTGGATCTTTATGTTTTTTCTATAGAAAAACACGCCTCGTTTGTTCCGAAGGTTCTTTAGGGTTGAAGTTTTAGAACCAACTTTCGCTTTCTCATCTTTTCTTTCATTCGTTAGTTGTAGGGGATACTTTGGGTTATCCCGTTTTCTTATCTTTTTCTTGTGTTGGTGATTTGTGCTAAGGTCACAAATCCACACATTATTATTGTGTTGTTCGTGCTTTAGGTCACGAGCCTGTGTGTTGGTGATTTGTGCTAAGGTCACAAATCCACGCACATTATTATGTAATGTTTTGTTTTTTCTTTTCTCCTCTAGTTTACTACTCCAGTCCGAGCTTTCGCGATTTCACCACTCGGACTGCAGGGGAGTGTTAGCCCAATGTCATTACCTGTGTATTAAAGTGATTGCCTTGATTTGTGGGCAATTAGTAGTTTACCAAAAATAGCCTATGGATGATCACTATATGTATCCGTATCATTTGTATGGAATCAATAACAAAAGCAATATTCTCTATTGTGTCTATCTTCATTATATTTACACATTTGTGCTTCAAACCAAAACCTATAATAAGAATGACAAATCAAACTTATAAAAAACTACTAACGTCTAGCATGACCACGAAGCCTTATATCCCAAGCGTCACAGAATGATAATTACTCTTTAATTAAATCTTTGTACTAATCATCATCATATGGCTTATCATCATAATCATTCTTTCCAACGCCCATATAGGCTCATCCTCCCATTTCCACCTTCACTTTTGACTGCCATAAAATATGTTGTATCGTAAAAAACCTCATTCACTTCACTATCACTATCCTCATCAGCCACATCACTTATCTTGTTCCTTCTTATATTCGAACCAACCACATTAGAAAAGGTAGAAGATGGCTGCTCATTAGCCAATTGAACCTCATTCACAGGTGTAGCATCATTAGATGTGCTCGTCATGATCTGAACATGCATATGCTAACTAGCAACAACACTTGTAATCACCATATCACCAACCTCTATACTGCATGAATCCAAACTTTATATGCAACTTACTTCCTTACATACTAGAGATCGAATTACAACAAAATAGAAGGCATCATCCCTCCTTTATAACAAACCAACCTCCATGCATAATTGGTCCATACAATACTATATTTCCTAACCCACACCAGTAAAAAGCAGTCTTCATCCTCACACATTTTGGTAATGATTACTGATATAAAAAGGCATCACCATCTATTAATCAATATCTCTCCTCCATAACACTCTCAATACCGATAAGACTACATTTACTACTAAGACACCCTCCATCATTTCCATTGATGTAGCTTGATCCTCACAACAAAGAAAATAAGCTTGAGTAACTAGTAAGCATTAATGTGTTATTTTACGTCTAGTTTTAAATTTATAATTGCAGACTTACCCATTATACTAACACTAGTTGGCAGTGTACCCGGTCAATCCTAGTTAGTTGGTAAGTACGGGTTGTTCGCAAGGATTAGATGAACTTAATAGCTAACCTAGTGAATTTTGTACAGTTTTTAAGGGGGTTTTGATTTGAGATTAATTAAACTATTAAAACATTAAAATAAAGTAAATTAAACTAAACTATGGTTGTAATAAAGTTGTAGGACCTTGTTTTTACACCAACCTTACGCGTATACCAACCTTCACACAAGATGAACACACGAACCAAACACAAGATATACGTAAAGATTAAGAAGAAGAAAGGAAAGTGGTGACTTGAAGATATATGTCGTGTATGTGTAGAGAGAATAAAAGATGAAAAGAACTTGTATTACTTGAAAGAAAAACACACACAAACACACTCAAGCACACACCTCAAATGACACATTTGAGGTGTATTTATACTACAAGTACATATGCCCTAATGGGCTTTGGGATGGGCTTGGATTGGACTTGGATTGGATGACAACTTATACAAGGCTAGCTTAACATAACTTATATCCATTTAGCTTAGTCCAATCCACGAGCCCTTTTACTATTCTATCACTATATCTAACACACGTTACAAAGTTCCTAAAATTGAATGACCAACACTTCTAATAAAAATGTTACGGCTAACAATCTCCCCCTAAGGGGTGGTCATTCAAAAGATGCTCCACTTGAATAGGTCTTTACTTTTCTTTGAGCTTGAACTTTGTGTATAGATATAGAATAGTCTTGATTTTCGTTCCTTCATGCTTTGTGATCAGATAATGTGGTATTCTGCCGTTGTCAACTTCGTTGGTTAGGTGTCTCCACGTCATTCTCCACCATGCTCACACTTCTATTTCTCTTTTGGTTACCAATGATGTAGTTCTCGAGTCTTTAAACTTTGTTGATTCTTTGACATTGACGAAGAATCATCTTTAACTTTGTGTTGCCTTTGAATTTCATGAGAACTTTCATGTGTTGTTGGTATGAGCATGTGGAGAATCTGCACGATCTCTTCCTCCCGCGAGCATCCATAAGAAGAAAACATAAAAACATGGGTTAGAAGTAATCCAGCGCTTACAAGTTTGAACTTCGAGTGTGTTAACAGCATAGTGTGAAAACACGTCTCTAATTCTCACAAAGGCCGTTCCTGAACTGGAGTCCCACAAGTGAGATAACGCGACGTACCGAAGTACACCTACAGTTCAGGTGAGTCACTGAGGTACACCGAAGCATCACCCCACGACTGTAGACCGTTTGAGACACACTAAGCGTAATCCACGGGGAGTTACCGAAGTGAACTGCTGTCAGGGCTGCTTGATGTTGACCCTAGCAGGAATTTCCATTCAATCACTGAAGATCACAAATGTGAATCTTCTCATAAATGTTCTGGCAGATTGCTAAGACCTACGTAGGACTCTAGAATATATCACTTGTGTCCTTATTGATGAACAACAAGCGATGTCATGTCAAGTGTTCCTATGAGATCTTTTAATGAATCTCGTGGCTCTAGACTCAATTAGTGCATTTTGGTTTTCCTGAGCGGAGACTAGGGAGAGGGTCTCCTTCTTCAATACCAACGATCTCTAAGAGAAAGTCGATAGATTATGTAGGGTTCCCAGTGAGAATGAAACAAATCCCTTTTAAGAGGAATTGAGTGGCTAGAAGGTTTAGTGCAGTGTGTCACTGGGTCCATGACGTCTTTGTCTTCAATACCAGTGTCATCTTAGTGACAACCAGTAGCAGATGAGTTGAACCCGGTTTCTGCCATAAGGTTGATTATGGAGGGCTATTTCTTTTCACCCTTTTCATTACATTTCTTTTTAATTCTTCAACCCCTTCTTTCTCTTTTCTCACATTACTCCTTTTTTCAATCATACCTAAGGACTTCTAATACTAACTATGGGTATTGTCCTTGGGTAGATCCCTCCGGATCCGACGGATCATAGGACGGATTTCCTATCCTTAGTCACCTTATAACTCCATGACTGTCCCATGTTGCCGTAAAACCATTTTTCTTGAAAATATCTCAGAGTGTTTATGATTGAAAACATGTTTGAAACACTCCGAGAGTTTTATATTTTCAGAAACACTTCCCCTTCACATGTGCTTATAAGTTTTGACAGAAATCTGCACAGTGAGGGTAGAGTTCGCACTTTTTGAATTGATCGGCTCATGATAGACAATTCCCCACGAGACACGGTTACGTTGCGCAGTTAAAGAGTTCCATTGTCAGATTTTAGGTGACAACTAGCTCTAATAACTAACTTGAAGTTGTAAACACTTCTTGAAAAGAAGGTTAGACCCATGTAAGTTCATGTCTATCACAAGTTTCTCGAAATGGTACATTTACTGACTTTGATTCTCGTCAATTCATTGGTTTCAACTGATTCGAGCTCTTTTGAGATTCAAATACCGATCATTAAACATTTTTGATCACATTTTAATCACGTCTTCTCCCCCTCAAAAATAGCATATTCATGATATTTTTGATATCAACGGATTAAACATCATTTTTAGAATCTTTTGGGGAGACAAACGGATTTGATTTAAGCATGAATTTGGAACATATTGGTTTTATACTCCCCCTTTAATAAAGCATAATCAATTAAAGGGTTTTAGAGGGAGTTATCTTGAGCACAAAATATTTTGAAAGATTTTGAAAATCTTTTTGAACAATCTTGAAAAAGGTGCTCAAGATGATGATGATTTCTCACCAGTTTTAAATGTAGTGCACTGAAGTGTACACTAGATTTTTTCTTTAAAAACACGAGTTTTGATTTGAAATAATCAAAAGTCATCATTTTGGTACTGGGTTTCGTACTGAAGTATACGAAAGCCATCTTTTAAGAAATTTTTGAGAAATGACATGTTTTGGAAAAGATTATAAGAACTCTCGCTCAAGCATCTGTACATGTCTGTATCATTGTTAAATGACATTTCTAGAAACGTACAAAATATCGATTATACGAGAGACATATCGTGAGAAGAATATTTTTGGATTTTTGATTTTATATTGTTTTTGTATTTTTTGAAAGTTTTATATTTTTATATTTTGCTTTTGTTGGTTTTTCAAATTTTGTATTTTGTTTTTCAAAAATATTTACAGCGAAGCTTTTTGGAAAATCATTTTCAAGAAGATTCGAGAAGACATTATAACTCCTCAGGGGTTAGGCTTCGCATTCCAATTTGTCGAACTAAATCGTCAAACCTTTCTTTTGGAAGGGCTTTAGTAAATAGATCGGCGAGTTGGTAATCAATCTTCACGAAAAATAATTCAACAGTACCTTCTTCTACGTGCTCTTTTATGAAGTGATAGCGGACTCTGATATGCTTAGTCTTTGAGTGATGAACAGGTTTGCATGATATGGCTATAGCACTTTTCGAGTCACAATACATAGGTATTTTATCGAAAGTAAAGCCATAATATGTGAGTTGTGTTCTCATCCATAGAACTTGAGCACAACACGCAGATAGAGACACATACTCAGCTTCGGCGGTTGAACGTGCAGTACAATCTTGTTTCTTTGAAGACCAGCTTACTAACTTTTCACCCAAAAATTGTTCTCCTCCTGATGTACTTTTTGCTGTAACTTGATCACCTGCGTGGTCCGCATCTGAAAAGGCGATTAGATCAAATCCGGATTCCTTCGGATACCAAAGTCCCATGTGAATGGATGTCTTCAGGTACCGAAAGATCCTTTTAACCTCTTTGAGGTGCAGTTCGGTAGGCTTTGCCTGAAACCGTGCTAATAAGCAAACATCAAAATGAATATCGGGTCGACTAGCAGTAAGGTACATGAGAGAACCAATCATGCTCCGATGTTTCTTCGGATCGATGGGTTTCCCATATAAATCGGCTCCAATTTTTGGTGAAGTTACCATTGGTGTTCCGACCGAATCACAATTATCCATACCATGATTTTTCAAAATCTCAGTTGTGTATTTAGCTTGATTAATAAAAATTCCATGTGGGGATTGATGAATTTGTAAGCCAAGAAAAAATTTTAGTTCCCCCGTCATGGACATTTCAAATTTGCTTTTCATGAGATTTTCAAAATGTTTTGAAAGATTCGGATTAGTGGACCCAAAAATGATGTCGTCCACGTAAATCTGAACAATCAAAATGTCATTTTTGCACTTTTGTGTAAATAAGGTAGGATCAACAGTTCCTTTGGTGAAATTGTTTTGAATCAGGAAAGAGGAAAGTTCATCATACCACGCTCTTGGAGCTTGCTTTAATCCATAGATTGCCTTTTTGAGTTTGTAGACGTAGTCTGGATGTTCCATGTCTATGAAGCCTTCTGGCTGACTCACGTATACTTCTTCTTTCAGAGTTCCATTCAAGAACGCGGTCTTAATGTCCATCTGATAAACCGTGATGTTTTTGTGAGCTGCATAGGCTAAGAATATCCTGACTGCTTCAAGTCTAGCTACTAGCACGAGTGACTCTTCAAAGTCTATCCCTTCTTCCTGTCTGTATCCTTTGGCCACAAGACGAGCTTTGTTGCGAATTACAGTCATTTCTTCATCCCTTTTGTTCTTCCATAACCATTTGAGATCAATGACGCGAATGTAAATTGGTCTTGGAACCATATCCCAAGAGTCATGTAGACGGTATTGAAGAAGTTCCTCCAGCATCGCTTCTATCCATGCGGGTTCTGCCATTGCCTTCCGAATGTTCTTCGGTTCAATATTGCTAATTGAGCAAAGGTAAATGCACAAGTCGCAATCGGTGGCAAGTTGGCGTCTCGTCTGAATTGGCCTTGACGGTTCACCAATAACTTGTTCAATCGGATGATCTTTTGTCCACGTCAGAGTAGAAGGATACCGTAGATTATATGAGTGCGAGTTAGATGGTTCTCGTAAGCTTGAAGATGATTCAACTGATTCCGTAGCAAACGGTTTTTCAAATAAGTCTTCATCTAACATTGCATCGTTCGACCGTGGTAGATGCATCTTCTGTTGGTGGTGGTAGATGATGTTGAGCGGGTGCGGCGGAATGATGGTTTGATGCATTTGTCGATGTTCCACCATAGTATTCATCGAACATTAACTCGAAGAAATTCTCCCATTCTTTTTCATGAGGTTTGTCAGCAAAAGTTGATGGAGCTCTTTGTTGTACGAGTCCTGAACTGATGTGTCCAGAAGTCTGCGGGTTTGGTGCGGGTCCTAATCTGTTTTGATTAGAAGCCATCGGATTAAGCGCGGGTTCTAGAGCGAGTCTCTCAGAAGCCATTTGTGAAAGTTCATCAAAATTCACATTCATCGTCTCCATGATCCTCCTAGTTCTCCTGTTATACACCCTGAATGCCCTCGAGTTATCTGAATATCCAATGAAGATTCCAATATCACCTTTAGCTCTCAGTTTTCCTAGATCTTCTCTGTCGTTTGTCGGATAGCACAAAGCGCCAAACACGTGAAAGTAAGAGATATCAGGTTTTCTGTTGTTCACAAGTTCATATGGGGTTTTATTGAATCTTGGATGGATTAGGGATCGGTTCTGAGTGAAACAAGCAGTGGCAACAGCATCAGCCCATAGAAATAATGGTGCACTAGAATAGATTAGCATTGTGCGAGCAGCTTCCACAAGAGTACGATTTCTTCTTTCAACTACCCCATTCTGCTGTGGAGTTCTAACAACTGATGTCTGATGTGTAATTCCAACATCTTCAAAATAAGCTCTTAACTCCTGATTTGTGAATTCAGTGCCGTTGTCTGTTCTTACAACCCTTACTGGAGTTTGAAGAAGTACTTGAATACGCTTCAGAAAGGTGATGATGATGCCTGGTGCTTCGTCTTTTGATCTCAGAAACTTAACTCATCTATATCTTGAATAGTCATCAACGATAACAAGAATATACTTTTTCCCATTAAGTCCATGTGCAACATATGCAACCTTGCTTCCGAACTAGGTACGGGTTTGGGTTTATATGATGCTCTTTTGCTTTTTCCTTGTTCGCATGATGGACATAAGTGATCCTTGGTGTATTTGAACTTTGGAAGTCCGTTGACGATGTTGTCTTTGGCAAGTTTGTTGATTGTATCGAAATTGAGATGGGATAATCGTCTATGCCACAACCAGGACTTAGTTCCAGATGCTCGTGTCATAAGACATATTGGTGATGAAGAGGCCATTTGGTTTATGTCGATAGCATACAAGTTTGTATCACGATTCCCAGTTAAGAGATTAGTGCCATCCAAGTTTCTAATGAAGGAAGCATTTTTCCGAAAAGCAACCTCTAAATCTGCATCACAGAATTGCCCGACTGAAAACAAATTGTGTCCCAACCCTTCGACATAGTAAACCCGAGTGATCAAATAATTTCCAAAAGGTAGATCTCCATAACCCATGATAGCTGCTACATGATCATTTCCAAATCGAACGGTTCCCATGAATTGCCAGACGAAATTGATCAGCAGCTTCAGATTCCCGGTCATGTGCTTGGAGCAACCCGAGTCGACGATCCAAAGACATATTTTGATAATCTACCAAGAACAGAAGAAGAAGATTTTGGAAACCGTTTTGATTTTGGTTCCTTAGGGTTAGAGGTAAAGTCCATATCACACTCATAGAAGTTATCTACTGGGAAAAAAGGTTCCTCACTCATTCTACCATTCTGGAGTGTGAAAGTTCTACCCGTTGGTTTCCAAATGTCATCCCTAAAGTAAGGACTATGCTTCCTATCAGTAGTGTAAGACCTAAATCTTGCAACTAGTCTTCTTATTGGTTTAGCATAAGTTCTTTCAGGAACGTTCTTCTGAACAGGCTTAACATTCTCATTCTTAGAAACACAATCATAATGAACATTAGTTAAAGATTTCTTGCAAGTTAAACAAATAGATTCAACAGATTCATTAAAATTAGCAGATTTCATAGGTTCATTACATTCAGATAAAATGTCTTTCTTATTATAAAGCGGTAAATTCCTAGGGTGTTCTTCTACTTTCTTCTCTTTATTCAAGCTACTACTCTTAGAGGCATGCGAGACTCTATTGTTCCTTGTATTGCTCTTAGGCTTTAGTCTGCTGCTCCTAGAGGTGCTTTCTAGTCCTGTAGAAGGTAAGGCACACTCATTAGGATTCACATTTTTATCTAGAGAAGTGGTTTCAGCTTTCCTAGTCTCTTTAGAGTGCTTTTCTAAACTTATGTCATTTGTTCCATATGTTTTAGATGTGGATACAGACGCATTAGTGGTACTCATCTTAAAAAGGCCAGGTGCTAAAACTTTTGGTTTCTCGATAACCGCTTTTTCTTTTTCAACATTTTGTTTAGGCAAGGCAGGTGGAGTGACTTGTTTTGACAAATCATTTTTCTCATTGACTTTTGGAGGAGGTAGAGAAACAGACATTTTTTGTTTGAAAACCGGTTTGGGAACATTTGCTTTCTCCTCAGTCAATGGTTTTGAAATCTTAGAATCCACTGCCTTTCCTTTTTGACATTCCAGCTGAGCCCTCAAAAGATCATTTTTTTTCTTTCATATCATTGTAGGCACGCTCATACGACAGTTTTTCATACTTGCATTCCTCAATTTTTCGATCAAGTTGTTTAAAATATGAGACATTTTATTTTACAAGTTTTTCAAGAGCTTTTTCATATTTTGAAACAATTTCGGTGGTCTCAGACTGGAGTCTTTCATGATCTTCAACAAAATATGTTTGTAAAATAATGGACATAATATCAGTAGTCAGAACATCTTCGAAGAGAGAATCATTTAACTTTTCCAAAACTTTGATGTGTTCAACACTGTCATTAGCTTGCTTTACCAGGGATTTATGGTCCTTGACAAAGTCAGCTGTTTCTTTCAAAAATTCTTGTTCAAAATGAATTACCCTTGAGTTGATGTTATTCAGCTGAGGGGCAATTTCAGTTTCAAAAAAAAATTATATTTTCATTATCAAAACTAGAAAACCAGATGTTAGTTGTAATATGGGTTTTAGTTTTAACAGTCTCTTGAAGTCCCGCAATTCTAGTTTTCACATTTTTTAAAATACTTCTAGCATCACTTGTGTTAAAAGGATTGTTTGAAGACATTTGTTCAATATTCGAAAGAGATTTTGAGACAACAACTGGTTTTGAAACTGATTATGAAACTGGTGTTGACTCTTTGTTTGAAACACTTGGTGTGATGGAAAACTTTGACTTTTCTTTTTGATTAACAAAAGTAATTCCAGAAATTTTGTTCCATTTGTTGTAGTCGATTGGTTTGATTTCCGAATGTTTTTGTTTCATTTTTGATCTACTCTCCTTAGATAGTTCTAACGTTTCAAGAGAATCACGAACAATTATGGGTTCATGCAAAGCATTTCCATTGTTTAACACATTCTGAGGTTTCTGAGCTTTCTTGAGGAACGAAGAAGGGTTGTTACCAAGGGGCATTTTATGTATTGTATGAAAATACGGATTTACTTGGTTAGAAAGCATCGTAGTTGTTTTAGCTGAATGACCCGTTGTAACAAGCAAATTTTCTAATTTTTTGATTGTTTCATTTTTATCCAGAATTTCATCAAGAAGAGAATCTTCGCGTTTTGAAAAATCAGCAATCAACTCCTTCTTCTCTTTTTCAAGATCAGAAAACATGGATTTTTGTTTAGAAAGTTGGTCATTTAGATCAGAAATTTCCTTGTTTAACGATTTTATTTTCAAGTTCAAATTCACATCAAGTGTGTTATACTTGATTTGCAATTGTTGTTCTTTTAAAACGGAATTTCGATAACCAATTTCTAATTCTGACTCTTTGTTTTTGTGAAATTCAAAAGCTTTTGCGTTCTCCTTGTAACTCTCAAGCTCAGCGGTCAATTTAGCATTCGCGGCCTTAACTTCGCGATTGACCGTTTTAACTTTCTCGATTTCAATGCCACAGTTATTGATTAATGTTTCAAAATAAGCACGTGTTTCCTCATCAGTCTCAGTATTTTGTGCCACACAGCCTCCACTAGGATCCACATCTGGAGTTTCAGAGTTAGTATTGCTACAACTCGGATTGTCCAGGTATGTATCATAAGTAGGTGCGGATGTCACAGAATGCTGTTCATCATGAGTAAACACATCAAATATGACATTGTTATAGCATGGATCAATGATTGGTACCTCAGATACTGCATTGGCGTCATAGACAGGAGGTGCTTCAGAGTCAGTGTCGTACTTAGTCTCCTGAAGATTTGCCATGAAGATGCAGTTCGCATTGATTTCCTCGAGGTCTTCCAAATCGTCCATAATAGCGAAAAAATCATTTTCCTCAGCACTCAACTGCATCCCTGCTTCTGACTTCTGTGCTAACAGCATAGCTTTCCGAAGATACTCAGCATTCTTCTTTTTCGGCTTAGTAGGACAGTTCCTTGCCATGTGACCCACTCCTTGACAGTTGTAACACTTAACCTGATTACCCTGATTCACATTTCCATAATTCCCAACGACTGGAGCTGCAACATTCCCATTCTGATTACCCACTGCTCTATTCCCAACATTCTGACCCATCTGATTTCCAACATTCTGACTCAACTGATTACCCTGATACGGAACCGCCTAATTACCTATGTGAAATCCAGTAGCATATCCCTGTTGATTCCCAATAACTCCAACCATTTGTCCTTGATTACCCATATTCAAACTCGGCTGTGCAATTTGCCTATTGCGAGTGTTTGATGAAATCCTTTGGTTGTTGTTAGTTGGTGTGGAATAGCGACTTCTGAATGCTTTACCCAAAAATGCAAATGCATGTGACAAAGCTTCTTCTTGTTCAGTTTCAGGATCAGTGATTCCTTGTTCCTGGTATTGTGGATACGGTTGTTGTTGAATGACTTGTTGTTCTGGTGGATAGAATTGTTGTTGAGGGAAAACAACTTATGGTTGTGGAATGTATTGTTGCAAGTTGTTGTTAGTGGAAGATGATGAAGCTTGTTGTTGTGTATTCACTGGAGTTTGAGTCTTTGCAATTAGTGCCAATAGATCATGATTCTTTGCCAATCTTTATTTCCTGACTTCATTCACTTCAGTTTGGTTTTGTTTCAGAAAATCGTTGAGTTTATCAAAGTTCACCTGATGTAAGTCTTTTGTTTGGTTGACAATAGTGACATATCGTCCCCATTCTTCTGGAAGATTGTTAAGGAATTTGATGTTACTCACGATAGTTCTGGGTTCCAACTTGTTTCTGATAAGCTCATTCATTAAAGTGCAAAACCTTCCATAGTAGGATTCAATGGGTTCTACTGGAGTAGATGTAAACTTCTCCCATGCAGTTAGCAGCTTGTTCTCCGTGTCTTGTTGACCAATTTCTATTCCATGACAAAGCCGTCTGACACGTTCCCACATATCGAAAGCAGTTTCACAACTGTCTACAGCAGCAAAGATGTCTCTTGGTAAACCCAGTTGGACAATATGAATTGCCATGTCATCTGCTTCGACTTGCTTCTTATCCTCTTCAGTGTATTCTGATTCATATTGAGTACGAAAGGATGGTGGGACGGGAGGTGTTGCATCAGCATTTCCAGGGTCTTGGACTTGTCGAGGCTTGAAGGGTCCATTCGTAATGGATTGAATCATTAGTTTTCCATTAGGTTTGGTCTTGATGTAGCGAAGCATACGACTTGTCCATTGAAGATATCCACCTTTTTCGAGCATAGGAGGACGGTTTTCGGCACCGGCTGCATGAATGTCTTGTTGAGTTGCCATTGATGAAGGTATTTTATGATAAAGTTGATGTAGGATCGATTCAACGATAAACGAGTTGTGTTTTGATGAAGATTAAGCTCGGTTGTTGTAGTGAAAATTTGGTCTAAAAACTTAAAAACCTCAATAACTTCTGTTCGGAGCGTTTTTAGGACTTGAATGTTGACCCGAATGAATTTCATTCGATGGTCTATTCTCCTCGTTCTCAAGGTCGTTTTGATGGGTAGAACGCTGAAAACGGAGTTACGGTTCAAAAGTTATAGCCGTTTGAAGTTTTTCTCAAAATCTTACTCGTAAACCTGTTCTTAAGCGTAGGAGTCAGTGCTTATGCGTAGGATTGCTTATGCGTAACTCTCCTTAGGCGTAAGATGATGCTTATGCGTAGACCCAGATTTACGCGTAAACTTAAGGTTAAACGTAAGCTTATGCGTAAACTTTATACTTAGAAGTAGAGTACCTTACGCGTAAGATTTAACTTATGCGTAGAGTGCTTACTCGTAAGCTTTCTGCTTAAGCGTAAGATTAGGTTTAAAACCAAAATCCTTCACACTCGTCCAAGCATGAAAGATATCCACAAGTCGAAGTGTTTTTCAAGCTTATCCAAGCAAGGGAAACACTGAGTAACCGTTGTTGCACGAAGATGGTTCACCAAAAGCTTATGCGTAAACTTCAATTCTTACGCGTATACCTTACGCGTAGGAAAAGAGGGTTTTGACTTTTTCTTACGCTTAAAAAATGCCCAGTTTTGCAAAAACGCAATTTTTCACCTAAAAAACTCGTTTCCAAATGATTTCTTTTGCACAAACTTCTTCCAAAACACTTAAAGATCAATAAAGTCTACAACTTTAACCTTAAAAACACGTAAAAATCAAAACTTTATGACAAAAAGCCCACGTTTTATGTAAAAAATGCAACTTTATGAAAAGCTTTAACCAAAAACGTAACACGAACACTCCTAAACCATTGTTAGGCGATTGATACCAATTGTAGGACCTTGTTTTTACACCAACCTTACGCGTATACCAACCTTCACACAAGATGAACACACGAACCAAACACAAGATATACGTAAAGATTAAGAAGAAGAAAGGAAAGTGGTGACTTGAAGATATATGTCGTGTATGTGTAGAGAGAATAAAAGATGAAAAGAACTTGTATTACTTGAAAGAAAAACAAACACAAACACACTCAAGCACACACCTCAAATGACACATTTGAGGTGTATTTATACTACAAGTACATATGCTCTAATGGGCTTTGGGATGGGCTTGGATTGGACTTGGATTGGATGACAACTTATACAAGGCTAGCTTAACATAACTTATAGCCATTTAGCTTAGTCCAATCCACGAGCCCTTTTACTATTCTATCACTATATCTAACACACGTTACAAAGTTCCTAAAATTGAATGACCATCACTTCTAATAAAAATGTTATGGCTAACACAAGTTAAGAAAAAAGTGTTACCCATATTATTCCTACTACATTTTCATTATCCATTTACAAGTGCAATGACCTAATGGTTTATGTTGATGGAATCACGAACTGCAGACAACATTTCCTATCTATTGTAAACTAAACTGAGGGGTATTCGTGTAACAACCCGCATTTTTCGAGTTACTTTTTATATTTTTGAAAAGTTACTATTCACTTTTACTATTCATCCCGTAAAATTTTTAATCCACATTCTCGTAAGATAAATTATTTTAGTAATAACCTGAGAATTCGACCATCGTTAGATCATTTTCGCAAAAGTTATTAAGAAAACATCGTTTTAAAGTTTCGTTTTGGACGGTCCGCCGTTTAAACGAAACTCGCATAACGAAAATCAACTCTGACAATTTTCCTTGCATCAGATAAATTTTTAGATCACTCATGATTAATTTGAGAATTTTTAAGATTTATTATTTTTAATATTACCAAATAAGCCCAGCGCAGAACAAAACAAAACTTACGTTTTAAACAATTCTACTTACATCCAGACTTAACGATTCCTGCCATGTGTTTCTAATATGTTTTTGACACTTTTACATTTTTTTGGAAAAGTCAAACATATTTCCCTCCTCCTTTGACCATAAAGGAATTAACCTTGTACGTTCTACATTTTTGCTTAAATCGCGTAACTTTTAAACTTCACGAATAACTGTAAAGTTATCCCGCGTATAACGAAAACCACATTTTAACATCTCATATCCCTTTTAGACTAATTTTAGTCTACTCTAAATAAATTCACGGTCGTTTCCCTGAAATTTCGTTCTTTTCTTAAAAACTGCGTATTACGCGCTTTTGACCCGTATTTCCAGCTTTAAGCAGTGTTTTTGCACCCAATGAGACTTATCACCCATTTTATATTTTTATATGGAGTATAATGATGAGTCTCATCATTCCTACAAGTTTCGTATTTTTACGATACCCGGTTTTACGTTTTATGGCTTCGGTTGGCATTTAACGAAACCAAAACTCACTCCGTAACCAAGATAATACCAAAACTAACCACCTAAGTCATCTTATCTTCACTTGGCCAACCTAAGGGGGGGGGGGAGTCATCATTTTGGTGGCAAAATCCTAACCATGGTTCCTTTAGATCATTACAAGTGTTCTAACCTAACCATGGTTAATATTTAACCCAATATATGGTTAACCAAACTTACCCTCCTATAAATAAGAAGTGAAATACATCACAAACTCCATCACATACTGATTTTGGTCGTTCATACCCTAAAACATTCACATCTTCCATCATTTGATCTATAAACTCCAAGTTTATGCAAGGAAGTTCCAAAGATCAAGCTACTACATCAAATCTCTAGCAAGTTTAAATGATCTTCTTGAGTTTAAATCCACTCAAGTCACTTAATACTTCATCACCAACTCTTCAAGTTTGCAAGGGTGCCAAGGTGTGGAAAGCTAGCTCAATCCAAAGTCTTAAGCGATCAATCAAAGTCCGATCCTTACTAGTTACTCCTTTCTTATTGAAAGCCAAAAGTTGTAAGCAACTTATAACCACCATCATCTCATCTTTATTATTCATAATCTTAACTATTTCATGCTATATATATAGTTACTATGTTGATCCATGATGTACATATACTCAATCACTTGTTTTAATTCACAAATTGTCGTAAAAGTAACAAACTAGTAAACTAGTCATATTCTACACGTGTGAGACCATTAAAATAAGTAATATATGGAATTTCTAACTTACATAATATGGTAGACAAGATAAAAACGTAAATATAGCAATTTGAATCACCCGAAACGGACAAACGAGTCAAAAGTTATAGGCAAAAGAAGTTAGCGAAACTAAAACGCCAAATCTGCCAAACAGCTTGCTGTTTTGGGTCTGATCGATTTAAAAGTGGTACTTCTGGTCCGAATCATCAAAAAGTTAAAACACGAAAGTTGTCCGGAACGACGTTTTCCTTCAGTAATAAAGAAGCTCGGATCTTGAAAACGCTTAAACAGGCCATTAATTTTCAAAAACAGAAACTGCCCTATATTTGGTCTCATAACTATACTTTTGTCACAACTAAAAGCAAACCAAGAGGCCTAATGGCCATAAGCCAAGACCACGGCTACGGCTAAGGTCAAAGCTAAGTCTCAAGACCATGGTAGTCAAGACCAAAGTCACGGCAAGGCCATGTCTAAAGCCTTAAGGCTTGTTTACCCAAGACCGTTAACTAAGGTGATCATATTTATGAAAACGACGAGAACTTGTAAAAACTAGATACTTATTAAAAACATGATAAACTTTATGTTATAACAATCTTCACTCAAAACATATGTTGTATCTACTAAGTGCTACAAAAGTAGGGAGCTTCATGTGAGGGGTTTCATTTGAGTAAAACGTATCGACGAGTTGCTGGATTTACGATTTAAAGTGTCCTAGCTCCTCGAATGTTTACTACATGACCTCTGAATTATGATGGCCCGAACGGTAGTACGATATATATAAACGTTACACGTTTTCACAACTAGACCATTTCTATAAGCGACATACAAAAAAACCATGTACTACATCATGATCAACATAGAGACGTATATAGGATGGTCTATGTTTTCCTAAACATTATTCCAAACCTAAGTCGCAACATTCTATTTTAGGTTGCTCGTAGAAGTTCCCACGGCATATCCATCATTCTCATTATACATTTGCTATCATTTACTTTGAGGTGAGTTCATAGCCCACTTTTATTACTTAATTGTTTTACAAACCCTTGGGGGAGATACATGCTTTATTTTAAACCGAACACATTGCTTTCAAACTGTATGCTTATCTGATTGTTTTATTAGCACTAAGTTACCGCATTTGCCAAACATAAGTCCCTAAATCATGAATCATTAATCACTATGTGAGAGTGGGCGCGAATATTGTGAATAAATCTATTGGGATTGACGAATCCCGTTTGTGTTGGCCCCATTAAAGGCAAACAAACGCACTATATTTGAGTAACATTGATAAAAATGGCAATTTTACCTGATAGGGCACGTACCGACATTTTCTCCAATTAATTTTGGAAAACGTTAACGCCTTGATTGCATGATGCTTAGTCTAATAATAACTTTTTTGGTTTTCAAACCATTGATGTGAGTCTATAGCTCACACTACAAACATTATGTGTTCAACTGATTTCCTAAACTCTATGAATTTCACTCAACCTTTGTGTTGACAGTTTTAAGCATGTATTTCAGGTCCATAATGTCGGTAGCTGGCACGGAAGAGCAAGGACTAGATCAAGAAGGCTATAAATTTTATTATCATTCGAAAATCCATTTAATGTATTTTGTAAACTTGGAACCATTTGGGACCTCATTTTTGTAAACTCTGATATTTATATAAATCGAATGATAAATCTTTTAAAATGAATCCATTAGAGTTCGTTTTCTATTGTTATGACTGTTGTGCCATGAAGTAACACCCAGTTTGAATTCCGCTTCGTATCACGAAATTGGGGGTGTTACAATTCGCGCCTAGTTTTATGAATGCAACCTATATCCTTGAAGCAAATTAGCGATATAATCAGTTACACAATAACAATTTTTCAACTAATCTATACGATTCATCTACAGTAACCTAGGGCTAGTAGCGAAACCTACTCTTCTCAAGTGCTGCCTATTTTAAAGAGCACTTATGCTAACTTACTTGTTTTAGTCATTTTATGTCTAACGTTTGGGGCGTAATCCACGAGTCCTAAGGAAGGGCACACGTGATCCCATGCCATGGGTACCGACCATAGTGATACGGATTACCTACATAGCTAAAGAACTAAACTGTGATAATCTAGACAATATACATAGAATGATAAGCAAGTAAATGAACATATTATTTGAGCGATCATATACATTATCCAACAAAAATGCATCCAGTATTTAAAAAGGGAATAAAATCAATTTAGTAATTATAACATGGCTAAAACCTAAGGGTGTTAGCCCATAATCTCAGTAGCAAACACGAAAATAAATACAAACGATTCGAAAATAAATGACATGATGAAATCGATAAGCAAACCGAACGAGTATACTTTGTGTGATGATACGGGACCTTCCTCTCTTGATTTCTTCACTTAAACTAACTTCTTGGTGTTACAAAGCTTCTCTTGACGTCTGGTAGTGGTGGAATGTTGTGAAAATACGAATCTAGGGATTGAATTTATAGATAACCCGTCTGACTTGCCAATACGGCGTATTGAGGTCTAATACGCCGTATTCAAGATATCTTCAGTGGGGGTACAAGAATAGAATATTCCAGTTTATTCGCATTCTTTTTTAAATACGGTGTATTGCTAGAATGTGATACGCCATATACCTTCAAATCTTCAATAAACTTGGAATGGGGATAAGCTCTTCAATACGGCATATGGCCAGAGTTTCATACACCGTATTTCTTCTTTAGTTGACTTAGGCTTTAACTGCAAGGGCTCCAATATGACATAGTTAAATACGTCGTATGTCTTCAAAATAGTGATTCTTCGTGAATCCTTCTAAGTGTTTGATATTGCGTATCTCCAAAGTGTGAATACGCTATATGCTCTTGCTGGACTTGTACAGATTCTCCTAACTAGCTTCAAGTTGTAAAACCCTAAAAATCGTAAACGTGTTAACAGACCATTTTACCCTCAAGCTTAATAATTATGAAAACTCGTAAACACGTCCTGCTCGTTAAATACGTTTTACAATTAACTTATAAATGACCTAATGGTACAAGATAATAAAATCAATTCCCACTTATTGTCTCATAATATTTATCACACATATATACGTTACTTGAACCTAATCATGTACAAAGTTTGCACTATACGTTATTAAAAATAAAACTGCAAACATTACAAACATTATGTGTTCAACTGATTTCCTAAACTCTATGAATTTCACTCAACCTTTGTGTTGACAGCTTTTAAGCATGTATTTCGGTCCATAATGTGGAAGTCGGGCACGGAAGAGCAAGGACTAGATCAAGAAGGCTATAAATTTTATTATCATTCAAAAACCCATTTAATGTATTTTGTAAACTTGGAACCATTTGGGACCTCATTTTTGTAAACTCTGATATTTATATAAATCGAATGATAAATCTTTTAAAATGAATCCATTAGAGTTCGTTTTCTATTGTTATGATTGTTGTGCCATGAAGTAACACTCAGTTTGAATTCCGCTGCGTATCACGAAATTGGGGGTGTTACAATTCGCGCCTAGTTTTATGAATGCAACCTATATCCTTGAAGCAAATTAGCGATATAATCAGTTACGCAATAACTATTTTTCAACTAATCTATACGATTCATCTACAGTAACCTAGGGCTAGTAGCGAAACCTACTCTTCTCAAGTGCTGCCTATTTTAAAGAGCACTTATGCTAACTTACTTGTTTTAATCATTTTATGTCTAACCTTTGGGGCGTAATCCACGAGTCCTAAGGAAGGGCACACGTGATCCCATGCCATGGGTACCGACCATAGTGATACGGATTACCTACATAGCTAAAGAACTAAACTGTGATAATCTAGACAATAGACATAGAATGATAAGCAAGTAAATGAACATATTATTTGAGCGAACATATACATTATCCAACAAAAATGCATCCAGTATTTAAAAAGGGAATAAAATCAATGTAGTAATTATAACATGGCTAAAACCTAAGGGTGTTAGCTCATAATATCAGTAGCAAACACGAAAATAAATACAAACGATTCGAAAATAAATGACATGATGAAATCGATAAGCAAACCGAACGAGTATACTTTGTGTGATGATACGGGACCTTCCTCTCTTGATTTCTTCACTTAAACTAACTTCTTGGTGTTACAAAGCTTCTCTTGACGTCTGGTAGTGGTGGAATGTTGTGAAAATACGAATCTAGGGATTGAATTTATAGATAACCCGTCTGACTTGCCAATACGGCGTATTGAGGTCTAATACGCCGTATTCAAGATATCTTCAGTGGGGGTACAAGAATAGAATATTCCTGTTTATTCACATTCTTTTTTAAATACGGTGTATTGCTAGAATGTGATACGCCATATACCTTCAAATCTTCAATAAACTTGGAATGGGGATAAGCTCTTCAATACGGCATATGGCCAGAGTTTCATACACCGTATTTCTTCTTTAGTTGACTTAGGCTTTAACTGCAAGGGCTCCAATATGACATAGTTAAATACGTCGTATGTCTTCAAAATAGTGATTCTTCGTGAATCCTTCTAAGTGTTTGATATTGCGTATCTCCAAAGTGTGAATACGCTATATGCTCTTGCTGGACTTGTACAGATTCTCCTAATTAGCTTCAAGTTGTAAACCCCTAAAAATCGTAAACGTGTTAACAGACCATTTTACCCTCAAGCTTAATAATTATGAAAACTCGTAAACACGTCATGCTCGTTAAATACGTTTTACAATTAACTTATAAATGACCTAATGGTACAAGATAATAAAATCAATTCCCACTTATTGTCTCATAATATTTATCACACATATATACGTTACTTGAACCTAATCATGTACAAAGTTTGCACTATACGTTATTAAAAATAAAACTACAAACATTACAAACATTATGTGTTCAACTGATTTCCTAAACTCTATGAATTTCACTCAACCTTTGTGTTGACAGTTTTAAGCATGTATTTCAGGTCCATAATGTCGGAAGCTGGCACGGACGAGCAAGGACTAGATCAAGAAGGCTATAAATTTTATTATCATTCGAAAACCCATTTAATGTATTTTGTAAACTTGGAACCATTTGGGACCTCATTTTTGTAAACTCTGATATTTATATAAATCGAATGATAAATCTTTTAAAATGAATCCATTAGAGTTCGTTTTCTATTGTTATGATTGTTGTGCCATGAAGTAACACCCAGTTTGAATTCCGCTGCGTATCACGAAATTGGGGGTGTTACAATTCGCGCCTAGTTTTATGAATGCAACCTATATCCTTGAAGCAAATTAGCGATATAATCAGTTACGCAATAACTATTTTTCAACTAATCTATACGATTCATCTACAGTAACCTAGGGCTAGTAGCGAAACCTACTCTTCTCAAGTGCTGCCTATTTTAAAGAGCACTTATGCTAACTTACTTGTTTTAGTCATTTTATGTCTAACCTTTGGGGCGTAATCCACGAGTCCTAAGGAAGGGCACACGTGATCCCATGCCATGGGTACCGACCATAGTGATACGGATTACCTACATAGCTAAAGAACTAAACTGTGATAATCTAGACAATAGACATAGAATGATAAGCAAGTAAATGAACATATTATTTGAGCGATCATATACATTATCCAACAAAAATGCATCCAGTATTTAAAAAGGGAATAAAATCAATTTAGTAATTATAACATGGCTAAAACCTAAGGGTGTTAGCCCATAATCTCAGTAGCAAACACGAAAATAAATACAAACGATTCGAAAATAAATGACATGATGAAATCGATAAGCAAACCGAACGAGTATACTTTGTGTGATGATACGGGACCTTCCTCTCTTGATTTCTTCACTTAAACTAACTTCTTGGTGTTACAAAGCTTCTCTTGACGTCTGGTAGTGGTGGAATGTTGTGAAAATACGAATCTAGGGATTGAATTTATAGATAACCCGTCTGACTTGCCAATACGGCGTATTGAGGTCTAATACGCCGTATTCAAGATATCTTCGATGGGGTACAAGAATAGAATATTCCAGTTTATTCAAGCATTCTTTTTAAATACGTGTATTGCTAGAATGTGATACGCCATATACCTTCAAATCTTCAATAAACTTGGAATGGGGATAAGCTCTTCAATACGGCATATGGCCGAGTTTCATACACGTATTTCTTCTTTAGTTGACTTAGGCTTTAACTGCAAGGGCTCCAATATGACATAGTTAAATACGTCGTATGTCTTCAAAATAGTGATTCTTCGTGAATCCTTCTAAGTGTTTGATATTGCGTATCTCCAAAGTGTGAATACGCTATATGCTCTTCTTGGACTTGTACGTATTCTCCTAACTAGCTTCAAGTTGTAAAACCCTAAAAATCGTAAACGTGTTAACAGACCATTTTACCCTCAAGCTTAATAATTATGAAAACTTCGTAAACACGTCCCTTTCGTTAAATCGTTTTACAATTAACTTATAAATGACCTAATGGTACAAGATAATAAAATCAATTCCCACTTATTGTCTCATAATATTTATCACACATATATACGTTACTTGAACCTAATCATGTACAAAGTTTGCACTATACGTTATTAAAAATAAAACTGCAAACATTACAAACATTATGTGTTCAACTGATTTCCTAAACTCTATGAATTTCACTCAACCTTTGTGTTGACAGTTTTAAGCATGTATTTCAGGTCCATAATGTCGGAAGCTGGCACGGAAGAGCAAGGACTAGATCAAGAAGGCTATAAATTTTATTATCATTCGAAAACCCATTTAATGTATTTTGTAAACTTGGAACCATTTGGGACCTCATTTTTGTAAACTCTGATATTTATATAAATCGAATGATAAATCTTTTAAAATGAATCCATTAGAGTTCGTTTTCTATTGTTATGATTGTTGTGCCATGAAGTAACACTCAGTTTGAATTCCGCTGCGTATCACGAAATTGGGGGTGTTACAATTCGCGCCTAGTTTTATGAATGCAACCTATATCCTTGAAGCAAATTAGCGATATAATCGATTCACGCAATAACTATTTTTCAACTAATCTATACGATTCATCTACAGTAACCTAGGGCTAGTAGCGAAACCTACTCTTCTCAAGTGCTGCCTATTTTAAAGAGCACTTATGCTAACTTACTTGTTTTAATCATTTTATGTCTAACCTTTGGGGCGTAATCCACGAGTCCTAAGGAAGGGCACACGTGATCCCATGCCATGGGTACCGACCATAGTGATACGGATTACCTACATAGCTAAAGAACTAAACTGTGATAATCTAGACAATAGACATAGAATGATAAGCAAGTAAATGAACATATTATTTGAGCGATCATATACATTATCCAACAAAAATGCATCCAGTATTTAAAAAGGGAATAAAATCAATGTAGTAATTATAACATGGCTAAAACCTAAGGGTGTTAGCCCATAATCTCAGTAGCAAACAGGAAAATAAATACAAACGATTCGAAAATAAATGACATGATGAAATCGATAAGCAAACCGAACGAGTATACTTTGTGTGATGATACGGGACCTTCCTCTCTTGATTTCTTCACTTAAACTAACTTCTTGGTGTTACAAAGCTTCTCTTGACGTCTGGTAGTGGTGGAATGTTGTGAAAATACGAATCTAGGGATTGAATTTATAGATAACCCGTCTGACTTGCCAATACGGCGTATTGAGGTCTAATACGCCGTATTCAAGATATCTTCAGTGGGGGTACAAGAATAGAATATTCCAGTTTATTCGCATTCTTTTTAAATACGTGTATTGCTAGAATGTGATACGCCATATACCTTCAAATCTTCAATAAACTTGGAATGGGGATAAGCTCTTCAATACGACATATGGCCAGAGTTTCATACACCGTATTTCTTCTTTAGTTGACTTAGGCTTTAACTGCAAGGGCTCCAATATGACATAGTTAAATACGTCGTATGTCTTCAAAATAGTGATTCTTCGTGAATCCTTCTAAGTGTTTGATATTGCGTATCTCCAAAGTGTGAATACGCTATATGCTCTTACTGGACTTGTACAGATTCTCCTAATTAGCTTCAAGTTGTAAAACCCTAAAAATCGTAAACGTGTTAATAGACCATTTTACCCTCAAGCTTAATAATTATGAAAACTCGTAAACACGTCATGCTCGTAAATACGTTTACAATTAACTTATAAATGACCTAATGGTACAAGATAATAAAATCAATTCCCACTTATTGTCTCATAATATTTATCACACATATATACGTTACTTGAACCTAATCATGTACAAAGTTTGCACTATAATGCTATTAAAAATAAAACTACAAACATTACAAACATTATGTGTTCAACTGATTTCCTAAACTCTATGAATTTCACTCAACCTTTGTGTTGACAGTTTTAAGCATGTATTTCAGGTCCATAATGTCGGAAGTCGGACGACGAGCAAGGACTAGATCATGAAGGCTATAAATTTTATTATCATTCGAAAACCCATTTAATGTATTTTGTAAACTTGGAACCATTTGGGACCTCATTTTTGTAAACTCTGATATTTATATAAATCGAATGATAAATCTTTTAAAATGAATCCATTAGAGTTCGTTTTCTATTGTTATGATTGTTGTGCCATGAAGTAACACCCAGTTTGAATTCAGCTGCGTATCACGAAATTGGGGGTGTTACAATTCGCGCCTAGTTTTATGAATGCAACCTATATCCTTGAAGCAAATTAGCGATATAATCAGTTACATAACTATTTTTCAACTAATCTATACGATTCATCTACAAGAACCTAGGGCTAGTAGCGAAACCTACTCTTCTCAAGTGTCGCCTATTTTAAAGAGCACTTATGCTAACTTACTTGTTTTAGTCATTTTATGTCTAACCTTTGGGGCGTAATCCACGAGTCCTAAGGAAAGGCACACGTGATCCCATGCCATGGGTACCGACCATAGTGATACGGATTACCTACATAGCTAAAGAACTAAACTGTGATAATCTAGACAATAGACATAGAATGATAAGCAAGTAAATGAACATATTATTTGAGCGATCATATACATTATCCAACAAAAATGCATCCATATTTAAAAGGGAATAAAATCAATGTAGTAATTATAACATGGCTAAAACCTAAGGGTGTTAGCCCATAATCTCAGTAGCAAACACGAAAATAAATACAAACGATTCGAAAATAAATGACATGATGAAATCGATAAGCAAACCGAACGAGTATACTTTGTGTGATGATACGGGACCTTCCTCTCTTGATTTCTTCACTTAAACTAACTTCTTGGTGTTACAAAGCTTCTCTTGGACGATCTGGTAGTGGTGGATTGTTGTGAAAATACTAATCTAGGGATTGAATTTATAGATAACCCGTCGACTTGCCAATACGGCTATTGAGGTCTAATACGCGTATTCAAGATATCTTCAGTGGGGTACAAGAATAGAATATTCCAGTTTATTCATTCTTTTTAAATACGTGTATTGCTAGAATGTGATACGCCATATACCTTCAAATCTTCAATAAACTTGGAATGGGGATAAGCTCTTCAATACGACATATGGCCAGAGTTTCATACACCGTATTTCTTCTTTAGTTGACTTAGGCTTTAACTGCAAGGGCTCCAATATGACATAGTTAAATACGTCAGATGTCTTCAAAATAGTGATTCTTCGTGAATCCTTTTAAGTGTTTGATATTGCGTATCTCCAAAGTGTGAATACGCTTATATGCTCTTCTGGACTTGTACAGATTCTCCTAATTAGCTTCAAGTTGTAAAACCCTAAAAATCGTAAACGTGTTAATAGACCATTTTACCCTCAAGCTTAATAATTATGAAAACTCAGAAACACGCCCTGCTTCGTTAATACGTTTTACAATTAACTTATAAATGACCTAATGGTACAAGATAATAAAATCAATTCCCACTTATTGTCTCATAATATTTATCACACATATACACGTTACTTGAACCTAATCATGTACAAAGTTTGCACTATACGTTATTAAAAATAAAACTAACAAATCTTAATTAATGTCATGAAATCTTTTCCCCCTAAATTGGCCTAAAACCCACGCCCCTTTATTATCATTTATCACAAATATTGGTAACTTATTCATGCAAATATGGAAGTTGTTTTGGTCTCCCTAAAATCTCTCCCTTAACCAGCCTATCTCGACCCATTTACCACCCCACCCCCACCCCGACGCCCCATTTAACTCCCAAGATCCTCCCTTTTATTTCTCACTTAAACCTTATTCCGTAACTCACCTTTATCATTCAAATAAAACACAAAACCCTAATTCCCCTTTAAACAAAAGAAACGGCTGAAGTCCCTTCTCCCATTCATTCGACTAAACAAGGTTTTGCTCGGGGATAATTGCTGCTGTCGTGGGTGTCTTTAGAGGCTGCTAGTCGTGGGTGTTGGTTGCTGCTTGTCGTGGGTTACTAGGACAAAAAAAAGAGGCTACTTTGTGTTGCTGGTCGTGAGTTTGTGATTGCTTGTCATGGGTTTTGATTCTTGATCTTGGTTCTCTTTTCATCCTCGCTACTAGGGTAACCTTCACCTTTTTCTTGTGTTCTTCTCGACATATAAACAGATATATACGTATGAATCCAATGAGTAAAACTAACATAAAACATCTAAGTTTCATTAAGTAGGGTGTTGTGTTAAATCATGTTTAATATGGATTAAGGCGGATAAAAAACTGTTGTGTTTAGCGAAGGTCATGGCTAATGTTTTGGTGTTTTACTTAAGTATTGTAAAGGTCTTGAAAATATGTAAGTGGGTATGTTTTTCGTCTGTTAGTACACATGAATAATAAACAAGGGTCTTCGATGCGAGTCGTGAGTCGTATAAAAACTGATTGTTTTTATATTCGTATGGTTGGAAAACAAGTTATAGTAGCATGCATGCATGTTCATGGTTGAAAGTATGAATTGGGAAGTGTAGTGGTATGCGAGTTGTGTTTGTGTGCATGGTCATGTTAGGTTCAAATTATAGGCATGTGATTAGTTGTCTTGCGTGAGTATTGAATGAGTTATGTGATTTCTTTTGCATACGCATGGTCATGAGAACTAACTCAGTCAATTACTAACAATTGTCGTTATTCATGGTCTTGTGGGGGGTAACTTCGATGGTGATCGCGGGATTATTGGGTGAGTCATTTAAAGTTTTAAAGGTATGTCGAGAAAGTCGAGTCGGGGGTTAATCATAAGGCAATAATTTTAAATCGTAGATGTTAGTTGTTTGAGCCGTGAGCGACCTTGAATATGGATCGAAACATGTATAAGTAGAATGAAATATACGCGTATAAGATAAATTGAATTCAGTAACTACATTTGATAAAATACTTATTTTCATTTTAGACCTTAAACCTTTATATTTTTTCGCATGCAAACCTTTTACTTTTATAATTTGTCATATTAGACCCTAATCTCTGGAAAATTGACACAATCTACTCTAAACTATGATATTGGTAATATTAAGCTTTAAGTTTAATAAAATTTGCATTGCAATTCATAAAGTTACTAAAACGGAAAACCTGCCTAAAATAGAAACCTGTCTAAAATAGAAAGTTACCTAAAATGGAAAGTTACTTAAAATGGCTAAACTACTTAAAGTGGAAACTTACTAAATAAGGAAAGTTGCTATATTTGGAAACTTACTAAAAATGGAAAGACTCTAATAAAACCTAAAGGACTTGATCTGAAATAAAATACTTAAACCTCGTCTGATAAATGTACGTCCTTTCACTTATGTAGATCCCTCAAGGAAGGAGTGATCTTTCGTTGTCTTTTGTTTCCATCTGTTGTGTTTACCTTGTTGCGTAATAAGGTACAGATATTCTGACCTTATCTCTTATGGTTTCTCATTATTCGTTCACATCTTTTGATATTAGCTTTGACTGTTAAGCCTTTGCTCTGAGCCTTCTGATTAGGGCTTCCCTATGACTCTGCTATGCACCCCTTTTGTTTGAACCTTTGCTATGAACTTGATTATGGACCTTCTGATTATGAACTTATAATATGGACCTTTGATATGAACCTTGACTTCTGAACCTTTGATATTGAACCATTGCTATGAACCTCTGAATTGTGAACCATTGATATTGAACCTTTGATTATGATGACTTATATATTGCTACACTTTGGACCTTTTGCTTTGACCTGTCAGTTTGATACCCGAGCCATTAACTAGGCATGGAGGTTCCATGTTCGTGTCATTGATGCTGCAATGGCATGACTCTAGTATGGTTGAGTGATGCTTCACACCGTCTTATTTCTGTATTGATTATGCGCTCTTTGGATATATATTGTATGGCCACTTTTGTTCTGCAGGGGCGTATGGATGCATCCTAGATTTGTTCTGTTATTTGATATGTTATGATTTATCTGGTGAATGATGTCGTGTGCAATACGCGTCTTCACATTCTGGGAGCTGATCACTCCATGGCTACTATCGGTTACTATTGGCTACTATGGTTACTATGATATGATATGGTTTGTTTTGTTGGCTCGCGGTGGATTACTGATCTTTCCTTTTACCCTACTCTATACCTTTGATACACCTTATATATTTTCTGATGCTCCTTATTTTGTTCTCAGTTCAGTTTCATTATTATTGTATTGTTATATCTGTTCACTGGGCTTTTTAAGCTCAGCCGCATTTTCTTTTCCTGCGGCAGGTATCTAAGCTAGGAGCTGGGGATTATGTTTGGGTTGAGAGATGAGCTTATATGGAGACCATGCCTAGTCATCTTAGACTTCAATTGATTATGTTTTGATATTATTAGACTTGGTTATAGTATTTCTATTTTAGAGTTTCCTTTCTTTGAATTTATGTATTGTTAAGTCATGCTGACTTGATTTTCCTTGAATTATTTATTTAAGACTTCCGTTGTTTAAATTATGTTCATTGTGTATGCTTTGATATGACAACATACTGTGATACTTCTACCCTTATCGGGTTGGGGTGTTACAAGCTTCAAGTTCCGTTTTTCGTGTCTTTTCCAATATTGCTCATAAATACTGAAAATCATAAACTTAAAAAATTAAGTAACAATTCTTATATAAAAACATAATAAATGAGCAATATATATGGGATACAATGATATATAAATATAGTACTTATTTGATGCTATGACGCATCATTATCATAAAGGAAAAGAATCCACCATATCATCTTCCTACATTCACATAACAATATAGGAAACCTACTTTATGAAAAAAGACTTTACCTTAATTTGCACATTCTAAATCTCCACATCTGCAATGATGCCAACAGCATCCATTACAAAAGGGAAATTAGAATTATGCAAAAAAAATTTCTTTTCCAAAATATAAGGCCATCTGCAAAACCAATTTTGAAAAACTATTTTCTACACCAAATTCATATATCCATTCAACCCATTATATCCCTTACTATAAATTCCTACCAAACAATTTGACCATTCTTTTAGTTAAATAACTAAAAAGAAAAATATTTTAACAAAAACTTGCCTTGCTTAGTGATTTTATAGTTTTGTCAAACTTTTCTTTAAACTACAGTCCACCAGGTCAATTCTTGACAACACCACTTTTTTAAATATGTTCTTAAACAAGGATTCCAACCCACACGTTGTTACAGAGTGTAGAGCAAATGCACTGGCCACATAATACATATGATAACAATTATGCATTTATAGCATATACGTAAAACAATCTATCAGTTCATATCTTAGAATGCATAAATAAATTGCAAAACAAACAAATATGTCAATCAGATACAAAGACATTTTGGTCTTTCAAAACATGTAGTGTCAAAAAGGAAGTACACACCCAATACATTTAACATACCATTTTAAATAACATAAAGTGACAACATTCCTTACTTCAATTTCCATGTACAAATAATTATACACCAAATTTATTTTGAACAAATCTAAAGAGCCATAATTTGAAGTATACACTTCCATTTCCTCTCATGCTTTCTTTCTTTTTAGTAGAGATCTTTCAACTGTCGAATTCTTACTTCTTGTTGCCCTTTTGTCCCACAATGATTGACATAGATGATAATGATGATGATGATGACAACAGTGAACACGCTGACTGTGATCAGGAAAAATATCTTCCTAAACAAGAATACGTGTTTCTGATCAAACTAAAAGACGTGACAGTGATGATGGTAATACTTAACGTATCTCAGTTTTGAAAACAAAGAGAACCTATTTATTTTTTTATAGCAGTTCAGATGAAGACTATGTAAAATGCAATGTAGGCAACAAAATAGACAAAAGAGAATGTGCTAAAAGAATATGCATACAAAAATTTCGCAACATCCTCTTCTTCTACCCATCTTTCTCAGAGCAAATCCATTTTATCAACGACATTGGCTTTCTCATAATCTTAATCTGAACAGCTATAAAAAAAATAATCGTTGCCCTTTTATTGCCACTATCCAAATACATTTAACACCGGTTTCATCGTTATCACCTCTTTTAGCATGTTCCGAAACCTGTTTCCTTTTTATGAAGATAGTCTATTTCTCATCAAACCACAATCAACATGGTCTTGGACAGCATTAGCAGCAGACCATTGTCGCATATCAGCACCCCTTATTTCAAGAACCTTTGAGACGGAGGAATTCACCCGCTTCCTGTAACAAACAAAAATAATAATATTTCAGTTTAAACAGCCATCATTTAGCACGTCCAATACATACCAAAAATAGTAGAACACAATTTACCAATCCAATAAGCCTGAAACAGATGATGCAATAAAAAATACATAAACCTGATGAAACATTTAAACACTCCTAAAGCAATACTGAGGCGACATATTGTTGGTCGTGCCCAAATATTAGCTCGGGCAAGTAAATTCCAATTTTTTTGAGAGATTGCCCCTGATTCTTATTGATGGTCATCGTGTAACAGACTTTGATTGGGAATCGTTCCCTTCTGAACTGCATGCAAAACATGTCGCCAAGTCGTGCAACTGTTTTTTTCATGTCATCTTTATAGTCTCCACGTATCAGATATCGTGCGACATTATTACAAGTTCACTATCAACGCAGTCCAGTACTTACAGCCCAATGTTTTTCTATTACATGCTAAGTAGCAGCGTTTAAGCCAGCAGCCCTACGTATATCACAAAACATGACATAATGAGTAGGTGCATTGGACCAGAAAACAAACCAAAAGCTATGACGTACAATCCGCACACCTCTCCAAGCCATCGGCCTTGTTACCTAAGACATGAATCTTAGATGCAATTAGAAAACCCAATTTAACTTGAAATTAATAAACAACGCACATCAACAAATCTTTATAATCAAGCCAAGCAATCCCGAGTATTTGGCAACAAAAATCCACCCCAAAAGATCACGTATAACCATTATATCGATTTCTTCCACCCTCCTCAGTGAATACCAATATACGTTGGATACATTTCTTGTATAACATATACACAAAATAAAACAATGTATTAATGACTGTAACAATTATATTTATGACTGAAATAAGATATTATAGCGAACATACAACGTTGATGCATTCTATGGCTCTAAACCAAACAAACGCTTGACAATGTAAAGTATATGCATAAACAAAAACAATATGCACCTGTGATGCAGTCATTGTTTCTGCTAAAAAGTTCTGGATAGCCACTTCATAAAATTTCCAAAATAACAACACCAACGCTAACATGAAAAAACAAATTCGGCCAGAATAAAATCAGACCCCTTTTATAAATAACAGTATACATTAATTCAGTAGCTATAACCACAATCACCATCACCCGTAACTACATTTCATCTTAAATATAACTGAAGACTGTTTTGAACGACATGTTACCAACAACGAGCAACAAAAGGGTACAATTTAAACATTACAAATGTCACTCATTAAAACCCCAAAACAAAGGGAAAATATAAATGTAAAATGGCGGCTGTTGCATAACTGAAATATAAAGTAATCCTGAAAATACAACGTAAAACACGTGGTCCTGTTTCATTAGATGTACTAATCATAAATCTCCCAACGATATTCAAAAAGCTAACACAACCACCCCCAATTATATCAGACAATGCAATTTCAACCATGTAATGCCAACCAAAAACTTTAAACCCAAACGGGAAATCAACAAACATAATATAACATCTCTCATTCAAATTAAAATGCACCAACACCAAACCAAAAGCCCAATACCTAAATTCGCTTACCTAAAAAAAGCCATGAAACATTGGTTAGACCACTTGACATATAACTCGTACATGTTGTTCCAACTAATAACGACTACAAGTAACATATCAAGTGACCCAGCCAACGTCTCACGATCCTAATTTTTCACATTAACTTTTACACAACCTACTACATGACTGTTATAGAAAAATCAAATACCCAGACTCGAATACCAATTCTACTACAAAAAAACAACCACTTGTTTAACATTCAGATCATAAAACAAACATTGATTGCATGAACATAAAACAAATGAAAGAATTTTAACCAAGTACTACCCACACAGAATAATTGAATAAACACTGATACGTATACAGAGGTCTACTAATATAGTCAAGATATCATAACAGCCCACCCGTATCAAACCATATAAAATCAGCTCTTATGATCACACATGTTTAAACAAAAACAGATACATACACAATAATCTACCAACACCATCAAAAAATCATAACAGACACATAAAAATACACTACTTGTAAAAAAAATGCTAATGAAGCACTCGCATCATCTAATGATAATCACAGTTGTAAATCTCATCGCATGCAACTAAACCGCCATTGATGAAACCACAATAATTAAATTAAGCACAAAAGTAAGCTTAATCAAGTACAAATACAATAACCAAAGAATAGCAGTCAAAAGCAGCACCATAAATAAATAATAAAAAAATTTAAAAAAATCCCGAAACACCATACATTAACAACATCAAAAGATCATAACAGCCAAATAAAATACCAGTTGTAGCAAAAAATAAATAAATTTAAAAAAATAAATAAAAATAAAACAATCAGCTCTTATGGTCACGCATCAAAAAAAATCTAATCTATTTTTGCCCACCTAAGCAAACACCTTAAATAACGAATAGGGGAAAAAAAGCTAATGAAGCACCCACAATACCTGATGACAGTCACGACTGTAAACCCCATTGCATGCAACCATCCTGCCATTAATGACAACACAATGATTAAATTAAGCAAAAAGGTAAGCCAAATTAAGCACAAAGACAATAACCAAACCATAGCACTTAAAAATAGCTCCAAAAATCAACAAAAAAACCTCGAATTACCCTACATTAACAAATCAAACGGCAATGAAACCTTGTTATCGGCTATTGAAACACCAAAACCCTAAACAATCACCACTCTCTCAAATGAAACCCACATGTATATGTGTTTAGAGAGAGAAATCAGGGACTAAGCAAATGCATCGGCAAATGGTCTTGTAAATAGTTCGAGCATTGATGATGAAAAACACGTGTACAACGTGCAACAAACCTTATGAAACTGGTGACCATTATAGTGGAAAACACGTGTACAACATACTGCTAACCCCAACAATCAAGTGCCAAGTAAGTGTAAAGCCCACTAATCTATTTTTTTAAATCCCTCTAAACTGACGGCTCGGCTTGGCGTATGAACAGTGTCGGCCTAAGCTGCAGCTCCTCAATGCACCCAAGCCGCCGGCCCACTCCCTCAAGCCGACCTCTAATCTGACGGCTTCAGACAGTGCCTATTCTCAAGCCACATCGATGAATGTTATATAGTATAATTAGCAAATAAATTTTATATATGCTTAAATTTCTTTTTAGCTAAATGGGCTATGTTTTTTAAGCTATTTTCTATGGCCAACAACTTAAACTTCTTTTATATGCTTAGTAATCAATGTTGAAAATTTAACTTTCATTGTTTTGTTAATATACTAAAGAGTTAATTGCATTTTGGGTCTCTTTGGTATGGCCAAATTGCATATTTGGTCCCTAAAACTTTGAAAGTGCATTGAAAGTTTTTATTTTGAAGTTTCTGTTGCATGTTTGGTCCCTGAAACCAGGCGACGTTAAAGTTTTAAGGACCAAATTTGCAATTTGACCATACCACAGGGACCAAATTTGAAATTTGCCCATACCACAGGAACCAAAAATGCAACAAAAACCTCAAAAATAAGGACGTCTAATGCATTTTCCAAATTTTAAAGACCAAATCTGTAATTTAGCCATACCACAAGGATCAAAAATGCAATTAACTCTATACTAAAATGATGTTTCATGACAATCAATAAAAGTTTCAAGAACTGAGGCTCTTAAATTAACCTTGTCACTATTATATTTTGTTTAGACTTGAAAAGTGTATGGGAGAGTAAACTGTATATTAGGGGTGAGCAAAACCTAGTTAAAACCGACCCGACCCGAAAAACCCGACAAAACTGAGCCGATCGAAATCAAACCGAGAAAATTCGGTTCTATTTCGGTTTGATATTTTTTCGAGTTTCGATTTTGGTCCGGGTCGCTTTGGTCCGGCTCGAGCAAAAACCTACTAAAACCGACTTAAACCGAAACCGAGAAAAAACGAGTAATTTCGGTTCGAGTTTTTCTTGTGTTTCGGTTATCGGGTTTGTCGGTTCGGGTCGGGTCGGTTTTGACCCGCTGCTCAGTTTAGTGTTTTTTTTAACGGAAATTATGGCTACATGGCCTTTAGCCCAGAAGGCGTAGCGAGCCCACACAACCAGGTTGGGTACAGCCCAAAAGGCAATAACACCCTTCCCTTTACGTACGCGGGAGGAAACCCATATTGCCCTAGACAAAACTCGAACTTGAGACCTTTCTTAAGAGGGTAAAACCTCCATACCGCTAGATCAGAGGCCCGTTGGTATATAGTTTAGTGTTTATTTTTAACTAAATAAAAAAGTAAAAGAATAATGTAAGACTCATAATAAGTATAATCACAAATCAAAAATTATATAAATATGTGTATTTGTTAACTAAAAGAATAATGTAAGATTGATAATAAGCTATTTTTAACTAAATAAAAAAGTAAAAGAATTTGTAAGACTGATACAGTTGTATTTGATATTGTGACTACTTATAAATCAGAAAATACCAGTCCGCAACAACGTGCGATTTATTAACCTCGTTATTGACGTCTTTTTAGATCATTAGCCCAAAGTAAAATACCTCAATATTAAGTTATTGACGCGTATATTGATTTAACTTGATGATGTTTATAATATATTTGAACTTTTATATATGTCAGACAATTATTGCAAAATGGTTGTGCAAGTTGTATAATGTATTTCTGCGTGTACGTACTTTTTTGTATCTTAAGAAACGAAAGTGATTTGTAAAGGCGCAGTCTAACCAAACACCCCATATTCCACTAGCCAAGCACCTCATAGCTTGTACCTCTTCGTCCGTACAAACCGTACGACCGTCCTTTTGTATTTTTTTTTGTTTTGTTTTTTTTTAATTGTGTAGAGTTAATTTGCGTAGTATTATTTAAATTGTGTAGTGTTTTTATATGTATAGTGTATTTATTTGTGTAGTGTTTTTATATGTGTAATGTATTTATGTGTGTAGTGTTTTTATATGTAGAGTATTTATTTTACGTTATATTTTTTTAATTGTGTATTTGTTTCCATTTAATTAAACAATAACAATAAAACATTAAACATTAAAGCATTAAACAAGTACAACAACAAATGCTACTACTACTACAACGAAATCTACTCTACATGAAGATTATTAATGTCATCTATAAGTTCATATAGTATTCCACTCGACTGACATGCGTGATCAACTGGATTTCTTGCCAATCCCAGTGATGCCTCCAACGTCTTTATTCTTGCATTCGAAAAATTGTTTTGAGCCAATAGCACGTTGATCGTGTTATCTTTAGTTTCGCAGTTTGAGCACTGCGTTGAAGAAGAGCCTTGACCAAAGTACTTTTGTTGAAATATATCATTCCACATAAAGTATCGACACCCATAGTCTTCATCCCCTACTGTTACATGGTGAAACAATTATAAGAAATGTATTTTTAACAAACAAGTTATTGATATATTTACGTAAATAAGCAAACGTTTAATTATTTACCTTTGATAAAGGATATGCATAATACTTCTGACCACAACTTTTGGGATGTTCTTTCAATTATAAGTCCCCGTCGACAACGACACAAAAAAGGATTTTCTTGTTGCATCTGGCCAAAAGAATTTGTATAATTATTTACAACATAAATCAGTAATATCATGGTTCACAAAATTAGAAGCTTCAAATACATAAAAAGTTGTGAGGCGATGATGATAACCGAAACCGAATGGAGGGTAAAGTGAGATTTTTATCTCACTTTGCAACCTTCGAAATTGAGCCTTTTTCAAAAAAATTCCGAGGCGATGATCATTTTTTAGCCTTAAAATTTTTCGAGGCGAAGATGATAACCAAAATCGAATGGACGGTAAAGGGAGATAAAATCTCACTTTGCAACCTTCGAATCTGAGCCTCAAAAATTTTCCGACTACGTTTTTTTCTAAAAAGTTATAAAATTGTAAAAAAAAACTTGTAAAAAAAAAACAATAAAAAAAAATAATAAAAAAAACAACAACTTGTAAAAAACTAAAAAAACTTGTAAAACTAAAAGTAAAAAAAACTTGTAAAAAACCACCACATCTAACCAAGCACCCAAAAAAACCAACTTTTTAAGATTTTAGCACGAAAATCGAGAAAAAACATTCCTCCACCCAATGATTGAAAAAATACAAAAGGAAGTGATTTGTACACTCTCACATTTGATTAATACACTCAAATTATAAGTGTTTGGACATTTATACCCTTACAGGTTGAAAACAAATAAAAATGATATAAGGGTATAAATGTCAAGACACTTATAATTTGAGTGTACAAATTAATTATGTGAGTGTACAAATCACTTCCCAAATACAAAACACCTCATTTTCTACTTGCCAAGCACCCCATAGCCTTTGTAGTGCCTCAATAGCATCACCCGTAAAACATATTTTTTATGTCTGCATAAAAAACACACAATGTGTAAAGCATATTACGTAATATGTAGGTAGTATATTGTAGTATCATATTGGTGTATAAATTATGTAGTAAAGCTATATTAAAACCTAAAAGCTAGTACTTTTTTATTAGTAAAATTATGTTACCGTTGCATTATTATAAGGATATGTGCTTAGATTAACCTTGAAATTTTCAATTAGTATTGCTCACTAACATGATGTCATTGGTAATCGCAAGTGAGCTATTATTATTATTATTATTTTTTGCTGGGGTTGGGGTGCGGATAAAATAACTTTGAGAAAATTACATATATACCTATTAAAACTTAAAAACTTGTATATTTTTTTAAAATACAAATTTTTAATGCATGATATATAATGCAAGTTAAGCATGTTTTGAATATATATGCAAATATGCAAGTTTTAGTGAGTATATATGCAATTGACCCAAAAACTTTATATACGAGTATTAAATTGCATATTCATACGTATATTTCGAGTAAATCACTTGTAACTCATTTAACTATCACCACGACAACTTAGCAATAATCTTTTATATAATAAAAGAATTACATCATTTCGGAGTGTTTTTGAAAAACCCTTCTCATTGAAAAAAAAAATGGGCCAATAGGAGAGCTCAATTTCGCCACGTAAGCAAAATCATATGATGTGATTGGTTAATAAAAGTCAAAATTAAATTGATTTTGGTCAAAATTTAATAAATTTGGTGGAGAAATTTGGTTGATAAAAAAACACATAAAAATATAGGTGTCAAATTTGTGGGAAAAAAAAGCTTAAAAAAAGAGGAGATAATTAATAAAACTTTAGTGTTTGATTTTTTTAAAATTATATAGAGTTAAGTGTAATATTATAAACCTCCATGTTTTTTAATAACTTTGGATTATAAACAAATACCCCCTTATACTTTATACCCTTTAAACTTTATATCTTAAAAAATACAATGTATATGTTGTTTTAAAATAACAACATATAAATTTACATAAGATTATAAGTATCAATTTTTTTACTATATACGTTCAATAAGGATTCATTTATTTTATTTTTAAAATAACCTACGTGGACATATAAATTTACATTTTAAATACGGTTAAATTACTGAAAACGAAAATATAACTATCAAATTGTAAGCACTGTTTACTTTAATATAAAAATAATTATACGCGATTGTACTTATAATAATGATTCATGTAATTCTTATTTATTTATATAAGGCTATCTAGAAAAACATTTTTATAAAACATCAACATAATATCAACGCTCATTATAAAATAAGTATACTTTAACTTTAGCAACACTCATTATGTGCTATTAAACTTGCATCTGTGTACAACATAATATCAGTAGTGAAATTTTAATTAAATATCAACATCTTTGTCACCTAAATAAAATTAAATATTGAGTTACCTAACAGAAATTTTTGTGTGTAAACTTCGTGCAATTAATTATATGCAATTACCTTTAAAGACACAATATTCAATATTAATACAGAATAACTTTTTTTGTTAAAACCTTGTGCGTGCACAGGTATTATAACTAGTAATAATAATAAGAAAACATATAACAATATTCATCTACACATATTATATGTACTCACTATTGTATAAATTCTTATTGCTAATGCATTATGTTTTTCTTGTTTTTTTTGTAAGGCATTTGTTTTAGCATTATGTAAATTCTTGATTTCAAAATTTTATATTCTATTAGGTTATCATAAAGTAAACTTAATAATTTTACAATATATATAAATCTCTTACCCAACTATATTAAACAAAACTTGAACTCACAAATATTTAGCCTGAGAGCATTTCACGGATAACACTAGCCAACGTGAATTTGGTATATTATGGTAGAGTACTCATTATGAGTAAACTAAAAATTATATGGACGTCATTTGCTCGTCGATTTAAATTTATTAAATGTATTAAATTAAATTTTATAAAATTCTTATGTCATGAGGCAGAAGATTGGGATTACATAATATACATTTTTCGAACATATTTTTTCACAGCATATATACAAAGACAAACAAATGTTTGTTTTCGTATGCTCATATTTTGACTATATTGACAAAAAAATGAAACAAATACAGAGGAAAAAAAAACAGTTAATAACAACTGACAATGCATATCACTTAATTTAATTAAAAGTAAACTCTCTGAAAATAAGTTAGCTTATACAATATCAGTTTATGAGAGCTTCAACTTTGAAAATAAGTTAGCTTATACAATATTTTCTATTTAGCACACACGTTTATAAAAGCTTTCATGACCTATAAATCTCTATAAACTCAAGCTAACAAAAATGAGCGTTTAGAAATAACTAGAGCTTGTATGTAGTTAAACTATTGAAATGTCTTCAAAATATTATAGATGAGTATACAAAAGCTTAAAATATATATTATTTGACTTGATGTATCGTTTTATGATGTATAATAATAACATTTATCTACAACTGATTTATCAAACACTTTTATGAAAATGAAAATTACATCTTTCAACTTATATAAGCTTTTGCTTCAGCTTCAACTTCAATTTCAGCTGCAACTTTAATAAATCTACCCAAATACACTCATAATTTATTAAATAGTAATAGGGGTGAGCAGGAACCGCACCGCAATCCGCAAACCACAAAAAAACGGCAAAATCCGCACCGCAAAAACCGATCCGCAACAAAAACCGACGGTGCGGTTCTTGAAATTAGAAAAACCGCATTTTGCGGTGCGGGTTGGGTTTTCACCGAAAAACCGCACCAAAATAACCGCACCGCACCACTCCATAAAATTCAAATATATATATATTTTTTTCTAGAATAACACACTAAAATTTATAATTTTTTAATGATAAATGCTTTTGTTTATATTTTTATACTCCGTAATAAATTATTTCAAACATATTTAGTTAATTATTATGAGTTTTTAAATAATAGTACGTATAACTTTATTTTTCTTTCAATATATCATCAAAATTTATAAAATTCAACATCTCATTCGACATTTACTATTGTATAGATTTATAATTTGGGATAATTCCATATTTGCCCAATTTAAATATGAAAATGTCATATATACCCAAAATACAATTTTTGAATGCATGATGTACAATACATTTAAAGCATGTTTTGGGTAAATATGGTATTATCATGTTTAAGTTGGGTAAATATGGAATTGCCCCTTATAATTTATACTAAAACACAACATTTTATATATATGTTTCAACACATCATGTAAAATTATAATATATTTATTCTATAATAAATATATACAAAGAATTATAATTTGAAAAAAAAAAAAAAAAAAGACTCACAAAACCAAATCGCAAAACCGCACAAACCGCAAAAACCGAAACCGCAAAACCGCGTAAATGTAGATTCTCATTTTTTAAAAACCGCAATTGCGAATGCGAGTTGATTTTTACCAAAAACCGCACATACCCGTACCATGATCACCCCTAAATAGTACTAGTACGTGAGCACAACCTTGCTTTGGAAAGGGTAATAAAATAAGTAGTAATAAAAGTCAGTTTGAATGTGCACTTCTAAATATGCCCTGACTTCTCTATTATTCCGCCGTCCGTCCAAAGACGGAATCTCTAAAGAAAACGGAGAACCCTATACCAGGATAAAGATTTGGAAATTACCATTATACCCTTCTTTTTTTTTAATTTTTGATATATTTTTTTTTCTTTCTAAATTGAGTAACTCCATCCACACCCCTTGGTTATTGTACAAACAACATAAATACATCATTATGTGGTTAAAAATTGTGTAAAATACCATACAAATATAGCAATTTGCTTTTCCAAGATACTATAAGTAGAAATGTGACATAATAAGGCAAAATGATACATGTAACATTTTATCAACTTGTGGCATGTATATCATCTAGGTTCATTAAACTAAGGCAATTATTCTAGACTTTTGGTTCAGACTACAACCAAGCACGGTTGTCGTATGCGACAACTATCATTTTCCGAGTTTCATAACTAAGAATATCGTTGTTATCAATGAGAAATCTCATCAACAAATATATTTGATTTTTTACAAACTTCTATAGATTCCTTGATTAAACATTTAAACATACGAGGGGGTTTAGGCGAAAATTATCCAACATGGGGTCCTTTGTTTGCTTTTGAATAATAGTTGAAGGACCTCTTTATATGTATGTAATTTGACAGTTTGACTCCTTGTATGTTAGTTATAACAACAAAAACAAATACATGTCGACAAGTTAATGATATTACATATGAGTGGTGCATTAACACAATTTGTACATGTGTAATAAAATATTATGCCAAACCCTTTGAGGCACTCTACTTCTTTTGATAGGGACCAGCAGGCCGGCTTTAAGGGAGTGCAAGAGGTGCGATTGCATAGGGCCACCGCTTAAAGAGGGCCACCAAATTTCATGCACTTTTATTATATATATGAACACAATATGAGACTCGAAACTTAATTAATTAATGACTACTTATACATATGTATATTATGTGTGTGTTTGAGGCCTTTTGGTAATAACTACTAATCGAAATCCACTGAGACGCTGGGACCAGTCATGAACCCTAATGACTATACTACCCTTTTTACAACACCTATACGGCTATACGTGATGTAAAAATGTAAAAAAATAATAGAAAAATATAACTAGCATAAAAAATCAGTTTAGTTGGTAACTTGTTCGATCAGTTACTTTCACATTTAATATTTTTCAGGTTCACTGTCTCCGCATAAAAACTTTCCTGTAAGTTTATTTCCTAGTAACATTTAGGGTAAATAAATAAATTCATTCATATATTGTACTATTGTTGTAGCTTACACAATCCTCACGATATCGTCATTAATGCAACCTTATTTTTTTCTATGGTTGTCAACCAATACCAAGAAAATGATCAAAAATATATATCGCTTAATTTCTACTTCACCTAAAACCAGGGCCCGATTTAGAGGTGTGCTTCATGTAATCGCCTTAAAATGCCGTCCTCGATGTTATAAATCCAGGGTTGATTTAATACAGGGTTAAACGTGAATTTGATGACAATGTATTCTTAAATCTAAGTGATGTTATACAAAAGTAACATAAGTGAGTTTACGGCGATTTTAGAAAAAACAACATACAATAGAGCTAGTTACAGGCCTATATGGTTGAGGAAGATGATAAATATAGGTAATATTCAATTTTCACCCTTATATTTATAACTTTTCACAATTCGTATCCTAGCCTTTTAGTTTTGATCCTAAAGACTAAAATATGTACAAGTGGGTTTACATAATCTACACTTACAACCCAAGTTTAGAAAAAATATTACTCGTACAATTTGTCCATGGTTTCTTAAATAGTTTTTTAATACATTCTACACTTACAGCCCAAGTTTAGAAAAAATATTACTCGTACAATTTGTTCATGGTTTCTTAAATAATTTTTTTAATACATTCTTGATAAATAAGTGTATATGTGGACATGTGGTAAGTGGTCCGGTAATATTAATGTAACAAATATGGACATGTTATGCAACACTAGGCAAGTACCCGTGTCTAACGGCATCGGTTTCTAGTGGCAGACAATTAACGATATGCGATATTGTGGTAAGTATTTCGTATAACGTTTAAAATAGAACGTGAAAAGATCTCGATGGACCCGATTCACCAGGGTTTTAACGGGTCATCTCTGGTTCGTTTTCCGATAACGTTAATTGGTTAGCTGAAAATCGGTGACGATACCAGTTCCCGGTTGAACACGTTGGTCCGGTCCGGTCCGATTTTCAAAACTATATACAACATCAACTTGTCCGTTTTTTATATGTATCCGTCCGTTTTTTTACGTTTTATATGTTCTCGTCCGTTTTTTTTTGTTTTCGTCCATTATTTTACGTTTTTGTCCTTTTTAACTCGTTTTCGTCCGTTTTTATATGTTCGTCCGCTTTTTATCTGTTTTTTACGTTTTCGTCCGTTTTTTCCGTTTTTGTCCTTTTTTTACGTACTCGTCCATTTTTTTTTAAATGTTTTTGTCCGTTTTTTACGCTCGCTCGCTTTTTCACGTTTTCTTCCGTATTTTTATGTTTATGTTCAAAACTGTTTTTCGCTTTTGTTTTATATGTTTCGTCCGCTTAACGTAATGAAAGGACAAAAACGTAAAAAAACGGACGAAAACATAAAAAAGCGGACTAAAACGTAAAACGAAAACGAGAACGTAAAACATAAAAAAAAAAGACGAATACATATAAAAAACGGACGAAAACGGATAAAAAGCGGATGAAACATATAAAAACGGATAAAAGCGAGTAAAACGGACAAAAACGTAAAAAAACGGACAAAAACGTTAAAAAAGGGACGAAAACGTAAAAAAAGGGACAAAAACGTAAAAAACGGACGAAAACGTAAAATGAGGACTAACGGTGCTAAAATTATTAACGGAGGGACTAACGAGCAAATATTATTTAACATTAACCGGTAAAACTAACGACGTTAGTGCTCAGGGATGATTAATGCCAAAGGTTTGTGGACTTGGGGATGTTTAATGTTAAAGATTTGAGATAGGGATGATTCTTGCGAAAATACACAAACAACATGGATGATTTTTGCAGTTTACTCTTTGGATTATGTTGTAGCTTTTTTAAATTGTACGTTATAAAAATTTTATTGTACTTTTCAATCAGGGTGTTTTAATTGGTTGTTTTTAATTTGGTAGATGTGCTTTTAATTGGTTGTATGCAATTTGAATAAATTCATCAGACTTTTAAGTAACGGGGTATTTTAATAAAAGATTAATTACACTACGCATTTCTCTCTCATTTGACCAATTTTCAACAATTCAACTTTTCAAATTTTCACCTTTGACCGTTTTCTATTATATATGTACTATGATTATATCTATGTTTTCGGATACTTACTTTTTTGTTTCGTCATACCTCACCCCGACATAATCAACTATTGTTGTTTCAACGACCTTACTTGAACAGGAACTATTGTTGTTTCCGTTGTATGTTTACTTTTTTCTATATAAATATCTTACGAATATATGATTTTTTACGTGTTGTTCAAGAGGCCTATATTATCAAAATGGCACAGGGCCTTCAAAATTCACGGGACGGCCCTGCCTAAAACACAACGTAAATACAGTTTATTTTAGAAAATAAAAATGCATACATATATAGAATGATGCGGTGCAAATCATTTTGAAGTGATTAGCGTTTAGTTTAATTTAAAATGGTTGTTTGACAATAAACAGTGAAAATAAATATTAAAATTCTAATACTACTTGTACTTCATTTTACACATCATAATATTAGTTAAAACTAACTTATTTTAACACTTTATAAAACAAAATGCTAGTTTCCTAAAGATACCCATAATTCAATACTTATATTTGGCGTATTGGTATTCACGGTTTACTTTAATCTATTACTTTAACATGTATGTAGATTTTTATATATTTTACTTCAACTATTGTAAAAGACTAGACGAGTACCCGCGTCTAGCGGCAGCGGTTTCTAACGGCAGATAAATAACAATATGCGATATTGTGGTAAGTGTTTTCAGAACACGCGATAATTCAACCGACGAAAATTTTAACACGTATCAAAGTTAACATATAAAAATATTTATAGAAACTGAAAATAAAACATTACATCATTTATGAGATAACTAACAATGCGCTACTCATCGTGTAAAATTTCTTAGTACACCATATGGGGTGAATCCTCTTGACTAACTCTTTGACAAATTCACTTTGTAAGCTATCATCCATCAAGGCATGATATTTGACCCAATCAAAAAAACTTCAAACCTAAGAAACTTAACAAAATATATACACCGGTTGTATAATGTATTTTGACCAAATTATTTCAGAAAACTTTGTATATCTTTGAATTTAATGCTTGAAAACAATCAACGACATTAAAGACCAATCAATCACCATCATTATAGCAATATTTGGAAACAGATTTGTATTTAACGTATTTAATGCCATAAGAACAAGAACAAAAACAAAAAAAATGAACCCCGTGACTATATAATAAATTGATACAATGTTTTGTGATTGTAAACATTCAAGTTATTCATAACAATATCTCTGCAATTTCAACTATATATAAATGTCAAAACAATATTTTTAAAAATCATATGGTCATTGCACACATTTCAATACTTAATAACTGAGATCGCATATGATACACACACTATAAAGTAACATAACAATAAAAAATAAGCTGTAATATGGTGCCTTCTAAAATATGTTAGGATTTAGTAAATCCAGTCATTAAAGAGTCGGTCACCTCAAGTATATGTAATCGTTAGAAAGCTCGTAGTCGTAGATTATTTAATGTTAAGTAGTATTTAGTTAAGTAACACCGTGGAGGACGGACGGGTCTTTACCCACTGTATGCCTGATCCACAGCCCGTAGGTGGCGATTTGTGTAAGACTATAAATACTCTCTACCTCCCAAGGTAGAGAGTTGGAGCTCATAATAATACTTTTACTTTCTCTCACTAAGTTCCCAAATCTCTAACTCTTTCTCTCTCTAAAACCTTATCTTATACGTCTCTTTTGATTATGATTTGATGTGATTGTGAAATCCAATATGTATCAAATGGTATCAAGAGCTATGGTTTGATCATCTCTCTTACATATCCTTGGATTTCTAATGGTTTTAGATGGTTTTTGAGTTTGAAAAAGTTTAGTGGTTTTTGCATCATTTGGATCATTTCTTGTGTTAAAGTTTGAATTTTGGGTGTACTTTTGTGTTTAGAACCATTGCAAGTGCTTGGGATTTGATTTGGTAAGCTTGAATCACTGTGGTTGAGCTTGTTTTGGATTGAAAAGTGTGTTTTTGAAGTTTTTCTTGCTAGCGACTTGGTTCTCGTAGTGCTTTTCATCGTAGCTTACTTGCTTCAAAAAGGTAGCGAGTTGTAGTGTTAATTGTTAGCAATTTGGTCCTAGCGACTTGTCTATTGAGACAAGCCGACAAACAATACAACTTAGTGGATTCTCCACTACGGCTAGCGACTTGGTGAAGTTAGCGCCTTGCTTTCAATTTTGTTAGCGACTTGTACTTAGTATTCTTAGCGACTTGGTGTTAGCGACTTGGACCTTAGCGAGTTGCTCTTTAGCGACTTGACTGTGTAGCGACTTGGGTCTTAGCAACTTGGTCTTAGCGACTTGGTTTACAGGAAATTGAGATCTTAGCGAGTTGCTACTTAGCGACTTGGTGCTTAGCGACTTGGTTCAAGAAATCTTAGCGACTTGGTTGATCTTTTGTTTGTAATACGGTTTTCTCTTGATTTAGTAAAATCCCGTGAAAGAATCTATTTCCCGGTTTAATCATTGAGTTATAAAATCTCGTGTAATCTGTAAACATGTCTACCAACGCATCTACAATCATCTCCACTGCTTGTCGAGGATGTTCAAGCAATGTACCGTTCGGATACTCGTCCACCCATGCTTGAGCGTAACTAACTACGACTCTTGGGCTCAACGAATCAGATTGTATTGTCTTGGAAAGGAAAATGGGGTCAACATTCTCAAATCCATTGATGAAGGACCTTATCGATTGAGACTACAAGAGACTTAATTGATACAACCGCTAGATGGAGCAATGATCTTTGGAATGGATGCACCAAAGATGTATGATGAGCTCTGATAAGGAGAAAAGAGATTCGATGATGATATCGTGGCTTCAAACATCATACTTCGTGGTCTTCCAAAAGACATCTACAAGCTTATCAATCACAACACCGGCCAAGGAAATGTTTGGGATAATGTCAAGATGCTTCTCTCAGATTCTGAATTAACTAAGGAAGACAGAGAATCACAACCAGATGATGAATTTGAGCACTTCAAGATGAAACCGTAAGAGAGTATCTATGAATATTACGTGAGATTCCACAAGCTTGTAAATGATATGAGAAATATCAAAATGACCATGCCAAACATTCAGCTGAATTCAAAGTTTGTGAACAACATGAATCCCGAATGGCACAAGTTTGTCACCTCTGTGAAGTTAACCAAAGGATTGAAGAACACCAACTATGAGCAACGGTATACCTTCCTTCTCCAGAATGAGACACATGCTATGTTTGAGAAAAGAATTCTAAAACAGTTCAAAACCAACCAAGGAGAAACAAGTTCCTCAAATGACTCAACAGCCTTTTACACAAATGTTGGTATTACTACCAAAGCGTCTCAAGTCATACCCATGGGTAATGGTAATTACAAACTCATCCCTGATCCAGCATATAAACCTCTAGACCCAAACACATTCATGGAAAACTTCATCAATCAACTGTCTCTCATGGTCAATCAAAACATGAACTCTCTTCCACACACCAACACAAACCTCATAACAAAGATCCAATCCACACAATCAAGCAACCGGAGATGGGAAGGTTATGGTGCAAACTTCAAGAAAGGCAGTACGAACAGGGAAGAGGAGGAGCTGGTAGAGGATATGTGGTAAATCAAAATAGGGAAGGAATGGAAATCAAGGTCAAGCAAAGCCAATTAAGGGCTACAAGCTGGTGGTGAGGACATATTGCTAGGCACTGCACATCTCCAAAACGTCCACAGAATGCAGAATACTTCAGAGACAAGATGTTGCTTGTGCAAGCTCGGGATAATGGAGCAGCTTTGGATGAAGAGGAGTTGTTGTTTCTTCCGAGGAAATGCCCGAACCTATGATGCTGATGTTGATGAAAAGCCAATTCAGGAGATAGGTCATAATCATCAAAATGCATTTCAAGTAGCCGATCGTGATGCATTTGACTCTGTTATCGATGATGAACCTACTGCCCAAACAATCTTCATGGCTAGCATCTCACCTATGGTCTCTCCAAAGGTCTCTTCACCACAACAGGCAGGCCCATCCAAAGATTCAATCATTTCAGAGGTATTAAAACTATATGATGATGTTGATGAGCAAAAGATGCATAATAAGGTACAGTCTCTTGAAACTTTTGAATCAGATATTGATGATGAGGGTAATAGTAATATTGTCCCATATGATCAATATGTGAAGCAAAGTGAAAGTGAGATTGTACCAAGTAATGCATCTTCGCAGATCAATGATGATTATGTATTTGATGAATACATGCATGTGCCCTCGATGATTACATTACCTCCGAACTGAATGCCTATAAAGAACAAGTTGCCATTTATGAACAACGTGCTAAGTTTGAGTTAACCACCCGTGAAGGTGAAATGGATGACCAAATTCGTACAATTATTAGAAAAAGTAATTTTAGAGAAGAAGTATTAAAACAAGAGTTAAACTCCTTACAAGAAAAGCTTTCTAAACCTGCTAAGCAAAAACAAGAACTTCAAGAAAATGTTAAAATGCTTAAGCAAGAATTCAATGCTAAGGAATCAAAACTTTTGAATGATTTTTCTAATCTAAAACTTTGAAAAACAAGCTTGAAAATAAGTTGTATGCGTAAGGAATACCATTCGATCTCACTTGATCACTAAGCATAGAGTCTTAAGCGATAAGCATAGCATTCCTATTGTTGAGGAACCAAATCCAGAGGTCATTAAAAGGCTAGAAGCGCTAATAAGGTACTTTATGATGGTAATGAAATCCTTAAGCCTAGGCAGAAACTAGTTGCGCAGAGTGTACTGAGAAAGATAAGAAATCAGATGAAGTCACTAGGGAGTAAATGAATAAGAAGCTAGAAGATCCTGAGTGTAAAATGAATAATATAATGATCAAACCTCATGATTACACTAAGGAAAATTGGATATCCTTAAACAAGTTTAAGCCTCGACTCTATTAACCCCCGAACAAGTGTTCGGAAAAAGGATATGGATATGCAAAAGTTGAAAATCTTGTTGAAAAGAATCCCCTTGTAGGAAATTCCCTAAAGCAACTGTGTATCCTCCTAATACACCAATGCATTTAGTTCCTAGATCTATTGCCACTAATAGCAAGACCTTAATCAGCCTGTATGTTGTTTATCAACTGTTTGTTGATTTTGAGAAAATGTGTAAGAAGAGAATCGCACCTACTGGGATAACTGAGGGGGAAAGGGGTTTTGAGCAAACTAAAGAATGTTATTTAACTGAGGTCATACCTTTCTTTAAACAATTAAGAGGTCAATTTGAGAGTCTTCAAAAAGGGATAAATTCATATATTAAAGAAATGGAAAAGGAATTTGATGCAATGATAGTTGAGGTCAATGATTATGAACATGAACTCAAATATAATGAAGTTGAAAGGAAGAACTTGCACATCTTAAATGAGAATTTGATTTTGAGTTGTGTTGCTCAAGATGTGTTTTATACTGTTACTAAGCACTCTATTACTGCTTCTCAATTTCATGAATTATCTATTGCATTGAAAGTTTCCCATGATCGTGTCATTGAGCTTGAAAACAAAAACGCATAACTAAATGAGAAAATTGATCAGGATGATCACGATAATTTTGTAAAACATCTTTCTAAACTAGAAGTTGAACATTTTAATTTACAACTAAAATATCAACATCTTAAAGAAAATGTCAAAACCTCAAATATCAAGACATCCTCGGATGTTCCGAGTTTGATGCATTTTTCGTGATAAACAAACGCGTGACGAATGTGATTCAAGCTCATTGCAACACGATCAAAAAGTTGAAAGCCCAAATCTCTCAATTAAAGGGTGAAAAGAACAATGTGACCGGCTCCCAAATGCCTCCTCCTTTAGATTCTCGGTATTCTCAAACTTTTCATCTTCAAAACTTAGTTAATGCTTTTACAAAAGAAAACGAGAGTTCTCTAGAAGAAAATGAAAAGTTAAACGACACTTTAAAGAGTTATATGATTCAATGAAAGTCACTCGTGACAAAAACAACAAAAAATAACGTCTTTACAAAAAGAAATTGAGAATCTGAGGAGTCAGGAAAAGGGAAACTGCCACTTGTTTTTAATGAGAATGTTGCATCAAAGTCATCCTCGGATACCAAATATATCATGGATCAAGTAAATACATTCCTCCTCATCTTAGAAATAATGAACCCGTGTTTCATAACTATTGTGCTCACCTTAAGGATAGTCTAGAATGTCTTCGTGAGATTGTGGAAGAGGATTTCATAAATAAGCCTCTTGATAGAGAAATTAGGTTTACTTGCATTCAGGGCCAAAGCGATCTCAAGAGTTGCTAGAATGTTTAATAGCAACATGTCCTAAATCCTCTTAGCGAAAGGTAAAATTTGCCGTGACGCCTTGTTCTATGCCTAGTGCCAAGCATACAAACCATTCTATGCCCAGTTTAAAGAAAGTAAACACTAATGTGCCTTCAAGTAGTTCGATCCACACTTCTAATTGAGGGAATGCAAAAGTAGATCAACCAACTAATGTTCCCATAATTCCTCTACAGAGTAATCGGTGACATTAAAGCAAGCGTCAAAGCCTCCGTGCAATACCAAGCAACATAGGACCTCGCAAGCTAAGAATGTGCATTGGAAGAGAGTAGAAGATCACCCTAGGAATATTAAGTTTGAGTTGAATAAAGCGAATCGTGTTGATTCTAGTGTTAGCTCTAAGCGCATCTTTGTAATTAATGCAATTCGCTACTTTTGGCAAAACATGTAATGATGATTGTAGTTTCGTTACTAATCTTGAATGTGGTGTGAATGATTTGTCTAATCTTTGTTAAATGCCCGATAAAACTGTTAATGTTAAAATTCAAGCTAAGAAGGCTAAAAGGCAAAGGCGAAAAGAAAGTTAGAAAACAGTTGGAAACCAACAGGGAAGGAAATTTAGTAATATAGGTTATCAATGGATACCTCTTTGGCGTAAGGTTAATGAGTTTTGCCCTAAATTTGCTAAGTCAATGCCCACTAGAAAATGGATGCCTATTGGTAGAACTATTCCCTTAAGAAGTGAACATACTTTGAATAGGACAAATATGGACACTAGCACTGCATCTATTTCTAATGATTCCATTGTTTCTACTTATGATGTGGGTGTTCCAATCATTGTTACTAACCAAGTGGAACCCATTATTGCATGGGGTTCCCAATTATCCATTTATCCATTCTTGTCTGTGTTCAACTGCAGATCGTTCAAATCGTTACGTGGTACCGGACTTAGGCCGCTTCCAAGCATATGACGGTGATCGCTCATGACTCATGAACTTCGTGAGTAAATTCATCGGGGAATTTGTTAGATTCGAACGCCATTTTGGAGCAATTATGGGTTATAGTGACTATGTAGTTGGCAAAAGTGTAATCTCCGTGGTATATTATGTTGAAGGTCTTGGTCATAACTTGTTTCTGTTGGTCAATTCTGTGATTCCGATCTAGAAGTGGCATTTAGAAAACATACTTGTTTCGTTAGAGAACTTGATGGTGTGGAACTATTAAGAGGAACCCGTGGTTCAAATCTATACACCATCTCTATCGAAGACATGATGAAGTCCTCTCCAATCTGCTTGTTGTCAAAGGCTTCGAAAACAAAGTCATGGTTATGGCATCGTCTCTCAATCACTTGAACTTCGGCACCATTAATAACCTTTCGAAGGACCTTGTCGAGGCTTACCCAGATTAAAATATGAAAAAGATCATCTTTGTTCACCTTGCCAATTGGGAAAAAGCACGAAATATGCCCACAAACCAAAACCCACAAACTTCAAGAATGAAAGTTCTTCATACCCTTCATATGGATCTGTGCGGACCAATGAGAGTGCAAAAGATAAATGGGAAGAAATACATTCTAGTCGTTGTTGATGACTACTCTCGATTTACTTGGGTAAAGTTTTTGAGGACAAAGGATGAAACTCGGATATCATCATCAAACTTATCAAACAGCTTGGGTTCAACTCAACAATACTTTGTTAGAATTGTTCGAGCAGAATGGCACGAGTTTGTTAACAAAGACTTAATTGAGTTTTATGAAAGTGTTGCGTCAAATCATCAAAGAAGTGTTCCACGAACTCCTCAACGAATGGTGTAGTTGAAAGATCTAAATCGAACTCTTGTGGAAGCCGCTAAAACAATGCTAATTTATTCGAAGGTTCCAATGTTTCTATGGGTGAAGCCATTGCCCTTGCTTGCTACACCCAAAACCGTTCCCTTATACATACCTCTCATGGAAAAACTCCATATGAACTTGTTCATAAACGAAAACCTCGATCTCTCTACCTTCGTGTGTTTTGTGCTTTGTGCTACCCAACGAATGACGGTCAAGATTTAGGTAAATTAAGAGCTAAAGCGGACATTGGAGTTTTTGTAGGTTATTCATCTAACAAGAAGGGTTACCGAACCTACAACAAAAGAACTTGAGATATCATGGAAACTACTCACGCCACGTTCGATGAGTTGTCGAAAATGGCTCGGGACAATCCACTTACGACCCGCATCTCAATCTCCATCAAGTAGTCCTATCGGTTCTACTCTTGTCTCTAATCCTCTCCGCAACTCCTTATGTACCTCCTTCTGAAGATGATTTAAAGAAATTGTTTGATCCAATGTTTGATGAACACTATGAGCCAAATGCTAATGAAAGGTCAAATCCATCACGAGGTGCTCTTATCCTGTCAATGAAGTCAACCCTTTAGTTTCAATATCATTAAGTCAAGAGGCGCCGATCACTCTATCTCATCAACAAATCATCAATCATCGAATGTACATCATGGAATTGTTTCTGTAAGAAACTGAAGCTGCTATGTAAACTAGTGGAAATAAGCAATGGAAAATAAGCTAATAAGCAAGGTAAGCAACCAAACTGCTAAAAGAAGCTAGGTAATATCTAAACTACTCTAAAGCAACTGGTTATAGCTAATTATAACACCTAATGAGTAGTCTACCTAAGATTTGAGCAAAGCGATACTTAAGCCAATAAGCAAGCAGGCCTAACTTTTGAGCTTATCTAGCTATCGGATGTGCTAAAGGGAAAGCCAACAGTGTGGGGTTCAAACCCACCAACCAGAGAACATGTAACCAAAGTTTGAGACTGAGATAAGCTCAAATGAACTTCTCACACTCAAAAAACATTTGGCAGTGGTACACCAATGTTTCATCATAGGTATTTGCGCTCATTTATAAGGCTGCAAGGTGGGTTCTCGGGCTCTTCTCAAGCCGCAAGAGACAAGTTAACATGGCCAAGATTCTAAATAGACTAGATTTGGGACCAAGACCATCATATCGACTTAAAAATAAGCTTGAAAAGGGGTGAGTGGGAGCACCTAAGGCACAAACGAGGCTGACATGGTAGAGACAGATTTTTGAATGGAAATTAAAACTAAACTAAACTCTCCTAAGTGCAAATGAGCTAAAGCTATATCTAGGTGGGCATGTGAAGTAGTACTAAAAGCGGTTTGGAAAATTTCTTTAGCTTAAAAATAAGTCGCAAAAGGCGGTAAAGCAGCGACTATCTTATGCTTGTGGTGCGAGGGAAAATTTTCACTTTCTTATTCGAACTTTTATAAAACCCTTAGAATCTAATTCAACTCTAAAAGATACTTCCTAAAATATTGAAAGCACTTTGACTAGCCAAGTCAAACAAGCCAGAAGCCATTACTTCTGGAGTAGCCAAATGTTTTAGTTCAAGTAAGAACCATGGTACACCGATAACCATGTGATTTTGAGCAAACCACCGCCTTCCAGCGGATTTGATTTGTCTTTACGGAAGCTTTGCTCTGGACTAGCCAACTCTTAGATAAATTATCAATATTATCTTTGGTGGGCTGATTACCAATTATGGTTTTCCCTTTGCCTTTTACCACAAGCCATAAACTTGCGGGCTAGCCAACTCTTCACTAATTAAAGATATGGTGGGCTGAATACCATACAATTTTGGGCAAATTGCAAGCCGTCAACGGATTTGAGATATCTTTACCAAGAGCCGTTTGCTCTTGGATTAGCCAATCCTTTAGTTTATTAGACAAAGGCGATGATAACCATAAAAGTAAGCAAAACACTTACTCCAAAAAATTTGGCCAAAAAGCGGAATTAGGCGGTATAATTACATGATAAAATTCGTGAGAATTCCCCCACACTAGAAATGAATATTGCCCTCAATATTCAAAGTACCGACTGTTATGCGGCTAAATGAGAACGTAAAAGGGAAATATTACGCCATTATTTTGAAAGGAGATTTTTTTTTTTTTTTTTTTTTGAAACTTGCATATATACACACACATGTGGCAACCCCCACACTAGGGTAGTAGAAAGTAGAAAGAAGTCAGAAATACGGGTGAAAACCCATATGGTATGCTACTTGTTTTTGATTACTGAAGTTAAGCTAGCTTGACTCGATCCCGAATTAATTGGTTCATGGGGAAGCAAAGTGGAAGAAACAATCTCCATCGGACTTTCATTCAAGATGTTTGGATAAACATTGAAGTGCGTGAAAGTTCCACACCGATGAGATATAGAGAAAAGACCCGGCTCACAATTGATAAATGAAAATGCGGGTCAAAGATAGTGTCCTCACTCCCGAAGGAGTGAAGAAGAGAGGAAGTCACCGGGTAGGTGAAGAAAAGAAGGAGAATTATGATAATGATCATGACTAACTCCTCATTATCAGAATGGGAATTCATGATTTTTGGATCATGAATCTCATTAGTGAGGATAAAATCATCATCACATGATGGAGGAGAGAAGATAGAATCTGACGAGGTGGGACAAGTGGTGTGCTCGAGAGCTAGCAATTTCCACCACTTAAAGTGATGGTCTCAGCGGAATCGGACATTTCATCGAAGAGAGGATTTACTTCGCAAAAAGTATAGTCATTATTAAATTCAAAAAGAGGATTTGAGAAAATCGGAAGTAACCTCGAAATGTCGAGAGAATCACAAACATGCAAATCCCAATCACTATCGGATATATCCTCAGACTCACTTGGGATTGGGACAAGATCCTCAACACTTGATGATTCCGTTTCCGAAATAGTGTTGAGATGATCATCCTCCATTATGAGAGAGTCTTCTAATCAAAGAATTTCAAAGAAATAGGATCATCGACCTCTTCCATAAGAGATTCACTTCTCTCAACCGGCGTGAGTGAAGGGGAAGAGTCGGAAATGAAAGGCTCGGAAATGGGAGTGGGATTGCCACTTTCAGTCGTAGATTCCTCATCAAAATCATAAATTAAATTAAATGCGTCATCAATGTCATAATATACCGCAGAGGTTTCCAATATTGGGAGCTTACTCTAGTCGCTTGTTCTTCAAAGATACGTTTTCGACGAGACTCTTCTTTAAGCAATTCTTTTAAATCTTTGAGTGTATCGAGACAATTTTGGAGAAGTTCTTGAGGAATTTCTTGAGGTTGTGTTTGAATCGTTTGATGCTTGTGGAGGTTGGTCATGATAAGAGTAGTCATAATTGTTACAAGGATTATGCTCATAGACAAGCATGTTCCCCGTTTGACACTCAAAACTCGGGTGAGGACCTCCACAATACTCATAGTTAGAAAAGTAATTGTGGTGGGTAGTTGGAAAAGTTTGAGGAGTCGATAAATGAGTTCGGATTAGGATCATAATCAAATGAATTCCTCGAACCACAAAACAAACAACTCCGTTTTGAATATCATTACCACACCTGCATTACACGGACGCATGGTGAACCATAAAGAGGCTCACCACAACCGACACAAGGAATAAACGATTCCATGAGAATAGGAGAAGGTAGAATCAAATGGATAGAGGGTAAAGGAATAAAGAATCAAAAAGGGTAAGAGGGTAAAGAGGAATATTTTTGGTATTTTTGAAAAACATGATATAAAAACAAAGAAGGAAAATATTTTTGGTGTTAAAAACACTTCCGGGGAAAAGTGTTAATGAACTTTTTGGATTTTTGAAAACTTTACAAAAACACTTTTTACAAAGGATGGGATATGTGCAAGAGTGGGTGCGAAAATGGCTAAACACACGCTAAAGCCTCCCCGGCGGTACGCCAAAATTTGATCCAGTGCCAAAGCGGTCAGCGAAATCACTCAAACCCGCCACTTGTGAATGGCGGGGCCGTAATCACTTAAAACTGCTTCAAGCACGAATGCAATGAAGATCGAGAATACTGATGGATTCCTGGTCGTTAAGTCCCACGGAGACTCAATGGTGTGCACGCACTAGATCAGACGATAGAATGATCACTAATGATAGTGATCAGAAAAGATTAGGATTTGAATATTACACTATTGAAAAAGGAAATAAATAAAAGCGGCTTAAATGCAAATTAAGAAAATTAAAAAGATAAAATCTATTAAATAAACGCTATCACTATATTTAAAGTGATGAACGTTTAAAACCTAAAACGTACGTTTAAATTAAAAACTACGTTAACGCATGAAAATAAAACATGAAACTTATACAATATAAATCCTAAAAATATGAAAAATACAGTTTTACAATCCTAATGATAAAAGAAAATTTATAGAAAAAGAAAATTATTTTTATAACTATTTAATTAATTATTATTAATTAAAAACTATTTTTAATTATTAAATAATTACCTAAAATACAAGAAAATAGGAAATAAAGCTAGAAAAATAAAATTAAGACTTAGAAAAGTCTAAAATATCAAAATATACTTTTCAAAACTATTTTTGTATTTTTATGATTATTTCTCTATTTTCTAGGATTTAAATACTATTTAAAACTAATTAAATTATTTAAAAATACAAATTTAACTAAGAAAAATCTAGAAAAATATTTTTTGGCTTTTTATATTTATCTTAAACTATTAAAATTGAAAAATTATTTTTTTGGAACTTTTTCTCATTTAATTGCAATAAAAGCTATTTTAAAAAATGAATAAAAACTAATTTTAATCTAGAAAAATAGTGAACAGTGACCAAAAATCATGAAAACTTCAGGGAAATTCTAAAATGCTATTCTAGTTCTAGGAAAAATACAAAACACTGGGCTTATGTGTAAGCTGAAAGTCGCTATGTAAACTAGTGGAAATAAGCAATGGAAAATAAGCTAATAAGCAAGGTAAGCAACCAAACTGCTAAAAGAAGCTAGGTAATATCTAAACTACTCTAAAGCAACTGGTTATAGCTAATTATAACACCTAATGAGTAGTCTACCTAAGATTTGAGCAAAGCCGATACTTAAGCCATAAGCAACAGGCCCTAACTTTTGAGCTTATCTAGCGCCATCGATGTGCTAAAGGGAAAGCTAGCGGTGTGGGGTTCAAACCCACCAACCAGAGAACATGTAACCAAAGTTTGAGACTGAGATAAGCTCAAATGAACTACATCAAGCTCTGCCAAAAGCTTGCAGGCGCAATGACCTCTTACATGTCATTTACTCATTTATAAGGCAAGGTGGGTTCTCGTGGCTCTTCTCAAGCTGCAAGAGACAAGTTAACATGGCCAAGATTCTAAATAGACTAGATTTGGGACCAAGACCTGATCACTTGTTATCTTAAAAATAAGCTTGAAAAGGGAGTGAGTGGAGCACCTAAGGCTTTCAAAAGCGAGGCCGACATGGTAGAGGCAGATTTTTGAATGGAAATTAAAACTAAACTAAACTCTCCTAAGTGCAAATGAGCTAAAGCTATATCTAGGTGGGCATGTGAAGTAGTACTAAAAGCAGTTTTGGAAAATTTCTTTGCTTAAAAATAAGTCAAAAAGGGCGTAAACAAAGGCTGACTATGCCGCTTTGGTGCCAGGAAAATTTTCACTTTCTTATTCGAACTTTTATAAAACCCTTAGAATCTAATTCAACTCTAAAAGATACTTCCTAAAATATTGAAAGCACTTTGACTAGCCAAGTCAAACGGTTAAAAAGTGGTTTCAAAGAACTTAAATACGCTTTGAACCAAACACACTCTTTACGATCAACTATGCAAGTGAATCCAAAAGTTTGACAAAATCTAGATCGCCCGACTGATTGCTCCAATTAACATAGAACACATCGCTGAATCAGATTGAACCCAAAGATTTCCTTAAAAGCCGATTGACTCTAAACTTTGACAATAGTTGACTATTGTTGACTATGTTACAACACGACTTAAACCTTGAATGCTAGCTTATACAAAGCTATCATGAGCTTATACAAGCTTGTTTGAGATGAAATACAAGCTATTGAAAGCTTAAACATGAGATTTTAAATTTTGAAATTTACCTTGCATAACCTAAAATATGAAACTTACATAGAAAACTTTGATTGATACTCAAAATGAATTGTAATGGGCTTAACAACTTTAGTTTAGTACAAGGAAGATTTAAACTACAATTCAGAACTTAATTAAAACATACAACTTAAAAACGACATACAAGGAAAAATTAAAAAAAACTAACTACTCTCCAAACTGCTTCCCTTAGCTTCCTTTTATACTCCCATAGCTTTCTCTCTCTAAGATGAGCAGTTCCCACCATTATTTGTGGCCATTGGATGAGAAAATGTGATCATGGCCCTTTATTCCATTTTGGCGGAAATGGAGTTTAGCCGTTTTGGGGTTGAGTGTTGGGGAGGGTGCATTAAATGCACTTTGGATTGTGGTGGAGGAGGGGGGACATGGAAGGAGATAAGGTAATGGGAGGGTTGAGTGTGCGAGGGGTTCTGAGGCACCAAGTGGGGAGAAGGTGATTGGCCAAAAGGTGTTTTATGACTCGGCTTGTTTGGTCGGGCTAATAATCAAAGGGGTTCAAGTGGGATAAATGACGAGGGGTCAATGGTAAGGGTCCAAAATGGTTTAAGGTTTAATAATTAAAGGGACTTGTTATGTAATTTCTGAAAAGTCAAGGGCCAAGGCCAATTTGAAAGTTATTCCAAGGGACCACAAGTGACAACCTTCAAAATTATAAGGACCAAACTTGCCATTTGCCATTTTCGGGGGCCATTTCGCCAAATTTCAAACTTAAAGGACCATTCTTGTAATTTTCTCAAACTTTTGATATTTTTCACCAAAGGACTAAATTTGACAACTTTTGATTTTAAAAGGACCTTTGGTGACTTTACTTTGAAATTATGTGCTCGAGGGACATGCTTTTAACAACTTTGAAACTGGGGGCAAACCGCAATTTTTGCAAAATTGATATGTTTTTCATCTGATTTTGATATTTTTGCATTTAAAACACATAAAATACTGATTTGTGATATTTTGATCATTTTGATGTGTTTCTGAGTGTTTTCAGATGATTTTGCAGTTTATTTTGTACAAAAATGATGAGTATTTAGACACTCATCAATGAAGTTAATCCCTTTGCTACTCCCGAAGATGCTCCATTTGAAAACATATTTGCTCCTGAATCATCATCAGAACCATCTTCATCAGGAGATATCGACTCGCTACGCCGGTTCCTCAACTACAACCACACGAACACCTTAGAAAGTGGACACATGATCATCCATTGGACAACATCATTGGAAACCCTTCGTTCAGTATCCACATGGAAACAACTTGCAACCGATGCCTTATGGTGCTTCTTCAACTCCATACTCTCTAAGGTCGAACCAAAATATGTTAAAACTGCAATGAATAAAGACAGGTGGTTCAATGCCATGCAAGAAGAAATTCATGAGTTTGATCGACTAGATGTATGGGAATTAGTACCTGCTCCAGATTGTGCTATGATCATTGCTCTAAAGTGGATCTTCAAAGTGAAACTTGATGAGCATGGTGATGTTTTAAAGAACAAGGCTCGATTGGTTGCAAAAGGATACCGTCAAGAGGAGGGTATTGACTTTGAAGAATCATTTTCTCCTGTTGCTCGTATCGAAGTGATCAGAATCTTCTTGGCTAATGCCGCAAGTAAGAACATGGTGGTTTATCAGATGGATGTAAAGACGGCTTTTCTTAACGGAGATCTTAAAGAAGTCGTATACGTCGGCCAACCTGAAGGCTTTGTGAATCCAGAGCATCCTACACACGTCTATCGTTTAAAGAAGGCTCTTTACGGTTTGAAGCAAGCTCCAAGGGCATGGTATGATACGCTATCAAAGTTTCTTCTATCTACTGGATTCAAAAAAGGAGCAGTTGATCCGACATTGTTCACCAGAAAGTCTGGCAAACATTTAATTCACGTTCAAATATATGTTGATGATATTATTTTTGCCTCGACCGACCCCAATGAATGTGATCGTTTTTCAAATGAAATGGGTTCCAAATTTCAAATGTCAATGATGGGACAAATGTCATTTTTCTTGGGATTACAAATTTTACAAAGTCCCGGAGGCATTTTTATAAATCAATCTAAATATGCAAATGAGATTTTAAAGAAATTTGGATTTGATTCTAGTGACCCTGTTGACACTCCCATGATAGAGCGTACTAAACGGATGAGGACCACTCGGGGATCATGGTAGATCAAATTAAATATCGTAGTATGATCGGATCCCGATGTACCTCACGGCCAAGAGACCGGACATTTTGTTCGTTGTTTGCATGTGTGCTAGGTATCGTGCTAAGCCTACCAAAAAGCACCTTGAAGCGGTTAAACGGGTCTTCGGTATCTCCAAGGAACCATCAACATGGGACTTTGGTACCCAAAGGACACCGGTATGTCACTAACGACCTATGTAGATGCCGATCATGCAGGGATGTCAAGATACACGTCGAAATGCGTCACGGAGGTGCTCGGTTTTTTGGTGATAAGCTTGTGAGCTGGTCTTCAAAGAAGCAAATGAGTACTTCTATTTCCTCTAGAGGTGAATACATAGCCATGTCATCTTGTTGTGCTCAAATCCTATGGATGAGATCCCAATTATCGAACTATGGCTTTGAATTCAACAAAATCCCTCATCTTGTGATAATAAAAGTGCTATTGCTCTCTCATGCAACAACGTACAACACTCAAGAGCAAAACACATCGACATTCGACATCATTTCATCGGGGAGCAAGTAGAAAACGGTGTGGTGGAACTCTATTTTGTGAGGATCAATATCAACTAGCGACATCTTCACCAAAGCTCTTCCTAGAGAACGTTTTGAGTTTATCCTTCCCCGACTTGGTCTAAAGAGTCTTCAACCAGAAACGCTCAAACGTCTTCAGGAGGAAGACGAGGAGTAAAGGTCTTTCTTCATCCATCTCTTGTAAATATTTATTCAAAAAGCAAAATACAAAATTTCAAAACCTTCAAAAAGCAAATAGAAAAATATAAAACTTTCAAAAAAATCATTTTGTCATGTTTTTCTCGATTCGATAATATCTACGGTCTTTGTGATGTCATTCAAAAGAATGACACGGTCTTTAGATATTGTTTGAATGTTCTTAATATATATATATATATATATATATATATATATATATATATATATATATATATATATATATATATATATATATATATATATATATATATATATATATATATATATATTGGGAGAAAGTGAAACTATGGTTTATTGTCATTTCAGCAAGAACCCATTTTTCAAATAAAGAACAGAGCCATGCTTTATCTTGTTTTTCAAATCTCATGCTCTGATTCTTTAAAACAATTACTTACCATCTAATAAAAACTAATTGCTTTGTTAAATAACTCGAACTCTATTTTTGAAAATCATCTGGACTTAACTTTTGTCAAAATATCTATCTCTCAATCATTGATTGAGGGGGAGAATGATTTCAATTAAATCTAAAGGTTGTTCGTCATACAATTGTTTTCAAAAGATAATCATGCATGTTTAATCAATGGAGTGCAAAGTCTCAAAATCCGATCCTTATCAGTTAAAATGTTTTCATAATCAAGTCACAATTCTCCTAGAAAGCTTTCAAAATCAATTTAAATCTCTAGAGATCACAAATCTCAAATGATTTGAAAATTGTGATCGGGGGAGAATTTGTGATTTAAATGGGATTTAAACTGATAACTTGATAAATGGTTTCATAAGTGTTTAGCAAGCTTTCCTCCCCACATGTGCCAAACGATTTCAAATTTTCCATGCACATGTTAAGGGGGAGCATCTATTTTAAACCACAAAGAATTGAAACGTGATTGATTTGTATCTAAGTGCAGATTCCCTCTAGTATGTGCAAAACTATTTCAAACCTCGAGGCACATATTGAGGGGGAACAAACTTTTGAAAACCTCATCATTCCCCAATATGCTTTATCAACTTGATTTAATCAGGGAAGTGATGTTGATATCTTTTAGAAAATGGTAATCAAAGAAGTTAATCCTTCCTCTTGTCTCCGTGTGCTAAAACGATTTCAAATACATGATGCACATGTTGAGGGGGAGCTCTTTTTTTTCTAAAAATATCAAAAATAATTCAGGTACAAAATGCTTTGATAATATATCACAAGTATATGGATTGGTTTTCAAATGGTTTTCGATTGGTTCCAATGGCAGATGAACAATACCAAATAGACCGACCAAATTTACTTTATGTATGGTGATATAAGGATGATAAGGTTAGGTATTTTGTTCCCATGATCCGCCAGAACCGGAGGGATCTACCCAGGGACAATCCACTAGATAGTGTAGAGTTCTTAGGTATGATGATAAAAGGAGAAATATGAGATATGGGAAGAGTGCGGACTAAGACTGAGCTAGTACTGGAATAAACCCAACAAGGTTCTAGTTATGAAGTCTCGGTAAGCACTGAAGGGGTTGAAGAATGAAAAAGAATTGAATGTGAAAAAGGGTGAAAAGAAATAGCCCTCCATTTATTCAACCTTAGGACAGAAACCGGGTTCAATTCATATGCTACTGGTGGTTACCAAGGTAACATCGGTATTGAAAACAAGACGTCATGGACCCGGTGGCGCCGCACTACAACTTCCCAAGCTACTCAAGTTCCTCTTAAAAAGACTTGTTTCATTCTCACGGGGAACCGACATTATCTATCAACTTTCTCTTAGAGTTTATTGATATTGAAGAAGGAGACCCTCTCCCTAGTCTCCGGCATAGGAACCAAATGTGCACGATTGAGTCTAGAGCCAAGAGATCATCAAATAAATCTCTTTAGGACACTTTCATTGAAGACTCTCTGTTTCACACAATGTGGAAAGAGATTATATCTTATGAGTCCTACGCATTATCCTTGTGGTATTGCCAGAACATCCGAGTGATATGCAAACATATTCACAATGAAGATGGAAAGCCTTCTGGAGCCAACATCAAACAAGCTCCTGGTAGGTGGCATGTGAGATATATCCAATAGATCAACCATGTGACAACTGAACAGAAATAATGGGGCGATTCAATCTTTTGAATCAATCCTGGTTCAGGTTATGGATTGACGGATACCTTTGAAAAACCGGTCGTTGTGCTTTAAAACTCTTTTCTTTAGCACATCGATTGTGTACTCATATTTCAAAATAAAAGGTGTTTATGATTGATAATTGATTTTCATTAAAACCTTCGTTGTATTGCAAAACAAATTTCTATTGAGCAATACACGATTGTTTTTCAAATCTCTTTTCATCAATCGGTGAATCTCGATTATTGGTTCACTCACTCCATGTTGTCTTCTTTGAGACGTTCGGTTTGAGAACGGCTAGAGCGGTTGCAAAACCTGTCAAGGAAATTCTTCGAATTATACCGATCACGAGGCAATACTTGTATCGATCAACGGGGAACCGTGGGCGTGTACCTCAATTCAACGAAAGTGATCAAAGACACTTTTCGATGCGATTTATTGCTAATCTGTTGTATGCGAGTACGCCCGACGCTTGTACCGATCGTAATGAAGCGGTCAATCCATTGCCGCATGCTCACACTACACATTCATCTCTAAAGAAATCATGAAAAGTGCATCAATGACTCTGATATTTTCACTCCATGCTTCGCTTCTGCTGCCGCCAATATCATGAAAGCTTCGCTACTGATGAGAAGAAATAATGATCCAGAATGTGAGCATGTCGGTCCAAATGTCACAACATCACATAATACCAACACCACAATGGAAGAGTCGAAGATTTATGATAGCTGATGATCTCAAAGCTGGCTCAAAACTCATTATCACGTGGATCAGTCAAAGACCTCCACTTGGATTAACCAAACATGCAAAAATGAAGAATCAATGACTACGAGTTGCAGAGAAAAAAACTTTAACAAGAATCCAAGAACAATTTTATTGTAATATCTGTTTGTATTCAATGTATTTTTGAGGTGACCTCCCTTAGGGGGAGATTGTTAGGATTTAGTAAATCCAGTCATTAAAGAGTCGGTTACCTCAAGTATATGTAATCGTTAGAAAGCTCGTAGTCGTAGATTATTTAATGTCAAGTAGTATTTAGTTAAGTAACACCGTGGAGGACGACGGTCTTTACCCATTTGTATGCCTGATCCATAACCCGTAGGTGGCGATTTGTGTAAGACTATAAATACTCTCTACCTCCCAAGGTAGAGAGTTGGAGCTCATAATAATACTTTTACTTTCTCTCACTAAGTTCCCAAACCTCTAACTCTTTCTCTCTCTAAAACCTTATCTTATACGCCTCTTTTGATTATGGTTTGATGTGATTGTGAAATCCAATATGTAACAAAATATAATTTATTGATAAACTTTTAGAAATTATTAGTGTTAAGATTAAATAAATTAAAAAAAAAAGTATTTTTTTTTTTGTGGAAAATTACATTAGTAAAAGTTGTCAAAATTTGTCATACATTTCTTTGAAATTTTAGGTGTGAATTGTTATGGTAGCTATTTCATTAAGTACAAATTCTTTGAATTTTTATGTAGAAATTTTGGTTTTAATGGAATTTTAGAAATTTAACATTACTCACTTTTTAAGTTTAAAAAACATGGATACATGCTTTGTATGTATAATAATAATAATAATAAAATAATAACAATAATACTTATATTGACTTTCTAACATTGTATATGCCAAATCAGTTTTCATTTAATAGTAGTTTGAATTTTTAATGGTAATTATATATACATATAGTTAAAGACGAGTACCCATGCATAGCAACGGGATTTTATAGCGATCGTTTAATGATAAAAAATGTTTATGGTTATAAACGAAAAATAATAAAAGTTTGAAGATTTGGGTATTAAACATAATGTTTTGAAACCCCTGTCGACCGGGTGGTTCAACTGGTTGAACCGTTTTGGTCGAAAAAAGCGGCGATTTAAACGGGTCAACCCGACGGGTTGGGTTGAACACGGTGAAATTAAACGGGTCAACCCGTCGGGTTTGAAGCGTCCCGTGTCAACCCGGTTTTTGATGTGTATTAATAGTTTCCTTTTGAAATATATGTTTTGTAACACCCCCAAAGTACTGCAGCGGAAGACTGTATCAATGGGGTGCTACTTCATAATACAAAGTACAAGGTATAGAAAACGACCTCTAAATGAGACGTTTTGAAAAGTTACCATCCGATTAATAAGAACAGAGTTACAACATAAGTTCTGAAGTACAATACATAAGTGTTTTTAAAACATATCGAATGGTAATAATAAAAGCATAAGTCTTCAAAATATGTCAAGCGACTCTATGCTCCATGCAACAACTATCAACTTATAGACCTGAGATAAACATGCTAAAAAGTGTCAACACAAAGGTTGGTGAGTTCATAGAGTTTGTTTAACATGTAAAGCCTTTACAGAATGTTCACACAGCAAAGGCATTGTAAATCCACTCAGTTCCAAGTTCCGCCCATACAAAACTTGCAACCTGTGTGTTTACAACCCACTGCTAAAATATAGTACATTTTATAGTCAAGCACACATACAAGTCATAATAGTTCACATTATTGCACTTAGTGTTGCTCCGTCGATAAGGGAGACTTTAAAGTTGGACTGCTCCGTTTATGTTGGGAGACTTATCAAGTTTACGAAGGGACTGATCCGTGTATGTTGGGAGACTTATCATCCGAACCAGGGGACTGCTCCGTGTATGTTGAGAGACTGATCATCCGAACAAGGGGACTGCTCCGTGTATGTTGGGAGACTTTCAAACTTAAGTGTAACACAATCAAGTATAATGCAATCAAGTATAATGCAATCATGTATAATGCAATCAAGTATAATATTTTGAGTATTTGTAAAAGTAAAAGCAAGTAGTTGAGCATGTATCTCCCCTAAAAGTTTCAAACGAGTATAAAAACGGGGCTAAGAACTCACATTAAAAATGATATCACAACGTATAACGGAGTCGATGGATAATCCTGGAAGTCTCTACGTATAACCTAGAATATGATGTCAACTCTTAGGTTCGGAATAATGCCTAAGAAAACATGAACGAGCCTATATATGCCATTATATTGATCATGACGTAGTATTTGTATGTTTGTTTATAGAAATGGTTTTAGTTTGTATATCTCGTACTACCGGTCGGGCCATCATAATTCAGAGGTCATGCAGTAAACGTTCGAGGAGCTAGGACACTTTAAATAGTAAATCTAGCAACTCGTCGATCCGTTTACCCAAATGAACCCCTCACATGAAGTTCCCTAGTGTTGTAGTGCTCAATACGTAAAACATGTATTTTAATTATTTGATTATATGCTATATTAAGAGTTTATAAATAAAATAAATAAACTAACAAAGTTTATAAGTATTTAAATAAGTTTGAGTTATATATACTTACCTTAAAATAGAATGCTTGAGTATTATGGAAAAATAAAATATTAACGGAGCTTCGACATAGACTTTGCAATCTTTGAAAACCCACGACTATTAGAAGATTATAACAACGCCTTCTTGAGAACCCGAAGAAGAAAAGAAGATTATAACGACGTCTTTTTGGAGACTTTAAGATATTTGAAGATTATAACGACTTTTTCTTGAAAACTTCCAAGAACGAAGATCAAACGCTAGTTTTCTTCAAGAACACATGAATGTTCTTACAAGATCTATAAGAAATGCCTTAGATTTATGACTTTATATGTTAAGAAGGTGTGGTGCAAGAAAAAATGCAGTGATTTGCTTGGTATTTATAGGCTAGAGATTATGGTTAACTACATATTAGGTTAAAAACTAACCATGGTTAAGTTATATACTTGGCAAGATCTTAGGAATGAATGGCCATGATCAAACCATGTGTTTAGGAGGCTTCCTTGAGAAGCCTCATGAGGAGGTTAAGAGTTTTGGTTTTCATCTTGTGTTTACGGAGTGAGTTTTAGTCCCGAAAATAGCTAACGGTAAGTATTTAATTCATGAAACGTAAAATCGGGTATCGTAAAAATATGAAACTTATAGGAATGATTAAACTCATTATTATACTCCATATAAAAATATAAAATGAGTGATAAGTCTTATTGGGTGCAAAAACGCTGCCTAAAGCTGGAAACACTGGTCAAAAACGCGTAAAATGCAATTTATTAGAAAAGAACGAGATTTCAGGAAAAAGACCGTGAATTTATTTAGAGTAGACTAAAATTAGTCTAAAAGTGATATGAGATGTTAAAATGTGGTTTTCGTCGTACTTGGGATAACTTAACAGTTATACGTGAAGTTTAAAAGTTACGCGATTTAAGCAAAAAATGTAGAACGTACAAGATTAATTTCTTTATATTCAAAGGAGGAGAGAAATATGTTTGACTTTTACAAAAATATAAAAGTGTCTAATCATCTTAGGAAATACAGTGCAGGAATCGTTAAGTCTGGATGTAAGTAGAATTGTTTAAAACGTAAGTTTAGTTTAAATGCAGTAGGGTTTATTTGGTAACATAAAAATAAATCTTAAAAATTCTCAACTTAATCATGAGTGATCTAAAAATTTATCTGATGCAGGGAAAATTTTCAGAGACGGTTTTCGTTATGCGCGGGATGTTAAAATGGTGTTCCGACCAAAATGAAGCTTTAAAACGATGTTTTCTTAATAACTTTTGCGAAAATGATCTAACGATTGTCGAACTCTCAGGTCATTACTAAAATAATTTATCCTAAGAGAATGTGAAATAAAAATTTTACGGATGAATCGTGAAAGTGAATAGTAAATTCTCGAAAATGCGAATTGTTACAGTACCTACCCCTTAAAAGAAATTTCGTCCCGAAATTTAATGTATCTAGGTTTCTAATCTACAAAGGCATGAATAAAGCTAAATTGCGTACTAGAATAGAATAATGCGGTAGGATAAGGCACGTACTTGTTACGTATTGCGGGCTTCCTTAGTACCTAAATAGTATGCTCGACCCCGAGGTGGACTAACATTGACTCCATGATTTGGGTTATTTCCTTCAAGCATTACGGCTAGAGTCGGGTTATCCAGTACTTGTCTCTGTGCCCCATTCAACTTAGGACAATTAATTCGGAAGTGGTTTGGGCTGTTACACTCATAGCATGTCTTTTAGTTATTTCACATATTGACCGTATTCACTGGTGTTACCTGCCTCACAACTGATTTACAACGGTTTGAAAAATGGCCAATCTGTTTGCAATTATAACACGTAAGGCAAGGCTCAGACTCCTGATGATGATAAGGACATTTAACACATTTGGGTGATGTACCCTCATAACGTCTCTGACTAGAAACAGTTGCCGTAAATCCTCTTGCCCTCTTGTTATCAAACATTGTACCCATTTGCTTGACTGATTCACCTGCTCCCTTCCTTTTATCATTGTTCTTCAAAGCTCCATTCCTAACCATCTCATCTGTTAAGGTCCCTGCTCTTAGTATCGCACTTTGAATTGTAGAAGGCTCGGTTGTTTTTATTGTCCCACGAATCTCGGGAACAAGACCATAGATGTACCTTTCAATCCTCTTGGATTCAGGGGTAACCAGATGAGGAACTAGTTTGGCTAATTCATGAAACCGATCCGTGTAGGCTGCATGACCAGCCCCCACCATAGAGTGATGATAAATTTCATCTTCTAGCTTTTGCATCTCATTATCCGGGCAATACTCCTCTTTCAGCAGTGCTTTAAAGTCGTCCCATGTCAAGCCTACAGCTGCTTCCCTTCCCCTAGCTTGAATCTGCGTGTTCCACCATGTCAATGCCTTTCCTGACATCAAGCACGAGGCATACTTCACCCTTTGGTGGATTGCACAGTTACTGATGTCGATCACTAATTCCATCTTCTCGACCCATCGTGTATATGCCAATGCACCTCCTTTCCCATCAAATTCAATTGGCTTACATGCTATAAATTCCTTATATGTACATCCAGTCCTATTGTTGTTGTTATTTCCATTCCCTTCTACATTATTGGTGGTGTCATTTATGCTTTCGTAGTTTCCCGAATTATTGATGTGATTGCCAACTTGGGTGACTATAGTGGGAAGTAGGTTTTGTAGTTGTTGGGAAATAATGGCGGAGAAATCAGGATTTCCACCATCGTTACTATGGTTACTAGTGTCGTGACCATCTCCTCTACCTTCACTGTTAATACAAATAAGCCGTAAAAACGTTTATTTATATTTTACGATCTTCTAATGTTTTGTCGATAACAAACGTAAAATCATTTTAATGAAACAAATAAAATACGTAAATGGTTTGAACTAATAGTTTCTAACATATTCACATTTTTACATAAAACACTAAAACAAGTATAAGTGATTTTATGATTTAATATTACATATGTACAACAACTAGTGTTTACATATTTGGGTAAAATATACACATAACTAGTATGTAGTATATTGGGTAATATAAATAGGTAGAAACTTAAGTATCATAACCCATTGGGCAAATACATTGAATGTAGTTGGGTACAACCCAAAGCCCATGACCCATGGAGCTTGACCCATAACCCATTGCATGACATCATGCTTATATCATATATGGATAATATCCATAACCCATGGTTTTGACCCATACCCATGTGACTAGGTACATTGCACTCAAGAGATACATTGTATCTAGCTAAAGATCCATGGAGCAACCCATGACCCATAACCAAAATACCCATGGGTAAAAGGGAGCGTCCCACGGATCCCTAGCTTTACGCTAGACGGATCCCTTGTGGAAGGGATCCGTGGGATCCGGGGAACATTAGAATTTTTCCTCTATAAATAGTGAGCCATTTCTTCATTGTTTCTTACCCCTTTCTAACACACTTTCTCCCTGAGTTAAAAACTCACTAACCTCAGATCCAAGAGATCTATGTTTGTAGTTTTGTTTTTGTGTGATCTTCTAGGTTTCTCTTAAAGGCAAGATCACCACCTTTGAAGTCGAGCAAGCTCAAGTCCATGAGTTGCCATGCTTCCTCATCATCAAGGCTACTGAAGTCTTCTTGTTGATGATTGTTTTTCTTTTCTAAGAAGTGTTGAAGACATTTGTGAAAGGTGTCTCAAGTGTCAAGATGAAGATATTAGTGAAGGGTATCTTTCATCCATATCATAAGCACTTGTGATAAGTGCTTAGAAGTCAAGACTAGAAGCATTAGTGAAGGGTGCTTAGAAGTCAAGACACAAGACATTAGTGAAGGGTGTCTTGAAGATCTAGTCAAAGGCATTAGTGAAAGGTGCCTTAGATGTACATTTGATATGGTGTGTTTCGATGTACAAGATAGATTAGAACTAGATCCAAGGATATTGATATCCTTGATGATGTTGTAAAAGGAGTTGGTCTCCTTTGGGATTAGTCGTTGGTGTAGTGTTGGGTAGTAGTTCCTCCATTGCAATGGAACTAGGTGCTTAGCCTAGTACCTAATAAAGGGTAGGCGACGTTGTGTAGGTGTGGTTCACCTTGGTGTGAAAGAACCCGGTGGTTAGCCTAGCACCGTATAAAGGGTAGGCGACGTTGTGATAGTTGTGGTTCACCTTGGAGTGAAAGAACTCGGTGGTTAGCCTAGCACCAGAAAAAGGGTACGCGACGTTGTGAAGGCTTCTCCGCCATAAGGAGATTGGTGTAGTGTTTACGAACTCTCGAGTAGGTGACTCGGGGAGTGGAGTAGGGCAAGGAAGGTGTCCTTGTAGCCGAACCACTATAAATACTCGCGTTGTGGTTTTGTGCTTCTTACTATTATCTTTTCATTACATACCTTTATATGTTTGCTTATCAACATCCAACACACACATCCAAATAGATTGACATAAGTCGATCTAAATAGTTTAAAAGGAAGTTTTAATTGACAAAACTATTCAACTCCCCTTCTAGTTTTCCACAATTGGCATAAGAGCTTCGTTACCAAGTATCTTAAAGTATATTGTACTTTAAAAACTTGATACGATCCATGGTTAATTGAAAACTACAAAGAAGGTTTTTCATAAAAACAAACACCATGTCTTTTAAAAAACTTTTGTTTGGATGTTGATTAGATGACAACATTTTTTTTTTACTTATTTTTAATTTAATTGCACTAATCTTCTTTGTCATGTTGATTAGTCAAAGCTCACACCCACCAAGCTATAGGAACCGCTTGGTAACAAGAATACCTTCCTTAAGAAGGTATCTTGAACACAAAGGAGCTGGAATTGTCTTGTGACATTTGTTGTGTCATTTGTAAAGACATTCCTAAGTGCATTTGAGGTATGACTCTTCCTTTATCTCTTAATGACATTAGCTTAACAAATAAATATGATTACCTAGGTATTTATTTGATTATCTTGTGTGTATATACATGTATTACATGTAGCTTCATTAGGAAGTTTTTTCTCACATACGTGTCACTCTTTCGTCTAAAAATCATGGTTTATAAAACTTGTGTTTTGTTTTACTTAACTCAAAAATCATATCTTTCTAATAATAAAACAAAACACAAATATCAAAAATTCCTCTTTTCCCATAAATACTCCACTTTTTCAAATCTTCCAATTTCAAAAATTTCCTCTCATTCAAAACTTCATCTTCCTCTCCATTTCGCCTCAATCGAAACCAAGAAGGATCATCTTCAACATGGTTTACATCGCCCTCGTGCTCATCGCCTTAACACTCATCGCACTTGTGTTCCCTATAATGAAGTTCACATACGGAGACATTTACTTTGTGTTGTTAGTTTACATTGGGGTTATATACCCAATCCTTTGTATCATCCTTAGCATTGAAATGAAATATTACTAATAATCCAAGTTTATCTAGGTTATTATCATAATGTGTTTATCATTTCTCTTTTTTTTATTTCTTTTTCTCGTGATACATTAGAAGTCATGTATGCATGTTAAAAGAAAATGTAGGTTAAAACACATACCTTGGTATAAAACTATGAGATCTAAAAATCTATGCTTTTCATCATAAAATCTGGTTCTGTAACTACAGATCTACGGATCCCGGAAGACATACTAGCCAGATCCTTTTTGAAAAGGAACCGTGGGATCCGTCCTACTGGAAAACAGTTTTTCATGCAAATTAAAAACCACTTTTCTTCTAAAAGTAATACTCCACTAGAATATCAAAACCATAAGTGAGTTAAATGTCATTGTTGTTAAAAACCATTGTTAATAAAAATCTAGTAAAAACATTAGATAATCATAGGTAGATCACAAACATCACTTTCTATTAACTCATGTTTTCTATAGGTTCAACTATGACGCATGAATATGAGTTTGATTTTTCACTCACTAGCGTCTACACTCCAAACATCTCCCTTGAACCCAACACACCTGACATTCATGTCCGTGGGTTCAATAACCTCGAAAACCGTCACTTCCACGAAGGACGTATTGTAGACACCTCTCTACAATTCGAAGAAGGTATCAATACCTCCTTCCGAGCCATAGGACTAGAATGTCTTCTTGAAATCAACGAGAAGATATGTCCAAGGTTCATAATGGAATTCTTCCATCAAGTTGAACTCGTTCGTAACGAGGATCGCTCTCTATCTCTTTGGTTTTATATCAAAAACCAAAAGTTTACTTTAACCCTTGGGCATTTTGCTCACATCCTCCGAATTCCAAATCATGGACAATGTGCCTTCACCGAAGATTGGTCTCTTGATTCTCTCTTCAACTTTCGTGAAGAAAATAGTCCATATTGTTCACACATACCCTCCCCGGAAGTTTTACATCGCATAATATGCAAACCTTGACCATATTACTCCGATCCAAACATTATCTTCACACGTGACATCCGAGAAGAGTACAAGCCCCTTGCACTCATCCTACGTGAAAATGTTTGGAGTCGTAGGGGAAATCAAGAAATCCTTCCCGCTTGTTGTGCTTACATATTGTATTTTTTGCTAACACAACAACCATACAATCTCGCCTACTTCTTTGCAAGGCGAATTGTAAATCTTCAAGGCTCCAAGAATAAACTCATCCCTTATGGAATGTTCTTGACGCACCTCTATCACAATGTTATGCACTTTCATCCTCAATTTCAAAGTCCGTTTATGCGTATTGTGAACAAGAGGATGGAACCGCTAAACATATCTCTCATGAACACTTTCTTCATTCTTGACTCCACCAACACTCATCAACAACGTGATGATCCTACTAGCGAAAACACTCAAGGAACCTAGTAGTATTTCAAATAGGATCAATCCTCTTGTACTCGTGCTTTATCAATGTAATCCTTTTTCCTTCATGAAATAAAACATCTTACATTTGATATTTTAGTGTTAGAACCCCTTTAAACCAATCTTGGAATATAGTGCATTGTCAAGATCATTGCATACCTTTAGTAAAGGTTCTGCTGAGTAGATGGACGGATCCCAAAGTTTGTGCTAGACGGATCCCTACACTTAGGGAACCGTGAGATCCGGCAAACAGAAAATGCAATTGCAAGCATTGTATTTCAAACATATCCTTAGAACACCTCACTATAAGCTAAACATAATGTCTTAAGGCAAATTAAGTCCTTATCAAGTTAAGTAGATCCTTCCCACTCACACATGAACTCATCGAGATGACACTCAAAGACGCTTGTAGATCTATCGTTTCATTTTAATCCATTGCTCTTCCGCTCTTAAGCTCACACATCATTTTTCACATGATCCCTCATATCCAAACATTGGAAACATCTTATAGCAAAATCGATCTTAATCATCCTTACAACAAAATTGGTCAAAATTGATCAAATCCTAGTTTCTCCATCTTAAAGCCTCTAGGATATTTTCCAAAGGATTAATCTAAGTCACTATCTGATATCTAGGATCATTTAGCTTCACTTGACACTATCAAAATCTTTAGTGTCATCCTTGCTCATTCATTGGTACTCATGAAAGTTCCAATTCCCTCCATAAAAGGCAATCATTAGCTACATCACTCATTACCCTCAAGTACTTAAGCACCCGTTCATTTAAGATACTTAGGAAAACTGAAACACTCAAGATGATATAGATCTTAGACTTTAGAAACATCATTTCTACTCTTTCATAGCTGCTGAGAGCCGAATCCCTAGGATTAGCCTAGACGGATCCCTCTGAGGAGGGAACCGTGGGATCCGGGTGACAGATTATGTCAAACCTTGCTAAAACAATCATTTCAACTCATCTTTCTAACTCAAACACTCCATCTCATCTTAAATGAGTTCCTAGATCAGTACAAACTCTGAAATTGACTCTTGTGCATGTTAATCATCACATTCCAATGAATCTTAGTGGATCAAAGCTTAAATGCTCTTGCCAAATCTCTTGCTTTATAAACCACATTGTTAGGACTTCCATAGTCATCACCTTCATCCTAACTTTCAGCACTTTAGAAACCCTTACAAACCTCTTGAAATTATCTCATCATGAGGAAAACTTCAAGTAGTAACTTATCCACCAAAGAACCACCCAAGAAAATTGCCCGTGTTGTACATGAAATTTCTTCAACCAAATCATCTCCGGTCAAGCCAACAAATGCAAAGAACTCTTCTCAACCAATCAAACCAATTCCTAAAAGGATAGTACCCACTAAACTACCTATGCCAAACACCACCATACCTCCTAGGCCAAACAATATCATCTCCACTAAACCATCACCATTGGTTCCTAGAGCTATCTCTTTTACATCTCCAATATCATCACCACACCTCTACAATTTAAAGGATTTGCCTCCTAGGCCGTTTCATCCGCCTCCGCCGACAACATTCTCCTCATTAGGAGGAATAATGTACAACAACTAGTGTTTACATATTTGGGTAAAATATACACATAACTAGTATGTAGTATATTGGGTAATATAAATGGGTAGAAACTTAACTATTATAACCCATTGGGCAAATACATTGAATGTAGTTGGGTACAACCCAAAGCCCATGACCCATGGAGCTTGACCCATAACCCATTGCATGACATCATGCTTATATCATATATGGATAATATCCATAACCCATGGTTTTGACCCATACCCATGTGACTAGGTGCATTGCACTCAAAAGATACATTGTATCTAGCTAAAGATCCATGGAGCAACCCATGACCCATAACCAAAATACCTATGGGTAAAAGGGAGCGTCCCACGGATCCCTAGCTTTACGCTAGACGGATCCGGGGAACAGTAGAATTTTTCCTCTATAAATAGTGAGCCATTTCTTCATTGTTTCTTACCCCTTTCTAACACACTTTCTCCCTGAGTTAAAAACTCACTAACCTCAGATCTAAGAGATCAATGTTTGTAGTTTTGTTTTTGTATGATCTTCTAGGTTCCTCGTAAAGGCAAGATCACCACCTTTGAAGTCGAGCAAGCTCAAGTCCATGAGTTGCCATGCTTCCTCATCATCAAGGCTACTGAAGTCTTCTTGTTGATGATTGTTTTTCTTTTCTAAGAAGTGTTGAAGACATTTGTGAAAGGTGTCTCAAGTGTCAAGACGAAGATATTAGTGAAGGGTATCTTTCGTCCATATCATAAGCACTTGTGATAAGTGCTTAGAAGTCAAGACTAGAAGCATTAGTGAAGGGTGCTTAGAAGTCAAGACACAAGACATTAGTGAAGGGTGTCTTGAAGATCTAGTCAAAGGCATTAGTGAAAGGTGCCTTAGATGTACATTCGATATGGTGTGTTTCGATGTACAAGATAGATTAGAACTAGATCCAAGGATATTGATATCCTTGATGATGTTGTAAAAAGGAGTTGGTCTCCTTTGGGATTAGTCATTGGTGTAGTGTTGGGTAGTAGTTCCTCCATTGCAATGGAACTAGGTGCTTAGCCTAGTACCTAATAAAGGGTAGGCGACGTTGTGTAGGTGTGGTTCACCTTGGTGTGAAAGAACCCGGTGGTTAGCCTAGCACCGTATAAAGGGTAGGCGACGTTGTGATAGTTGTGGTTCAACTTGGAGTGAAAGAACTCGGTGGTTATCCTAGCACCGGAAAAAGGGTAGGCGACGTTGTGAAGGCTTCTCCGCCATAAGGAGATTGGTGTAGTGTTTACGAACTCTCGAGTAGGTGACTCGGGGAGTGGAGTAGGGCAAGGAAGGTGTCCTTGTAGCCGAACCACTATAAATACTCGCGTTGTGGTTTTGTGCTTCTTACTCTTATCTTTTCATTACATACCTTTATATGTTTGCTTATCAACATCCAACACACACATCCAAATAGATTGACATAAGTCGATCTAAATAGTTTAAAAGGAAGTTTTAATTGGCAAAACTATTCAACCCCCCTTCTAGTTTTCCACATTCATGTCCACCAGTTCTTCCACCCCTTGGTGTTGCACCACCTCGGCTAGTGCTACGAGTTACTCTCTTTGGTCCCATGATTTCTACAAGGAAGGACATTTGTCAATGTCAGATATGAGGTAAGTTCCTGGACTACTTAGTCTTAAATCATTCCTAATTTAAGTCAACGCTGATTAATGCAAGTATGATAAGATATGTCCACGTGGGTCGTGATGCATTTATAATTATGTTGGCCACCATAATTATAATTGTCTCCTTTCACACGTGTACATATTACCAGACACACATATCTCAGCGATATACATTCCTTAAATGGATGGGCATTCTACCGCTTGATCCTAAATGGTGGAGGAGTGGTGTAGTGTGGGTATCTAGTGAGTGTCACACTCAGTACATAGGAATTTCCCTTAGGTGCTAAAATCGCAAAATATTAATCTCTAACAGTTCTTAGAAGTATCCACAGGAGAACTCCCATCCTTGGGCAAATCATCAAATCTCTACAGCTAAATAATAACCTTTATTTAACTTAATCTCGTGTCTCATCAAACAAGAACTGTTACAAGATCAAGTTAAATAACCAGTTATTCCCAAGCTCCACATTTTTGAAGACTTGACTAAATTATGGGATTTCTCCATCAGTACAAAAATATATCATCCAATAACGTAGATCTAAACAAACAACTAACAAGAAGCATATGCGCACGAAGTGTGTGTAAGGCAAATAAAGAGGAGAGTCTTAATGTATAAAGTAGTTATAGTCTAGGTACTAAATGCAACCTAGTTCTCTATAACCGAGTCTCTGATACCAATCTGTAACACCCCCAAAGTACCGCAGCGAAAGACTGTGTCAATGGGGTGCTACTTCATAATACAAAGTACAAGGTATAGAAAACGACCTCTAAATGAGACGTTTTGAAAAGTTACCATTCGATTAATAAGAACAGAGTTACAACATAAGTTCTGAAGTATAATACATAAGTGTTTTTAAAACATATCGAATGGTAATAATAAAAGCATAAGTCTTCAAAATATGTCAAGCGACTCTATGCTCCATGCAACAACTATCAACTTATAGACCTGAGATAAACATGCTAAAAAGTGTCAACACAAAGGTTGGTGAGCTCATAGAGTTTGTTTAACATGTAAAACCTTTAAAGAATGTTCACACAGCAAAGGCATTGTAAATCCACTCAGTTCCAAGTTCCGCCCATACAAAACTTGCAACCTGTGTGTTTACAACCCACTGCTAAAATATAGTACATTTTATAGTCAAGCACACATACAGTCATAATAGTTCAGATTATTGCACTTAGTGTTGCTCCGTCGATAAGGGAGACTTTCAAGTTGGACTGCTCCGTTTATGTTGGGAGACTTATCAATTTTACGAGGGGACTGCTCCGTGTATGTTGGGAGACTTATCATCCGAACTAGGGGACTGCTCCGTGTATGTTGGGAAACTTATCATCCGAACAAGGGGACTGCTCCGTGTATGTTGGGAGACTTTCAAACGTAAGTATAACACAATCAAGTATAACGCAATCAAGTATAATGCAATCAAGTATAATGCAATCATGTATAATGCAATCAAGTATAATGTTTTGAGTATTTGTAAAAGTAAAAGCAAGTAGTTGAGCATGTATCTCCCCCAAAAGTTTCAAACGAGTATAAAAACGGGGCTAAGAACTCACCTTAAAAATGATATCACAACGTATAACGGAGTCGATGGATAAGCCTAGAAGTCTCTACGTATAACCTAGAATATGATGTCAACTCTTAGGTTCGGAATAATGCCTAAGAAAACATGAACGAGCCTATATATGCCATTATATTGATCATGACGTAGTATTTGTATGTTTGTTTATAGAAATGGTTTTAGTTTGTATATCTCGTACTACCGTTCGGGCCATCATAATTCAGAGGTCATGCAGTAAACGTTCGAGGAGCTAGGACACTTTAAATCGTAAATCCAGCAACTCGTCGATCCGTTTACCCAAATGAACCCCCCACATGAAGTTCCCTAGTGTTGTAGTGCTCAATACGTAAAACATGTAATTTAATTATTTGATAATATGCTATATTAAGAGTTTATAAATAAAATAAATAAACTAACAAAGTTTATAAGTATTTAAATAAGTTTGAGTTATATATACTTACCTTAAAATAGAATGCTTGAGTATTATGGAAAAATAAAATATTAACGGAGCTTCGACGTAGACTTTGCAATCTTTGAAAACCCACTACTATTAGAATATTATAACAACGCCTTCTTGAGAACCCGAAGAAGAAAAGAAGATTATAACGACGTCTTTTAGGAGACTTGAAGATATTTGAAGATTATAACAACTTTTTATTGAAAACTTCCAAGAACGAAGATCAAACGCTAGTTTTCTTCAAGAACACATGAATGTTCTTACAAGATCTATAAGAAATTCCTTAGGTTTAGGACTTTAGATGTTAATAAAGTGTGTTGCAAGAAAAAATGAAGTGATTTACTTGGTATTTATAGGCTAGAGATTATGGTTAACTACATATTAGGTTAAAAACTAACCATGGTTAAGTTATATACTTGGCAAGATCTTAGGAATGAATGGCCATGATCAAACCATATGTTTAGGAGGCTTCCTTGAGAAGCCTCATGAGGAGGTTAAGATTTTTGGTTTTTCATCTTGTGTTTACGGAGTAAGTTTTAGTCCCGAAAATCGCTAACGGTAAGTATTTAATTCATGAAACGTAAAATCGGGTATCGTAAAAATATGAAACTTATAGGAATGATTAAACTCATCATTATACTCCATCTAAAAATATAAAATGAGTGATAAGTCTTATTGGGTGCAAAAACGCTGCCTAAAGCTGGAAACACGGGTCAAAAACGCTTAAAATGCAATTTATCAGAAAAGAACGAGATTTAAGGGAAATGACCGTGAATTTATTTAGAGTAGACTAAAACTAGTCTAAAAGTGATATGAGATGTTAAAATGTGGTTTTCGTCGTACTTGGGATAACTTAACAGTTATACGTGAAGTTTAAAAGTTACGCGATTTAAGCAAAAATGTAGAACGTACAAGGTTAATTTCTTTATATTCAAAGGAGGAGGGAAATATGTTTGACTTTTCCAAAAATATAAAAGTGTCTAATCATCTTAGGAAATACAGTGCAGGAATCGTTAAGTCTGGATGTAAGTAGAATTGTTTAAAACGTAAGTTTAGTTTCAAATGCAGGGTTTATTTGGTCACATAAAAATAAATCTTAAAAATTCTCAAATTAATCATGAGTGATCTAAAAATTTATCCGATGCGGGGAAAATTGTCATAGACGGTTTTCGTTATGCGCGGGATGTTAAAATGGTGTTCCGACCAAAATGAAGCTTTAAAATGATGTTTTCTTAATAAATTTTGCGAAAATGATCTAACGATTGTCGAACTCTCAGGTCATTACTAAAATAATTTATCCTACGAGAATGTGAAATAAAAATTTTGAGGATGAATAGTAAAAATGAATAGTAAAAGTGAATAGTAAATTCTCGAAAATGCGAATTGTTACATATTTTCAACATTTCTATTATGCATTTTTTTAATCTTATTATGTGCAATTACATACTATTTAGAGTAAATTACACCGTTCGTCCTTGTGGTTTGCGTTGACCGCAGGGTTTCGTCCTTTGACCAAAAAAGTTGCACCGTCCGTCCTTAAGTGGGAAACGTTATGCACCGTTCGTCCCTCCATCCAACTGGGCCCACCAATTCCCACTAACGTCAGTTAACTCACTTAACCATAAGGGTAAAATAGTAATTTAAGTCTTTTCTTTTGGCATATAAAAGATTTTTTTAGGGATTCCCCTCACAATATCACACACACTCACCGGATTTCTAATTTCTGGCGCCGCACCATTTTCCGGCCAAAATTCCGGCGATGTAGTTTTTGATATCGACGTGTAGATCAAGAGAACGAGAGTATTTCTGGAGTACTTGGACAAAAAAAGGAGCACATTTGGGTCGTTTCTGACACATACCGCAAATCCCCCACCACTCGTTTTTTTTAACCGATTGTACATACAAAGAAGTTTAACAAGGGTTTCGTGGTTTAAAAGATTTTGAAAACGTTTTTTTATACAACTCGTGTGGATAAACCTTTGATTCGTTGGCTGTGTCAACTCAGTGAGTCGACTCACTGAGTCGACTCAGTGAGTCAACTCAGTGAGTAGGTAAGTTATGTGGGTCGTTTCTGCTAGTTACCTTGTGGTTATGCTTTGTGGCGGAGAGTGTGGGACCGGGTGGGATGAGTTTGAAGTTTGTGTGTTTGAAGGATTTGTATAATGCGCAGTGTTTCGGGAATTTGTTGGCTGGGAGTAAGAATTTGAGGACGTTGAAGGTGTTTAGGTGTTCGGGTGATTGGGATAAGGTGTTGGAGATGGTTACGGAGAGTGTTACTGGTTTGGTTGTGGTGCATTTGGAGAGATTGCAATTGAGTGATGTTGGGTTAGTGGCGGTTGCGAAATGTAGGAGTTTGGAGGTTTTGCATATTTTGAAAACGCCGGATTGTTCTAATTTGGGGTTGTTGAGTGTGGCGGAGAATTGTAGGTGGTTAAGGAAGGTGCATATTGATGGGTGGAAAACGAATAGGATTAACGACGAAGGGTTGGTTGGTTTGTCCAAGTATTGCGTTAATATTCAGGAGTTGGTTTTGATTGGTGTTAATTGTACTCGTGTTGGTTTGGAGTTGTTGGGTGCGAATTGGGTGAAAAGGTCTTGTAAATTTTAACCTTTTTGGGGGGAAAGGTCTTGTAAATTTTAATTGCATTTATGTTCTGAGAGGTTTGGTGTTGGATTCTTACGACTGAAAGACAAACAGCTGTTATTAGAACAAAGTATGTTCAAGTAATATTAAACCAAAACATGAGTTTTTTCGATACCTATGGAAACAATGGGGACATAGTGAACCAAGTTTTGACTGATGTTCAAGTTATTCAATGTGCCCTTGGTGAAAAGGTAAAACCATTTTTTATAGATCATAATTATTTCAAGTTCTTCTAGTTCTTGTGATAAGTTAACATAGCAAACTAAATGTTTTCAGGTTAGAGACTATATTTACAACATTGCATTTCTGAACAGCTGGCAAAAAAAAGAAATCAAAACTTTGTTTTGTTTAAATGTGAAAAATGAATTTTTAATAAATGCAATGTACTTGGGAAATGACGGATATGCCCTCATGGGTTAAGTGAGTTAACTGACGTTAGTGGGAATTGGTGGGCCCAGTTGGATGGAGGGACGAACGGTGCATAACGTTTCCCACTTAAGGACGGACGGTGCAACTTTTTTGGTCAAAGGACGAAACCCTGCGGTCAACGCAAACCACAAGGACGAACGGTGTAATTTACTCTACTATTTATACAACTAAAACATTTCATGTTTTTCTGTCTGTATGTCAACTTTAAATTATGATCAATTAATTACTTTGAAAAAAATAAAATAAAGTGAAGTTAAAAGATTAAATGTGGCTAGGAGATTTTTGTTGTCAATAGTGACCTATATAAGAATGTTTTTGAAAGGGTTAGTGATTCACCGATTTGTAACAACCATGATTTCTAACATTTTATATTCATGTTTATGCATTATAACTACACCTAATATTGATGTTTATGCAATATAATCTTTTATCCACATCTGTACAACATATCTTGAAATAGTGTTTTGATTAATACACAAGCTTAGAAGGGTTGTTTAAATAAGTAGCTCCCTAAATTTTGCGGGATGAAAATTGATTAAATGAATCACTTGAAATTATGCATTTGCAGGTTCTTGCCTAAACGTGAGAAAGTAGGCGGCATAAGTAGAGTTACTATTTAAACTGTATTGCAATAATAATATTAACAAATTATATGAGTTTAGTAAAAAAAAAAAACTTAGAAATGCAATTCTATACATGCTTCTTTTAAATTTCTACATATGTGAACTACTTAAAAGCTTGTGCAATTTAATTAAACTCTCATTTGTACCAATCACTCAACTTGCGTATAGGTTAAATGTTACGGGTAGGGATTCAGTGAAAAAACTTAAAATAACAAGTATGGGAATAACTATAATCACATATTTGAGATGCATCGTCACGAGTTAGATGCATTTCTAATCATTTAGATGCATCCCCCGAAAGTGATTCTGAAGTAAAAACGATGCAAAGTATTACTAGCATCACATTTGACCTGCAGAGGACGAAAAAGATATAGGATTCGTCTAAGCTGGTGAAATGCATCTAATATGTGTATATGCATCTATTTTTTAGTTAGAAAATATATTATAGTGCATCTGAAAGATTAGTGTTGCCTCCAATTTAAATCGATGCATCTCTAATGTGTAATTATTATTATTTATTACTTCTCATTTTAAGATTTATCCTCATTTGATCCTAAGTTATAATACAATAAAGGAAGGGGGTCAAATATAAAGTTTGTTCCCCCCTAACAAGTGTAGAAAAGGTCTCATTTCTTGACAAGTGTCTCTCCCTTTTCCCTCCAACCTACGAACATCTAGGTATGATGAAAATTGATATATGAAGAACATTCAGACCACTATTGATGATTATCAAGACCATGATTGATTAACATTAAGATATGATGAACATTAAGATATGATGAACACCATGACTGATGAATATTTATATTATGATTGATGAACATCAAGATATGATAACCATGGTTGATGAACATTCAGACCATGATTGATAAACGTTTGGACCATGATCGATGAACGTTCGATCAACTTATAGGCATGTATTACTAAACATTTCATATTGATGAACTTAGATTGATAAAAATAAAAAATAAACTGATGAACATAGATTAATGAACAAAAAAAGCTACAAAATATTTTGTATTGGTGAACATAAACTAATGAGCATAATAAACATTCTTTTTAATGAGTATTACTTGATGAACAATGCTTGATGAATCAAACAAGATTGATAGGCTATTCAAGACAACAAGTTACAAACTTATAAAAATATATATATATATATATATATAACACTCACATCCCCATATAACACTAAACACTCCAAATCCTATTTAGCCAATCATCAAACACCCTTATTAACCCTTGCATATGGTTACTCTTCTATCCAAACATTTGAATACCTACAAACTCTATAATTGAAAATTTAAGGCATTCTGTGATGAATACTAACTGCACTTGAAAATTAGTTTTATTTTATGAACATTTTGTGATTAACAATTACTTTGATGAACATGTTGTGATGAACATTATGTTATGAACAATTGCACATTCAAAGTTTTGTTTATCATAGTTTTAAATATTGTTCATCATTTAAAAAAAAACACTTTGATATTTCATGAACACAATGAATTGGAAAATAAACTAAAATGATGTTCATCATCGTTTTAAAAGTTGTTCACCATAACTAAGACTTGCTCAGGATAATTAAAAAAAATGACTTTTTTCTTAAAAAAATACCGAATATTTTCATAATTTGCTTACATTTAGTATTAATGTATACAAAATATGTGTTTTCACAAATAAAAATTAAAAATATAAATTAAGACATTTCATCAATTAATAAAAAATATGTGTTTTCACAAATACAAATTAAAAATATTAATTAAGACATTTCATCAAGCAATTGGTAAGTTCTTTCGTAATACTTGATTTTTCTTGAAAAATTAAAATATAAACTTCAAAAAAATTATAAAAGACAAAGAAATGATGTTAATTGATGTGAACTTAGAGTTTGTTTAATCAATTATTACTATAGTAATTTTGTTTTGACTCAAATTCAACAAAACTCTAATTTTGATAAACTTTAAATTCTTGAAAATTATTGTAATTTAGTGCAATCGAACGAATTTTGTGATGCAAGTAGATGAAAATCAGTACACGATTTTTTGATTTTGAATGATTTGAAACTGAATTTGAGAAATATTTAGTTGTGAATGATATGTAACTGTGGCAAGAAAAGTGTTGCTGGAAATGGAGAAGAAAACGGTAGGTTGGGAAGGGGGAAGAAAGAGCGGATGAGAACAACACGTGTTATCATTTGAGAACCTTTCTAAACTGCGTAGAAAATGGATTTTTCCTCCATTTTCTACACGACCGTAACTCATACAATAAGACATGTACACTAGTCCAATTGTTTTTTTTTTTTTTTTTTTTTTTTTTTTTTACAATTACTATAAGAATTTCTTTTTTTAAATAACAATGCTCATGCGTGTACGAAATTTAACCATGAATCAAATTTATTTTAAATCTTTAGTTTAATATGCGGGACATTAATAAATTTAATTAAATTTATGTTATTTTGCTTTATCATTTCAAATTTCGTTAACATGACTGCTTCTTCATGAGAGGAACACTATCATTATTTCGGTATTATATTGAGTCCAGTTTTATTCAATTTTGTTTGGAATACTGTGCACATACAAGATTTTCACATAAGTGAAATTTAGTGAATATTAGCTTGCATATCTCAATAACTCATGCTTCAACTTCACATATATACAGAGTTTTTAGTTTATGTTTAATAATAATAATAATAATAATAATAATAATAATAATAATAATAATAATAATAATAAATGATTTCTTTTTCTAAGATTAATGTATATTGGGTATTTTTTTTCCTTCAAAATCTACCAACATTTATGAAAATTAAAAATTTTACATTTAAGTCAATAAAATTGAGTTTAAGATTAGTTCCTTTTTAAAAGTTTAGAAATTTAAAGTAATAACTATTAACCAATTAGTATATATAACGTGAATTTACACTTAAGTACAAAAGAAAAAAAGAAAAACTAATAAGCTCTTAATGTCATGTGTGTTTTTGTTTTCTTTATAAAAATTAATTTTATTCAATTTTAACTTTCATTGGCCAATCAAAAGGCTAAGGTTTGCCAAGTGTAAAAATCAAGCTCTTATATTTGTCCAATCTGAGTTCTCGCACACAAATTCGTTTTTGCACAAAATCTGCTTTCGGTTATTATATATAAAGATTATTGTGATACTATGTCTTGTCTTGCTTAGGATAATCGATGCTTGAGGAAGAAGGTTTTCTCAAATGCTAATAAAATGTACTCCATAATTTATAGTTGTATTTATACGAAATTAGCATGTTACAAAAAAGTCACAATTTCCTTATTTATCTTTTGCTTTTAAACAAATCTCATTCAATTTATCCTTATCGTTTGCAGTTTTAGTTTACTGTTTTTGTCCATAGTTTTCATTCCATGGTATTCACGACGTCAATGCAGAAACTAGTTGCGTGTTACAAAAAAGTCACGATTTCCTTATTTATCTATTGCTTTTAACAAATATCATTTAATTCATCCTTATCGTTTACAGTTTTAGTTTACTGTTTTGTCCATAGTTTTAAATCCACAGTAATCATGACGTGAATGCATAAATTATTGCTCCTTTTTATTTATGCTCACATGTTTCAGCGGAAGAAAAATGCATATACCAACACTTTAATCACTAACAACGCCGACTATTCATGACGCTCTAAAGATCAACAAATTAGAAAATCAACATAACTAAGAAATGCCATTGTAGCTTTGTATTTTGATTAAAACAAAATATGCATAAGTTAGATGTTAATACAATTAGACGGTACCTTAAGATACCGTTTTGTTTCATAAAAGTTACTTTGAGGCAAATATTTATTTGAAAAATTATTGTGATACTATTTATTTAATTTACGATTATTTTTAAGCAGATGATGTATGGGATAAACGATTTCCTCAAGTACTAATAAATGTCACTTGTTTCTTAATTTATGGTTGTGTTACATGTAAACTGCGTGTTGAAAAAAAATCTTAGTTCTTTTATTTATCACTTGCTTTGAAGCAAATATATTGATCCTTATCGTCCGCAGTTTTAGTTCATTGTTTTCATCATAGTTTTCAGTATACAATAATCATGACGTCAATGCATAAACTCGCTACTTTGATATATGCTTACATGTTTCACCGCATGAAAATTGCATATGCCAACACTTTAATCACCGACTATACATGATACATTAAACATAGCAAACAAGAAATTCAACATAAATAAAAATATACCATCGTAGCTTTACATATTAAATATTTATTTCCATCTAAAAATATAATTTTTAAGTCATATCATTAGCTGGCCAAAAGGTCGAAAACCATGATCACTACAAAAACCGTTTATGCACCTGAACTTTTTTTAGGAAAATTAGATAAGTTATAAATAAAATAGACCTTGATAGGAGGACATAAATGCATTACTCCACCCGTTTTAAATTTGTGGTTCTGAAATGAAAAGAACACATAATTCATAAAAATAAATATTTATTGTAAATTAAACAATTATAAAACAATATCTATACATCTTATAAAGCATTTAGATATGTTGAAAATGTTGAAAACTTCAACACAAGTAAATTACGAATATACCTCTATGATCCTGAAAATAAAACTATATAAGTTGAAAGAAATATAGCCCAATTTTATTTATGTAAACTATATTACTTTACAAAAAATTTGCACATTATCTTAATCATAATAATAATTGATGCTCCATAAAATTTAAGTTAGTAAAAATTTTTCCAAAAAAATCAATATAAAAAATAACGGATAAGCAATTATGACAGTTTTTAAATTTTTAAAAATTGTTTTTCTTTCTGTAATATACAAAACTAAAGTAAAAAAGCTATTTTTAGCAAATAACATGTATACTATTTGATTATCACACATTAGAGAATGTCGTGAACCATTTAACGAATTGTTTTCTATTTTACTGTTGCATCGCGCGAGTAACTTACTTAAAGAAAAAAGTTGAATGGGAAATAGAAATATTACCAAGTACATAGTATATATTTTAAGCATATTTTGATATATGTTTTGGATTTGTGTTTTTGAGCACTGTAACATGGTATTGCTTTTGTTAATAATTACGCCTATTGATTAAAATTATTAAGCCAAAAACACACAAAATGAACATCTTAAAATGTAAATTTTGCTTATAGATGTTACTTTGTTAGTTTTAAATAATATATATATATATATATATATATATATATATATATATATATATATATATATATATATATATATATATATATATATATATGTAAAATGGTAATTGCGGAACCATCTAAGTCCGTGTACCTTTTTGGTACGAGCCCCCACCAACAGGGAGGCATACCCGGTAAATTACCTAGGCAACACGGTGACCAAGCCCAGGGTCGAACCCTCGACGTTTGTGCTTTGACTTGGTCAACTGCGCGCTTTTGCGGTAGTTGGTGGCCAACTGCCCTAAAACAGCTGGTCATATATATATATATATATATATATAGGGGAGAGTTAACGTGAGATCAAACTTAAAGTTGTAAAAATAAGATCAAGTCAAAAAAACTACTAAAACATTTATAAATAATAATTTTAGCAATAATACACATAAAAATAATATTTTAATACAAATTAACATTTTAGCAACTAATAACCAAATGATACATGAGTGGATTAGTATAAAACTGATAACATTACACTAATAAATATTCCAAAAGATACAATACAAAACCGATTACACATTACACTCAATCAAAGTGTATCATCTAGGTTTTGTAAATTTTAAAAAGAAATCTATCGAAACTTTAACAATTTTAGTTGTAGTTAATAAAAAAATTATTTTTGTTGTAAGGAGAGTGTCGCTTGTCAATTTAGTGGATCTCATTTTAACAACTTTAAGCTTGATCTATTTGATCTAGATTTATATATATATATATATATATATAATATATATATATATATATATATATAAATTTCTTATGTAATGAAAATCGTTGTCATCGATAAAGTTACTGTCACAACAAACGTTCCATGGACAAAATTGATCTCTATAAAACTTAATTGTTTTTATGTCGATGCATCATAAGGATGTCCTTGTTTTTATATAAAATAATTTTCTACTATTAATTAAAATTATTCCAACCTAAATTATCGCTATCCGTAAAGTTTTTGTCATGAAAAACATATAATCCAAAACCATTTATCGCCAAAAATATAGTTATAGGGTACCCGTCGTCGCAACGTGCGGGTATCGTGCCAATAATCATAAAAGTACTAATAAAATATGTAACTCGGAATTAGAAACTAAGTAAACCAACAAGCTTATGTAATCTCCTCAGCAAAATAAATACATATTACGAATTAATTTGGTCAATGGTAATAAAGAAAACTTAACACTTGAAGTATGAAACTACTTAAGAGTTAACTTATGAACTATTAACGTTTGAAAGGTATTTGACCATGGAGGGTGTTATGAAAAGTAAGCCTTGCCCAACCATGTGTGTTTCATACACATAATTTTTTTTTTTTTTTTTTTTAACTATGTGTTCAAATAATAGGTATTTCATAATATGAGAAATTTTCTTTTGCTTACCCTTATTTTGGTGCTTACCAATAGACAAATCTCCACCATCCATCTAATTTAAGGATTAACCTAAGATTTAATATTTAAACCTAAGTCCATGTTTTTTTTTCTTGTCTTTTTGTCTTCCTTTTTTATTCACCTTTTTTTTATTTCATTTTTATTATTTTTTTTTGTTAATTCCCGTTTTTTTTAATAAATGAACGTTTTTTTTTTTTTTTTTTTTTTCGCGTTATTCGCGCTTTTTTATTAGTGTTTTTTTCCGCTTTCATACGTTTTCATCCGTTTTCACTGGTTAAGCGTTTTCCAACGTTTTCCTTCATTTTCTTACGTTTTTTGCCGTTTTCGTTCATTTTCATACGTTTTCGTCGTTTTTACGTTTTAGTGTTTTTTCGTCCGCTTTTATAGTTTTCGTCCGTTTCCAACGTTTTCCTCCATTTTTACGTTTTTCGCCGTTTTTTACCGTTTTCATACGTTTTCGTCCATTTTCATACGTTTTCGTCCGTTTTTTATGTTTTCATGTTTTCGTCATTTTTTATACGTTTTCGTCCGTTTTAATCTTTCATTGGTTTATAAACGATTCGGTCGTTTCATATGTTTTCGATCCGGTTTTATATTTCTTCTATTTTAGACGTTCGCACGGTTTTATTACGTTTTCGTTTCATTCATACGTTTTCGTTCGTTTCATACGTTTTTGTCTGTTTTTTTAGGTTTCATGTATTTTCGTCCGTTTTTAGACGTTTTTGTCTCTATTTTTATGTTTTCAGACGTTTTCGTCCGTTTTTTACGTTTTCTTCCATTTTTAGACGTTTTCGTCTGTTTTCAGACGTTCTCGTCCGTTTTTGTCCGTTTTATGACGTTTTTGTCCGTTTTCATACATTCTTATACGTTTTTCATTCATTTTTTACGTTTTGTCGTTTTCAGACTTTCATTTTGATATTTGTAAAGACACATATTCTTGTGATAAAACACTGTAAGAAAGGTGAAGAGTATTACATTCTTTATCATGTATGTGTTATCAGTTGGGATAATCAACTAAGAATGTAATGATGGGGTTAGTGTGTTTGAAAATACTTAGGAAGATTTTGGTTTTATGATATTATAAAATATTAGAAAGTTTTTCAACGAAAACAAGAGATGTTATGATACTTTGTTAGACTTGTGGTGGATTTTCTATTTAATAGATACATGTGCATGTTCGTAGGTTTTATCGGGTATTGAAAATATCTATGGTTGAATCAGCAACTAAAGAAGCTATGGTTGAAGAAAGCACACATCTTTATAAACAAAATGAGGAAGCTCAAACACCTGTGATATGACACATGATATCACATGTGATATCACCTCACTTGTAATATCACATGATATCACACGTGATATCATGTGTGATAACACTGTGATATCAACTGTGATATCATGTGTGATATCACCGGTGGTAGTATGTGTGATATCATAGTTATATCACTTGTGATATCACCAGTGATATCACTTGTGATATCATATGATATCAAAAGCGAGGTGATATCACCTGTGATATCATGTGTGATATCACAGGTGTTTGAGCTGCTAAGTTGTTGTGCTTTCTTCAACCATAGCTTCTTTAGTTTGCTGATTCAACGATAGATATTTTTAAATCCTTCTATAAAACCTATCGAAACATGCACAATGTATCTATTAAAGAAAAATGCCACCACAAGTCTAACCAAAGTATCATAACATCTCTTGTTTTCGCTTAAACACCTTTTTAATACTTCATATTATCATAAAACACAAAAATCTTCCTAAATATTTTCAAAAACACAAATAAAAAATGAACATAATCATCACAGTGATTTAATAAATGATGTATATTATTATTTCTTTCATATATACTTGGTAAAATACTAAATTTTTATCACATTTGGTAAGAATGTAATATTTCACATTCTTAGTTGAGTATCAAAATTGATAACACATACATGATGAAGAATGTAATACTCTTCATCTTCCTTACAGTGTTATATCACAAGAGATAATATGCCACTTTAAAAATATCAAAATGAATAAAAATGAAGCAAAATATGAAAATAGAGATTTGAAATATTCTCAAATTCAAACAATTGTTGCATTAAATTAGCATTTTTTGAACAAAATAAGAATTCACCTAAAGAGACTTTAACCATTTTATTTCTACTAATAGTATAATATCACAAGTGATAGATAACACTGGTTGCATTAAAAAATATACGCTTGTCAATTCCGATGAAAGGTACAAAAACTATCATGTAACTAAAAATTATAAAAATATTAGAAAACACATAGGGGATAATATATAAAAATATACAGAGCAATGAAATATCTCAGGTGATATTAAAGGTTAAAAAACATGTTGTTTATGAAATATTACAAGTGATATTAGACATTAAATTCTTTTTTATAAAATATCACAATTGATATTAGACATGTAATATAATAGAGTTTAATAATAAGCATGAAAACGTATGAAAATAGACGAAACGATAAAAAAAAAACTACAAAAACGGACGAAAACGTTCGAAAACGAAAAACGTATAAAATTGAATGAAAAGCGTTAAGATAAAAACGTCTTTAAAACGGACGAAAATGTATAAAACTCCCGACAAAAACGTAAGAAAATCAAGCGGAAAGACGAACGCTGTTTTAAAATGGACGAAAACGAAAAAAATCGGACGAAAACGTATATAAACGTATGAAACCGATGAAAACGATAAAAGTGGGCGAAAACGTATGAAACGAAGAAAACGATAGAAACGGATGAAAAGACATGAAAACGTAAAAACAAACGGAAAATCAGTATGAAATGGACGAAAACGTATGAAATCGGACAAACGTATGAAAACAAAATCCAAAATCGGGAAGAAAATGGATGAAAACGGACTAAACGTGATATAAACTTATGAAAACGTATAACCAGCGCTCGAAATGGAATGGAAAACGAATAAAAACGGACGAAAATACATGAAATGGACGTAAGAAAACGTGATTAAACCACGAAAACGTATGAAAATCGAAAAAAGGTAAAAAAATAGACGAACATATGAAGATGGACGAAAACGTAAGAAAATGGGCGGAAAACGTTGAAAAAACGAAAATGAAAACGAACGAAAACGTATGAGAATGAAAAGTAAAAGCGACGCGAAAAATAAACGTGAATAACGCAAATAAAAAAAAAAAAAAAAAAAAAAAAAAAAGTTAATTCAAAAAAAACGGAAATTAAAAAAAAAAAAAAAAAAAAAGAAAAAAGAAAAAAAAAAAGGTTAATAAAAGAAAAGACAAAAAGACAATAAAACATGAACTTATCCCCACCATTAGATTATACTATATGGTGATTTATCCCTAAGTATGGATTTTTAAGTAGTTGTAAAAATAAAGTCAGTTTCTATAATATATAGAATAATACTACTCTATCGACATAATAATATCACATGATATATGTCATTATAATAAATAATTAATATATTTGCTTCATATTACAAAACATTTGAATCGTGAAAACTCCTCACTTTAGAACTAAAACATTTATCGACACTTTTAACAGTAAAATAAAAATATTAATAAAAAAACTTAAATCATATGACTAAAAACATACTCCCTCCGTCCCATTTTTATTGTCCATTGATTTTGAATCCACTTTCTTGTTCAACTTCATAATATTAATATATTTATACGTGTTATATAATATTTGATAAAATTTATACCAATGAAAAATACATTTAAAACCCAATACATTCATATATTTTCATCAAGAAGTATATAACACAAACAAAAAATAATTATACAAAAGTTAGTTAAAGAACTAAAAAGTCATATAGTGATAACAATAATTTTGATGAGAAATAGTTAATTAATTAACTATATCTTATCCACTTTCTCTCTCCTAATATTTGCATACTTTTAATTTTTATTTGCATATTTTATGTATTGTGCAGTAAAATAAGATATATATATATATATATATATATATATATATATATATATATATATATATATATATATATATATATATATATATATATATATATATATATATATATATAATATACACGTATTTAATGCATAGATTAGAATGTCTCAATCATTTTCGCAATATATACCTTCTATTTAAGTATTTGACATTGACATGTGTCGTAATCTTATTGTTACTCATACTTTTAAACATGATCTTATTATTAATCATATTTTTAAACATAACATCAAAATCCTAAAATAACTCAAAATCTTTTTATTTTATTTCCGTTTATTACACACTCACACTTTCTCTCTCTTACATATCAAAATGCAATACATCATTGGATAATGATATTTGCACGAGATTATAAATATCAAAATTAAAATTTCTAGTCATACTTTTAAACATAAAAAATGATTGTTGTGGCTACTAATCAAACCTAATGATTTGATTGGTTGATTTAAAAAAATGATTGGTGAGAATTTAGACAGAGAAAATACTTAATGTAATTATACAAGTGATATATGCATTAACCATATATTTAAACTTGTATTGTATGTTTAAATAGCATTACTCTTTAAACATAATACTCCGTATAAAAATACTAAAATAGGTTAATATATTTTTATTTTATTTCCATTTAAAGATGCACTTAAATGCAAAATATCATTGGATAATAATATTAGCCAATGATATGATGTTTTGCATGCACGGAATTATAAATATCAAAATAGAATTCCGCGCTGACTGATTGATGTGAGCGCGGGTACTATGAAATCCAAAATGGCACTAGTATATGTACTTTTTTATTATCTTGTGATAAGTCTTTTCTCTCTCTCTAGTTTGGTTTTAACAAAAAAGAAAGAAAGAAAGAGAAAGTACTACTGACTTGGCTCTCAGACATTGACTTGTTCTCCGGCGAGTTTCTCCGGCACCGATGTCGGAGACTGAGATCCGGTGAGCTACCGATTCTTAGTACTTGCATTTTTTTTATAAAATTTTTTTTTATAAAAAAAAAAGTTTTATTTTTTTTTGTAACAAGACCCCTCCCCAAAAAGAGTAGGTGTGAGTCACATTTTTCACCCATCAGATTTTATTCTGATTTCATTTAAGAAAATTAAAAACCCCTTTTATTAAATTTGGAATTAAATCATCTAGTTTTACTCAGATTTACCAAATTAGTAATTTTTTTGATTTGGGTGTTTTTTTTTTTGGCAAATTTTTTGCTGATAAGTAAAGCTACCTGATTTTTATAAAAGGATTAATGGGTTGTTTTTTTAATTTTTAATTTCAATCTGATCAGTTTTTGTTTGCATTAATTACTTGCATGCTATTTCTGTTTTGATTTTTTTATAAAGTTTCCTTGTTTTAACCTTGTCTATCTGTAATTGTTGTCTAAAGAAATGTTTTTTTGTTAGGTTAGGTGCATCAAGTAATGTTTTTTAAACTTGTCGAATTGGGATCGAATTTGGAATCGAAAAATTGGAATTGAAATTGGTGGTCTTGTGTTTTAAGAATTTTTGAATAAGGGTCTGGAGTAAGAAAAAGGGGTAAAGTTGTTGACTTTATCGGTGATCGGGTGGTTTTAGGTATGAACTATGGGAGGGGGTTTCCGCTCTCTCGGTACGGAAATGGGGATATGTGGGTTCCAGTTAATGGAATTCAGCCGGATAATGGAATTGGGAATCAGAGTATGAGTTCTTGGGCTGCGGCCATGCTTGGTGATGAGAGTTTAGGGGAGACTCGAAGAAGGCCGATTTTGGTGGATAATGGAATTGATTGTGGTAAGGAATCGGAATCATGGATGAGGATGGGAAATGGAAATGTGGGTCGCGGGGATGTGTATACAACTATCCATCAAGTGAATGGTAATAGCTTTGTGCAAAATGGAGAGACTTGGAATCCGGTTATGCCCACAGATGGTTATTCTCGAGGGAGTGGTAGTAGTTCCTGGACTCCGGTGACTCCAGCAATTCAAAGGTCGAATTTGGTTGTTAGAGATAATAACCCTGTAAATCAAGTGGAAAACGAGAATTGGGGTGATTTGGTTGGGATGTACAAAGATTTGTTGAGCGAAGAGCCTTTGAATCTGAACAAAGTTGCTCAAGACATTTATAGTACTAATCCACCACCAACGGTTCAGAATCGGGCTGTGAGTGCACCAAATAGAAACCTGAACTTGAACCAGATCCTATACTCAACCCCTGTCTCACATAATCGAACCGTGGTTCCATCCAAGCTCCACCCTCAGTCTCATACTTTCCCTCAGAAGGCCCTTCAAACTGGGGTGGTAGTCTTTTGGACGCTATAGTGAGGCCCCAAAAGAGTTCAGCAAGTGAACCATTCGTAAATGGATCACAAAACAGTAGTGTTTACGATTTGAATAGAATACCTGTTCTAAATTCATCTACTCAAGTTGGAAGTAATTCAGGTGTAACAGCCCATGTCGGTTCCATGCTCGGAAACCAACAATCTTTGCTAATGGGTGGATACAACTCAAACCAGTTGCCTACTGGTGAGCAATCTTTATAACTTATGCAATACTGTCATCGATATATAGCATGCTAAAGTTTTACTTTTTACATAGTAGAAGTCAAGCACAATCCGGTTTGGTAATTGTATGTTTTTTTTTTTTTTTTTTCCCTTTATTTTTTTTTTTTTTTTTTATTTTTTTTTTTGTGTTTGTACATCCAAGTCATCAAATACTCACTAGGTACACATTTTGGGATGGCCAGAGAAAGGGTCGGAAACGGTCACGAGGATACCTCGGTTAGGCCGCGTACATACGAGTCAAAAACTCACCCTCCCCGGCTAACCTAAATATGGAGGACCTCATCTGTTTATCCGAGTCATCAAATAGTTTAGGTCATTTTGTAACAAGTAATCTCAATATTAACATCTTCATACAAAAACTATATTTTTTTTATATATAAAGATTATTGTTTGATAGCCAATTATTAAAGGTTTTTGGTTACAAAATGACCCATACAAGGAAACAAGCTATCTTTTAAAAACTCGGATGTACACAAAAAAGTAAAATGCCTAAGACGAGACAAATGAAGCATTATGTTGATATTCTATGCATATAACCTTACATAATATACATCGAAGTAATAGGAACTGAAAATTGTTTCTTTTTTTAACAGATGAATTTCCGGTCCCGTACCGCCCTTGCTATGACCTAAACTCACCACCAAGATCAGAACACGACGCAGCCTCATCAGGCATCACCGAGCCATCACCACTTGCTCCAATCACTCCGGACACTAGACCAAAGCAGATAGACAACCAATGGACACCAACAAAAGACGGTGAAGATGCTAATAACCATTACAACATTGGCGACTCAACGTCTTCTGCGGTTTCAACAACACTAAAGGAACATTTAATTGTTGAAGAAGGAGATGAATTATGGATTGACTTAAACAAAACACCAAATCAGAAGACACCGGCGAGACGAAAGAAACATCGCCCAAAGGTAATCCGAGAAGGGAAGGCTAGGAAAACCGCCACACCCAAAGAACCCAAAATTGTGTCAAATGACACCCGGGTAAAAAGAAAGTATGTGAGAAAAAGCCCTCAAGAAAATGGTGTTGAAATAAGCCCAAATGTGGGTTCCACTGGTAAGCGTAAGTATGTGCGGAAGAAGGTTGTTGACCAGTCAGATAATCAGCAAAAAACCCAAGAAGAAGGTGCTGAAGTTGCGGAACCGGTTGTTGAGACACCTGTTAAATCATGCAGGAAGCAATTGAACTTTGACTTGGAGGAGATTAATTTGAACGACAATCCGCAGGACATAGAACAAGAAAAAAGAATCAACAGCACACTCGAAAGATCAGCAATGAGAGTTGCACAAAACAATATGTATGGAGGAACTGCTGGGACCCATGAAATAAATGTTCCGCCCAAGCCCATGGCTAAAGCACCTGACCATGCTTTAAATGTGCTTGCAAGAAATTTAAGTATGAAGAATTCGGTTTTGGGTCAAAGTATATTGAGAAATGAATACAACCAAATGGGTCAGAATGAACCAAACAGACACATGGTTAATGTTGATGAAAGAAGAGGTGTAAAAAGACCGTCTTTTGAGCAGATAAATCCTCGTAATTTAAATGCTACGGATTCACTTCAAATGTACCAGGAACTGTTGTTAGGTGATGACAATCGTGCTGATCGTTATAATGATTTAGCCAGCATTATGGAACTTCAAAAGAAAATGAAATCTCAAAAAGACCTTCAAGGAGATAACTTGGGGGGCGTTATAAATTCACTTCAAATGCACCAGGGGGTAGCTGATGATAATCGTGCTGACCATTATAATGATTTAGCCAGCAATATGGAAAGTAAAAAGAAAACGAAAGTCCAAAAAGACCTTCAAGGAGATAACTCGAGGGGTGTTGATGGAAACGGGTCAGCTTTGTGTTTACTAGATTTCCCATCTCTTTTCGCCAAAGGTCGCCGTTTCGTATCACCAATGGCTGTTACTCCAGAAGAGTTACAAAAGCGAAAAATGAATCCAAACATTAGCAGATCACAAAAATCGATTCAGGGTCATGGAGTCAACTCGGTAACAGCAATGGTTAGCTGGAAGCGTCCACCTGCTACTCCACCGAAGGCTTACGCTAGTTCTCAAGTGGTACCTTACACTGGCGCTTTGGGGGAAAAGAAGAGAAGACAAAGGTCAAAAGGGGTTGATAAGAAGATGCTTGAACTACGTACAGATGGGTCGGAAGTTCAGCAGATATCCTTCACAAAACCAAAAGGTACTCATTTCTAAGTAGAGGTTTTAGTCTCAAAACTATATAAACAAATTAGAGTTTTCAATTTAGACCCTTTATTTATAAATGTGTGAATTTTAGTTGTGTTGTATCTCAAACTCGTCAGATGGGTCACGAAGGATGAAAGTTGTTCGGTCTATTTCTAATGCATACAACCTCCTAATACGTTTTATTTAGATATTTAAGCTATAATTGTAATATATTGGTTTTGTTTTAAAATTTAAACATTGCTTATTTAAGCTATAATTATAATATATTAGTACAAAAAAGTGTTTGCCGATGAAACCAATGAGAGTTTGATTATTATTGCAGTTACATTTTAATCATCAGGGGAAAGTTCAGCCCATTAAAAATAATACTATGTGTTAAGAAACCAATCCACTATGTGTCTTCCATTTTGTTTTGATCCGAAAAAAAATATAAAGAAATTTTAAATTGAAAACCCACTTTCTTTTAAACGAACATCTTTTTATATTTAATTAAAGACGTCATTTGATATGCTTTTGACAACTTATATATATATATTTTTTTGTTTTTTTAACTTGGATGTTACACAACAACAACAACAAACCCAATCCCGCCAGGGCAGGGTTTTAACTTGGATGTTAGAGTTCGTAAAATATATCACATGTGATTGAGACTAGTACGCGTATTTCAAACATTAAAGTTTACACGTGATTTAATAGATTTATACATTGTACTAAGCATCAGACTATAGGTCTGTTACTTAATTAGCATTAAAAAAAATGTAGATATGAATATATATCAGGTTGTAATCACAAGTTAATAAACACAGGTTTAATCGAATGTGAATTAACGCCAATCAATAATAATATGTGAATTTCAAAATGTATTGTGAATTTCTAGTCTAATTTTTTTTACCCATCCTTTTTTTGGATCAATCGTGGATGAATATACTTCTATAATAAAAGAGTGAAACATTGTTTGTTACAATGGTGTAAATATGTTTAATTTATAAGTTAACTGCTTTGTGGATAATTACTCAAAAATAGTTTGATTTTAGATGTAATGAAAAAAAACTGCTCGGTGTCAAATAAACTTTACCTATTTACACATTAGATATTTACAAAAAAAAAAGTTCTAAAAAGAATGTTTATGGGTCAAAACCAACATGGCATATTGGCATGCCCTTACTATGTCAAAGCAACCCGTTTGACCAACCACCAAATGCGTTGAAACAATGTTTCCATAACTTAACAAAGTATCTTAATTGATCATTTGTGCAGGCACGCCACGAAAACAAAAGACTGCGGCTACAGTTGAAGATATTACATGTATGTTAGAAGATCTATGCATCTATGATGAGAATGATAAAGCACGAAATGCACTTGTTCCATACAAGGGTAATAATGCCATTATACCATTTGAACCTATCAAGAAACGAAAGCCACGGCCAAAGGTGGATCTTGATCCCGAGACTGATAGGCTTTGGAGGCTATTGATGGGTCCGGAAGGGAGTGAGGCCAATGAAACACTAGATAAAGATAAAGAAAAATGGTGGGAAGATGAAAGACGAGTGTTTCGTGGACGGGCAGACTCGTTCATTGCCCGTATGCATCTTGTTCAAGGTAAAAAAAAATAAAATCATCGGTATATGATATAAATATTATGTCATTGTTTTAATCTCAGATGGTGGCAATTATGACTATTACTTATGAGCGGGTCTATTTGAGTTGTGTTTACTCTTACAAGAAACATACAAAAATAGCCAAAAGAGGAACATGTCAAAAGAATCAACAGCCAAAATCCACTTTTATTGCATACAACCTCCTAAACCGTTTTATTAAATACATAGAATATGGCAATAATATTGTTTCTGTGATCTTAGCTATTTTTTTAACAACTTTAACAAAAAAGTTGTTGTGGGGTTGACCAGACAATACTTTGTACGACCCATACCAAAATTTCTAGATCCAACCCAAACCTAATTAGACACCTAATCCAAGTCGCCCCTCTACTCTAGAAGAAAGATGGATGAAAAGAACACTACTTGATCAATACTATGAAATGGTTGGATCTTGTCAAAATACGTGCTATCTACGGTCTAAAAAAATTATGCACCAAAAGTAAAACTTAAAAGAATCTAAAAAATATAAAAACTTTGTAGGAAGTTAGTACAAGTACTCTAACTGTCTTTTTATGTTACCCTTTTCAGGTGATAGACGATTTTCACGATGGAAAGGATCTGTTGTTGACTCAGTCATTGGTGTGTTTCTCACACAAAATGTTTCAGATCATCTTTCAAGGTAAACTCTAACTGTTTAATACAGGGGTCAATTTCAATCCATCTACTTGTGAATAGGACAATAGGTCGAGTTGTGTTAGGTGTTATTCCAAACAGATCAAATAAAAATATGGGTCAAAGAGATAACAACCTCCAAAAAATGACTATATTCAAAGAGTTCAATTATTATTGTAGTAATGTCGTTTTTAGTAAGCATTCAACATATTAACTGGTGAAAGAAAAGCAAAAACGGTTGTCGGTCAACCAAACGCAACCCTTACTAAGAAATTACCTAGTTTTGACTAGATCCCGTTTATAGTTGTTACCCAACCCACCTGCTTCCTTATGAGTACTTAAAAACTGAGATTCGCTTTCACTGTCTGCAGTTCTGCCTTCATGCATCTAGCTGCAAAATTCGCCTTCAAGTCAACAAGCACCAATGAAACACGCTGCCAAGACGGCGCATGTGTAATAGTTGAAGAGCCACTTGAAACAGTACTACCAAATGAAATCATGCCACCTCATGATAATATAGGAAGGCTACAACCCGTATTCAACAAAGGCGATTCAGAAGTGATTCTCTCACAAGATTCCCTTGATTCCTCCACAATTCAAACCATTGATGAAATTAGATCGAGTTCTGGGTCAAATTCAGAACCAGAAGATCAAACAACAGGGTTTGAAACCAGCAAACACCCTGGCCCTACAAATTCCGTTCAGCCAGAGAGGGTTAGCCTGTTCAGAGAACTTTTCAGTAACAGTGGAGTCAATAACTTGAACATGACAATGGGGATACAAAATGCGGGCCCCAATGGTTTTGACTTGTTAAGAGGAGAGAGTGTATCTTCATTCCATGCACCGCCACAAGTCCGCCAATATGATTTCCTTACTAATCATGCCACCAATATGAATGGTAATCGACCACCACTCAAAGCTGATAATGGTGGCCCAAAACACTCGTGTAGTGAGAATTGTGTTGAGACTGTAGGCGCTGAAGCAAACTCAAAGGAGAGGAATCACGGTTTTCATGACCGGTTGGGTGGGCCTGACAAAAACATCCCAAAGGGTAGAAAAGGAAACTTGGAAGATGAAAAGAAGGCGTTTGATTGGGATAGCCTAAGACGAGATGTGTATATGAAATGTGAAAAAACAGAAAGAAGCAAAGATGCAACAGACTCACTTGACTATGAAGCGTTAAGACGCGCACATGTTAATGAGATATCAGATGCTATCAGGGAACGTGGAATGAATAACTTGCTGGCTGATAGAATAAAGGTACATTTTAGTTATAAATTTACCTAAAAACAAAATAACTGGAAAAATCACAGCATATATAATTATTGTTTTTTCTTCATACCATACCAACTTAATTATTTATACAACCGGTTTTAGTCATTATACTTATTTTTGTACATCTGCGTAATTGAAAGATGATTTTGTGTTTCATTTGTAACCCACATTCTTAACATTTCTGTACAAAACTTAACATCATATATAATCAATTCAACATATTTATATATAAATTATAATTTTTGAAATGTTTTAAGGGTGTTTTGGCTACAAAAAACTCATGGATTGAAAATCCATCTTATAATGACTCAGATTTTCAAAAACAATACAATGACTAGTACAGTATCAATTAGAAAGCATATTGGTTTTTTATGAAAATAAAAAATAAAAAGCCCATACTAATGACCATTATACAAATGCAGGATTTTCTTAACCGGCTGGTGAGAGACCATGGGAGCATTGACCTAGAATGGTTACGGGATGCACCTCCAGACAAAGCAAAGTAAGCCCTCTAGAAAAGTTGTAATTTACAAAAGGGAAATCATAAATCTTATATACATTAGAGGTCTAGACTAACATATTATATTGCAGGGAATATTTGCTAAGTATTCGAGGATTGGGGCTGAAAAGTGTGGAGTGTGTGCGTCTCTTAACGCTTCATCATCTTGCTTTCCCGGTATGTCAATAATAAAGCAATAACTTAAATTAACACTCTGGCATGTTGAAAGGTATTTTATAAGCATATAAAAACTTTTTTTTTTTTTTTAAATTATGTTTTACAGGTTGACACAAA